>JAHLJT010002406.1:112199060-112907951 GCA_031308135.1 Acheta domesticus | reverse complement strand
GCGAAAATATTCTGAGTTCACTTGCCAGCCATTCACTCCACAAAATATTACAAGTCTCAGTAAGTACTACTCTAACTTAACACAGCTCTCAGCGATCCGTTCACGCTCCATGGCACGAGACAGAATGAATTAATATTTCCCTTGTCACCCTTGAAACCTCGCCTTATTTCTCTTTCCATTGTTTTTCAAACTTTTCCGAAACGTCCGTTGACGTCACCCTTCCTGTCCCCTTTTGGAACCAATGACAATCTCGTGGTTGCTACGGTGCACCCCCGCACCCGCTTTTAAACAAACTCGTTCTCCCGTGTTGCTACGGGGTCACATTGCATGTTTGCGCCATAGCAGCCCAGTTCTTGCAGTATCTACGCTGTCACGAACATCTTTGAACTTGTCCATGTTGCTACGGTGCCACCTGCGTGTTTACACGCAGTAGCTATGGTGCACCTCGCATCTTTCTCAAACCCTTTCCAGCCCAAATTATGGGGAATTAACAACAAAAAAATAATTCCACATTTATCGCTTCTAAATACCCTCAATAACCACACACAAATGGGTTTTTTAGTTATTCTTGTCACATAGTTGAAATTTTTTAGTGGGTCCATATGGACCCAGTGGGAAAATGGGGTAGAACATGTTTATATATACACATGTAATATACATGGAATTACTCACATATATACGTATATATGAACATATATATGGATATATGTATATATAAACACATATGTATATATGAATATATTAACACATGTATGTGAATATGTATATGTATAAACACATATGTATATGTATATATGAACATATGTATGTATATATGTAAATATGTACAGATGTATATGTGTATATATGTTTATGTATAAACATAATATAACTATACACATGTAAATGTACATATGTAATATAAGAAATTTTCAAGTTGTGATTTCCCGCACATAACTTCATTTTGTAAAGAAATTACTCTTACTTCCCACTGGGTCCATATGGAACCCGAAACTAATAACGTCACCACATAACACATTTCATCATTACATAACTGCCCAGTTCATATTATTATCCTTATTACATGTATATTTATAATATATTTTTGTAATACTGCAAAAAACAATATTTTCCCTCAAAATTATTATTATTTTCATATGAAGCACAGCAGATGCAATGGCAGCAGGCACTCAGTTCTTTACAATGCTGTAGAATGTCACGTGTTCCAACAATCAGTCTAATTTGCCAGTTACTGACTCTATACACACACAACAATGTCATGGTGCCATATTGAAATAGTGAGCAATCGCGGATGCGAGTAAATACAAAAAAATTAGTAATGGGTCCATATGGCCCCATTGGGCTGGAAAGGGTTAAGAAACTCGCATTATTCATGTATAAAATATACATGTACACATTATTCATGGTGCCACCTGCGTACCTGCACCATAGAAACCCAAGTTTTTTGCTGATATCCCAAATATTTTGTCCTTTAATTACTAAATAAATGTTCGTCATCTATGGTATGTCACCAACTCAAACAATTCTAAAATTATAGGATATTAATTAACCATCCTATCGCATTCGAGCATAATGGTGTGAATGATACATAAACTTTATTCTCAAATTTATATCCTTCTGATGTACTCTCACATTCAGCTTCTTTGAGGGCATTTAAACATCTCTGATATGATAATAAATCAGTAGAATAATGCTTCTTTAATCGTTACTTCAGTTGGATTGTTCTGCTTGATGGAGCTGCACTGCTGCTCAAAATGTTTTTAATTTTAGCAACTGTTTTGTGGCATTAAAGTAATCTAAAACAACCTTCATTCTGGTAAATGCAAAATTTTAGTGCAATTTGTGTCAAAATACTTTTGCAACTTTGTAGGCTAACTTCACTCTTTCTGTTCCAAGTTGACTGCAATGCTTTGGCTTTTAGCCTCTTTGATAACATGAAATAGCCTGGAGCAAAGCGGTCCATTTGAAGGGCAAAATATTGTGCAGATATGACTCCATCTTTTCCCCCTTCCACTGTGGCATCTAATAGTGTTCAAGTTGTGTGACCCTATTAAAACTACATATTAAAAACCTATTTAACGAATTGTTCTTTGTGTCTTGCCAATTTTATACAGATTTGTGAATTCCTGAAAAGTTTCTTTTAGAAAATCCATGTAATGTAAAATTTGCTTGAAATGAATTCAAAGTTGAAACAAACCCTGAACAATCATAAAAGTAGAGTATATTGGGTTTAAGAGAATTTTCCTTTGTTGTTTTCTTCTTTTCCAACATATTGTTTTCTTCCACAAACAGTGAAGAAGAGAAAACATATTTCTAGAATTCGATTTACATCACCACTATTTCATCGAATTTTAATAATAGATTTTATATCTATGCACTTAAAAGGAAAGGATGGTGCATTATAAGATGCAATTTTTAAAATTGAAAATACATAGGTAAATTAATATAGCATCTAAATATATATAAAACAAAGTTTTGTTAGTTACACCATTTATAAGTCAAGAACAGCCTGACCAATTTTAATTATCTCCGTTTTGTGGATTCATTACTGCTGCGAATAACTAATAAAATATCGAAAAAATGGTGTTACATGATGGTGCAGAATAAAAAACTGAATATGCTTGCAAATGCAAACCGTTACTCTTGGTAATCATATAGTAAATACCTCCTAAACGAAGCATTCTAAGGTATAAAAAACTAAAATTTTGAGGCCAAAGGCCTCGCAGAAATGTTTTTCACACCATAATGTACAGGATGAGACCATTCTATTGCATTTTTTGCTGATCCGACACTTCTCGATATTATTCCACCTACTCAGAGACATGCAGAATCAGCAAAAGTAAACGTGAATGAGAGGGATAGAGAAGAGTTGGACAGAGGGAGAAGGGAAAGGGAAGGAGAAAGAGGAACTTCTTGAATTTTCTATTGCATTTTTGCCGATCTGGCACTGGTACCTGCACAGATATATGCAGAATCTGCAACTAATGTGAATGAGGGAGAAGAAGAGACAGAGGGAGAGAGGGTAAAACAGGGAGTGAAGGAAGAACAGTGTCTGCTGGGTTTTGCTAGTTTTAAATAAAAGAAAATGACCAGGATATGGGAGGTGCCTCCTTTACTAATCCCATTTCTACCTCAATCGAAATGTGTTTTTTAATAAATGAAACCTTGCATATTCAGTAAAGAATCAAAATAAATAATGTTCCCAGCATTACATAGTAAACCCACTTTCTATTCTACTACAACATTGTCACCAAAATAATGATTGCAATTTATAAAGGAAAATCTTGTACAATTTTCTTGAATGTAATTCTTTTCAATTTATTATCTTCCTTTACTATTTTTTTCCATAAGAAAATTTTTTTAGTTTTCACTAATCTCTTTGTCTTATGCTAAGCATTCATAAATATATCCCCTCTTCTATCACTAGATGCTGGTTCTTACTACAAAATTGTCTTTTTTGAAAACGTCTTGTACTCCAGAGAGCATATTTATTTTTGACTTCACACTACTGTGAGTAAAAGTAGCATAAAAATGCCCAATGTTTGAAGTAATTGCACCCTTAGAAGTGGGTGCAATGGGGTACATTGGGGTGAAGATACAGTGGGGCCATAACTCTCATACTTTTGAAAACAGTTAGGATTAACAAATTTGCTATTAAAAGGAACAAAAAAGAAGCATTGTTATTGGTTTTTTCCCCTGGTAGTAAACATTCAATTTCTTGGAAAACTTGCATGTTCTTTGTATTTTTTTTTTTTTTCTTCTTTTTTCTCCTCCAAAATGACATGCTGTGTACAAATCTTTAAAACATGAACTTCAGGACGTTGTACTATATTTTTTATTTAGTAACTCTTTATCAACAAACAGATATTAAGATGATCTAATACCTGTTTGCTTCTTAAAAGGTGTTTTGTTCAAAATAATAGTTTTGAAAAAAAAAGGTTTTAAAAATTTACTATTATTCATTGAAATCTATTTCAACAAAATGTTGACATGTATAATGTAGCCACTGATCAGTTCTGTAGTTCAATGTATTTTCAGTGAAATGTGGACATAGTCCTATTTATACTGCAATATGTATGCGATTTTTCTCACATTCCCATAGTTTACAAAAAAAGAACTCAGAGTAAAAGTGGCCTGGGACTTAGCTTTGAACCCACATTTAGATCCAACTTTTTTACATACACTCATTACAAAATCTCTTTTTCTGCTAATTTTGAAAGTTACACCCTTTACACAGATATAGTCATAAAAATTAACTTTTTGTGAAATTATTCTCTTATTTATCGTGATGTGAATGAAACAGGTGTTGGAGTACTAGAAGGCCACTGTATGCTGTTGGAGGTCATGATGGCTGGAGTTACCTAAATACTGTTGAGCGTTGGGACCCACAAGCTCGACAGTGGAGTTTTGTTGCCCCAATGTCAACACCTCGTTCTACAGTTGGTGTTGCTGTACTAAACAATAAGTAAGTATTAGTTTCATTAACACTGTGGACATAAATAGCTATCTTTGTCTATATTTAATGTGCTAAGGGCGAGATATGATGTCATAATATATAAAAACTATCAACATGAAACTGTGTAATTTTACTACTGCTTGGTAGGGAATTACATCCCCATTGTATGTGAAATTCTTCAAAACAGAAATAGAAGTTAACATGTTATGTCATACTGTTGATGGGAAGACCCAGCAACTCATGTGGGGAAAGAAAAACAGCAAGTGGTTTACAGATTTATTACATCACTTATCCAGGTAGCAAAGCCTTCCTACAGAGAATGGATGGCAGCGCGACAGGTTCCTCTGGTGTCTCAGGCAGTACAGAGAAAGAGAGCTGCACATCATTCACGTTTTTTATACCCTCAGATAGCTGATGTTGGATACAAGATGATGCATACCCACGGAGGGCTGCAATGCCATACCACGTCACAATCCTCTTTTTGAAACAAGGCCACACTACCACGAAGTGTCAGTCTATGAATACATAGCAAGTTGGACTTAAATACATGCATGTTAAATGTGCCCTGCATTATGCTGAAGACTTGAATTCAGTATAAGTAGTGACTGTAGTCACACACAGTTTAAACCACACAAAGCATAAAATGTTCAATATGTTTGCTAGGAACAATACAACAGTTTTATCATTCGGGTTAGTTAATTCAACAAAATTTTTCCTCAGGTGCATTGCTAAGCAAGAAGGTTCTGTAAAATTGATGATAGCACCCTTTTGTAACAATATTTGGTAGTTGAAATTGCACCTTCATTTGTTTTAAATGTGTTATGAATATATCTTGGAAGCTCAGCATTTATTTTACCTTGAATAGGTAGGCAAAAAGCCATTTGTATTTACTTAAAAAAAGCATCCAAACAGGCATGTATAACAGGCAATGAAAAATTTCCATTTAAAAGGAATTAAAAAATTCAAAATAATTAAATTGATTAAAATTTTTATTCTGACTCTAAATTTTATATCAGTACTCAGATAAAAGCTCTCTAAGAAATGGTATATTGATTCTTTTGAATTTGGGAATGGTATCAGTGAAATGCTTTATTGTGGTGGTTTAGGTGGTGATTTCATCACGTTTCACAGTATTTACATTTTGGAAGTTCAACTCGTGTGTTTGTTCCTTAAAAATCTATTATGGTCACAAGAAATACACAGGGGAATCTGGATTTGTAGAATACTTTTATATTGTAGAAGGGAGAATTGTAGCTATGGTTGATTTACTTAGTGTAGCAATATCCAAAAGTTGCTTTTTTTCTTCACAATGTTTGTAGAGAGCATATTGAAAAATCAAATTTCTATGAACATGTAAAATGGGTGATCAATTGCTTAAAATTGTTTGTTGTTGTTATTGTTGTTATTATTATTATTATAATTTTTTTCTCCCCAGATTGTATGCAGTTGGTGGTCGTGATGGAAGTTCATGCTTGAGAACTGTTGAGTGTTTTTGATCCTCATACAAATAAGTGGATGTCATGTGCATCAATGGCAAAACGCAGAGGTGGTCTGGGTGTGGTGTCGTTAATGGATACTTGTATGCTTTGGGTGGTCATGATGCTCCTGCTTCAAATCCCTCTGCGTCTCTGTTTGATTCAGTGGAAAGGTAAAGTGATAATCCAATACTTTTTACTTTCTCGCTCTTTAAGAAGGAACTTGAAAAAAAAAAAAATTCCCCAAAATGAACTTTACGGCATATTAAAGAGTGCAATGTGCACTATCCGTTCAAAAAGTTGGAAAAAAAATTTGGAGTAATTTTTGAGAAAATGGTGTTTGAGCGTTCCTGAAAATGCGGAACTTTGAGCTAGTTTCACCTAAAACAGTTGAGTTCTCGAGAAACTTTATGTGTCATAATTAAAGCACCTGTACTCATAAATGTAATAATGTGAACAAATAGCCGCTAATGTAAATATTAACAGTGTGAGAGACAAGTCAAAAAAATTACATTTTTGTAATTTTTGAAAAAACAAAAAGAGTAGAGCAACATCAAACATAGAGTAGAAGAAATCATACATATGGTTTAGGCATTCTGGCTACACCACGTGTTAGGGGATTTTTTTTTTTTTTTTCTCAATTTAGCAACTGGTTTTTATACTTTTTCATTTTCTAGGCCCAGAAATGAATTTTTTTCTCCCCAAAATTCCCTGTTTTTTCATGCAGCAGTGCATAACTTTCCCTATACTATGTATATTACTCCATATATATACGTACGTATAGGGGAAAGTAAAAGGGAATTTCGCTTTGCTTAAAAGATTTGGGAAAAAAGTAATGCTTTTAAAACTGATGAAAATTTTAATGCATATAAAATATTATATTTAATTTTTTTTTTTTCAATTTTTGTTTTCTTTCTTGCATATCAACAATGCTAATTGGCAAAATATGTATCCCTTACAAATTATCTGTCATTGTTGTAACACTGCACTGATAACAGGAGGACATAATGACTTCTGCCTTTTCTTTCGCATTAATATAAACTAATAGTTTTATTACTGCAAAATACGCATTGTGCATCATTGGTATTCTTGTGACTTGTGTAAATTTACATAACTTTCACACAAGTTTGCTTGAAAATATGGGCAAGAAAATTCATGCTGTTTTAGCACCATTTTTGTTTTCTTTCATAACCGTCCCACTATTCTTGGCAAATTCTTAAAAAACCTTTTAGATCATATATGATCATCTATTTCAAAATAACAATTTCGTTATTCAGTGGTTCACTTGAAGTTGTATTTCATTAATTAAGTTTCCATGGTAACTCTGCCTTATTACAAATGTCCACCCCATTATTTTAACAATTAACCCTGGAGAAGTGGCGATTATTGGACTTGCGTTAGAGGTGGCACAGGGTCTTTTCTGACCCCATTAAGTTATTTCTTTATAATATTATATTTAGCAACAATAAGGGTGAAATAAGTTATTTTAATAATGATCAATCATTTATTAATAGTATTATTATAATGCACACTATTAAACAAACATGCAAATAAGGAATTGAAAAAAATAAAAGGACAAAATTATCATTTATCTTTAATTGTATGTAGTGACCCCATTTACATTTTCCTGATATTTCAATGACAAAGTTATCAGAAAATTCAATAAGTTTCATTTTCTAACATTGTCTCACACAAAAATAGTAACAATTAATTGAAAATGGATCCAAGTCAAATAACACAACTTAGAAAAAGTACGAAATTGAAGATGTTTGTATTTTGTGTCACAAATATTTATAAATGAATTATTGCATCTAAAATTTAGAAAAGAACATGTTGCATGTCAACAATTTATTGTCTTTACACTGAACTACATTGTTTACACAAAAAATCACGATGATATTTACAAACTTGTTTTCTGGATTTAGCACAAAGTTCAGTTTTCCTGAAATTATTCATGATATCAAATAAATAAACAATACACTTCACGCTGACACATTCTATCAATGTACCGGCACAACTGAAGCACTGCTGCAAGCTCTTCGCACTGCCGATGTAAGTGGTGGTGCGGGGTCAGACAGATCATTTTGCACAATGGGTCGACTTTATCGCTCTTCAAGGAACCTGTCGCGCTGTCGCAAAGTGCTTATATCTTTCAACAAAAGCTAAAGAATGTGTTGAAAGGTATGTGAAATGTAAAACTTCTGACTCGCAAAATTAGGCAACTGCAGCTAAGCAAAGATATGTGGGATCACAAGGAACCCTGCGCCACTCAGGTTAAAATTGAAACAATTTTTCATCATTTATTAATAAAAATAATATGAATGACATTTACTAGCTTTGTTTCCTAGCAATTATTTTGTCTAAACATTGGCTTGTTAAAATCAAATTACAACAAAGGTATTTAAAACTTGTGTGCTAAAACACACATACTTTCTCACCCTTAGTAATGCTAATGTGATGCTATTTATTCTGCAATTTTTCTCCAAATTAACACATCTCAGTCATAATTTTTTGTAAAACTCAAATTTTCAAAAAATTGTTCATACCTTATTTCAAAATCTATCTTTAAGGAACACATTTCATTAAGGTCTTAGTGAAATTAAATTAAAAACCTTTATCTTTAATATTTAGTTGTAAGATGATGAACAATGTTGAACTTTTGCAATTTTCAGAAAATTAAGGATTTTAACAAACATGAGGCCTGCACCATTCTCTTAAACATCTTTCATACTATCCTAAGAAATTGATAATCCAAAATTGTTTTCAACTTCTGTCTTTTGATGATTTCATGTTGAAACTATTGGAAAAAGTTTGAAGAGTTGGTTCAAAATTGAATGCAAATGCATTTAATTTTTTTAACTAGGAATATTAACTTAAATTATTTGAAAAATCACTGCAAACAAAAGATAGAACACATGCATGTCACTATTACAGGAATTATTTGTTTGTCAGCATGATTAATTTGTATAACACATCAAGTAAAAATGAATTGTCATGATCATTAACGTCAACTTGTGTTAGAACTGGCTAAATTTAGTTTATTTGAGGTACATGCTTTTGTTATTAATGTTACAGATATGACCCAAAGACTGACACTTGGACCATTATAGCATCAATGAGTATTGGCAGAGATGCACTTGGTGTATGTTTGTTAGGTGATCTGCTATTTGCGGTTGGAGGATTTGATGGACAACATTGCTTGAAAGTGGTAGAAGCTTACGATCCTCAAACAAATGAGTGGCAACAGGTATGTTATTAATCAATCCATAAAATAGCCTAAATTGAAAACTATCGCATTAGAATATTTAAACTACTTGAGGAAGTACAGATATAAATCCAGAGGAGCATCCAGAAAGTAATATTCACTTGGATGCTAACAAAATGAAAACACAGTTTGATGGAAAAGTTTATTGCAGAAGATACATCATGTGATGCACTATTTTCCACATAAACAGTACAGCTAAATTTTTCTAGGGTGGCCACTGGGATTCGCGAGTAGAGGGGAAGGCTGAAAGTGGTGGGGAGACAGCCAGGAGGCGGTGCTTGCTCAAGCCTGGCTCGTTGGCCCATATCAAAACATTTGCTTACCGGACTGCATTTGCTAGCGAACGGCTTTGGAAATTAATTTACTATAGTGTCTTCGCTTGGTAATGGAGAAACCCCAAATTCATGGGATGGCCTGGCCCTGCCCTCATCATCATTATCTTTTCCACTGTCTCTGATATTTCTTTCCTCACTATTATAAGTAGTATCACTATCACTGTCTTCACTATCGTTTCCTGTCACATCATTTCCTGTAAAAATAACAATTTCTTGATATGGTGCATTAAATTATTGTGTGGCGAATCACACTCATTGAAACTGTCGAGAGCAGATTCCATGTCCTTTCTCTTCTTCTCTTTATTAGGAGTAGAAAATGAACATAATTTGCCTGATTGAATAGAGTTAATTTCTTTATTAATTCTGCAAATAGATCTTATCGAAACACCAGAAGCAGCAATTACTGCCTTAAGAACTGCATTGATATTTTCAATACTGTCTTTTTCCTCTCTTCATAAATTGATATACTTTTGCAACAACTTCATGCGTCTGACTGTGAAGGACATCCTTATGGAAGTTGCTCTGAACAGAATGCGTTGCAATGATCACAACAAAGAAAAATCACTTATACAGAACTTCATACAAATAGCTGCACTCTGTTAGGGAAATGCAACTGAAAGCTAGCACTTTGTGGAGACAAATTGTCAGGGTCAGTATTTACTCAATTGGAGTTGGGCTGTCAACACGTTCTGGGAAGGGACACCCCCCTCCCTCCCCTAAAGCGATAGGTTTAAGAAATGGACTCTTCCAGCAGCTCTGAGCGCTCAACCTTGAGCAGCCACGCTAAAATAATTTCACCGTACCCGAATTGAGACCTTTTCCAAATCTTGGGATCAACATTTGTATCTCTGTCATAGAAATCTGTCACTTGGATTAGACCACCTACAACTCTGCATCACTGTGCCATGTGTAATGATGATTAGATAGGAATTTCTTGAGTTACAAGAAAAGAGGGAAAATTCTGAGGCAGGAGACCCAGACTACAGAGTGAATGGTCAAACACCTCCCTGCAAAACTACTGTAGAAGATCTGTTGTGAGCCAAGCCGTGTGTGGTCAACCATGTGACCATCCACCGTACAGTCCAGATCTTCTCCCCAGCAGTTTACTTCTTTTCTTATACCTCAAGAGATTTCTGTCCAGTCAGCATTACATATATCAAAGGGACGCAGAGTTGCAGGTGGCTGTCAACAATGGTATCTATCTCAGATGGCTGACTTTTATGACACAGGGATACAAATGTTGATTCCATAGTATGACAAATGTCTCAGTTCTGGTGTTAAATATGTGGGAAAATAGTGCAACATGTGTTGTATCTAATGTTCTACAATTAGGTTTTCCATGAAATTGTTTTCTTTTTGTTAACAACATTGGAAAAGTTACTTTTTCAATGCTCCTTGTACAAATGATATATATGAGAATTAATAAAAATCATTATATTTCATCTTTCCCTTCTAGATGGCTCCTCTGAGTACAGGTCGGGCATGTGCCTGCCTTGTAGTGATTAAAAATACTCATCCTAGCTGAGAATGGAACATTTAAACGAAGATAACTATGAAATTTAAAATGTCATTGTTGAATGAATATTTTTGTTCTTCATTCCACAATTGGAACATACAATGCCTTAGATGTTATATTTAACATATTAGAAAGAGCAGTTGTATTGGCAGCTAACTGATATAAATAGAGATAACCATGTAATTCACAATAGTTGTTGTTTTTTTTCCTCTCTCTCTGACGGTACAATGTGAAGTAGATATTCATTATGTTGCATATTTCCCGTGTGTTTAAGTATTTAGCTGTTAGAAAGAATATCTTTAAATTACTACAGAGAGAGTAGAGTAAAGGTAATTGTCATATTTTTACATTTAAGCAAGGATTTTCAATGAGGTATGGGTCAACATTAATTGTACAAATAAGGAATTTTGTAAGCACAACCTAAAATTATTTTGTGCATAAGTAACATTCATTGAATATCATTTGATTTAACCCTCGCATACATTCCTTTTTTCTTTTTTTTTTTCTTAATTCATAAAATCTTCAGATTGTGACCAAATAATATTCAATTCAAAGTTGTTTTCCATCCTGCCAGCAAATTGTCAATTGGTCATTGTAAGTAATGATTCCACTATGTCAACATTCTCATTCTTGTATTTCACTTGAAATTAAAACATTTTTATTTATATTTTAATTAAGTAATTTCCTCATCGAAGGGAAGTGTAAAAACACATTCCATGTTATTTATACCCAAAAGTATTAAATTTTGTATGTTTGTGATAATAAAAAATTGAATATTCATTGAGCTGAATGTTCATTATCTTCCTTTTCCTGTAATGCAAAGTCGCATATGTCTTCCTATTTGTAACCTAATAGTCCAACATGTATTGTATAAAATCACTTACGTATATGTATTTGTATCATCACAATTCGATGAAACATACTACGCACATATGTTTAAGCTACCACTAACAGAGAGAGAGAGACTGAACCAGAACACATTTTAATATGATTATGTAGTCTAAAGCTGTGGTGCTTAGGGTGCACAGTTGCACAACCCCAAATAATCAAACAAATTCTTAATTTAATAATTATAATAACTTATAATTTGTTAGGAATATACATTTCATTTAAAGACATTCATTTTGAAATCAAAGAGCACAAAAACCATCTCTCTGGCATCTCGGGGCCCTCCCAGAGAGTGCACCATATCACAGTCTAAAGACTGCATCTCCTCTTTGCCCACACATCACTAAACTTCAACACAGGGCTGTAGGCAGAGTTGGGCAAAATATTTGAAAAAAATATTTCAGATACAAAATACTTCCTCAAACGTATTTTAGATACCAAAAACAAAATACTTCCATAAAAGTATTTTAGATTCAAAATACAAAGTAGTATTTTAAAACACTTGAAAATACAAAAATAGTCAATAGTGATCCAATCACAATTTATTTCTCACAACTTTGTTTTGATTTACAGTTGGACACATTTCCTTTCAACACTACTAGTTTTTCAGACATTTTATCACTAATATTTCTTCTTGTAATTGATAAGAATCTCATTCCTTTAACAACGAATTTTGTATCAAGATCAAATTTTGTTTGATCTTTTCCTTTGTCCTGTGTATTGAAGAAACCAGATGTTAAACTTGTTTGTTTCTACTTCTTGGCATTAGTATCACAATAGAAGGATAGTGTGAAGAACATCAAGAGAATGGTGTAAGTCTCATGCTCGTTTAAAACTGATTTTTCCAAAATTGCAAAAATTCGAATTTTTTACAATGTCTTCTACAACTATAATTATGAAGATAGATATTTTGTCCCATAATGAAATATGTTCCTTAAAGATAGATTTTGAAATAGGACTATGTACAAGTTTTCAAAAATACAAGTACTCATAATTTTGCGTGAAAGTAAGAGCGAGAAAGTACATGCTGTTTTAGCTCCACTAGTTACATTTAGGTGTTGACCCCCACAGGGCGCATGCGCTAGGCACACAATATTCTCGCCCGACGTCGATGCAAGGGACTTCCACTTTTGATTAATGACCTTTCGCGGGCTATAATAAATGGCCACCAGTTGGACAACCCTGGTCTAGACCAATCATCTTTATAGTTCTCAAACTCACTTATCACACCAGGATGAATTCTCTATAATGTGTGAAGAAAATATCAATTTGTAGTAAAAAGAATGACCAGTGAAAGTCTCAGTCTGTTATACATCATCCTGTGCATTTGGATTTTTTACTTTATCGCTTACTGCTATACTGCTTATTAATAGCTTCATGTGTGTCTTAAAATTTGTGATCACATTTTAGGAACCATTTATTATTTTCAGTTTGGCAGGCTTACAAATTTCACATGACACTTTCCCTTTTGCACCTAAATCAACAACAGTGAAAATATTCCGTTCAGAAGAGGGTAGTTGATGGTTTATCGATTTCCACACTTACTATATTATAAGTAGACCATGAATATTTAGGTAAAACCCTCTTTTTTCCCTTGTACTAAATGAAGTATAAATTTTAGTTTTATTTCAACTATAACCTATCAATTTTATAGCGCCTAAAAGAGTCTGTTTCAACCTTACTGCCTATATGAGCCTATTTTACTTTTCAAAACCCAAAATGAGACTAATTTGCCCAATTTCTTTTGTCTGTGGCTTCTTTTAACATTTTCTTCTTTGTTGGCAGATCAGACAAGGATGATATTAATTTTAAGTTGCGTTAATCTGTAATATAGCGAGAAATGAATATACAGGGACAAGGATCTTGCGATAAAAGCCTCCATGCCACTTCCTGACTTCATGGAAAATTCCTGCCACTGCTAAGATTAAGTTATTGAATTTCCACAAAAGAAAAGTGATCTTGAGATATTCATTTTCATAAGAGACATTCATTTTCCAATAAGAGACATTCATTTCTCTTGAAAAACTTGGAGAAGTATTATTAATTTATTGTGAGGCAAAATATGGTAGGTACAAATAATTCTAACTAGAGGAAAAACAATTTAACTGGTTCATAAATACTGTATAGAATACTGATGCTACATAATATTGATTTATGTTTTTATCATTGAGATATGTATAATAAATGATGAAAACTTGCATCTTTTAAGTTCTATGTTTTATTTGTGCCTATTCTATTTAAAAAGGCCTAAAATGCTGAAAGAACCTATTTTAGGCGCCTAAAACACATATTTTAAAAACCTAAAAATCCGCTCTCAGATCATGAGATTGGGTCTTTAAACAGTGCAATAGCACAAGCTTTTAACCAGTGTGGCCCAATTCCCTTCCAGACAGTGATGCATAATGTGACAATATAATGTAACATCCATGTGGTGGTCTCCAAAATCTGTTAATCAATGCCTCCAAAAAAAATTTCTTCAGCATTACTTTGTTTCTACATATAAAGAATTTGTGTTATCCAGATTTGACTGTATATTGAAATGGAAGTTTTCCAACGTCGGATCAATAAAAAGTATTTTTGTATTTTGAAAATACAAAATACAATTAGAAAGTATTTTCAATACAAATACAAAATACATGATCAAATGTGAATTTTTGATACAAAACACAAATTACAAAAGAATCAAAAATATGATTATTTAAATACATGTATTTTTCGATACTGCCCCAACTCTGAAAGGTAGGTGACACGGACTGTATGCCTAAAGTTACATAAGTGGGGTCTAATTGTTTGAATATAGACTTATATTAATCATCATTTTAATTAATTTACATAATTTGCTTAGGTTTATTATATATTGCCTGTTTTGAATTTTGGATATTATGTTTCCATCATTTGATAAAGCGGCAACTCCCAGTTTGTTGGGGCACCAGCCGCCACTGGCCCCTAAGAAAAGCATTTTGCATATGTATATTCGTTGTGCCCTGATCGAATTCTAATGACTGAACCGCTTTTAGATACAATGGTAGCTACTAAATAAATTCCAGTCATGGTAAGATAAACAGTTGAAAAGCCTTTAGGGGTCGTCTGTCAAAGCAAAAATGTTCGTTATTACAAAACACAAATTTCTTTGTGAGTATTTTCACTATATCCTGTCCCCCTGTAAAATGGGGACAGGAGATGTCCTGTCCCCCTGTAAAAAGCTTTCCTTGACCCTTCCCCTGCATCAAAAAACCAACTATAAAATGTTAAAATATTATATTTACCAAAGTACATATTCATTCCGAATATGAGACTAAATATGAATTTTGAGATTTTTATTTTAAATTTTACAAATTTTTTCAATTAATTCAAAATAAAATTGTCTTGCTAATGAGAATGTTACAACTTATTGCTGACCTATTAGTATTTTCTTGTTCCTTATAATCATCATCATAATGTGATAAATGTGATATGTTTGAAACATGGACAATGTCAATTTCCAAAATATTTTATAAAATAAAATATCCTGGTTTTGCCACTATCCTCTTCATCTTCACATTTATCTCTGATTCTTACTTTTGATCCTCCTTCCTTGGACAATTGTCCGTCCTCTCACTTTTCTGCTCTCCCTGAAAGTTTTCACTTTGTTTTTCATTTTCCATCTGTCCTGTCATCTACAAATATTTCCATCTGTACCATAAGAATTTCATCCTGTACCTCTAATACCCCCAAATTAACTTTAAGTCATATTAAGAGAGCAATTAGCACTATCCATTCGAAAGTGGAAGAAAAAATTTGGAGCGTTTTTGAAATTTGAAAATATTTATGAGAAAATGGCTTGCGCATTTCTAAAAATGCGGAATTTTGAGCTAGTTTTCACAGAAAACAGTTGAGTTTTTTAGAAACTTTACATGACATTATTTTAAGCACATGCACTCATAAATATAATAATGTAAACAAATCGCCGCTAATGTAAATATTGACGTGAGATATACGTCAAAAATTACATTTCTTTTATTTTTGAAAAAACAAAAGAATAAAGCAGTATGGCGTTTAATACCGTCTCATAAAGTACATTAGCACTATCCTTATCAAAAGTTTAAGGAAAAATTTGGAGCCGTTTTTGAGAAAATTTGGTGTTTGTGATTTTTTTACATTGCACCTACCTGCACGCAATATTACGCGAAAACTACTAAAATCGTCGAAACAATTGTATACGACCTTAATAAAGAAGTCACATGGTGAACAAATTTTGTTTGAAGGAAAAATCCATCTTTAATTTTGTAGTTGAAGACAGAGGGCGAAAAAATTTTAACTTTTGCAATTTTCGAAAATTCAGAATTAACCTTGAAAATGGGGTCTACGCTAACTTTATAAGAGTATTTTACTTTATTCTACAAGAAATTTAAAGAAAAAATTTTGAACCGTTTTTGAGAAAATTTTGAAAATGTCCGGGGCGGCTTCATGTAAAGTATCCCCAATTTGAAGAAAGTTTTTCTAAATCGGGGCGCCTCGAGTGGAATCAAATCGACAGGAAAACATTCATTTTGGAAGAGAAATAGTACTTGTGGTTTGGCGCTAAGTGTTGTTCACGGACGGACGGACGGACGTTTTGCTTTCAATGTGTTTTTCGTATCAAGGACCCATAAACAGAGATTCTGGCTATACACGTCCTATGGGATTTTTTTTCTTCATTTAGCAACTGGTTTATCCACTTTTTCGTTATCAGGTCTGGCAATGATTTTTTCTGCCGAAAATTCGTCGTTTTTGCGCGCATTACTAACTTTCCTATACTACGTGTCAGTGGGCGTAGCGTCAGGTGACGCTGAGATGCTGAGCATTCCTCGTATATAATATTAATAAAGAACCCTAAATACTGTATTGATAATCTTACAAGTGGTCCGTTGAGCGAAACACGTTTGTATTAATTTTAATTTGATTCCCAATGATTGAATTCGGCGGGTTGTTGAAGCTGCCTCTGATTGCTTTGGAAGCTAAATGCTTCTAGCGTCTGCCGCGAGATTACGACGAGCAATGACGCATGCGCAGATGGCGAGGTTCCCCTCTCCTCTCTTCACCCCTGGCTCAGAGAAACCCGACCGCTTTACGCTAGCATCCACTGCGGAAAGAAGCTCGTTTGTGCACGAGAGCGCAGCACTCTTCAGGCGGTCAGTAAATTATGTTTCTCCTCTCTCACTCGGGATTTCCCGCTTGGTCATGGGCACAAACTGTAGAAATAGTGCGTGTCCTACTATTTCGTAATTAATATCCAAGAAATTGATTATCCCTTAAATAAGATTATATATTATTTTAGTCTTCAATGTATAAATTAACAAGTGGTCTCATTGCCATTCCGTATAAGATTTAAAGCTGAGTCATTGTATAATTTTCTTTCAAGACATCGGCAGTCCTGACTGCCGTGAGGATGTTGTGGGAAGCGCCTACACCGTCGTAATCAATCGATATCATGGAAGTAGTTCCAGTGTATCTGCCTTGTGTTGCGTTCGCCTGTTAGATGTAGTTGATAGTGACATTTTGTGTGTTATTGTTGAGCATCCCCAAACGTGCGAGTCACGCTACGCCACTGCTACGTGTATTACTCCGTATATACGTATGTATACGAAAAAGTAACTAGTGGTGCTAGAACGGCACAGACTATCCTGTATTTGTTTTCTATTTCCTTTGGTCTCGGCTAGCTATTCGGACTTGATTCATAGTCTTGCCAGCTGCCATCTATCGCCGCTCAAATTACATTTTTGACATTTTCTTAATATTTCCGTTCTTAGTAATAGAACGGAAATATTATTTAAGATATTAAAGAACAGTAAAATTTCGTGTTAAATGGCAATTTCCTTGAAGAAATTGTAGCCGTTTTTAAGAAAATGGCGTTAGCGCCACTGGAAATGCGAAAATTGAAGCTCTTTTGTTACAGGAATCTTTTGTCATTTCGAAAAACTTCATTTGAAGTCACAAATAAAATAGTGTTTAAAATTGCTGAAAAATGTGCATACTAATAGTGAGAGATCTTTTAACAAAATTAAAATTTGTGTAATTTTTGAAAAAACAAAAAAAATCTCCAAAATGAACTTTATGTCATATTAAAGAGTGTAATTAGCATTATCCGTCCAAAAGTTTAAAGAAAAAATTTGTAGCAATTTTTTGAGAAAATGGCGTTTCAGCTTTTCTTAAAGTGTGGACTTTTGAGCTAGTTTTCACAGAAAAACTGTTGAGTTTTCGAGAAACTTTATTTGATATTATTTAAAGCACATGTACTTATTAATGTAATAATGTGAACAAATCACCGCTAATGTAAATATCAACGACCCGAGAGACAAGTCAAAAATTACAAAGGATAGAGTAATATGAGGGGTATGTCATCTCATAGAGTACATTAGGCTCTATTCCTACGAAAAGTTTAAAGAAAAAATTTGGGGCCGTTTTTGAGAAATCTTGTTTTGTAGAATTTTTAAAATCGCACATATTGCACGCATTGTTGCGCGAAAACTACTAAAATTTTCAAAAAATTGTGTATGACCTTAATGAAACAACTCACTTAGGAGAACAAATTTTATTGGAAGAAAAAAAACTTATACTTTCCGTATACGTAAGTATATACGGAATAATATACGTAGTATAGGGAAAGTTATGTAATGCTGCGCGAAAAAATGGTCAATTTTCGCCAGAAAAAAATTCGTTGCTGGGCCGTGATAACGAAAAAGTGGATAAATCCAGTTGCTAAATTAAGAAAAAATCCTAACACGTAGTGTAGCCAGAACCCCTCTTTTGTGGGTCCTTGATACCGAAAAACCAATTGAATGGTTTGTCCGTCTGTCCGTCCGTCCTTCTGTCCGTCCGTCTGTGAACACAGCTGGCGCCTAAACCATACGTACGATTTCTTCTAAAATGGATATTCCCCGTTCAATCTGGTTCGATTCGAAGCTTTGAGATTTTGAAAAAGATTCTATGAAATTTGGGGGTACTTTACATTAAGCTCCCCGGACATTTTCAAAACTTTCTCAAAACCAGTTCCAAATTTTTTCTTTAAATTTCTTGTAAGAACAGAGTGAAATACACTTATTAAGGTGGCATAGGTCCGATTTTCACGTTCAACTCTAAATTTTGGAAAATTCCAAAAGTTCGAATTTTATTCGGCGTGTTCCTCCAACTACGAAATTGCAGAAAGAGATTTTTCCTTCAAATAAAATTTGTTCTTCATAGTGATTTTTTTCTTTAAGGTCATGTTCATTTTTTGAAAATTTTAGTACTTTTCGCGCAATATTGTGTGTAAGATGTGCAATTTTAAAAAATTCATAAACAAGATTTTCTCAAAAACGGCTCCAAATGTTTTTCTTTAAACTTTTGGTAGAGATAGTGCTAAATGTAGCCTATGAAATAACATAAACTCCATATCGCTCTATCCTTTTGTTTTTTCAAAAATTGCAAATATAATTTTTTGACTTGTTGATATTTACATTAGTGGAGATTTGTTTGCATTATTATATTTACAAGTTCAAGTGCTTTAAATAATGTCAAGTAAAGTTTCTCGAAAACTCAACAGTTTTCTGTACAAACTAGCTCAAAATTCCGCATTTTCAGAAACGCTCAAACTCCATTTCTCATAAATGGCTTGAAATTTTTTTCAGTTTTGGAACGGATAGTGCTAATTGCACTCTTTAATATGACGTAGAGTTCATTTGGGGGTATTTTTTTAAAAAAATTACACAAATGTTCTTTTTAAGTGCTCTCACACCTTTCATATGCACATTACCAGTAATTTGTAAACACTATTGTACTCGCGAGTTAATGTGCTTTTGAATGACTTCAAGTGAAGTTTTTGGAAAACTCAAAAATTTTGTATGAAAATTTGCTTAGACGATGGCGACCGAATTTCTTAAAAACGGCTACAAACTTTTAAAGGAAAATTGCCTTATAGGACGAAAATTTTGTGTTCTTTAATATTTTAAAAATTATATTTCCGTTCTACCATTAGGAAACCGAAAAATTAAGAAAATGTCAAAAACATGTAGTTTGGGCGATAGATGGCAGTTGGCACGAGTATGTTGAAATTCCGAATAGGTAGCCGAGACCGAAGGAAATAGAAAACTAATACGGGAAAGTCTGTGCTATTCTGTTGCGCCATTAATTTCTTTAAACGTTTGATAAGGATAGTGCCTAATGTGCTCTATGAGACGGCATAAACGCCATTCTTTTGTTTTTTCAAAATTACAAAAATTTATTTTTTTTACTTGTATCTCACGTCGTTTATATTTACATTAGCGGCGATTTGTTTCATATTATTATACTTATGAGTGCATGTGATTAAATAATGTCTTGTTAAATTTCCATTTTCTGTGGAAACTGGTTCAAAATTCCGCGTTTTCAGAAACGCTCAAACGCCATTTTCTCAAAAATGGCTCCAAATTTTTATTCACACTTTTGGAAAGGAAAGCATTCTTTAATATGATGTAAAGATCATGTTAAGGGTTTTTTTTTTCAAAAATTGAAGAAATGTAATTTTTTCTGAAGATCTCTCACACCGTTAATATACACATTACCAGCAATTTGTAAACACAATTTGTAAATTTGTGTTTGTGAGTTAATGTGCTTCAAATGAAGTTTTTCGAAAACTCAAAAATTTTCTGTGAAAAAGATAATCAAATTTCGCATTTGTAGTAGCGCTTAAACGCCATTTTCTTAAAAACGACTCCAACTTTTTCAAAGAAAATTGCCATTTAGGAGGAGGTTTTAGTGTTCATTAATATTCTGAAATTAATATTTCCGTTCTACCATTAGGAAACCGAAAAATTAAGAAAATGTCAAAAAATGGACTTTGGGCGACGATAGACGGTAGTTGGCACGAGTAAGTGGCAATTCCGAATAGCTAGCCCAGACCCAAGGAAATAGAAAACTAGTATGGGAAGGTCTGTGCCATTCTGTAGCACCGCTAGTTTTAAGGTAGCTTTTTAACTACTTGGTCTTATAGTGACCACTGTAATAATTTTAACTGTGGAGGGAACTATAGGAAGAACATTTAAGGCAACACGAACACACAAACATCTGTGCTTGAGTCGGGAGTGGAACAGGCGACCCTTCCAGCCGAGGCAGCTGCGGTCCTTCAGCCTTAGAGACCTCGGCTATCCAGGCATTTTTATACTGAAAAGTTACCACACATTCGGACACTTGAATATAAAATGGAAATACTACTAGAAATATAAACAAATACTCGCAGTAAATAATTTTCAAACAGAAAAACACCAAAAAAATAACACAGTAAGAGAGTTCAATATCTTGTGTAGCCATCCCCTTTTGCTGCATCACTTCCTTCAGTCTATTTGGTATATTTCGTACAACATTTTGGGTAAAAGATGGAGAAAGCTTTCTCCATTTTTGTTGCATTATTTGCTTTAATTCTTGTCTTGAATATGAATTGGGTATTTTCTTATCTCCTTTTGTATTTTTTTTCAAAGATGATCTACAACTTTGAGGTCTGATGACTGAGGGGGTGGATAAAGTACCATTACGCAGTTGTACAGCAGCACAATGGCACAATGACCGGTGTGCCATTGACTGATGTTAAAGGAACAAAATGTTTAAGTCTATCAATTCAGTCAAACCTCAAATGGAATGTCCACTTAAATGAACTGAACACAAAATTAAGTTCATTATGCTACGCGTTCAGAATTCTTTCAAAATCCGTCAGCCTTACACAACGAGCCGTACTGCTCGTTGTGTGTATTTTGCGAATGTTCATTCCCGCTTGAGATATGGCATAATATTCTGGGGAAACACATCTTATAGCTCCCAGATTTTCAGATTACAGAAAAGAATTGTACGAATATTAAGCAAATCCTACCCACGTGATTGTTGTAAGTCTTTCTTTATTAATCTAGGAATTTTACCATTACCTTGTCTCCTGATTTACGAATCAGTAGTTTGTGTCAAAAATGACTTACTTAAGGGCGTGAATGTATTTTCAGCAAACACCGATGTCTATAACACACGACGTAGTAATCATATTCATCAGGTGGCAGTATCAACAGCTCACTACAAAAAATTCACATACAATTCATGTACATTACTCTACAACACTTTGCCAGATGACATTAAACGATTAAATTCGATAGAAAAGTTTAAGTCCCAAGTAAAATCTTTTCTGCTGCATAACTGTTTCTATACAATTCGAGACTATACCGAGCATCAACATTAATTTTAACAATGATAGTTAATGTAATTATTTATCATTTGGACTGAATAATTCTAAAGAACCTGTAACAATTGTAGTGAACCACAGCTTCTGGGTTGATGGCCCCCATCTCGATCAGGTTTTTTGCCCAGTTTCCCTGATCCTTTGAGCAAATGCTGAGATGGTCCCTTGTTTTGTTTCTGGACATAAATGTAACTTCATTATTTGTGCACGTCTTCTGAATTTCAGTGGGAAATATAGTTATTCAAATTATCGTTTTCCATATTGTCGCGGCAAAAAGTATTATTATAATAATAGTGACTTTATTTATGTGGCGAGATTCAGGCCATCAGGATCGCTCTTCCGCCTAACCACGTAATAAATACATATATAGATAAAAATTGAACAGTACATTTAGTAAATTAAATAAAATACAACTTAGATATGTCTTGCCCTTGGGCTCACAAAATGAAAGTAAAAAACACGTCCCAGCATTTTCCTTAAACGGCCGGGGAAAACCAGGGAAAACAAAGGAAGTGTACATGCTCTTCAACATTGAGCAACAAAATAAAAGATTTAAAATAATTTATAAAGTATTTACTGACACAAGAAAACATTAAAGAGATGTCCGAAAATAAATTATGAAAAAAAATTAATCCATAAGCGTCAAAACGTTAGCAAGAAAATCTCATTCCATTAAAGAACTCATTAAAAAAATAAATGAGAATGCACACAACCACCCGGCCAGGACGACGGCTTAGGGCCGATTTTAATTACATCAACATGTACCAAGGGAAAAGACGCATTCAGTCAGAGCCATGACAAGTTAAGCTGGAATGAATTTGAAATTACAAGTTGATAATACAAACAAAAAAAACTTTATAATCTTATATTAAACTTAATTTAAACTAATTATACTGTTGTTTATTAAATTAAGAATTAACCTAAGAAGTATAAGAAAATACAAAATAAAACAAGTTAAGAATGTGATATAAAATGTTACATTTAGCGTACAATTTTGAATAATAATAATAATAATAATAATAATAATAATAATAATAATAATAATAATAATAATAATAATACATTGAGTACACACTTTCACATCGTACATTATTAAGTAGAAGAGTATTTAAATGTTTTTTGAATGATCGCAATGTTTTACATTTCCTAACATTTTCTGGAAGGTTATTCCACTCTCGGGTCGTTGCTACTAAGATTTATTATAAAAATTGGTGTTGCTTTTAGGAATATTGCATAGCAAGGATTTCTGGAATCTTTTTGCTTTGAGATAAGACTTTTTATAAGAGAGAGGTAAGCAGGCATACCCGTATTTAATATTTTGTAGAAAAGGCACAAACTATGAAACAAGCGTCGACCTTTCAAGTTTAATATGTGATTTGCTTTTTAGTACCCCGATATGTGATCATACTTTCTGATATTGTATTGAAACCTAACACATGCATTTTGAACTCTTTGAAGAGCATCAGCGGTTGATTTCTTTATGTTACCGTACACGATATCACCGTAATCAAGCAGGGGGAGCAGGAGTGAAAACTAGAAGTTCTTTGGTTTTGGGTGGAAGGCATTTGTAAGCACATTTGAGTGAGTACATTGAGGCATACACTTTGCGGCAAGTGTCCCGAGCATGAGGTTCCCAATTTAGAAATTTATCGATGGTCAGACCAAGATTTTTAACTTGAGAGCAGAAAGGAACGGTAGTGTTGTCCAAAATGATATAAGGAATTTTTAGATTTTGAAGTGTTTTATGGGACCGGCAGGACCCAATTATAATTGATTGAGATTTTAATGGGTTTAGCTTTCTCACTGACCATTCAAGTAAAGAGGCCAAATCGTGATTTGTTTTACTAACTAAATGAGCCACTTCAGGTTTCCCACTGACATAGATCTGTAAGTAATCTGTAAGTAAATCATAGATCTGTAAGTAAAAACCTCCAACCGTCCATTCGCGGAAGCAAAAACACAATCACCACCACCAATCACGACTCAAAACAGATTTTCTGTATTAGACTACTACAATGAGTTTCCTTGCCTTCCCAATCCTCACCACCCCACCCATCATCGACACGTCCATTCACAAACCAACGCAAACAGGCTAGCAAGCGCAAAGTAACAAAGACACGTAGAGTTGCGCAAACTGGCTCACCAGAAAACAAGGACATTCCCACTGAGCCCATCAAAAAGGTACTCATTTTAGCAGATAGCCATGGGCGACAGATCTCCTCCCTGCTCAGTGAGAAACTCCCAACCAATTTCTCTGCCATGTGTGTGTTTAAACCTAACGAGAGGTTTGCCGACGTGACCAGTGAGTTGGACACGCACACAAAAACCCTCACCAAACGGGATACTGTAATTATCATAGGAGGGCAGAATGACATTAATTTGGGTGGTCACTTTACACCTGAAGAACATGTTGACAAATTACAACGTGCCGCCCAAAACACGAACATTGTAGTCTCGACTCTGCCCTTCTGGTACAACAAGCCCACACTATGCAAAGAAATTAGTCACGCAAACAACCAATTGAAACTGCATCTGAGAGACACACATGTTAAATTGTTTGAGCTAAACTTTCTCTCAGAAAAACACTTCACCCGACATGGTCTTCACCTGAACCTTGTCGGAAAACATGCACTCGGTAGTGAGCTTGCAAAACACATCATTTCACAAACTTGGCAGTGTCCTGCCCAAGACCCATCCCCACCCACACCTCCTAGTTCTCTTCCATCCCCTGGGACCCTTTTGGACCCAATTACCTTATCCCCTGAACCTAATCCGTGTATTACCTCTCCCACTATTCATTCCTCTACATCTGTCACCCCTCCTTCCTCACCTCTTTTCACTGCTGGGACACGATACTTCCTTCGACCACGCACTCGAGGTAAAAATGAAATAAATAAATAAATAGCAACTACAGTCAGATGCAGCAGAAAAACATCCGTGTAGGTACATGCAAAAGATTCGAATAATGCATCATAATGTGCAATCTCTTTCAAATAAAATTGAATTTATCGAGGCAGCATTACAATGTGATCTAAGACAAATAGATGTTTTTTGCTTTACAAAACATTGGTTGTCTCAAAATGATATAAATACACTCCAAATACCTAGCTTTTACCTTGCAGGATCGTATTGTAGGGCGAGGGAATCAAATAAGGGCCCTGCTTACGGAGGTTCGTGTATTTACATAAGAAATTATATTGATTCTACCTTCTTGTCAGAATTCAATTTATATGCAGTTGAAAAAGTTTTTGAAACAACAGTAGTACATCTTACTACGCTCAAAATTATCTTGCTTTGCATTTACAGACCTCCAACAAAGCGAGCTTCAGATTATTTCACTTTCTTGGAAAATCTAGAGATAATTCTGAACAAAATTAGTAAACTCTCTTTTAAATCCATTGTTGTATGTGGAGATTTCAATATTGATTTTCTGAGCGAATCCCACGAAAAAGAGCAGTTTCTCAATTTACTTCATTCTTTTAATTTAGACATTACAGTGAATGTACCTACACGGAATACGCTTAAATCACAAAAAACATTAGATCAAATTATAATTAACAAAACCACAACTACATATGAAATAATAACGAATAATCTAGGATACAGTGACCACGATGCACAAATTCTTACAATTACTAAGAACATAAACACTGACACAATAAATAATACACGCATGTGCAGAGCATTCACTAAAGTTAATATAAAATTATTTACGGACTACTTGATGAAGGAATCATGGGACGAAGTTTATAACGCTGTTGACACAAATGAAAAATATAATTTATTTTTCTCCAAGCTTTCAATTCATTTTAACGCGTGCTTTCCTCTTAAAAAGAGAAAATTAAATATTTCAAGCAAAAGTAATACTTGGATCACACAAGGAATTAGAACATCGTGTAAAAACAAACGTACGCTTTACTTTATTTCTAAACATCATAACGTATCACCCGGTTTCCATATATACTTCCGAGAATATAAAAGAATTTTAAGAAAAGTAATAATTCAGGCAAAAATAATGAAAAATAGTCAGGGCATTTTGAGCGCTAGTAACAAAACTAAAGCAATGTGGGATATCGTAAAAAATACAACCACATCATCTCGATACCTTGTAGAGAATGTTATTTTAAAGGATAATGAAAGAGAAACGAGTAATCCGGAAAAAGTTGCCAATCTCTTCAACAAACACTTTTCCAGAATTGCGTCTGATCTCACGAAGGGACTAAAATCACAAAATTCAACATTTTACACTTCCCAAAAAATTTCAGATACGATGTTTATTCCCGAAACTTCTCCCAACGAAATCCTCAGAATAGTCAGTAAACTAAAAAATAAATATTCATCTGGTTTTGATGAATTTCCGGATTGTTTATTAAAAACTTGTGCACCTGCCTTTATACATCCGTTAACTCACATTTTCAATGCTTCTTTATGTACAGGAATATTTCCAGATATTTTCAAAACAGCAAAAATTAAGCCACTTTTTAAAAAAGGGAACAAAAATGATATTCAAAATTACCGGCCAATTTCTCTTTTGTCAGTTTTCTCAAAAATATTAGAAAGGCTTTTCTACTTACGAATGGAAACATTTCTCAGGAAAAACAGAGCGTTTTCAGACTCACAACACGGTTTTAGAAAATCAAAATCTACGGAAACTGCCATTTTTTCTTTTCTCAAAGATGTTGCTTCATCAATAGACCAAAATGAAATACCCATTGGAATATTCTTAGATCTCTCGAAAGCTTTTGACGTTATTGACCATAAGATCTTGCTCTCAAAATTACCTTCGTATGGAATTCGTGGTATTGCCCTAGATTGGATAACTTCTTACCTTAAACATCGGACTCAAAGAGTAGAAATACCATACTGGCAGGAAAGGACATTACATACTTATATTTCCAATTCTTTGCCAATTGTGCATGGGGTCCCGCAAGGTTCGATCTTAGGTCCTCTTCTCTTTCTGTTATATGTAAACGATATGCCCTCGTCTATTAAAAATGGAAGAACGGTTCTGTTTGCTGATGACACGAATGTTCTTTGCAAAAAAGAAGCAGTAAATAGTACAATTTCAGAAGTTTCGAATTGGTTTAATAATAACAAATTAATTGTTAACGAAAGAAAAACTGTTTCAATGCATTTTTGCATCTCAAATCGGAAATCGCATGTTCCATTGAAAATGAACAATATGCAATTAGCTGATGTTGAGGCAACAAAATTTTTAGGTCTTTCAATTCAATCAAACCTCAAATGGAATGTACATATAACAGAATTAAACACTAAATTAAGTTCATTATGCTATGCATTCAGAATTCTTTCAAATTCTGTCAGCCTTCATGCAGCTCGTTGCGTTTATTTTGCAAATGTGCATTCCCGCCCGAGATATGGCATAATATTCTGGGGAAGCTCATCCTGTAGTATTCAGACCTTCAGATTGCAAAAGAAATTTATTCGAATAATGAAAAAATGCCTTCCACGTGATTCCTGCAAGCCTCTTTTCATTGAGCTGGGAATCCTACCATTGCCTTGTCTATTTATTTACGAATCTGTAATATTTGTCAAAAATGACCTACTTAACGGAGGGAACATATTTTCATGCAATATTGATATTTATAATTACAACACACGCCGTAGAAATCACGTGCATCAAGTGTCAGTATCAACAGCTCAGTACAAGAAATCAACATACAATACATATACGTTACTTTACAACGCATTGCCAGATGACATAAAACAATTAAAGTCGGTATACAAATTTAAGTTAAAAGTAAAATCTTTTCTGCTGCAAAACTGTTTCTATACAATTAGAGACTATACTGATCGTGAAAAAGAAAAATAATGTAACAAAACAAAGATATATAATGAATTAGTTTATGTTTGCATTGTATACATTTTAAAAAATATTTAATACGCCTGTAACAAGTAATGTACTTCAGCTTCCGGGTCAATGACCCCCATCTCGATCAGGTTTTTGTCCAGTTTCCCTGATCCATAGAGCAAATGCTGAGATGGCCCCTTGTTTTGCTTCTGGACGTAAATGTAGCTTCACTGTGCGCACGTTTTGTTGAGCACTCCTTTTGCTTGTAGTTCATTTACAGTTGAAATTGATTTTCTATAACTCGGGAAAAAACATTTGTCAAATATCTTTATTTTTCTAAAATAATTATTTTCTAAATTATTTTTTTTTAAAATAAAATTCTGGCCCTCAAGAAAATGTGCGCAGATAAATTTCTTTCCCCACACGTCATATACAGTTTTTACTGTTTTTTGACTAAATAAATAAAAATAAATAAATAAAAGTCGTCTGCATACATATGATGACTGCACATTGATAGCACAGAGGGAATATCATTAACATAGATCAAGAAGAAAAGTGGTCCTAGTACGGAGCCCTTTGGTACTCCGCGTAAAACTGACTTAGGAGACGAAAAAGTATTCTCAACAACTACAGCCTGCTGTCTATTACTAAAAAAAATTGAAATCCACGATAAGGTAGAATCATAAAAACCAAGGCATTCACATTTTGCCAGAAGCACGTCATGGTCTACTGAAACGAAGGCCTTGCTAAAATCTAAAAGCGTTAATGTTGTTATATTGCCTTGATCCAGAGATTGACGAATGTCTTCAGTGACTCGTAACAAGGCCGTTTGCGTACTTCTACCTTCCCAAAAACCAGATTGCAAACTATTGAGAACATAATTTATGGCGAGATACTTTTCTATTTGTTGACGTACAATTTTTTCTATGACTTTGGATAATGTTGGTAATATACTGATAGGTCGGTAATCACAAGGATTGAAGTCAATAAAACTTGAAGGAAACCGCTCTTTTTTCTGTATTCAAAATTCGACTAGAATATGGTTTAGGATATAGATCATAGAATTATGAAAACGTGCACAAATTTCACTTCCCCCCAACAGTTTTAAACTGTTTTTGACATAAATAAATAAATGCCAAAGTTGAACAACTTGCGACTTGCGCTTGGGATCATTATCTTGATGAAAACAAAATACAGAGTACCAAGATTTTCAGCTCTTCGTTTTAAATTTTGTTTATACTACGAATAAAATTAGTATGTGATGGACTATAGCCGACTATTACTTACTATAAAATACAATTGTATAATAGAATATACAGCTAAATTTTTCTAGGGTGGCCGCTGGGATTCGCGAGTAGAGGGGGAAGCTGAAAGTGGTGGGGAGGGAGCCAGAAGGCGGCGCTCGCTCGCGCCTGGCTCGTCTGCCCATACCAAAAACATAAGCCTTCCGCATAAGCCAGCGAACGGTCTTAGAAATTAATTTGCGGTAGTGTCTTCGCTCGGTAATGGAGAAACACCAAATTCATGGTATGGCCTGGCTCTGTCCTCATCGCCCATATGTTTTTCACTGTCACTGATACCCGTTTCCTCACTATCATAAGTAGTATCACTATCACTGTCTTTACTATCGTTCGCGTCTTTACCTGTAAAAATAACGATTTCTTTATATGGTGCTTGAAATCACACTCCCATTGAATCTGTCGAGAGCAGATTCCACGTCTTTTCTCTTCTTCTTATTAGGAGTAGAAAATGAACACGATTCTTCCGACTTAATACAATTAATTTCCTTGTTATTTCTGCAAATAGATATTTTCAAAACACCCGAAGCAGCAATTACTGCCTTAAGAACTGCTCTGATATTTTCAAGACCTTTTGCTTCTCTTCATAAATTGATAAATGTACTTCGGTGACAACTTCACGCGTCTGAATGTGAAGGACGTCCCTATGCACGTTGCCCTAAACAGGAGGCATTGCAATGATCACAACAAAATAATAATCACTTATACACAACATCACACAAATGGCTGTACTCTGTTAGGGGAACGCAACTGAAAACTAGCACCTTGCGAAGACGAATAGTCAGGGTCAATGTTTACTGAACTGGAGTAGGGCTGTCAACACGTCCTGAGAAGGGACGCGCTTCCCCCTAAAGCGATAGGTTTGAGGAATGGACTCATCCGGCAGCTCTGGGGCCCTGACCTTGAGCGGCCACGCTAAAATAAATTCACTGTAATTGTTGTCTATGGATTGACATTTGGAAGTGGAGGCTGGCGGCGCTGCCGAATACTGTGCGCTCTACCACGTGTTCTCAACGTTAACTAGACAAACAGAAGAAAGGAATGTGGAGAAACTCGTAACAAGTTTGTTCCTAACATTTGTAATATATGTTTGCTCGTAACATTTGTTCCCTAATTTTACGTGATAACAATGTGCAAAAGCCGAAAGTTTTGATTCGCTGTTCTCTAGGTTTTACGGCGCTGACGTCATCACGTGTCCACGAAATGTTAATCACATTCTAATTTTATTCGGACCTTAAGAATGTCAAGATTGTTGAACCTCTTCGTTTGCTCTATGAACACAAGTTCGACACCATTGGCTGACATGCAGCCCCACACCATTACATTTTCTCCTCCTTGCTTCACAGTTGCTTGCATGTTTTCTTCCATCGGAACCACAGATGTTAAATTTCGATTCGTCAGCAAAGTTTACTCTATTCCACTAGTCTTCATCTTTTTCTGAGTGATTTTTAGCATACTCCTGTCCTTTCCTTGGGTTTGCTACACTTATACACATACTTTTTTATCGGTAACGCGGCTTTGGAAATTCGACCTCCTTTGTACCCTTCGCACGGTTTTAAGATTTACTCTCTTGCCAACTCCAATTTCTAACTGCACAGTAATTTTTGTTGCACTAATACGAAGACCCTTTTTATCATTTTCACAATGTGATTCTCTTCTCGAAAAGAAAATATCTTCGGGCGACCTCCTGGGGCTTGCAGTTCAATCTTATTTTCATTGATGTACCGTGAGATTACGTCTACATGATTTTCTTCATTAATGCATTTTTTGCGTTTTTTCGGCATGATTTGCCCTTTGCGTGATATAAATAACTATCTGACGGTGCTCAAAATTGTTCTTTCCTCTGAGACCCATTTCGCTTTACTATTGAGATTCCCACGAATCTGGCTCATCGACTGACAGGTGACCCTGAATGTGCAGCAAGGGTTGAAGGTGTTAACGTACTTTTCGAAGATCATAAGATCCATTACCAATTTGCCTTGACTATCCAAATAGTTTTGTTGAAGCGAAGTCACTGCATCAACAATTTATTTTTCTTTTAATCATACAAATACATATTTTTGAAAGCATTTATTAAGTTCACATACATAAGAACATTTTATTCTTTCAAATTTGTGTGCTAAATATTGATGATATGGTTTTCTAAGGAAAATTTAAGCAACTTTTGTTTAAATTAATAAATGCTCGAATACAGTTTACGAATGTAGTTTTGAGTCATTAGTTATCCACTCACCAGGCTAGAAACATTCAGGCAAAGCCGCATCTCCACTACTCGACATTTAACAACATCCTGTTAAATATGAAACGTATGCCTCACAACAAGCTAAATGTTTATGTCGAATGTTCCACAATTAACACTGCTTCCACACTTGGTGTTAATACAGGGGCAGTTATACTTGGACAGTTTTAATCATGGTGGTTTTGACACGGAAGATGGATTCAGATGAACTTGTATGTAAATTATGTGAGCTCCGTATTCATTTTGTAATATTTTCTGTACCGTGTTACCGCCTCCTTTACGATCGTGTTTCTATTTTCTACTCGACTGCGTCCCAGGAGCAGCTGAACATAACCTCTACCGCCCAGCATGTGTTTCATTACACTCTTTCCCCCTACAAAAAAAACAAAAAAAAAAAAGTTTCATAAATTGGGGCACACCATCACAGGCTCCAATAGGCCCATCCTTGGAATGTTTCTTCCTTAGACCACTTCATTTTACTTAAATTTACATACCTGAAAATCCTAATTGGAAGTATTACTTTGTAAATTCACGATGTCGCCTAAAGTTTTGCCGAGCATACCCGAACGAACGATTGAACAAGTTTTCCATTCCTGCTGGTAAATATCCAACTTGTTTGAAATGTTAGGTCCAATGTGTTAAATATCGGAGACGTGACAATACACATTAACCAAGGACTATTTAATAGAAGTTAAATGTTAAGAAGTGGAAACGTGGTTTAACGAATGCCCCTCCTTATAATGCAATGGTTTAATTAAAATTCGCAAAGAATATTGTGTAACGATTTAACGCTCTTCACAAATTTTATTTTTGAATATCTAATAAACAATATTGACAAAGAACAATATTTATCTTCCAGTAATGTTTGGTTTGGAGAATACACCACCCTTTCCCTCGGATCCCTAATCAAATTCGCGCTTAAAATGTGTAAAGGTGTAAATTTTTTCGTACCCAATGTCAATATAGTAAAAATAACCCAAAACGTACTTTCATTAATGTGAAGTAAGTGAATTGGTGGAAATTTACTTTCTACAACTGGCCGAACATGATTTTCAAGAACATCGCGTGTGAACGTACAATCATGCTTCATTTCTTTAAGCTCAAAAGAATCGATACCAACTTATGAGACGTACTTTACATTTACGGAAGAGATAAGACCTAGAATTTACCACGAACTTGTGTTATGGGAGATGAAGACAAATTTCAACTAGAGTATTTTGTGCTAAACATGACACATTTCGAAGATATAGCAAAGCAAGCCACGAATATCTTTTCTTTTTGCTTTGAATGATTATTGAAGAACACTGTTAATATTGGACATTGAGAATACCAAATACTCTCACACAGTATTAAACAACGCTCACTCGCTCAAAACCATAACCAAAAAACTCGGTAGTTTTGTTACACTCTCGTAGCGAAAATTCCTTTACCCATTGGTTAAAAGACAAAGGTTCTTATACTTCGTTCTACGCACACTTGCAATGCAGCATTCTATTGAGTCATTCTCATTGGATATTTGTATTCCGTTGTGGGATGGGCATTACTTTCAACCAATCGGTGGTTTCATTTCAGAGAGAGAGAAGTGGTAGGGCGGGCAAAAGGTAAATCGTTTTAGAAATACAGTGTGCAGATTGTGATGGTGGCTATACAAATGTATGTAAAGTTGGCAATACTTATAATGTTCTGATACCGCCATATCTTCCTATGCGTTCTATGTTATTCGAATTACTTCTAGCGTGTTTAACTGGAATGTGTAGAAAATAAACAGGTACTACTTGATAAAGGTTATGTTGTTGTGTTAATAAAAAAAACCGTAAATTTTCTTGCCTAAACATGTTTTATTTTTGGTATATATGAAGAGAACTATTAAATGAGCTGAGTGCTTTATTTGTTCTAATGGTTTTCATAAATTATATTTAGTGGTATATGTAACTACGTGATACGCTGCTTTTTAAGGGTTAATATTTGTCACTGTTAGATTACATGTGTTAAGGAAATATTACAGTATATTACTTGTGAACATCGTGTTGGTGTAATGTTACTGGTTCTGTTTCAGGTTGTACTGCTTGATTTCTAATATTCTTCAGGATGTATTTGGAAGACGATGATTCATCCCATGTTAAATGAATAAATTCATCTGAACGCTGACAGAAAGGATAATGGAGCAGGTTGAGGAAATAGGAAATCAGAAATCATCGGATAAACATGCTAGCGAAGCAGAAGAGAGTAGTGTGCTTGTATCATCTTGTGGTACAAATAATAAAATTACTCTTGTAGAAAATAGTGGTAATAGAGACAATCCTGGTAAAAATTCAGATGGCGTTGAATCAACAGTAATTGCAGATAATTATAATGATTTCTCAGGTTTGAACACAGTCAGTGCTTCAGAAGACAAGCTGGAATTACAAGTTCCAGAAAATTCTGAAGAATCGCAAAATTCTGAGAAGTCAGTATCGAATGTAACTACAGATACCAAACAAATTATTGATTGTAATGAGACACGTGAGAGTGAACAAGTTTTAGGAGAGAGAGTAGATGTCAAGAAAGACATTGAAGATGTTCATAGTGCTGAAGTGCAATCTGAATCTTCAAAAGCAGTGATAAAATGTGACCAGGAACAACTGGGGAAAGGTGATAGTGGGAGGGATGATGTGATATGTTTAGATAGTGACTTACCAACAGTAAATCCTTCAAAAAAAGTTTTAAAAGACTTAAATGAAGAGAGTAATTGCTCAGAAACTTCTTTTAATGTTATTTTGAGAAATGAACAAAAACAAAATGATAACGAAAGTGCATCAGGAAGTGCTATTCCAGCTACCGAGGTGGGTTCAAATGTTAGTGTTCTATCGCAAAGTGAGCTTCAAATCTGTAACAAACGTGGTGAATGTAGTGACTCAAGAGGTGAAATTGAAAAACTGAATCAGTGCGATGAAAGTGAGAAAGATAAGCAAACAACGGCAACAATTTGTGAAAGTGATTTAAGGTCATCAGATGACGGTTTCACTAAAAATGTGTTAGAGGAAACTGATGTTCAAAGTAGTGAAAAAATTGAGAATAATGATCTGAAAAATTCATCTGAAAATAATGTAAATTGTGAAATGAGTGATAATGGTAGTCAAAGAGTAGATTCCAATTTAGAGAAAGATACAATCACACCCACATTACCGGCTTTAAGTGATGCTGATGTAAGTGAACATAATACAACTTCTGTTAATGAAGATGAAGTTACAAGGGATGTCTCTGATAATTTCCAGGTGGTATCTGTAGAAGATGATAATGCAAATTCTGATCATAATGTGACTGAGACGTTAGAAAAAGATACAGAATCGGAAGTAATACATGTAGATAAAGAGGGCAATTTGTCATCAGAATGTACAGAGTCATTGATTGTTGAGAAAAATTCGGAATGTGAATCTCAAATTGCCCCAAAAATAGATTCAGAGGAAGAGGAGCAAGACGATGTTGAAATGAGTGATAATGTTGATGTTAAAAGTGACAATGAGGAATATCGTGGTGATAGAGATAAGAGTGAAGAATTTGCTAAACAAGATTTAGATACTGATATGACTAAAGAAAGAGAAAAAGATAGTGGAGAAAATTCTTGTGATATGCAGCCGAGCGTAGAGTTTGTTCAGATTGATTCGGATAAGGATGAAAATACTCAACAGTCGTTAGATAGAACTGAAGATACAGATGCTGCTAATGATAAAGATCCTATTGCCATTTCGAATGATAAAGAGACCACTGCTGTTTCAAATGAAGGAGATGAAGTTGTAATTGATGATGTAGGTGAAGGTGAAAATGATGATGAAGTTGGGGATGACAAAGATATTGATGTTGCAGGTGAAGAGGATAAAGATCCTATTGGCATTGCAGATAAAGATCCCATTGGTGTTGCAGATGAAGAGGATAAAGATCCCATTGATGTTGCAGATGTAGAGGATAAAGATCCCTTTGGTGTTGCAGATGAAGAGGATAAAGATCCCTTTGGTGTTGCAGGTGAAGAGGATAAAGATCCCTTTGGTGTTGCAGGTGAGGATAAAGATCCCTTTGGTATTGCAGGTGAGGATAAAGATCCCATTGGTGTTACAGATGAAGATAAAGATCCCCTTGGTGTGGCAGATGAAGATAAAGATCCCATTGTTGCAAATGAGGATAAAGATCCCATTAGTTTTGCAAATGAGGATAAAGATCCCATTGATGTTACAGATGAAGAGGATAAAGATCCTATTGATGTTGATGTAGATGAAGGTGATAAAGATCCCATTGATGTTGATGTAGATGAAGGTGATAAAGATCCCATTGATGTTGCAGATGAAGATGATAAAGATCCCATTGGTGTCGCAGATGAAGATAAAGATCCCATTGGTGACGCAGATGATGATAAAGATCCCATTGATATCGCAGATGAAGAGAGCAAAGATCCTATTGGTGTCGCAGATGAAGAGAGTAAAGATCCCATTGGTGTTGCAGATGAAGAGAGTAAAGATCCCATTGGTGTTGCAGATGAAAAGAGTAAAGATCCCATTGGTGTTGCAGATGAAGAAAATAAAGATCCTACTGATGATGCAGATGAAGAGGACAAAGATCCCATTGCTATTGCAGGTGAGGATAAAGATCCCATTAATGTTGCTGATGAAGAGGATAAAGATCCCATTGGTGTTGCAGATGAAGAGGATAGAGACCCCATTGCTATTGCAGGTGAGGATAAAGATCCCATTGGTGTTGCAGATGAGGATAAAGATCCTCTTGGTGTCGCAAATGAAGAGGATAAAGATCCCATTGGTGTCGCAGATGAAGAGGATAAAGATCCCATTGGTGTTGTAGATGAAGAGGATAAAGATCCCATTAGTGTTGCAGATGAAGAGGATAATGATCCTATTGGTGTTGCAGATGAAGGGGATAAGGATACTAATGATGTTGCAGTTGAGGAAAAAGATGCTGTTGAGATTGCAGATGTAGGTGGTGTAGAAAAAGACAGGATTCAAAAAGAAGGAAAAGATGTAGTTGGTATTACAGATAAAGAGGACAAAGATGTTATTGATGTAGCAGATGAAGATCTAGAGGTTATTAGCGTTGTAAATGAAGGAGATAAAGGTTCTGCTTCTGTTTCAAAGGAAAAAGATTCTGTTCCTATGCCAAATAAAAAAGTTAAAGATCCTGATATGATTTCCAGTGCAGATGATAAAGTATCCAATTTAATTCAGAATGAGGAAGGTAAAGATTCCAATGCTGCATCTAATGGAAATGATAAAGAAGATTTGACTATGGATCAGGAAACCGATGAGCAGCCAATGGAAGTGGATGACACAGATAGAGATGATATCAGTGTTGCTGAAGATGCCAAAACTGCAGATGAAATGGAAGAACCTGTAGGTGTTGATATTTCTTTAATGTGTGAAACAGTTTTGGAGGAATCAACTGCTACATTACCTTTAAAAAATGCTGACATTTCAAAGGAATCACAAAGGAAGAGTACCACACGTGTAGATTCAAGTGATGCAGAAATTGTGGAGATCATTGATGGTGCTGACACAGAGAAAGAAAATGAGAAACAAAAACATCCTTCAAAAACCAAAAGTAGTGTAATTAAGAGTGATGGAAAATCCAAGAATGTGGGAGATTCTGCACCTCGCAAACTAGCAAAAGCTACTGCTGGAAATGATGATGAGGAAATTTGCATAATTCCAGATACTGTTCCAAGGGTGATATCTGGTAAGTTTTATTTAAGGTAATGGAACGAAGATTCTTTAGAAAAATATGAATTTAATTGCATATGTTTTTTTTTCTTGTATGAAAAAGGTAAAGAGACGAAAGGGAAAGGTGAAACACCAAAAGGTAGAAGATCAAGTAAATCCATTGAAATGGCAGAAAAGGTGATTGAGAAAACTGAAGTACAGAAGGATGCATCTGAAACCAGGCGGACTCCGAGTCGGCCACAGAGACAAGCAGCCAAAAGAGCAGAATGTCAAATTAAGGTATGGTTTTTATCTGTATAGTGCTGTATATAATTTTTTGGGCTATTTCAACTCTCTTAGTTCAGATAATAGTAATTGCAAGCATTACAGTTTGCATTTGATGTTTGTGTTAAAGTTGTTTCAATTGTTGCTCTTTTCTCAAGTATGAAGGTTGGGTGCTCTTTACTGCATAGATCCATTCTTCTTTATGCTTGACATTTAGGATACATTCTGGCACAAGGTGGGTAAAGAAATTCAGATGAGTGATGGGTTACGTGCTTCTTTGGCACATTTTGCAGTAATTGTAAAAAAGCCTTCAGTAACACTTGACCTAAAATTTATTTGATCAATGAAGTTACTCCTACTTTTGCTGAAAGTAAGAAATACAGTGATTATGAGAGTAAATTTAGGTCGGGGAAATATACTTAAATGCTGGCAACTACTCAAGACTCAAGTCAAACTACCCCTCAACTTCTTAACTTCTAGAAGTTCAAGAAAGTCAAAGTGACTTGTGTTTTAGAGGTATACTCAGTTCAATCCTGTGATCAATTTATTTTGACAATATAACATGCCATCTACATTGGGGGACATGAGAAATTAGAAATGATTTACATTAATTTTAAGAACATTGACAAACTTGTGCTGGGGATTGTGGTACTCCCTGTTGTTTAGTCATTTGTCATCCCCCAACTGGAGAAAGTTTGCATGAAAGCAATTGAAGGACTTTTTACAAGAATCAAACTAGTCAAAATTTCAGATTTTTCGGGAGGCACCAAAGAACTTCATAGTGTAGACATGTATAGGAATGTATTTTTTATTTTTGCCCTCCTTACATCTTTTGATGTGATTGGCATCTGCCAAAAAGAAATGTCTCAGTAGATAGCATTGGTTTTAGGGAATAACGTTGTGAAGTATGGGGAAAAATTTGGTGAAATATCTCAAAAACAAGAATTTGGACTTGTTTGGTTCTTGTAAGGAATCTCAGTTTATTTATTTTGTTAGATTTCAAGAAACGTGTTGTTCAAAACTCCTGTGTAAAGAAATATGTACATGAATTATTCTTCAATTAAATTGTATTTGTTGTAAGTTTAACGGAATATGACATAAAAGCAAAGAGCATAGGCTCTTTAATGTTCAGTGATTACAGACTGATCGTTTTCATTTCATATGCAAGGCTTCATTTTGAATATTCTCACATGCTTTTCATTATGATTGGTTTCAATTGTTGTAATATTTTTTTTAGACTTTATATTCATTTTAGAATTTTTTTACTAAATCGCTTGTGAAAACTATCCAAAACCTCAAACTGCATTCACTAGGGCACTTCTGGGACATTAACAGCTGGCACTCCAGTGCATTTGACTAGTTGAAGGAAACATTTCTTGGAGTAATGCGGTATTCGGTGATGACTAATAGTTTTAGAATGTGCCATAACATTTTTTTGCTGATCTGAACCAACTAGAGAGAGAATGGAAAAAATCTTTGGAACAGGATATTGTCATATGATATCCAGTTTTGAGAAAATTGTGGAGGGATTGATTATGCTGCACCATTCAGCAGTGATTGTTTTGTGCTTAACAATATGACTGTTTGCAGAGAAGAAACTGAAGTCCATTTTCAAGCTGCTCTCTAGCATTTCTTGACTATAACATATTGAGTTATCATTTGGAAAGACCCATAAGTATTGATAATTGCTGCTTTCATTTAGGGCCATATTGATAAAACCAGATTTCGATCGCTATGACAATGACACGAATCTCCTAAGAATTCTCATTGTTGAAATGTCAGTTTTCTTTCCCGCTGAATGACATGCTGTTTTGTGAGATAGAATACCCTTTGAGAACAAAACTTCTTCCTCCAAAAATATTTGTACAAGATTTTAAATACTTCTGGTGTATTAAAAATATAAAGCTTAAATAGATATAAGCTTTATTCTACAATTGGGCAGATGTTGCCCAGTGGCAGAATGCAGAAACATGGATGTACAATTACAAATAAAAAAACTGCATAAAAAATCAATATAAAAAACAACAAATTATCTTTGCCATTATGTAGCATATGCAAATGGCATTTACATACATATATTACAAATGAAAATGCATATATACCAACGTTTAGATAAATGAACTTACAAATTATGTTAATATACATACATGCATACATACACAGACTGAAGAACTCTCGTATACACACAAGCCGGCATCTATTCACTCATAATCATATTCAGACAAATAAAGATACAAATTTTTACCTACCATGACAATATAATATTATAATACTGTTCAATATTCTTATTTTTGCTAGATGACATTTCATCTATTTTCTTAAAGAATTGTAAATTTAGCATCTCACAAATTTTGAAAGTGATATTCAACTTTGGCTGAGGGAGCATTTCCCAATGAATGGAAATCTCTTATCTTACCTATTTGTAAGTCTGGTGATGAACATGTTATAACTAACTAGAAACCAATATCAATTTTGAGTGTGATGCAGCTTTTCGAATCATTGATTGTTGACAACATTGCCAAAGTTATTTATCCATTTTTGTCTGAGAGTCAGTTTGGCTGCATGCCAGGCAGAAATATTGAGTTGAATCATGTATACTATTCTACCTACATTCTCAAAGGGATGGAACGTAACTGTCAGACTGACTGTATTTATACTGATTTTAGTAAGGCTTTTAATTTCATTAACCATGTCATTTTGTTGAAAAAACGTGGATGCCTGGGGATACATGGACGACTGTTAGGTTGGTTCCGTAGTTATTTAGCCTATCGCATACAGTTGGTGTCATATGGTGGTGTTATCACTGGCCTTGGTGCAGCTTCATCAGGTGTTCTACAAGGCTCTCATTTGGGTTCCTCTATTGTTTAATATTTTTATTAATGACCTTTGTGAGGTGATAAACGAATTTGAATTGAGTGAGCATTGATTGCTCTGTCTGATTTGATGCGTTACGATTGACCTTCTTCTCAATACCAAGAAATGTGGATCAATAACTTTTACCAGAGCTAGATTGAAAGAGGCTTTTTATTACTTAACTCCATTGAGTTGGAGAGAGTCACATCCATGAAAGATCGGGGTATGATACTTGATTCTGGTATGGCATTTAATGAATATCCAACGCACTATAAATAAATCTACACAGCATTAAAATCGCTCTTTCTTACGTTAAACTCATTTTTACGTTCTCCTCTGTTGTATGATCTCCCTTTTTGGCAAACATTTATTGAGTATAGAGACAGTGCAACATTAATTTTTCAGGATTGCTGCTCAATGCATGGAGGTACAGAATCTTTTCATAGACCACAATTATGCATACATTGTGTCAAGACTTGATATTCCTTCTCTTAAATCCCAACGCTCTCTGAATGATCTGATCTTTTTGCGCAAGTTGATTAGAGATGATTTGAATTTACGTTTCTTTCTGACATGCTTCTGAATAAATCACCTTCTTTCAACTCAAGAAATAATTATATCTTTGACTTAAAATTTTATAGAAGATAATGTACAGAAAACAACCCTGTAAACTGCATGTGTAAGCTGACAAATATTTTATCCATCAACGTTTTTCACGATAATACTGCATCTTTTTTGTCGGATGCGAGGAGTAGAATAGAGTAAAACTTCATTTATACGTTTTTTTCAGGGGACTGAGAGGAAAAACGTATAAGTGAGAAAAACGCCTAACTGAAATTGATTGTTATGAGCAAAATAAAAACTCAATTTTTTTACACTGTCACTTTACCAGTTCTGTAGCAATATCTACTCAAGCTTGATGATACTTGAGATTCCCCGGGTCAAATCACGGTGTTCTACATGGGCAACAGGAAGCGCACGACTGCCACAGCCCCACAGCCTGGCGCCACGCGCCACGCCGTGCGGAAAAGCGATCAGTTTCATTAGCTGTTTGTGCCATACCGCTATAAAAAATATAAAAAATAAAAACGAAAGTTTCGCGTATGTTACCACGGCGGGCAAAAGAGTCTTCGGAGTGTGGAATAGTCTGTGCACAAACTGTCTTGTGGGGACGCCTGTGACCTTCCCTCGGAGCTAACTTCGCCTCCCGAAATCCTCAGAGAGCTCCCTTGCGCACCCGACTGAAATTTGCGATGTTCAACTGCCGGAGGTGGTCCGGGAGCCGACTTTGCACAACCACCATGCGGGCTCGCGCGGTCAAGGCCCCTCGGCTAGGCCGAATCCAGCTTATGTATTACAAGTTTCATTAGCGGAAAGTCTCCTCAGAGGCCGAGCGACAGGTCTCTCCGCGGGAGCGCTCTGGAGCAAGTCGACTCGAGTAACATGTAAGTTCCGGGCTCTCGGCACAGGTCGCCCCGCGCCTCACCGGGATCATTTGAACGTTATACGGTCTTTAATTTGGAATTATAGGAATTTATCCGGGACTTAAAAAAACGTATAAACGTGAAAAACGTATAAGTGAGAAACATATAAACGGAGTTGCACTGCGTTTGAATTTTTATACAAGGGTGAGTCAAATGAAAACCGTAATTATTTTTTAAAATATTATTTATTGTACACACATTGTCCAAAACTGAATGACTATTCGACATAGTCACCCCCACGCTCAATCCATGTCTGCCAACGGTTACGAAGTGCCTGAATTCCTGTAGAAAAAATGATTCTGGAAGACGGCGCAACCACTCGCGCACTACGTGGCGTACCTCATCATCCGAATGGAACGTCATGCCACCCATTAATTCTTTGAGTGTCCCAATCGTGTGGAAATCGCTCGGAGCAAGATCGGGCGTGTAAGGTGGATGTGGGAGACATTCAAATCTCAGGTCAGACCCAGGTTTCGTCCAAGGAAAGCATTAATTCTTCACACGCATCAGACACGTCCCAGTTTCAATTATGAGGTCAGTTGTCGGGGCACGCATCTTGCAGACACTTATGAAATTGGAGTACATCATGCACAATATGATGTGCTGAACCATGACTAATGTGTACAGCTTTTGCAATGTATGTCACTCGATGGTTGTCCATCACGATTGCATCAACGGCTGCAATGGTCTCTGGAATCACAACGCGATGTGCCTGGCCTGGGTGCGGAGCATTGGCTACGGATATCACACCATTTGCGAACTTCCGACACCATTCGCACACTTTCTGCTGTGTCACCATACTGAATCTTCATTCGTCGAAGAGTGTCAATAGGTTTCACACCTTCACTTCGCGAAAACCGAACCACAGAACGCTGTTCCTCTCTGGTGTTCACGTTGCTAGTTGGGCAGCAATTTTTACACGTACCAGCGCCGGAGTTTGTTTCTTCCCTATGATGCCACCCATGAGGCATTTGGCACACTATTGCAAACATGCGTAACAACTTACAGGACACTAGCGCCACATTGGGATTTTTATTATACTTTTACGGTTTTCAGTTGACTCACCCTATAATTTTATATCTATTGGTTAGATGTATGTTATTGTGAATATTTGTTTACTAATTATTTTCTTTTTGTATTTATGTAGTTCTTAAATTGAGTTACTTGCGTCTACTTTTTGTATTTTATTTCCAATTATTGTGCGTCAATGGACAAATTGCCCGTATATTTTTTAATAAATAAATAAATTATTATAGCCTGTTAAATCCCGTATGGGGGCAAGGGCTCCGGTTGTCTGGTGGGTTACACAGTGGTAGAATTCCCGAGCACCCAATTCGGGAAATAATACACAATATTTATTACAATAATTATATTTCTAACACGTAAAACGTTAACATACATCAATAAATACTAACGTATGTCAGAATAGCCTAAAAGAAAACGTTTTAGATCAGCAAAACAAACAGAAATGAAATCACTTCATCGCAAATCACAGCAAATATTAACTGTTCAATACATTTTATCTGTAGACTACCCTTAATCGTACCTTTCACTTCACGTTTTCACCCTATTGACTAATTTCCTGAATGTTTGCCTAAAACCTCACTCAGAGCAAGGAAAGGGCTCATAACAGGCAAATCGTTCCGATCTACTATTATTCTATTTACAAAGGAGAATTTGCCTCCGTCCGTTCCTTGTATTCTTTTTCTAGTTTTATATTTCTGATCAAATCCATTTAAATGATCTGGTTTATCCTGAATTTCCTGACATGCAGAGCAACCAATGTAAGATTTATATAGTGCGCAAACTCATGCCCTTTTTCTCCTCTGGTCCAATGATTACCAATGAGCCGGTATGTTCCTCCGAAATGTGTATTTTGCCGCTCAATTGTGTTTCCTCTCTAAGATTCGTTTTAGTCTTATTCTGTACGGATCCCAACAACGTGTTCCATATTCCATTATCGGTCCAACATGCGAGGTAAACGCGATTTCTTTTGCTGTCGTATTGCATTTTTTAAGATTTCGCATGACGAAATGCAAGGAGCTCCAAGCTTTACCCACTACATAGTTCGTTTGTCCTATACCAACTTGCTATCCAGTAGGATGCCAAAGTATTTACATTTCGAGACGCGTATTATCTAGCTGATAAGAAATTGTATGAAAAGCTCTGACTCTACAAAATGTGATCACTTTCCTTTCCATTTACTGTAATAAAGCCGTTGATCAATCATAAATTTTATTTAAATCTTCCTGTCGTTGAATGCGCTCTGTATTTACATGGCGCATTATTTCTGTCACGTCTCGTCTCGTAGTTGTCAGGAGGACCGCCAGGTACCATCTCCGCATACGCGGCTAACACCCCGCGCCTCCGCGTCACTACCCAGGGGCCAGAATTGGGAAAGAATAGGGAAGGCGGTAAGGTTTAGGACACTTCTCAAAGGTTGGACTAGCCCTTGTGAAGCAGCCGAACTCGTTTTGTCGAAACAAATTTCGCAAGAGAATCGACGGGAATCGAACCCGGACCTCATTGGTGAAAGGCGAGCGACTTTACTCTGAGCCACGAGACAGCCAGAGCCCAAGTACTAATCAGAAGCTCCTTCACCCAATCCTGCCTCAAGCGTTCGTTCGACTAGTTAGAGGCCCAACTGGTGGGTTGCTGGTTTGAACCAACAACCAGGAGCTTAGCTTTGTTGTCTACTCACTGCCATCACCGTTGGCTATCGACCTGAGTTGGCTGGGAACAGGACGACAGTCGGGAGTTCCGATCCCCATTTTGGGCTTTAGAGTAGATTTGTGACTCACCTGTGAGGGCTTACCCGCTTCCCGGCCCTTGTCCTCTGTGGTCGACGGCAAGTCATCTGCGTGAACTGCTCCCGGATGGGATTTCATCCCCATCTGTTTCACCCGCTTGGACCGCTCCTGGCTCCGTGGACGCAGAGCCACGGCCCACCCCTCAGTGTGCACCCTGATTGGCAGCAGCGGCGCCACTTCAAGCCCGAGCGCGAGGTGAGCTGGCGGCCCTGACCTCGGTCGGATAGATCCTCATTGCCATATAGGCTTAAGCATGTCCTCAATCTCGGCAACATTCGTCCACATACAGGAGCTCATAGGTAAAATAAAACTCAGTACATATAAATACACTTATCCCCGATTGGTAAGGGCTTAAAACTAGATTTCTTAAATCTATCGTCCAATATACAGGTCTTGTGCAGTTGGGGGCTGTACCCTCGATCGTTCGCCGCGTGGCCTCGGCCCCCTCCTGCTTAGTCCACCAGTGCCGGTTTGGCGCGTCTCTCTTCTTTGTCCATTTTAAGTATCTACTCGAATTCTAATAATCATGCCTACCCTACCCTTTGCTGCTTAACTATCGGCAACGGGTATGCCGGGGGCCCATCGGGGGCCACCCTTACGCTCGGCGCCGCGTGGTGTCGGCCCCCATAAGAGAACCGCCTGGTCCGGTCCGCGCCTAACCTTCCGGCCGTGAGTGGCAAGCGTCGTAACGGTCGGCGTTCGGCGATCCCTGCGTTGTTCAATCACCTGCCAATGGTACTGGCTCTTATAGGACGTGCAGTAGGATGTGCCCCCAGGTATTTGATTGCGAAATCTTTTACGAGAACTTAATGTTGATCTTCCCTCTCACGTGAAACCCCAAGTGGCCAGATTCCCCCTTGGAAACTACTCCTCCCCAATATTGACCTCACTCTTCAATATTTCCAAACAAACGTAGAATGGAGAAATAACATAGCCTTTATATCACTCATTTATGTGGATCTTTAGTAGGCCTATATTTTAACCCTTATATTTCAAACTTATTGTTACTAGGGGAGCCTCGGGAAGTTTCTTTTAGGTCAAGGGAGCCATGGGCGAAAAAAAGTTTGAAAACCTCTGCTTTAGGCCTAAGGTACGACCTTATACCGTCATAAATATGTAGTGCACACCTGTAGGAGTCTCTACGGTCACCTTACAAGCGGCAAAATGGCCTCCTAAAAAGAGGAAAGGTAGTATTTTCCCTACTGATAAACCGATTCTCGTATGTGTGGCAGTTACAATTATTCCTTACCAACTCCACAACGCTGACAAGAATTTACAGGAAACGTTGGAGATGTGACAAGAAAGAAATTCACGAAAAATAAGTTCAAATCATATCTTCAGTTATGTCTTATGCTCATAACGTACGTTGTTTTAAGATTCTTCCTGCATTCTCAAGAAAAGCCGATTCAAAATTTCAGACTGCATATCCTTCGTGGAGGACCGCAAAATCTAAAACTCCGTGCACTATTTAGATTTATGATACTCTTGACTCGTATTGTGGTTGAAATGTCTCACCACTACCCTACCCTTTTTGATATATTATGCAACTTCTTTGTTCAGCTCTTGAAATGCTTCTTTTGTCTTAATACATAACGCAATGATGCTACTGTTAAAACTTCTGGACGTTGTTTATTACGACCATATAGTCTTCAGTTACGTTTCAATAGTTTAAGGATGTCTCCTTACGCCTGGCGCTAAAACTCCCTATTATGACGTAAAGTTCATTTTTGTTTTTTCAAAAATTAGACAAATGTAACTTTTTGAAAGATCTCTCACACCGTTAATATGCACATTTCCAGAAATTTGTAAGCACTACACGGAAAAAAAGAACAGTTGCAGTATACCTGATCCTTTATACTGTAACAAGGGAACGCATGTTAGTATATGCCCAACCAGGAGCAGTGTTACTGTTTCGTGACGGAGATAGTTGGAACGAAATGTTGCATCGTGAAGAAAACCTTGTTGCACACCTCTGAATGAACCTTGTCAGAATAACCCGGCTACGAGTTGCATCCGTATCGGAGGAGCAAGCTTCCTATTCGGCATAAGCGTGCACGCTGGTTGGAGGAGCCAGACTACAGTCATGGCGTATCCGGGCGATACTGATAAGGAGCCGGCCTTCCGAGTCGGCGCATAGAGCAATACTGGTTGAAGGATCCAGCCATCGGTGTTGCCTTATTTAAACATTCCTTATGGATGTAGCAAGTTACTGAACGTTGGCGTATGAAGGAATGGATGTCCATGGGAATGGGTTATGCATAGTACCTGCTATTAATACAATATTAATTATATACTTTTGATCCAACAACAGATGTATACATTTAACTACACAACCAGACATCGCAAGATAATATAATTTCACTAAAAAAATACTCCAAAGGCATCAAAAGCTTACATTTTGCAATCTGATTGTTATGGGGCTTTATATAAGCATCACTAACATCTGCATTGTTGAATAAATTAAGTTATATATTGTGGTACATATATAATGAATATACCAAAACAGCATGTACCTAGAAAAAAATATTATTCAAATACAACATTAAAATATTTATTTAGTTGAGTAAAATGTGTAAACTATAACATAATTCACAATATATTGACACAAACTAAACTGCAAACAAATGACAACATAAATTGATGTATACATGTAATCAGTAATGCTAGTCTGGATTAATAAATACATTAATGATTAAGCATGTTTTAGGGACCCCTGACAGTAATTTTTGCAGTGAAATAAATTAGCAAATTATATTATCGGTCAAAAAAATTTTAATTTAATTAATATTTGTTTACTTTCCCGTATACGTACGTATACACGGAGTGATATACGTAGTATAGGGAAAGTTATGTAATGCTGCGCGAAAAAATGGCCAATTTTCGGTGGAAAAAAATTAATTGCCGGGCCGTGAAAACGAATAAGTGGATAAAACCAGTTGCTAAATTAAGAAAAAAAATCCTCTATCTCGTGGTGTGGTCAAAATCCATGATTTGTTGCTTCTTTTTACTTAAAAATCGATTGACGGCATTCCGTCCGTCTGTCCGTCTGTGGTCAACGCTAGCGCCTAAACCGTTCGGTCGATTTTCTTCAAAATTGATATTCCCCAGTCGATCTGATTCTAGTCGAAGCTTTGTGATTTTGAAAAAGATTCTTTAAAATTTGGGGGTACTTTATATGAAGCCCCCCGGGGATTTTCAACATTTTCTCAAAAACGGCTCCAAATTTTTTCTTTAAATTTCTTGTATGAATAGAGGAAAATACACTTTTTAACATGGCATAGGTCCGATTTTCACGTACAGCTCTGAATTTTCGAAAATTGTGAAAGTTTGAATTTTTTTCGGCGTCTTTCTCCAACTACAAAATTGAAGATAGAGATTTTTTCTTCAAATAAAATTTGTTCTGCATATTGAGTTCTTTAATAAAGGTCATGTAAATGTTTTTCACAATTTTGGTAGTTTGCGTGCAATATGTGCAATTTTAAAAAATTACAAAAACAAAATTTTCTCAAAAACGGCTCCAAATTTTTTCTTTAAACTTTTGGTAGGGATAGTGGTAAATGTACTCTATCAATGACATAAAAGCCATTTTGGTCTATCGGTTGGTTTTTTCAAAAATTACAAAAATGTAAATTTTTTTACTTGTCTCTCACGTCGTTAATATTTACATTATCGGCGATTTTTTTACATTATTATATTTACGAGTATATATGCTTTAAATAATGTCAAGTAAAGTTTCTCGAAAACACTACCGTTTTCTGTGAAAAGTAGCTCAAATTTCGGCATTTTCAGAAATGCTCAAACGTCATTTTCTCGTATATGGCTGCAATTTTCTTCTTGAAACTTTTGTAACGGATAGTGCTAATTACACTCATTAGTATAGCGTGAAGTTTATTTTGAGTTTTTTTTGTTTTTTTTCAAAAATTATATAAATGTAAATTGTTTGAAAGATCTCTAACATCTTTAATATGCACATTATCCGCAATTTGTAATGATGATTATATTTGTGAGTGTAAGTGCTTCAAATAAAGTATTTTGAAAACTCAAAAATTTTCTGTGAAAATGATCTTCAAATTTCGCATTTTTAGTAGCGCTAAAACGCCATTTTCTCTTAAACGGCACATAATTTTTAAAAGAAAATTGCCATTCACGGCTAGGTTTTTGTGTTCTTTAATATTCTAAAATTAATGTTTCTGTTCTACCAATAGGAAACCGAAAAATTAAGAAAATGACAAAAAAATGTACTTTTTGCGATGATAGATGGTAGCTGGCAAGAAAGAGTATGTGGCAATTCCGAATAGCTAGCGAAGACCCAGGAAAATAGAAAACTAATACGGGAAAGTCTGTGCCATTCTGTAGCACCACTAGTTTTTCAGTGTATTGTATTTGTGAGTTAAAGTTCTTCAAATGACTTCTAAAGGCCGATATACACGGTACAGTTTTCGTGCAGATTCTTCATGCAGTCCCGACTACGCTTCCTGCATGAAAAAACTATGAACATGCTCATAATTTTTCGTGTAAAAAGCATAGTTTGACTCCAGCGGCAGAATCGTTCACTATCGGTAAACGGCCATAACGAAGGTGCGATTGTATGAAGTGATATATTGTAATAAACTTCCTTTTCCCCAATTCCTGCCTTCCTATTTTTCTTCTCTATGCACCAAATGGTTAATTAATACTTAATAAAGATCACACAGCCTAACGCAAGCACAGAAATTTCGCCACTGAAAGTACTCGGACGGCGCAAATACTATGCAATGTCCAATATAGCGCGGTAATACTATCCAATATCTTTGGTTGTTACTCTGTAGACCCCCTAGCGGTGTCTTGTGGCGATTCATGCAGATAACGTGCAGAACGTGTATGCGCGACTTCTGGCTTTTGTACTTCTAGTTTGGGATCTTGGAGTTTCTGTACAAAAACTGTGTGAGAATGTGCACGAAAACTGTACCGTGTATCTCGTTTTTCGAAAACTCAAAAATTTTCTGTGAAAAAAGCTTCAAATTTTGAATTTACAGTAGCGCTTAAATGCTATTTTCTTAAAAACTGCTCCAAACTTTCAAAGAAAATTGTAATTTTGGACGAGATTTTACTGTTCTTGAATATTCTTAAAATATTTCCGTTCTTCTATTAGAAAACCGAAAAATTAACAAAATGTCAAAAAAAAGGTACTTTGGGCGGCGATTGTTGGCAGCTTGCAAGAGTATGAGACATGTCCGAATAGCTAGCCGAAACCAAAGGAAATAGAAAACTAATACGGAAAAGTCTGTGCCATTCTGTAGCACCATTAGTTTGTTATGATCTAGAACGAGCTAATATCTTTTCTATAAAAGTGTATGGTTTGCAAGGATATAACTTGGGAAGATTGTTTAATACTTGTTCAAATACTTGTGGATTGTTACGTGGTAATGCAACTCCTGTAGCCTATACTCATTTTCATGCCGAGAAGGCACAATGGGCTCTTAAGGAAAAATGCACAATGGTGCCAAATCAATTGTTGCAAAAGTAAGAAGAAAAATACAGACCTGTAGAGAAAATTACGAGGAACACAACCGTAATCATGAAAAATGTGTCATTCAGCTGTTTTTTGAACAAAATAATGAAAACACTGGATTTATGCGGAATTGACTTTCTAAACACATTTTTATTCAAACCGTTAAAACATATCCAAAAATTTGTGAAATTATTTTGGAAAAAATCGATACAATATTTCAGTTACTTCATCTGGAGGAAATGCATTCATTTTATCAATACGTCAAAATGTGTCCCATTAAAAAAAGAATTGTCAAGGAAAATGTGTGAAATTTTAATTTGTGCATTAGAATAAATCTCTGGGATATTTCCTTTCTTGAAGACCGATTAAATAGTACTTCAAGAGACGAGCTTTTTGGGGAATATGATGAAATTATTTATCATCGCCCGATGGTCTTCGGATACATTCCTTCTCTGTACGGCAAGCGAATGTGACATGTCGGCAACGCGCAGATTCTCCAAAAGACACATTCACAACATGGAAAGCTGTTTGACCTTAATGGAAAAAGTTTTCATCATGAACCGAAGGATCAGTGAGTATACTTCGATGAAAACCATAAGTCCGTTGACGCTATCATCCAATCGAGACTCGAGATTCCGATTGGTTGACAGCGTCACAGCTAATAAGTGTCAATGGACATGATGTTTTAATCGAAGCATTAGAAGCTTTGGCATTTGCAGTGTCGTCACATCCAAGCGCAGTACACATGAATCGTATGGCTTCAATGTCGCAGTTAATAAGCTGTACAAATGGCGAGAGTGAAGTTAATCGATCTTTCCCCACACGTCATATACAGTTTTTACTGTTTTTTTGACAAATAAATAAATAAATCGAGATAGCATGTGCAGCGAGAGCGTGAAATGTGTTTCGTATGCTTATATTATTAAACTCATATCGCGGCGTGATCGCTAAATCGTAACCTAGAGCTCGCGTTGTACGTGGCAACACCGCCCCCTCTGCACACAACAATCTTCACATTATTCAGATATGACAATTTTGTAATCGTAAATTATGCAGAACATTTCCAGCAGTAGATGTCAAAACCTAAACATTAAGGGAGATATGTACATGGCCTTATGGGCGTTTTCCAGTAACGGAACATAACCCCCATTTTTGAACTTCAAAGTTACTGTTGTATGTAATTTTAACGATTTTTCGTAACAAAAGTTGTTTTGTGCAACTTAGCAACACACGTTATGTATTTATAAAGAAACATTATATAGTTCAAATAGTTTTATTTTTCTTAGTGGGGGTAGGAACAGCCTTGTTGCCATATGTTCCCTTTGGTGTATCGCGCTGTTCTTAGAAAATTCTCGTTTTTATTGTCATTATGTTCTTCATCTGGAAAATAACTGTTAAGGAGACGAGTTTCTCATTCGGCATCTGTTTCAAGAGACTGCTATGCACATCTCGATCGCACCATACGTCGCGCTCATTTCGCTGTGGGCGGAGGGGGTCAACACGCGCTTGTCTCCCCTTGGCCATTCATTCCAAATTTCTGGCGGATAATACTCCAATACATGGTATGCTTCTTTTTCTTTTGACTGAAAATTTTAATTTTTTTTATAACTGAGGATTTCACGACCTAAATGTTTGTTTTCATAGTATCTCTGTAGGGCAATCAAGGCAAAAGACCCGGCAACATTGTGCGTACCCATCAGCGAGAGTAACTATCGTAATTCACAGTGAGGAGTATTAACTTAACTTGTTTTTTTGTTGTTGTTTTATATTGAATATCATATCAATATCAATATCATTTTTTATATCAAATTACCTGCTTCATCTTCAGCTTACGCCGGTCGTTACCCTCACGCATGCGAGCACAGTATTATATGCCCACGTTTTCTTTAGCTCTGGAATACCAATCCCGTCTCCTTTACTAACATTAGTTGAATTAAAAATTAATGATAGCTAAAGCGTTAACAAAATCTGGTAACCAGAAATGTTTGATTCCGTGTAATATAAACTATTTTGCATCAAAAAACGAGCTTCAGATTTGATGTAATTGTCGTATGGTTAAAATAACCACCCCTCTCGCATCTATCGAAATGAGGGCTCAAGAAAACGTGCGCGGATAACACTTCTACTTTTACATGGCGCTGCGCCGTATTTCATGACCAGAACATAATTCGACTGCTTAATTGTAATTTTTTAAATAAATTTGAATTTTAAAGAATAGTAAGGCGATTAATTGCCCCTTACGTCTTGTTTATCCAACTCCGCGAATATGTTTTCAGTGGGCTTCTTTCATGTGGTCTTGAAAGAGCCACAGAAATTTGAAATTACACCATCCAATGGGGAGGAGTTTTGGAGCAAGCAATTTGTGTTTCATTTCCTGGGACATTTAACACTTTAGATTCTGTTTGGGGTCATTTTTTATAATTTTATTTAATTCAACTTAAGTTTGACTGGTCCAAACATTTGGTTTGACATTACTCCAAAGATTGTGTGTTGTACAATCAGTTTTCAGAATGTTTGATACAGATTTACAAGAAGAATTTACAGTTTGTTATTTCTATAATAATAATAATAATAATAATAATAATAATGGTGGGGTTAAATGCTACTAATTTGTTCTTATTTAAATTTTTAAAAAATATCTGTTTTATTTAGTGTATTATTTTAAATTTTGTTGTATTTAGAACTTTTTTCTAACATTGCAAATAAAAATATCTTCATGAGTATTTATGTCTTGATTTAGGAAAGATGATTTTGTGGTAGGATTGACACATTTAAATGGAATTGATTGAAATTGATATTAAATGGAATTGATGACTGGAAATACATTTTTATGAGTGACTTTAATGCACGAGTTGGAAAAAAAAAATGATCATTTGATAGCAGGACCTCATTGAGAGGAGACACTTGAGATAGTTGGGGATGTCTTATTGAAATCTAAATAGTTCTTTCTTCAATAACAAATCCAGTTTTATCAATATCCACACACAAAAAACATGGCCCAGTCAAGAACAAACCTATCATTAATAACTGATTATGTGGTTGTGAAATAGCGAACAAGTACCCAAGTCTTATATACAAAGGTATAAAGGAGTGCTGATACTGGGTCAGATCCCTGTTATTATCATTGCCAGTTCTTTTTAAATTTGTGAATTGAGAATCTAAACATGAAAATAGTTTTTGCATACAAAATTTATTTGATAAATGCAAGCTTTAGAATACTTCAACAAGGTTTAAATGCCAATATGTAGCTCAAGTTATTATTGATGTGCAAATGGAAAATGCCACTCTAACAAATGAAACCTTAAAAGACATTATCAAAAGTGCTGCAGAATTAGCTACAGGCATAAAAAAAAAAGGATCAGAAAAGATGTGAATGGTGGAATGAAGAACTCGAGAAAATGGTAAAGGAGAACAAAAAAGCCTATGAAAAGTGGTTGTCCACAGGATATAGTATAAGGATCGGCCAATTATACAAGGTAAAAGAGAAGATGTCAAAAGAAATGTGACAAGAATAAAAAATTAACATTAGAGGGAAAGGTGTAAAGAAATTGGTAAATAGATATGGAGTACTAGATCAAGAAAATGTATGAAACTTTGTCAATTCTGTCAGTATTCATGAAAAAAGAACATTAGGAGGTGGATCTAATAGGCTCGGCAAACTTGAAAAAATACTGTGAATAATTACTTACGGAGAGTAGACCAAAATATTGAGGAATTTCATGTAAATCTTAATACACTGGAAAATGTTCCCCAAATTATAACAGGACAAAACAGCAAGGCCATTGTGGAAATGAAAAATGACAAAACTCTGGAACCTGAAGATATCCCAATAAAATTAATTAAAACAGCCTTCTCAAACGCCACATATGTCATGACTTGGTTATTCATTAAATGTTTGGAAGGGGATTTAACTCCTGAAAAAAACGGAAAATGGCATATATTTCATCTACGTATCATCTGTATTTCAACTGTAAGAAAGGTAATAAGAATGGATGTGGAAATTATAGGGGTATTAGTATTTCCAATTCAATTGGGAGACTGTATGGCCAGATACTGTGGGGAAGACTGGAATCAAGAGATGGAGGTTATGGAGAAATAGAATGGCTTTTACATAGGGAGATCTTGTGTTGACGACATATTTTTGTTAAAACAAACTATTGAAAAAATAATGAGTGTTAGGGAGATACACATGCTATTTGATGAACTTTAGTAGTTCTGAAAGAGGCATTTGATTTAGTACCTCTTGCTAAATTGTGTGATACAATGAAAGTTGAAAATAGAAATGGAGAATACATTAATGCTAAAAAGTCTTTCTATACATAGATTACCAAAGCTGCAGTAAACTCTAATAGGTCTTCAGAATTTAGAATAAATAAAGGTCTTAGACATCCCTTAATTTTTTAAAAATATTTATAAAACGAGTTCTTTAACACCTGGAAAAGAAAGTGCAAGGGTATGGGAATTTCTATTGGAATGGATTTCTTGTATACATTAATGAGTGCAGATGATCAAGTGATCATTGTCAATTGCAAGGATCAACTACATGGCTAGAGAATTAATAGAAGAATACGAAAAGTGAGACTAGAGGGAAATATAGTCGAAACAAAGTCAAAGGAAAAGGTTAGGACTCATAACATAAAGAGAATTAAATAGGTAAAAGAATTCAGTTATCTTGGATTCACTGTCACGAATGATGGATGTGAGAGCCTAGATATCCTCAATAATACAGAGGCTGGCAGGAAGCAGGTTATTAGAACATTGCATCCATTGGTGTGGAACTCTGATATAAATCGAAACACAAAAGTTTATAAACACAATACTTTATAAAGGGGTCATACCATTTATTGTAATAATTAAGTTACCGTGTGTAACACAATAGTTGAATTCTTCATTTGCATCCTCTTTTTCAACACATTTGTATTCTGTTTTGAAAGAACTTTTCAATGAGTCCAAGTGAGAATGGATTTCGCCAGTTTTTATATTGCAAGCCACGCTGATTAGGTCTTCAGTCTCAACAGAATTGCCATTGATGAACTGAAACTATTTCCTAGTGGTATGTTCCTTTGGTCCCTTTCATTTGCTGCGAATGCAACAAAAATGATTTACAAGATCTGCAAAGTCTTTAATGTTATTGGAATTTTAGGTCCTGAGGCAAATAATTTTTTCCTGGAAATTGTATTTCCTATGTTCACTGTATCTGATGTGGAGAGTTCACTATAACTGTTATCATTAGTGTTTATTTGTAATGAATGTGAATCGCAGTCCATAACTTTAGTTCACTAAAACTGATATTTCACTGCATCTGAATTCATTACATCCAGCGTCGACTGCATAAATAAATTGGTAGGTACTTTATTTGTTGTCTTAGGTGTTCTGTGATCTCTTTGTTTCTACTTTTGAATAAATTTGTTAGTGAATATCACTTCTAACTAACATTTTGTGGGTAAATTAAGAGAAGTATATTATAATCTGCATTTAGTGTTTGTTGTGAATTTGTATTCATATCATTTTCCCTTCTATTTAGGAAATAGTTGCAAATGATGAAGAACCACAGGAACCAGAAGAACGTGTGGGTGGTATACGCATATGTGACAGCTGTTTCAAGGTAAAAATGTTGCATTTAAAAAGTGTGCATCTACCTAAAAATGTTACTATTATATGCTTTGTGGGTTTGTGTTTAGCCTCGGAATTGGGTAACCTCCTACAAAGTGCAAACAAATGGAACTGAGAAAGTGAAATATTTTTGCTCACAAGACTGTGCTTCAAATTTTAAGAGGGCCTCGAGAACAAAACTCATTGATACAGATGTTAATTCTAATGCTGAACCAGTAAGAAGATTTACTAGAAAGTGTGCACAGTGCACCAAAGTGGTCAGTGGAGAGGAGAAGAACTTGTCTTGGGAGACGATGGATTTTTGCAATGAAGATTGTCTTGGTAAATTTATTGATGACTTAGCATTTTGTGTATGCTAATTTTAGGTCAGTGATAATGTTGTGTATTTTTATTGTAGGCCGGTACCAGAAAATTTTAGGATCACAATGTGCAAATTGCAAAGGAACTGTAGCGTCACCTAGTCTGGGCAAATACTGTGTTCGATTTGGATATGATGTGAAACAGTTCTGTTGTAGTGGATGTTTAGAAGAATTCAAGAAAGGATTGAAAGTTTGTAGTTACTGCCAAAAAGACATTTCAGGAGGGTCTGAAGGATTCTTAGCTCCTGTTGGTGATAAAGGGCAGTTTAAAGACTTTTGCACTCAGTCGTGCATGGAAAAATATGATCAAATGAGTAACAACCATGCACCTCCAGTTGTTGTTCAAGAGTGCGCTGTGTGTAATAATGAGAAAGTTGTGTCTATGGAAGTTATGCACAAGAAGAGAGTGCACAAATTTTGCAGTGAACCATGTTTTGCTGCATTTAGATTTGTAAATGGAATGGTTGCAGGTACTTGTATTTTGTGTTTTCTTCTTGACCACAATGAAGTCATGCGTTATGAGAACTATGTTTATGAAGTCTTTGTGTGTTCTTTCTTTATTTGGGATTTTGACAAAAAGGTTTTTTATTTTTCAGATCAGTGTTACATGTGCAAGAAATTCTTTGATAAAAAGGAAGTGGATAATTTTGCTGTGTATTCAGATGATTTAGTTCATAGCTTTTGCAGCAAAACCTGTATGAATGTTTACATTTTGGCAAATCGAAAAATTGTTCCATGTCATTGGTGTAAGGTAAAATTCACTGTTATTTTATTCATTTGCATTTTGGAAATACATTGCTTGATATTACATGGAAAGACTGGAATGAGAATCTGAAAAAGAAACATTATCAAAGAAATACATAACATTTAATTTGAAATAAGAATTGTAGATTTAAAGGAATGCAAATAGTTGTTATTGACCATTTAGGTGCAATTTAAGTGGAGAGGTTATGTGAATCTTCCATGCAGGACTGTTAGTTGGTCCCCTGTTCGGGCACTAGTTATTTTTTAATTAACAAGGAAAGTATTTGGGTTCAAACAGTTATATCTGTCTGAAGTTTTAGCTAAAGGACCACTACATGCTTTGTAATGTTCTGGCAATTACTGTTTTTCAGTTAAAAAATGGCAAATATTCACTGAATGTCATTGTATATGTCAACTGCAATGCACATGTATTGTAAATGCTTGTTGAAGAATTCTTTAGCAGTGAATAAGTACAAATAGCATAGTTAAGAAAAGCTAGGTAGTATCTTATCACAATTGCATATTATTTAACCCTTCAACACAGGGTCGTGAGTGAGGAGTAATATTTCAAGGAAAACATATAATTCCGCTGCTGGAGTCAGTATCTACTTGGTTATCCAGGAAATGCCACATCCTAGGCATTGAGGCCAATGCTTGAGTCATCATGTTGCGACCTTCCTCAGGCTGAAATGCGCAGAGATGGACTGGGCAGGGATTTATAACCTCGTTCTACATAAACCCATACACAGTCCATCTCTGCTGATTTCATTCCTAGCAAAGTCACAGCATAACGACCAAAATGTTGGCATCTGTGCCTAGGATGTGGCATATTCCAGACAGCCAAGTAGATAATGCATTTCAAGGAAGCTTGCAGTATCATTCAGTGAGACTTGCATCAGAGCTCAGGTGGCATTGTGCTTCCCAACTCTGAAAACTTGCTGTATTCTAGAATGTATTACATTACCTTACAACTTCAAAATTGTAATGTGGAAATTGGGAAATAAAAATACCTATTCAAAAAGTTGATTAATTTGTAATACACCTCAATGTTTGAACAAAACGGAATTGATATTTATATTTTAACAACAGATCATAATAATAATAATAATAATAATAAATGTATAAAAAATAATAATATGTATTTTTGGCAGACATGGTAATCTATTTTATTATGTAGTTATTAAAAACCGTACTTTAAATAAATAGTTGCTTTAAACTACTACGCACTTTTATTTAAAATAAAGCTATTTTCTTCTATTACATCAGTCTTTTCAACAACGACTGAGAACTTTATGGAAAGAGTCAATTAATTAAATTATGGTTGAAGCAGTTGAATTGATAGATCAAAGCTCCATTCCAGAGCTATTGAATGACATAGTCAATCACAAAAATCTATTAAGTGATTTACAATAAAATATCAGTGGAAATATATAAATGGAGTATGCTGGTTACAGTATTGGAAACCAAGTGTCAATGATTGATATTACAGAGTGTGTAGTAATGTGTCACTAATTTGCTTTCCTTAACTGTGCCTTTTGTACTCAATTGTTTTCCTCCAGCATTATTTTAGAAACCCTTCAAATGCTTGTATAGTAAGGAATGTACATTGTAGGGGGTCTAAATCAGGAGTCGGCAACCTATGGATAAATGTGAGTTACTTAATAAAAAGATTAGTTATGAAGATTGCAAAATTGAGGCAGTAAAAATTGAATAATTTACATGTGTTTGTGATCATATGAAAGATAACTTTGTTCAAATTTAAAGAACCAATATACTTGCTTTTGACAGCAAGTCTTTTTTCACATGAGACCACATTTAAAGTAGTTCAAAATTCTTGACAGTGCACTTGAAAGGATGAAGAACTCTTTAGTACAGATACTACTGATACCTTTGTTTATATTTACAATGCACATGATAAAAATTACGTTCATGGAGTGTCAGTTTCAGCAGCTCACTACCAGAAATCCACGTATAACACATGTTTATTTCTTTACAACTCAGTCAGATGACATTAAACAATTAAAATTGATACACAAATTTAAGTTCAAAGTAAAATCTTTTCTGCTGCCCAACTGTTTCTGTACAATTAAGAGTCCATGCTGGCCATCAAAATAAAAAATAATATTCATTGTAACAGTGATATATAATGCATTAGTATACATTTGTATTTTAAAATTTTAAAAATACCTAATATGCCTGTAACAAGTAATGTACTTCAGGTTCAAGGTCAATGACCCCATCCTACTCAGGCTTTCTTCCAGTTTCCCTGACTTATGGAGCAAATACTGAGATGGCCCCTTGTTTTGCTTCTGGACATGTATGTAGCTTCACTATGTGCACTTGTTGAGCATCCCTTTTGCTACTTGTGGTAGGAGTAGAGCTGAGGGTATGGGTTTCTTTTTTGTTAACAATACTAAAATCTTAGTTTAGCAATGCATATTAGTTTTGTATAACTCAGGAGTGAAAAGGTCTAGTTTTAAAATACAGCTAACCTTGCTTTTTTGGTAAATTTATTCAGCAATAATTATGGATAAAAGATGAGGAAGAGATTGTGGAGCTTACGAAAACATTTGCAGATTGCACTTCTTCCTCATAGGTCAAATGTAGATTTTCCTGTTCTTTGGCAAAATAAATCAAATCAAATTATGTGGGTGGTAAATAAGCAACCACGAATCTTCATCACTCGCTGTCATCACAACTGTACCAAAAAAATTACTTAGAAAGTTTCTCAGTGAGCTGCTATGATGAGTGACTAGTCACTCACAAGTGCCATGTTGACAACCTGTAGTCTGAACGTAGACTTCTAGTTGGTAATATTTTGCAGGGAAACAACACTTACCTGCACATTCAGAAGTACACAATAGTCACATAATAAAAGTTTCAGAATTAAAATGAATGAAAATGAGTTGTCATGTGCTTTTTAGCCAACAATATGGTTGCAATTTGATACTCACAGCTAATTTAAATTAATGTCTGTATGTTAAGAAACTTCAGCCTGATAGTCTTCTGCTGGGGTAGGAATGCACAAATCTTAGTGAAAGTTGGCTGCAGGCATGGGGGACCTAAGATTTCTTGAGCTTTTCTGCTCTAGAGATATTAATAAAAGCAAGGTTTATTTTGTAGTAACTGTTTATTACTATCAACTCTAGTAAAAGTCTCTTTCACATCATATTATTGAAACACTAATTGCCATAGTACATACAAAGTATCTGCCACTAAATTATTATGAAAGTAATGAAGTTCTAAAAATATGCAAGTGATCTAAATGTTTTATGAAAGCAAGACAATATATGATGCCAATAAACAAATCAGAATGTTTTTTATTAAGTTAATTTGTGAGTGTGATGCTTTTAATACCTGTTATTAATATTGAAAATACATAATTTTCTTTCGTCTTTGATTGTAGGTGAAGAAGTACAATTTTGATATGATTAAACGCGTCTACAATACAGGCCAACTTCTTCTAGTCTGTTCATTAAATTGCCTCTCGTTGTACCAAGTAGGTGCAAACGTTGTGTCTTCAAAAAGGTATGCTTCAAAACCTGGGATCGAAATGGTGTGATAAATGTGTATCTAGTATTAACAAGAAATTTTATTTGTAGAGTCTCGTGTGATTTCTGTAATGGTATGTGTTCACCACAATATAATTTAAACATGTCAGATAATACAGTTCGGAACTTCTGCGGCTATCAGTGTGTCATGAAATTTCAAGATCAGTTTGCCAATGCAGTACGTGTTGATACATCACCATTTCCCACAGGTTAGTACCTCTTTAATTTTGTGACAGTGAAAAATTTTAATTTAAATCTGTAAAACTTGACTGTATAATTTCAGTGAATAAGAAAGCATATTTGTTTTGTTATTTCCCTGTAGCTAAGATTATAATAAAGGAAGAAGTCCAGCCTGAATTTGGGAAATTTCTGTTAATTTACATATGTACAGAAAATAACATCCAAAGAATTACAATGTGTTTGAAATTTAAAAATTAATTTGCCAGCGAACTCCTTAGGCAGGTTTCCATTAAGTCACTGAGGTTAAGCAAGTTTGAGACTGGTTCATAGATGAGTGACCATCTGGGAACCCTCGGTACTGACTGCTGAGCCCTAGTTGAAGGGATAAAAAACAAATAAATGGAACAAAGGAAACTAATAACTGAAAAAAATCATTGCATGATAATACCGAGGTGCGGGGATGAGGAATCAAATAGGCTTTTTTGTAGTCTTGACGTTTGTTTCTTTCCTCATTGATACATCTGTGGATTACATTGGTTTTGTCATTTAAATTATTAAATTCTGGCTGAGCCTTGAACATGTATGAAACTTTTTATTTGATGGAGATATCCAAAAGGTGTTTCTGACAAAATATTCAGGTCTTGTGAATTCATGAAGAGTGCTGCCCTTCTCCTACATTGATATATGAGCATTAAAGACATTCAAAAAAGTTTTTTTTTTTGCTCAAAAGTAAAATAAAAACATTTGTGAACACTTTCAGTGTTCTTTGTTCATTCAGAATTGAAACTTTTTTAGTGTTCATATTATGTGAAATGTAATCATCATAAAGGCTGTTTAATTAATGTTAAGTTTTGTTTTGAGTCAAGAGTGAAGATGTTTCAACGAACTGGATAGGTGGCTTAAGACTTTCAGCAAATACTAATTTAAGATGGAATTTATATTGATTTCTCCAGAAACGAAATGAAGATGTGGTATGATGCAATTGAACTGTAACACAGGCCTACAAAAAAAATTTTTTTGTTTGGTGCATCAAATGTTAGAGCTGATTCTTATAGTATTTTTTGCGCTGATTTCAAATCTGCAAACCATTTTTTGTATCAGCTCTAGTTTTTGAGATACATCATGTATCATTTTCAGTTATTTAGGCCTATACAGTATAAAGTAGCAGATATGCATGTTATACCACTCAATGTTAGGTAAATATTTTAATTTTTTACAGTTGGCAGTACCAGCTGAGTTTGTTTTGTTTAATGATGCTCGCAATATAAACAAACCAGTTAACCTAAAATAGTGCAATGGCTTCACACCGAAGAAGTTGTGTAAATCATCCTGAGATATTTTGCTATGTTTGTGGTGAATATACATTCGTGGAAAACCGAAAACCTATCTCCGATTTCTTGAAAAGAGCGTATTTGGCTTATTTTGGTGTTAAGTTAGGCGACCAAGATAAAACATGGGCTCCACATTCAGTGTGCAAAACCTGCAATGAACATTTAAGGCAGTGGACTAATGGCAAGAGAAGGAATCTTAAGTTTGGTGTGCCCATGGTTTGGAGGGAACCAAAGAATCATGTTGATGATTGTTACTTTTGTTTGGTGAGAATCACAGGAATAAACAAGAAAAATCATAGCAAGTGGACCTATCCTGATCTTCCTTCTGCAAGACGTCCTATTTCTCATTCAGATGAAGTGCCCATTCCTACTTTTCATCTACTTCCCATTGTCAGTGATGATGAAGAACATTATTCTGATGCCCTAGGCCTACATGATGTAGGTGATACTAGTGATTGTGACTATGAAGGGACAAGCTCAAGTCCCCAGCGTTTCAACCAAAATGAGTTAAGTGGTCTAGTAAGAGACCTGCGCCTTTCAAAAGAAGCTGCAGAACTTTTAGCATCTAGACTTAATGAGAAGAACTTACTTGACCCGGGAACTACAATAACTTTTTACCGTAAGAGAGAACAATCTTTGCTGCCATTCTTCAACAATGAAGACAATTTAGTATTTTGTCACGATGTCCAAGGTTTATTACTAGCAATGGGTCTATCTCAGTACTTGTCCGAAGATTGGCGTTTGTTCATTGACAGTTCTAAACGAAGTTTGAAATGTGTTCTTTTGCACAATGGGAACAAATATGGTTCCATACCAATTGCCCATTCAACGAAAATGAAAGAAGAGTATGACAACGTAGCTGTGGTCTTGGACAAAATTAAGTGCAATGAGCATCAGTGGGTAATTTGTGTTGACCTAAAAATGGTAAATTTCTTGCTAGGACAGCAAGGGGGCTACACAAAGTTTCCTTGCTTCTTGTGTTTGTGGGATAGCAGAGCTAAACAAGCCCATTGGGTTAGAAGAGATTGGCCTGAACGAGAAGAAATGGTTGTAGGGCAAAGAAATGTGATTAACGAAGCCTTAGTTTCTAGGGATAAAATCATTTTGCCTCCACTACATATAAAGCTAGGTTTGATGAAGCAGTTTGTGAATGCTCTCGACAAGGACGGTCCATGCTTTGTTTATATAGGTCATAAGATGCCTGGAATAAGCGCAGAAAAACTTAAAGCTGGCATTTTTGATGGTCCACAAATCAGACAGCTTGTGAAAGATCCAGAGTTTGTGAACTCTATGAGTCCCGTGGAAAGCAGAGCGTGGAAATCGTTTGTACAAGTTATTACAAAGTTTTTGGGAAACATTAAAGCTGACAATTATGTTGAGCTTGTCAACAACATGCTCGATAACTTCGAAAGGCTGGGATGCAACATGAGCATAAAAGTGCATTACCTACACAGCCACCTGGACCATTTCCCTCACAACCTTGGCGATTTTAGTGAGGAACAAGGAGAACGGTTTCACCAAGACATGAAGACCATGGAGGATCATTTTCAAGGAAGATGGGATACCCACATGATGGCGGACTACTGCTGGAACTTGGAAAGAAGTTGCCGAAACCAGATCCATTCTAGGTCGTCACGGAAAAGAACTTTTCACAGTGTCAACTAATGTCCCAACTAAGGCCAAGGGTCTTGTAAGTTTGTATGTACGAGTAGGCATATCTCATTAAAATAACATTCTGAATTGAATTACTATTTTGTACTTTCATTCCTTATATATCATATATATCATAACTTGAAAACTAAAGCTCATAGAAAAAAACCAATGTCATTTTTGAAATCAGCGCCCCAAATATACTTAAAAACAGCATTAAAATCGTTTGCACCATTTTCTGTGTTGGCCTGTGTAATTAATGAGTTGAGTTCTACCTACTTTCATATTCTGATGGTGCATAGTGGAAGTGAAGATGGTTTTCTAAATCATTCTTTAATAATGAATATACTTTAATTAGGATCTTGTTAACTGCAGTAGGGAGGTTGAAAGAAATTGACTTCCAAAATGTCTTTGATGGAAACCCCTAAAAAGTTGCCTGTTGGTGTAAAAATTTTATTCTCAAAGTTTTATTGATTGGATAACAAATCCTACCTCATCTGCCCTAACATTTTAAAAAAATTGTGATTTAAAAGAAATTTAAGTGTTCTTCACAATAAAATGATAAGACTGTTATAGGAATTTTTTTTAGTTTTGAAGATAATTTTTTTCTCTTTAATTTTTATCCCCACAACTTGTTTGACAAACTTTCTGGTCAGATTTTCATGTACCACACATGGAAATTTGCATTACTTATTTATCAATAATAGAATTTTATAGTTTTCTTTTTGAATTATTTAGTATTAGATGATTCGAGAGAGATGATTTTTAATTTTATGTTTGCAACCAGTGAAAAGAATTCGGATAAATATAGGGAAGAAAAAACTATTGACATACAAGCCAATTATTTTTTGTTAGGGATAGGATTTTCATGTAAATAAATATTTTTACAGGTAAAAGAATCATTGAATAATTTTTTTAGAGTTTGCAAGACATTTTGAATAAACTAAATTAATTTAATTGAAAAAATAAAATTATTTGACATATTTTGGAATACAGTAGAACCCTGCAAGTCTGAAATTTCAGATAATCCAAATAAAATTGGGGATGGAGGAAAAATAAACAAAAAACTCCTGATTTGTACTCAATTAATTTATGAACGAAAAAGCATGAACACGGTGTAAGTCAACACAATTCTGAATACTGTGCGTGGAATACCCATTAATTGCAGTGACACAAACTATGCTCTAACTCTTGTAAATATTGTTGCAGCCGCTACTGCACGCAATCGGTTGTGAATGTATTGTATTCCGTTGTTCGCAACATTGCCAATTCCTCATGTCCCTACACTATGTTGCCATTTTCTCACATCACACAGAATGTTGCATTGTGTCTCTTAAAACTACACATGTATTTGTATATGTGCGGTACATTGTTTTGGATAATCCGAACAGACTACACCCTCAGTTGGTTAGGAGTACCAGGGTTCTACTGTAATTATGTGTTTTACCTATTACTACTCAATAGTTCTTTGTCTTAATACATGTAGGGATTGTCAGATGGGGCCTCTCAGAGTTTGTAAATGTTTCTGGAATCGTCATTTTGTTATTCAAAGCAACATAATACTATGATATTCCTCTATGACCAAACCTTCATCTTGAAGTGTCAGTCTTACCGTTACTTCTCAGAAATCTCGAATTTGGAATAAAGGATTAAAAGATACTTGCAAATCAGAAGAAGTGGAGCCATGAGCGTGTTCATGTTTCTGGTAGCCCTTGTGTAAGTTCATTGAAACCTGAGAAACCTTACTGTCAAACCATTGTCCTATTGAACTGCCTGCATCTTTCTGAAAACCATTCACCTCTGCAACAGGGATACAAAATTTGAAAGATATTTGTGAAATCCTGTCAACTCGGGCCTAATAGGAATATTCCTTTTGCTTTGTAAAAATTGGTGGCCTACTTGTTTTCGATAAATGAATTCCTTACAATGTTGGATTGAAGATGTAGTTTAGCCTCTGTAATCTTCAAGGCCTGATTGGCAACATATTATGAAAGAGAATTTGAAAATATTTCTGTGCAGCAATTTTAAACTGTCGCGAATTTTATTTGAGGTATTTTCTATCTTTTCTCATATATTTTTGAAAAAAATAAATATACATTTATGCAAGAGGCACTCTGAAAGTTTCCAGAAATGTAGGTGCAATAGAGAGGAAAATAATTCTTGCCTTTATATTTTTTCAAAGTACTCTCCCCCTTTGTTTAAACATTGGGCCATCTTCTAAAATCATTTCCGAAATGCTGTACATCATTGAACTTTCAGACGTTCTGCTAGAAATGCTTCATAGGTTACTGCTACATGTTCTAAGGGATCAAACCAGCATCCTCAGATGGTGTCTTTAGCTTTTAGAAACAAAAAGAAGTGGTAGGGGCCAGGAGTTGTCTGTAGGGGTGATGCTCCAATAGTTGGACACAATTCTCTAAGCTCAAAAACATCGTTTTTTTTTTATGTGCACATTGTCATGACGGAAAAGCAGACAATGCAGATCTCTCCCTGGTTTTCTCATCTGAATGATCTCAATTAATGTAGGAAGACAAATAGTTGTGTGCTGTCTCTGACGTTTGATTCTCTAGTACAACAGTTGCTTTAAGGACATTGGCAGAAAAGATTGAACAAACAATTTGCTTTCCAAAGCAGTGCAATCTCTACATCTTTGATGGTGCAGTCTCTTCAGAGAAGATCGAAATTATTTGCTGCTTTGTTAGAGCAGGGGTGTTCAACTTGCAAGGCCTCAAGGGACACAACTGCTTAGAGTTTTTAACTGGTTTAGATTTTTTGCAGGAATGGGGTGTTGGCCCATAGCCCAACTTCCAACCAGGTAGGCCAGGATTTTTTTGGGGTTTTCTCCCCTAGAGAGGTTGGCTCCACGCCTTTGAGCCCTCTCTACCCATGGTTTTATTTCAGGGTTCCTTCCCTTAGCCTTTAGGGCTCCCACCCCCTCCTGCAAGGCATCAGGTTGAAACCGGAAAAGAAGAAAGGCATATAGAGATAGAAAGAAAGAAAGGAGGATGAAAGTATAGAATAGAATAAGGAAAGAAGAAGAGAGGAAAAAGTAATGACGCCCTAACCCTCGCAACCTAATAGCATCGGGGTTGATAAACACAAGAGTCCGAGATCGGTCTAATAGAAAAGGATAAAGGAGTGTGACACAAAGAAAGAATAGACATGCCACACTAGTGAAGGGATCACCTATTTCGGCTAGTTGCCATTGGTGAGGGAGAGGGAGGAACACTGGGACCAGGCATGATGGAATATGGATAGAGGTGATGAAGTAGTACTGGTGGGTCGTTGTGAGACAGCCCTTCGTCTGGCTCCTCCGCTGAGACCTGTACAGCATGGGTGCTCCTGCCAGTAGCATCGTTGATCGATTCTCCAACCCCTCATCGATGCTACCCCTGAATGTCCTCAGCTTCATAAGAGCACACAAACCTCACACTTCATAAGGGACACAACTAAAACCTTTAATATGGTTGCAGGCCATATTTTCATTGCTCGGGCAATCCACCCCTGACTTCCCCGTATTGTTGATCTTGGCACTTTTTGAATTGAATTGAATTGCCTTATTTTACGTGGCATGACTCAGGCCATGAAGCCTGCTTTTCCGTGTGACCACGCAAATTTTGCTACACTCCTTTCACCAACTAGCGGAAAGCAGGTATTTCTGAGGCGACGAAACCGGCGATTTGAATTTAGCTCAGAGGCTTCATTTACGCTTGAGGATCTTTTACATGTAAGTAAATCTATTAACATGGGACAGTCAGCTTTACTTCCCCTCCGAAGGAAGGCGTATGAAGGATTTTTTCACCTCTAAAAATCCACGTCGATCGGGTTTGAACTTGCGAACTTGGGTATAGCAGTCCGTTACACTAACCGCTACACCATTGCCGCCTCAGGTGCCCGACTGCTCTAAAACGGGTGGAATGGGGGGGTTGGAACCATGTGTGGTATCAGGCTGTACCATGCATAACACAGTGCATTCCTTTTGAAGTTTTGAATTTACTAGAAAAAGAAATTCCATAAATATAAACTTAACCTATTTTTACATGAAAGGTGGTGTTGACCACAACAGGGCATGTGCACTAAACTCACAAAGTTCTTACCTGTCATGGATGAAAGAGACTTTCACTTTTGACAAAAAACCTTCCGCAGGCCACAGTAAATGGCATTGCCGGCCGCCAGTTGAATAATCTTGTGCTAGAGGGTCAAACTGATATATCCACGATTCTTCGCCAATGATAATGTCAAAAATTCCCTTGTCTTTTAAATCTTTGCAACTTCTTTTACACCAAGTCACACAATTCATTTTTTTATTCCCACGTCAAAAGATGTTGGATTCACTTACTGCAGACCTTGACATGAAGTTCTTCAAGCAAAATTCGTGATACTGTAGAGGATTTAATACTTAAGGTTGGCTCTCTGCTGATAAGTACAAAATGGGTCATCCCACATCATCATCCACACAGACGAGATGTTTTCTTCCATTGGCGCTATTGGTGGGCGTCCCATGCAAGGCCCATCCTCCTGGGAGATACCGCTCAATTGTCGTAAGGAAGAATCTCCAAAAGCATCTCCAATATCAAACAGTCATGGCATTTGTTAGCACTCAGAATGACTCTAAAATCATGAAAGTACTCTCTGGTAAGCTACGTGGCAAACCGAAACAAAATTGCAACTGACTGAACAGGTCGAGTCCTAGTTTGACACTGATATCTAATTGCAACAATAGTTCTAAGAAGTAATGCCAAGATTCCCTTTGCAAACCATTGTTGGCCAAGTGCTGTAAAACCAATCAGTTTTTTCCATTCTGGAAATTTTTAAGCGACCTCTTTTACGTATATGTTTTGCTTTTTGTATTACAAAAAATTCTGTGCATTATTTATTATCATCAAACCATAATGAATGTAAAAGGCCTAGGGGTGTTTTTCTTTTTTTAGTTCTGCGGAGAACGTATCTAGCTTCAATTTTTCTCCTGACAACTTATTTGACTAACACATACATTTGAAATGTATAATGGTTTTAATGGACTTAAAATGCAAAAATCCTTCGATCATTTATATTGAATAAATTGCTACATTTGAATAAAGAAAATTTGGAGAGATGGCAGTTTGATCATGTGTAGAAATGTAGAGCGGTTGATAGAAGTTCCCTAATTGGAAAAAAATCATTTAGTCAAACCAAAAGTGTTTTGTGAAGTGAAGAAATGAAAAGCTGTAGATATCTGTGAAAAATATTGTGTATTACATGTGTACACAAAAACAATACTGACCTCAACTTCTGTTGATTGACATACTAATATTTTAATTTTCAGTCTTGTGCATTCTCTTACGCTTGTTGACTTTAGTCACCTAACTTCTCATTTTGCTTTTGTGTTTTGTTTTGTTGTTCACTTAAAATATGTCATTTGTTTTCTTATTGAAATTGTTTTAATTTTTTTCTAAACTTTTTTGTTCTTTTACCTCTTCACTACAAATTACATAAGAGTAGTTACTAACATGGGGAGGGCATTATAAAGAGATCATTTTGAACAAGACTAGATCACAATGCTGTATACATAATGTTTGTCATATTAGTTTTAAAATGAGATTCTAGCTTTTGTTTACTGAAAAATTCATAAAAACAAATTGAGACATGAGCCAGATATATTGAGATTTTAGTGGCTTCTAGCAACAAGCAGCCATTGGCTGCTGTTTCTTTGTTGACTTGACCCTTCAAATTTATATCATGTCCTAGGTTCTTAAATGGCCAGGTCAGAAGACCAAAAGGCCATCAGTGTTAAAATGTCTGCAAAAAAGAAACAAAATGTATGGGCACATTGCTTTTCAGTAGAAGCCTAGAATAAAAATATATTTTGTGAAGAAATTAATAATTTATTTGCTAAAAGTAATTTTCCTTGGAGTTCACGTAATTAAGGGTTCATAAGGCAGAGGAGTTACAATAAGTAATATTTATCAGTACTGTGATCATATTATTTCTTCAGGTGGACCCAAACGTTACATAGGTCCAAGACGATCTCTAGCTGCGCCGCAAAATGAAACTCAAAGGGGTGAGTGCTTGTATCTTTCCAAAGTTTGTTGCCATTTTTTAAAATGTCAGGAATATTAAAATGCTTACGTATTTTTATTGGTTATTAATTATATGGCACAAAATGTTAGTTTTATTTAAGGAAGGGACAAATTAATGTGGAAAATTTTGTTGCACCCATGTATGACTGCACTCTTCATAAAACTGCGGAAGTCATTTCTGCCATTATTCAGAAAATCTGTATTGATGCTCTCATTTACACATAAATTACTTTCTGACACCCAAATTTTCAAAATTGAATTTCTTTTACTTTTTTAAAATTTATTTATTTTAAATTTTATTTTAAATTGTTTCTTTTTGAAAATGTCAAATATCTTGCTTCAGAACTGGCCCTCTTTATCTTCTTTCTTTTAACCTTTCCTTCCTAAAATTCCTTTCATTCTAAAGGATGAATAATCTGTAATTTCCAAAAGTACAAAATACGGTGGGAAGGAAACACTTTTGAATCTCTTTGAAAAAATGTAAATTGAATGTGTAATTGGTATACTCCCCTATAAAAAGAAAACATCATATTCAAAACTTCAGTGCTAGATTGAAAGTGAAATACTCTTTCGTAAAAAAAATTTTTCTGCTGCTTAGGAATGTGAATTCCAGAAGTGGTAGTTAGGCAAACAGATATTAAGGGACAGAATGAGTAGTACCAGACTGTCACTCACACAGTCCCTCAGGCATTTCTAACAAAATTACTTCTCTAAAAATCTTTGGATCAAGTTATCAATTATTAAATTTGCTTTGAAGTAACATACATAAATAGTCATCTTCCAAATAAATGTCAAACATCCCAATCAATTCTTAAAATAATTATAAAATAAGCACAAATCAACATTTATTTCTTTGAATGTGATTATCAAAATAAATAAAGAGAGGGGAAGAGAGTTAGCCAGTTTGTGAGATATTTGATTCAATAAATGAAAATTATTTATATGTTGACCTAATGGACAGAAATAAAATGTGTCATTGGGCTTGAAGAAAATGTTCCAGGTGCCAAGACAGGTGTTGCTTTGCCTGTCATTTCCAGTGTACAGTCTCTAGCAGGTGATGACCAGAACAATGCTGGAATAACTACAAGGTCAGCTGCAGCTTTGAAAGTAAGGAAGTTTGAAATTTTTTAAAATCTCTTTCCATTGGTTGTGTGTATTTAAAATTGTCCCTTTATATATAGAATAAAATAAGCCTATTATGATGAAGTAATAGTCCCTTGGCAACTATTATTTTTCTCAACGAAATAACACAATACTTTGCTGTGTAAATCATGATAAAACAAAACAAAATAATTATAATAAAAATAATAATTACAAGGCTGCCTTGTCTCTTCTGTGCTCATTTATAACATTACAGATGTTATAGCCTTTTCAATATTTTTTTTTCCCCTCTTCAAGAAATGACAGCAATTTTGAATATCTAATAATTGATTTCTAAAGAAAGAAAGGAGGTGAAAAACTGGTGTGGAAAAAATGAAAAACATGGGAAACAGAGAAATCGAAGTGCAGGAAATGAGGAAAACACATTTTCCTCAGTCTTGTATTTTAGCACTTTGTACATTCAAAGAAAGTTGTCTCAGGTAGCTGATGAGTGCTCTTTCTTGTGTCTGAAACATTACTTAAACCGAGATGACACCACCCACAAGTCACAGTAAATTGTCAAAATGGCACACTAGCCAGTTTTTTTTTTTTTGCCAGATGTTGCACTTTTGAGAACTGCTTTAGGAAAAACTAGTGGTGCTATAGACTGGCAAAGACTTTCCCGTATTAGTTTTCTATTTCCTTTGGTCTTGGCTAGCTATTCAGACTTGAAATGTACTCTTGCCAGTTGCCATCTATCGCTGCCCAAAGAACATTGTTTGAACATTTTCTTAAATTTTTGGATTCCGAATGGTAGAACAGAAATATTATTTTTAGAATATCAAAGAACAGTAAAACGTATTCCTAATAGGCTATTTTATTTCAAAAATTTTGAGCCGTTTTTTAAGAAAATTGCGTTTTAAGTGCTGTTTAAAATGCGAAATTTGAAGCTCTTTTTCACAACAACAAGCAGTTTTCGAAACATTTCATTAGAAGTCATTTGAAGCACTTTAACTTACAATAGTGTTTACAAATTGCAAGAAATGTGAATATTAACGGCGTGAGAGATCTTTAAAAAAAAATTACCTTTGTGTAATTTTTGAAAATACAAAAAAATACCCGAAAATGAACTTTACGGCATATTAAAGAGTGCAATTGGCACTATCCATTCAAAATGTTTGAAGAAAAAATTTGGAGCCTTTTATGAGAAAATGGTGTTTGAGCATTTCTGAAAATGCAGAATTTTGAACAAGTTTTCCCAGAAGACGGTTGAGTTCTCAAGAAACTTTACTTAACATTATTTAAAGCACATGTACTCATAAATATAATAATGAGAACAAATTGCTGTGTACATAAATATTAACATGAGAGATAAGTAAAAAAAAATACATATTTGTAATTTTTGAAAAAACAAAAGAATAGAGAGCAATATGGCGTTTCTTGTCTCCTGGAGTACATTAGGCACTATCCTTAGCAAAAGTTTAAAGAAGAAATTTGGATGTGTTTTTGAAAAAACCTTATTTTTGTAATTTTTTAAAATTGCACATATTGCAACCATATTGAGCAAAAATTACTAAACTTTTCAAAAAAATGAACATGTCCTTAAAAGAAGAACACTATGGAGAACCCATTTTATTTGAAGGAATAATCTGTATCATTAATTTTGTACTGAAAGAGGCTAAAAAAATTGAAATTTCTGCAATTTTCGAAAATTCAGAGTTAACCATGAAATTAAGACCTATGCCACCTTAATAAATGTATTTTACTCCATTCTTACATGACATTGTAGAAAACATTTGGAGCCATTTTTGAGAAAATTTTGAAAATGTCCAAGGGGCTTCGGGTTAAGTACCCCCAAATTTTGAAAAAAAATTTTTCAAAATCGCGACACTTCGAGTGCAATCACATCGACGGGGGAATATTCATTTGGAAGGAATCGTATGTATGGTTGAGATGCCAGTGTTGTTCACAGAAGGACGGATGGACATTTTGCTTTCAATTTGTTTTTTTGGTATCGAAGACCCACAAAACAGGGATTCTGGCTACACCACTAGTGAGAGGATTTTTCAAAAATTTTTTAAATGTATTTTTTTATTTAATTTAGCCTTCAGTTTTATTCACTTTTTCGTTATAAAGGTCCGGCAATGAATTTTTCTGTGCTGAAAATCCGCCGTTTTTTTCGCGCAGCATTACATAACTTTCCCTATAATACATATATCTCGGTATATATGTATGTACACGGGAAAGTGAAAATTGTGGAAAGGAACGGTCATGTTTCATATTACAGATAATTATACAATTCTATTTCTAAGACTTTGTATTTATGTATTGTTCAGAAGCAATTCATATATTTATACTATCTTGTATATCATTTATGAAGTATAGGGAAAGTATTGTATTGCTTCAGGAGGGGGAAAAAAGCAATTTCAGGACAGAGAACGTCTATTGGCAGGCCCTGGTAACAAAAATGTGGATAAATCTTGTTCCTATATATAGTAAATTACTTCCTCTAACACAGTATATAGTCAGAATGTTTTGTGGGTTCTTGATATGTGGGGGGGAGGGGATGCACGCATGCAGAGACGCACACTCACATGCACTCACACCATTCATAAATTCTAATCAGAATATAAAATACGTTCCTAATATAAACAATATTGTTTACGAGGAGCCAGTGCTCAAACGAAAAGTAGTATCGTGGGGCTAGGGATGGATCCCAAAAGGGGGAGGGAGGTACAAGAGACCCGCCCCCTCCCAAATTGCAATAACACTATAATCTGTAAAAAATACTTGTTAGTTTTCGATCAAGTTATGCAGGTTCTGTATAAAACTTGAGCAAGCCTGTGGTTTAAATAACTTCTGCTTCACCAATATTTGCTCATCTTTCACTCCGAATTTGTGTTTTTGAAGAAGCAGAATTTGACAATTCATGAAGGCCTGGTGGCCATAGAAGCACAGTAGGATACATTGCTTTGTAAGAAAGATGATACTGAATTCGCAATTCCTTGCAAACTTCTGTCTAAAATGTTCTGTTTTGATGCAGAGAAATACGTAATTATACAAAAATATGCAAAAGAAAAATGGTTCTGATTAATTCAGAATGTCTTCTAAACTCTAAAAAATATTATTGAATGAAGGTATTTTATTCCTTTAAAAAGTATGTATTTACATGAAAATTCATTCCCTGGTAATCATATTCGGGTGTTTATCATTATCTTTTTCAAAAACAGAGCTGAAGTATTCCGCTAAAAAGTTAAAACTATCATGGCCATTTTCGCTTTCAAGGGTTATAGTAGATGGTAATCCATAATTTTTTCTATCACTCTTTATAAAATTATAAAATGATCTGGTAGCAACTTTAATAGAATTTTCAATATTGCACACATAATTTTTAAAATATTCTCGTAATTTTATTGGGTTTCATCTGAACTTCTTCTTCTCTCTCTCTCTCCTTTTTATTATTATTATTATTATTATTATTATTATTATTATTATTATTATTATTAACGGAGGAAATAGGGGCGGAGAGGGAGGTTCAAAATGGAATGTACATTTCACAGGTGATGTTGGTAAATGTTAAAAGTCGATCCTTTGAAATGACAAGGTTCCAACTTTTGGAGTTGAAGAAGATGAGTTGTTTGTATGATAAAGTTCATAAGTAAAGTAGGTAATTCTTCCTATTTACTCAGAAATAGTCATTTCTTCCTTCTCTCCTCTTCCTTGCATTTCACAAATAGATATTTTTCTAGTCTGTTGTTAACTGGAAAGTTAATATCATAACAACCAATATGTAAGGCAGCACTCAGTTGGCTCATTGAGTTAAGATTATTGAAGATGCATTGAAGTTATAAAAATTTTCACAAAACCAATGGCATGAGATACAATTTTGTGTAACACATTGTTCTATATTGAGGCTAAAACCTTATTTGCAAATGACAAATTAATCCTTTTGCTAATATGCCCCTGTCTGAAGATCTCACTGTCAAATGTTGGTCCATTTTTGTGCTAATATGAATAAATATTCTTGAATGGTTATGTATAATTATGTTCTTGATTTTCTTTCACAGCAAGTTAATAATAATGTGCCACAAAATACGGTTCAACCATCGAAGGTGGTTCGACAAATTATAGTTCGTCCTCCAGCACCAAAACCTATGCGAAATAAAGCAATAACGTGTAGACCAACTTCCCACACAAAAGGAACACACTGTCGACCTATTATATGCACAAAAGAAACTCAAACAGGTGAGTTGCCATATTGAATCTCCCTCTTTATAGGAGGATCGCTCTGAAGTTTCAGGTGGGGGACGGGCAAGGTTTTAACTTGTTAACTTTGTCACATAAAGTCAGCTATTTCTCTGCCAATGTGGGCAATGGCATTGTAATGAGGAGGATTTCATAGAGACTTTATTTCAGGCTCTACTTTCTCAGTGCTTCAGATACTTTGAGCATAATACTTCAACGTAATTTGTGGTGTGCCAAGCTACCACTTTTTTATTTGTTCAGTAGATGATCATTAGCTATGAAGAGAAACTAAATCACATTCTTGTCAAGCCATTTGCCAGAAGAAAAAGTAATTTCATGAGGCAAGAAATTCAAAATTCTAAAACCAGCCACTTCATTTGCTCTGACCCAATATGTAATATGACTGAGGAAAGTGGTATTATGTAAACATAGATAATGAGGATTAATTAAATAATTAATTATTTCAGAGAATCTCTGTCAACCAGGACAGCCTATTTTAATTCCAGTACCAGTTCCAATATATGTACCTACTCCAATGTGCATGTACAGCACTCCTTTTCCTGTACCTGTTCCTTTTCCTTTGCCTGTTCCTGTCCCCATGTTCATACCTACTACAAGAAATTCTGCAAAGGGTATCCTGAAGGAAATCAAGGTAAATTAATTAAATGTAAATAAATATTTTTTTTCGGTTATGTTGTTATGGTAAAGTATATGAATCATTCATTGTATTATAGCGGATACAAGAAAAGACACCAGCTGATCCTTTTGAAGCTGAGTTGTTGATGATGGCAGAAATTGTAGCTGGAGAGAAAAAAGAAGATAATTCTGACTCGGATAGTGATGCAATGGATAATACAGATGCAGCAAGTGGAGCTGGAGCAGAAGTTGAAGAAGGGCCTAAAGGTGAGAAATTATTTGTGTAGTTCGAGAATTTTCTTATTCTCTTTCCAAATCTACCTCCTACTTTTCTCTCCATTCACCTCTTTTGTTTTCTTTTTCCCATACTTCCCGCCGAGTTGGGTTGCCCCACATCCTGACGGGGGACTGCAGAGAAGGCTCTAAAGTGTTCCTTTCTCCATTTTTTCATCTTCATGCTTCTCTCTTTCATGTCACATACATTCTTTTCTATCCTTTTTCTTCCTCACTGGCCTTCTCTTTATGCTGAACGCTCGCCCATGTGTTTGCCATGCATGGCGACCCGTGTCGGAGGGAATGTGTGTCCTGGCAGTTGAGGGTCCTGTTTGTTTCCCAACTAGTCCTGGTGCTACTTTTTTTAAGGGGTACGTTTACGTATTTTGGGGAACATTCCTTGTAGGTTTCAACTCTCGCTTTGGCCTCGGACTCTTCTAGATGGGCAGTCGAGAGCTAACCCACTCCCGATCAATCGGCTCGGACTAGATCTTGCACTGAACTCCAGGGTGAGCGGGGGATCCACGACGGGGCAGCGCTGTGACATTCCCCTACTATATCTCCGTGTCAGCCCTGGCACCCCAGTGGGGTGTCTCCTTGTTGGACTCCATGGTGGGTGGGGAGCACGGAGACGAATCCGCTTCTATTTTATGGAGCACAAAACAAACCCCTTGCCCTCTTCCGCTAGGAAGAGGCAATGTGATAGGACAGTTGATCTAAATTAGAGCATTGCATCTTCGCGAATTTATTCGCTCATACTCGCTCGAGTATTCTGTCCTAGAGTACAGGATACTCGAGTATCGCGTACTCGAATCTCTGTTATTCGCCGGGCGGGAAGCCGTTATCGTAATGCTTTGAGATATCGAAGATAAAACGTCCATCTCATGTGTTTCATTTTTGAGCGGTAGAGATCATGGTGCAAAGTGCACCTAGAGAACATATTACAATAATATACAAATGTAAGAAAAATAAAACAAAACTAAGTAACGGAAACTACAGGGAAAGGATGGCGGAGGATTTTCTTGCTAAATCTATAAATCTTACTTTTGATTTAAGGTATAAAAACACGATCAAGGTGAGACATTAAGCTTTTCTGACCTTCACGGAAGCATTCAATACACTAAAAACCAGTGTATAACTGACAGAAGAGTGGATATGATAATCGTATCGAAATATAAAGCAGTTGCTGGCGCGTGAGAAAATATCTAACACGCCGCGCCGAACTAATCAGCACCTTCTCATACTGCTTGCGTTCCCAGAACTGATAAGAACGATGAACGAATGCAGAGTTGAATCGTACGGGAAGGCGTTATTCACATTAATCTTCAAATAGGGGTAATACAAACATTCTTTTTGGATTTTAAGAATTAGCAAATATTTTAGTAACATTTATTAATATTTTAATCATGTTATTCCCAAGACCTTCCAAAATCATCAATAAACATAACAATAACGTAGTTCTAAATAGAACTTAATCTTCGAAAATAAAATATTGCGTAACATTACTTTTTATTCTAAAAATCATATTTCAAAAGTGTTAATAATATAATACAAAAATTACATCTGTTTTACATAAGTTTGTATATACAAACGTTCGGTGTGGCAAGGCGCGACGCGTACATAGGACGCAGTTTCGCAGCCGCACCGGAAACAAGATAACCTACTGGTCACTAACCGAAAGATGAGCGTCGTTTTATAAGGCGTGGGCCGGAAACGTACGAAAGGATGAGCAAATTTTCCGCTTATCATTATTAAGACAATAACTAATTCAAATTTCGTGTCGCGCTCACTGCCTGCGCAGATATTGAAAAGTATAAATTTTCAAAGACTATAGGTAGCAAACTTAGTAGGAAGTAGATACAAGCAAAATACATTTTATAATATTTGATAATTAAGAATTCATATACATTTTGGCATCATGGATCAATAAAATTTCACACACTTTCTTCAGTGACCATGAGTTTCTCATGTCTTAAAATAATAACTAATGACTAATGTAACAACGAATAAAATCTGTTTCCAAACTTCACTTCTCACATTTTTTACTTTAGCTTGTATTCACTGCTGTGAAGTTTGTTTTCTAACATATTTTTCTTTTCACTCTCCATCACTTAAGCCAAGTAGTACCTCGAGGTGCTTTCGAGTATGGCATCAGGTATCAGGTGAGGAAGGAGGCACCAGGTATCAGATGCTCGAGTGAATTCGCATCTCAGTGGCATCTCGCGGCCAAAACGAGAACTCTGGTGCAGCAAGCTTACTCGAGTAAAATGCTCAAATGCAAGGCACTAATCTAAATAGCTTCTTCCTCTGCGAAGAAGATAGACCAAGAAAGCTTCGGTTTCTCTTGATGTCTTGCATCGAAATTGAGAAAAGCTTTAAAAGTGTTAGTGCGGTTCGCCTCGCGCGAACAATTGAGGACAGATTTGGAAAGCTCCAAACGGTCGTGCGACAGAGAAATGGTACCATTGTCTTTGAAGCACGCACCGATGAGCAGTAGAAAAGATCCTAACAACTAAGCTGATTGCCGGCCTCCAAGTGGAAATGACCACTCATTCTACCCTTAACCTATGTAAGGGAGTGGCCAACCATGAAGACTTTGCGTCTAAAAACGAGGACGAATTTCTTTCCTTTTTTAAGAGCCACGGAGGTGTATAGAATCAGAAGGAAGGAGAAATGGAAAGAGATCCCCAGTCCCACCTTGATCCTGACGTTTAATCTCCCTTCTCACCCAGAGAAAATTAGTTGTGGGTATTATAACCTTCACATGCGGCAGTATGTGCCGAAACCTCTGCGCTGCTTCAAGTTTCAGAGGTTCGGCCATACCGAACAAAGATACATGACCGTAAGCCCTGTTTGCGCGAAGTGCGGTAAATCCGCTCATGATCCGAACCCCTTTGCATCACCACTCCGCTGTTAAAAACTGTGAAGGAGACCATGCAGCCAACTCAAACAAATGCCGTCCACGTCCTGACGGGGGGATGCAGAGAAAGCTCTCAAGTGTTCCTTTCTCCATTTTTTCCATCATCTTGCTTCTTATTTCATGTTATGTGCGTTCTTTTCACTCCTTTTTCTTCCTCACTGGCCTTCTCTGTCTGCTGAACGCCCACCCATGTTTGCCGTGCATGCCGGAGGGAATGTGTGTCCTGTCAGTTGAGGGACCTGTTTGTTTCCCTATCTAGTCCTAGTGCTTCTGTTCGCCTTGCACTAAGGGGTACGTTGTTTACGTATTTTGGGGAACATTCCCTGTAGGTTCCAACACACTCGCTTTGGCCCTGGACTCTTCTAGACGGACGGTAGGGAGCTAACCCGATCAATCGGCTCGGACTAGATCTTGTACTGAACTCCAGGGTGAGCGGGGGGATCCGGGCAGCGCTGTGACATCCCCCCACTATATCTCCGTGGCAACCATGGCACTCCAATGGAGTGTCCCCTTGTTGGGCTCCGTGGTGGGTGGGGACTACGGGGACGAATCCGATATCCATCTATGGATTCTTCACCTTTTCTCCCGCCCTCATCCGCAGGGAAGAGGAGATGTGCAGAAAGAACTATCGATTTGAATAGTTTCTTTTCCAAAGAAGAAGATCGACCAAAGAAGCCTCGTTTCCTACTCATGGCATGTGCCGAGGAAGGTAAAACTTTTAAAACTGTGAGTGCTGTCCGTCTGGCGCTAGCCATAGAAGAAGCGTACGGGAAGCTCCAAGCGGTCGTGCGACATGGAGTGGAACGATTCTTTTTGAAGCGCGTACCGACGAGCAAATTCGAAAAATTCAGAATACAAAGCAGATTGCCAGCCTCCAGGTAGTAGTCACGGTTCATCCTACCTTGAATCTGTGCAAAGGCGTTGTAAATCACACGTACTTTGCTACAGAAACGGAGGAAGATCTCTTAAACCTTTTCAAGACCTATGACGTGGCTGAGGTGTATAGGATCAAAAGGAAGGAGCAGGGGAAAGTGATTCGTACTTCGACCCTGATTCTTACTTTTGACCGACCATTCCTCCCGGAAAGGATCATCACTACTTTCTACAACGTCCGTGTGCGGCAGTATGTGCCGAACCCTTTGCGCTGTTTCAAGTGCCAAAGGTTTGGGCATACCAAGCAGCGATGTATGTCTGTAAGCGCGGTTTGCGGGAAGTGCGGATCATCGACCCACAACCGTGCGGCAAACCACCGCACTATGTAAATTGCGAAGGCAATCACCCAGCCAACGACAAGTGCCCCACGTTTCTCCGGGAAAGGGAAATCCAAAAAATAAGAGTGACTGAAAAGGTTTCCTTCCCTGAGGCGAAACGTAGGTACCAAACCAGGAACCCAGAGGACCTTTCACGATCTCTTTCAAGTGCTTTAAAACCTAAGTCCCCAGGGGTAACAGCGAGATGCCAAACTCAGTGTACCGTAGTTGTAGTTGCACACTTCAGTTGTCAGGTGTCGCCGATAGACTTCCCTGAAGATACGGCGTGTATTCAAGGTGGAAAATGATCATTCTCACAAAGTACAAAAAACCTGCTCAAAAACTCCACCAGACATCGACCACTTCCACTGAGACCCGTACTGAAATCGATCTCAAGCAGATACCGCCTCCCCCCAAAAATATGTCATCGAAATCCCGCCCACCTTTTTGTTTCCGAGATTCACATCGGACGATCCTCCAGCCCCTGTAGATCTCGGTCGCCCGTGGTCAAAAACTGGGAAATCCCCCGACACGGCGACCATATCCAGCAGCAGTCAGGATGACTCTGTTGATGAGGAACCCACGAGAGTTCCTCTACAATCCTTCAGAAGGTGAGAAAGCAACCAAAGAAATAATTTCTCATGATGGCTCTCTCATGAAATTTAATGGTTTTCGTGCCCACTCAGAAGAATTAAGATTGATCATTTCTCGCCACAGACAATGTAGTCTGTCTTCAGGAAACCCATCTTCATCCTCATCATCCCGTGTCTTCGCGGATTTAACATCTATCGGTTCGATCAAGACGACGGACTCCGTGCTCACGACGGTAGTCATCCGCGACTCCCTGTTCTCTGAGGAACATAATGTTCGAACCGACCTCCAAACCTACCGTTCTTCTCTTTTACGGTGTGTGGTATATACATTCCTCCTGGCCAAATCGTGTCACAAGAGGAACTCGAAGATGTGTTTTCTCAGTTGCCCGCCTCTTTTCTTATTGCGGGGAACTTCAATGCCCACGATCCCCTCTGGGTGGCACGAGGACTTGCCCCAAATGTTCTATCTTCGAAAATATTATTGACCAGCAAAACTTAATTATTTTGAATTCAGGGAATCACACTTATTTCTCTATGGCGTCAAACTCCTCGTCAATCGATCTGCACTCTGCAGTCCATCCCTATCTACCGTGGTAGAGTGGGCTGTTCTCGATGACCTACATGGGAGTGACCATTTCCCTACTCTCGTCCACTTTAATATCCCTAATTTAGACGTCATCCACCCCCCTCGCTGGCTAATCCATCGAGCCGACTGGGATACATTCAGCGAGAAAATTATAATCCCAGATCATTTTTCAAATAATATCGATGCCCTTCTTCGCGCAGCCACCATTGCAATCCCGACGTCTACGTGTCGGCCACGACGCGTCCCTGTGCCTTGGTGGAATGCTGACTGTGCCACCGCGGTGCGTGACCGAAAGCGAGCACTCGCGAGGCTCGGTAGGTTCCCCACCGCATTAAACCTGATCGATTACAAAAGAAATTGGGCCAGAGTTAGATTAGTAATACGGGAAAGTATGACCGCTTCCTGGAGAGCCGTTATTTCTTCTCTTTCTTGCCATACCCCTCCTAAAGTAGTATGGCAAAAGATCCGACAGATCAGAGGACGATTTTCCCCTATCATCTGTCCCAGGACTTCTTAACAATGGAAATCTCATTGCTTCTCCAGAAGAAGTAGTTGAGGAATTGGCCTGATATTATGAAAATACCTCCAGTTCCTTACACTACTCCCGTAACTTCTTGAAAACGAAGAGTATAATGGAGAAATGCAGATTGGACTTCTCAACTTGCCTGGGGGAAGATTATAACGCCCCTTTCTCCTGTGCGCTCGCCCGTGGGAAAAATTCTGCTCCAGGACCACACCAGATACACAACCAAATGTTAAAACACCTGCCGGAAGAGGCACGTATTTTTCTCCTCCCCATCCTCAACAAGAATTTGATTGAACACACCTTTCCTAGGACCTGGCGCGAAGCGTTTTATTATTCCAATTCCTAAAGAAGGAAAGGACAGGACAAAACCGTCAACCTACCGCCCAATCTCGCTCACAAGCTGTGTATGCAAACAGATCTCCACCGCTTTCGTGCTACGTCAACACCTGGTAACAATTTTCTTCGATATAGAGAAAGCATATGATACTACCTGGAGGTACGGCATTCTTCGCACCATCCATTCTTGGGGTCTTAGGGGCCGGCTCCCCCTTTTTAGTAGCCTTTCTTTCTTCAAGATACTTCCGCGTCTGCCTTGGTGACAGGGTATCCGCCAGCCACCATTTAGAAAACGGGGTCCCTCAGGGCTCAATTCTGAGTCTCACTGTTTGCCGTCGCTATCATAGCATAGCGTCGATAATCCGAGAGCCAGTGAAAGCATCGCTCTTCGTTGACGACTGTGCCATTTCCTGATCCTCCAAGTGTATTCAAGTGATAGAGAGACAATTACTTGTCCTCAACAAATTGCAGGAATGGACTGATGCGACAGGTTTCAAATTCTCCACATCAAAAACTAACTGTATGCACTTCCGCAGGATTCATCATCTACATAACCACCCCGATCTTTTTCTTGGAAGCCATCTTCTTCCTTTTGTGGACTCTGCAACTTTCCTTGGGCTTACTTTCGATAAGAGCCTAACTTGGCGAAGTCACATCCGTAAACTGAAAAGCCGATGTGTGTCACCTCTGAACCTCTTCCGCGCCCTTACAGGCAGCTCTTGGGGAACAGACCGTGTGTCTCTTGCGTTTGTATAAAACCCTCATCCGCTCATGTGGTTTTTATTGTATCAGGGCCACCAAATTATTTCGGCTTCACTCCAAGTGCGATATATTCACTGCCGAAATGTATGTAATTTTTGAGGCCCAAAAATACATTCAATCAGCGACGTTGCGGCGAGTAGTTATCTGTTCTGATTCTCTCAGCTCTCTTCAAGCTGTCTCCCGTCCTTCGTCAGACTACCTGACGTTATTTGTTCAAAGCCTGATTCATCGTCTTCTGTCCCGCCGCTATGACCTGGTTCTTAGTTGGGTCCCAGGCTACGTGAGTATCTGAGGGAACGAACTGGCCGACCAGGCGGCGAAATCAACGACTCGTAAAACTCGTATCGACATTCCTTCTGTACCATTGTCGGATGTTCAGGTTTCCTTGAAACGATCCGTGTTTAGAGCGTGACAGAGTGGCACAATAGCACTATCAAACGAAGTGCGATAAATAATTCTGTCTATTCCTGGCGTTCCTCATAACGCTCCACTAGGCGTGAGGAAGTTATTTTAACCCATCTTCGTATCGGACACTGCCACATTTCTCACGGTTTCCTTCTTCGAAGTGAAACTCCTCCCATCTGTGACTCGTGCAAGACTGTTCTTTCCGTGGAACACTTCCTCCTGTTGTAACAATGTTTCATGTTATTTTTTGGCCCCTTTACAGCGAATTTTACGTTTTAAGATAAATTTTACTCGCCCTTTTTCTTTTTACCTTCTGCCATTTCTACATGTATACTTGATGCAGAATTCAAGCCCTCTTTTTAGCCAGTGTACATGCTTTTAAACAGCGGGTAAGTTGCATATGCAACACTGAATAATTTTTCTCCAAATACTCTGGCATGGGCGCAAATGACCACAGTAGTTGAAGCGCCCTCTAAACCCTATTCAATCAATCAATTATTCAAACAAATGCCCCACATATCTGAGAGAGAGAGGGAGATCCAAAAGATTAGCGACAGGAAATATATTTTCCGGAAGCGAAACGCCGATACATGGTGAAGAACCATGTAGAACTCAGGCGTTCTTTCTCTAGCACTCTGGCAAACACTGTGAAAACGACGACGAGTATTCATACTTTACCTGCTACTCCTCCAGTAGCTCACTTCTGTTGCCAGGTATCCCCAGTGTACTTCCGTGAGGAGACATCGCCTCTGCAAGAGGGGAAAATAATAATTCCCTCAAAATACAAAAGAAATCAAGAAAGCAACACAGACGAAGTCCGACCAAGAATCCACTTCTCAGCCGCGCAAGAAAGTTGATGTCACTCGGCCTTTTGGCCAGGACAAGCAAAAAGCCTGATAAATCCTGCAAACTCCGACCACCTACCCCGACTCCTGAGACACGTTCTGAGCGATCTCTCAGTCTGTCGAGCAGTGGTCAGGAGGAGTCTGCCTCGGAGGAAACTTCAGCTAGGGTGGACACTTGCCCCTTCGGGTAGCAGAGGCGGAAAAAAGAAAAGAAATCCCCTTAACATCTTCTTAAACAACGGCTCTCCTATCCTGGAATCTCAATGGATTTTCTCTCCGACGGGACGAATTAAAACTCTTGCTGTCCTGTTATACACCCTCAATTTTTTGTTTACAGGAAACGCATCTCTCTCCACCATGCTCCCTACACTTTCGCGGTTTTACTCCTTATAGGTTTGGTGTCGAGACGGTCTCCGTGCTCATGGTTAAGCAACTACTTTGGTCCAGAATTCGCTGCTTTCTGCAGAAATCCCCGTTCAGACCGACCTTCAAGTCTGTGTGCAGGTGTATCTCCCGTTCCTCACACTCACTATATGTAACATCTATATCCCCCCCAAGATAAGCAGTATCGATTGATGACCTCCTAGGTCTAATAAACCAATTGCCCACTCCTTTCTTGGTTGATGTAAACGCCCACAGCCCTCTCCGGTTCTTCTCGTACTTGTCAAAGAGGTGCTGTTTTGGAATCTGTCGACACCATGAATTTGGCGATTCTTAACACTAGAGAACCAACACATTTTGCTGTAGCTATGAATTCGAGCACGGCTATTGATGTCGAGCCTTTTGCAGCTCTTCACTTGCTACTGCTATGCGGTGGACCATATTAGATCTCTATGGAAGCGACCATTTCCCAAATATTGTCCTCCTTGATCAACTCCGCCCCCCCTCAATGGATCGTGCGACGGGCTGACTAGTTGACGTTCCAAAATAATGTTAATCTATCAGATGGTCCCCTCGGAAATGTGGATGAAATGACTGAACATTGTAATAACGCTGTACTCTGCTGCTTCTATCGGAATTCCGAAGTCAACTGGTAAACCGAGACACTCCTTTCGCCCCGTGTTAGATTATGAACTGCTCTAGAGTGGTCAGTGCTCGCAAAAAGGCACTAGCACGTCTCGGACATTATACTGTGGATAACCTCATCGAGTATAAAAGATGCAGGGCGAAGGCTAGGAGAACGATTATAGAGAGCAAAAAACGCATCATGGAGAGAGTACATCTCCTGGCACGCGTCACCACGCCTTGTGTGGACCACGCCAGATAAAAGGACACTCTTCATCATATATGGTGCCAGGTCTCTCTAACAATGGAGAAATGATCACATCTCCAGATATGATTGTAGAGGAACTCGCCGCGCACTATGAACATATGTCAAGTTCGGCGAACTACGCCCTTGACTTTCTTTTGATCAAAGAGAGGATGGAGAGACGTCCGTTGGATTTTCCTGCTGGGCGTCTGCCGATAACAGCACTCCTTTCGATGTCGGAATTGCGCTCTGCTCTTGCATAGGCAAAAAGAAATGTCCCAGGTCCTGATGAAATACATAACCTAATGCTACATCTTCCTGATGTGGCGATGCAATTTCTCCTCCGCCTTTATAATCACATCTGGGAAGATCCCTACTATATGGCGAGAAGCCATAGTTATCCCAACTATGAAGGATGGAAAGGATCGTTCGTTGCCATCGAGCTACCTACCGGGAGAGATGGCTTAGTGCATCAACTGATGTTACTGCAGTCCCTCTGTGCGACCGGGAGGTCCTAGATTCGAGTCCCGACGGCGGCAGGGTTTTCGACACAGCTAGGTCGAATTCAGTCGCTGTCTGAAGGAGAATTCTGGCGACCGATTGCTCTGATCGGTAGTTTTCCGTGGTTTCTCCGATCAACACCAGGCGAATGCCGGAGCAGTACCCTTACAAACGGGCCACGCGCGATCTTTCCTTCCTCTTCCTTGTCCTATCCTCACCCCTTTCCACACACACACACACACACATGCTCTACACTTCCCCACATACCGGGAGACCGGTCGGGAGCTTAGAGCTTGTCTCGGCTGGGGCGGTGCCCCGCTGGTGGGAGATATCTGGTTAGGGGAAAACCCCGCTAGTCGACAGTAGGTCGGCGCCGGATCTCGCCATCCAGCGGGAAAAGATCACCGCCGCCTCCCGAGGGAAAACATGTACTACACTTAGGGAATAATGAATTAAGTAGTTGACGCGCTCGGAATCACAGTCGAACAATCAATCAATCAATCGAGCTACCGACCTCTCGCTCTCACCAGCTGTGTTTGCAGTGTTGGAACGGATGGTAAACCTGCGCTTGGTCTGGACCTTGGAGTGTAGAAATCTACTCACACCAATCCAGTGCGGATTCAGGGAACCGGTCAACCCTGGACCATCTCATCGCTCTGGCAACAGAAATTTCAACCTCGTTCGTCCTGAGACAGCACCTTGTGGTCGTACTATTTGATATAGAAAAGGCCTATAACACCACATGGAAGTATGGCATTCCGCGAACCTTGCACTCGTGGGGATTGAGGGGGAAGCTTCCCTTATTCCTCCAAAATTTCTTATCGAATAGATCTTTTAGAGTTTGCACAAACTCTCTAGCAGTCACCCTCTTGAAAACGGCATCCCCCAAGGCTCGGTGCTAAGTGTCACTCTGTTTGCCATTGCCATAAATAGTATAGCGTCGGTCGTGCGGGAACCTGTAAAGGCATCGCTGTTTGTTGATGAGTTTGCCATTTTTTGTTCATCCAGCAGCATAAGTGTGATCCAGAGGCAACTCCAACTGGTGCTCAACAAGCTATATGGAGCATGTCACCAGGTTTTAGTTCTCACCTATTAAATCAACTGGTGTGCACTTCTGTAGAATATACCACTTGCATAGTGATCCAATCCTTTACTTGGCAGGATATCAGCTCCCATTCGCTGACTCTGCCTGGTTTTTGGGGCTCTCCTTTGACAAGTACCTCACGTGACGTCCTCATATCCGCACACTGCCAACCAGATGCGTCTCCCCCCTCAATCTTCTTCAAATGCTTAGTGGTACTTCATGGAGAGCCGACCGCATTACCCTATTGCGGTTATATAGAGCACTCATTCGCTCTGCATTGGATTACGGTAGTGAAGTGTATGGTTCTGCAGCCCTTTCCACCCTTTGACCCATCAACAGCATACACCACGCTGTTATCCGCCTCTCAACAGGTGCATATCGCACCAGCCAAATCGAGTGCATTCTAGCTGACGCTGGGGAGCCATCCTTAAAAAGAAGGCGAGGTATTCTATTAGCATCTTACGGTGCTAAAGTGTCAGGACTCTTGAATCATCCTTGTCGCCGAATAATCACTTACACAAAACATGAGTCCTCGTACATTCTTCGAATATCGCTACCCCAGCCCCCAGGCATTCGATTGCAAATTCTTTTGAGGGTAACTTAATGTCGATCTTCCCACTCCTGTGAAACCCCCAAATGACCCGATCCCCCCTTGGAAACTCCTCCTCCCCAGTATTGTCCTCAGACTCTCCCATCTTTCCAAATAAATTACTAGCCCTTTGGTTTACCAGAAGCTGTTTCAATATATTAGGGAAGCTTATGCAGATCATTTATTCTTGTACACAGACGGGTCATCGCACAATGACGCAGTGGCATTGTATCAAGGCCACCAAGTCATATCGACATCATTTTCAATGCAGTACTTTCACTGCCAAAATGTATGCAATTCTCAAAGCCTCTGTTCTGATTCTCTCAGCTCTCTTCAAGCTGTCTCCCGTCCTTCGTCTGACTACCTGACGAAATCAGTTCAAAACCTGATTCATCGTCTTCTGTTCTGCCACTATGACCTGGTTCTTAATTGGGTTCCAGGTAATGTGGGAATCACAGGGAATGAGCTGGCCGACCAGGCGGCGAAATAAGCTACTCGTAAGACTCATATCGACTCATATCGGTTCCTGCTGTACCATTGTCCAATGTTAAGGTTTTCTTGAAATAACCTTGTTTACAGAATGACAGAGTGGCACAATACAACTTTTAAACTAAGTGCGACAAAGAATTCTGTAATTCCCTGCCGTTCCTCATCTTGCTTCTCTAGCCGTGAGGAAATCATTTTAACCCGTCTTTATATCGGACATTGCCACTTTTCTCACGGTTTTCTTCTTCGAGGTGAAACTCCTCCCATCTGTGATTCATGCGGGACTGTTCTTTCTGTGGAACAGTCCCCCTGTACTGTATGAAATTTGTTGGCAACCGACGAAGACATGGTTTTGGCAACTTGCTACGGGTGGTGCTCGGGGATGACGATTCCTTGGTCTCAAAACTTTTTGGTTTTTGAGGGAAAGCAAAATATATAATGTTATTTGAGAGATAAGAACAGTGTTTTTAGGTTTTTTGGCCCCTTTACAGCCAATTTTGAGTTTAACGATGAATTTGACATGTTCGTTTTATATTTTCCTTTTGCCATATCTACTTGAATACTTGATGCGGAATTCAATTCTCTTTTTGTGAACATGCTTGTAATCAACGGGTAAGTTGCATCTGCAACACTTACTGAAAACTATTTTCTTTTAAATACTTTGACATGGGTGCCAATGACCTTAGTAGTTGAAGCGCCATCTAAACCTTAATCAATCAATCAATTTTTCCCATACTGAATTTTCTTTTCCATCATGACCTTCTTTCTTTTGTGTCCTCACTTTATTTTCCTTGCATTCTCTTAGTTCTCATTTGTGTCTTCTGTTCTTATTCATTTTATTATTTTCCCCAAATCCTAGCATTCGTGACCCCGCAGCTCTTTTTGAGTTTTGTTATTTATGCAGAGTCTTATTGATTTATAGGCACAACAATGGTCAGCTTTTCTTGTTTAAGTGACACCTCATATATTGCGTTTGTGGTTTTTCAAGTTTGTTATTTCTCAACTTAAGTAGGAATAAATTTTTAACAATACTATAGTTGCTTGTTACACCTCGATTTTTAAATTTTTTCTCGTACTTCCGGGAACAATTTCAAAAATGTGGGCTTATAGCGCGATGGCGACACGCTTCCAGAATCCAACGCCGTGTCAAACATGCAAATCGGATCAATAGGAGCGATGGACGAGAAGGCCGAACTTTCGGGGGCAGCAAGCCAGGCACCCCGTCACTTCGTTAATGCTTCCGTCACTTCGCATCTCAACATATTTTTTTTCCCCACTTACGAAACGAGTGATGCTGTAATGGGGCAAACGGTCTCGTATCATCTTCAATAGTAGTATAAAACTATTATCTTATTCACATATTTCATCTTCCTTCGACCCGTCGAGGTGGGTTGGTCCACGTCCTGACGGGGGGATGCAGAGAAGGCTCTCAAGTGTTCCTTTCTCCATTTTTTTCATCTTCTTGCTTCTCATTTCATGTCATGTACGTTCTTTTCACTCCTTTCTCTTCCTCACTGGCCTTCTCTGTATGCTGAACGCCCACCCATGTGTTTGCCGTGCATGGCGACCCGTGTCGGAGGGAATGTGTGTCCTGGCAGTTGAGGGACCTGTTTGTTTCCTTATCTAGTCCTAGTGCTACTGTTCGCCTTGCACTAAGGAGTACGTTGATTACGTATTTTGGGGAACATTCCCTGTAGGTTCCAACACACTCGCTTTGGCCCCGGACTCTTCTAGACGGGCGGTCGGGAGCTAACCCACTCCCGATCAATCGGCTCGGACTAGGTCTTGCACTGAACTCCAGGGTGAGCGGGGGGATCCACGGCGGTGCAGCGCTGTGTTATTCCCCCACTATATCTCCGTGGCAACCCTGGCACTCCGATGGAGTGTCCCCTTGTTGGGCTCCGTGGTGGGTGGGGACCACGAGGATGAACCTATTCCATCTATATGGATACTTCACCTTTCCCCCCGCCCTCTACCGCAAGGAAGAGGAGATGTGCAGAGAGAACTATCGATTTGAATAGTTTCTTTTCCAAAGAAGAAGACCGTCCCAAGAAGCCTCGTTTCCTCCTCATGGCGTGTGCCGAGGAAGGTAAGACTTTTAAAACTGTGAGTGCTGTCCGTCTGGCGCGAGCCATCGAAGATGCCTACGGGAAGCTCCAAGTGGTCGTGCGACAAAGGAATCTAAGCGCGTACCGAAGCACGTATGGAAGCGCTTTTTGAAGCGCGTACCGACGAGCAGATTGTAAAAATTCAAAATACGAAGCAGATTGCCGGCCTCCAGGTAATAGTCACGGTTCATCCCACCTTGAACCTGAGCAAAGGCGTAGTCAACCACGAGGACTTTGCTACAGAAACGGAGGAAGATCTTCTAAACTTTTTTAAGACCTTTGGCGTGACTGAGGTGTACAGGATCGGAAGGAAGGAGCATGGGAAAGTGATCCCTACTTCTACCCTGATCCTTACTTTTGACCGACCATCCCTCCCGGAAAGGATCGTTACCGCTTTCTACAACCTCCGTGTGCGGCAGTATATGCCGAACCCTTTGCGCTGTTTCAAGTGTCAAAGGTTTGGGCATACCCAACAGCGATGTATGTCCGTAAACGCGGTTTGCGGGAAGTGCGGATCATTTCACGACCCACAACCCTGCGACAAACCACCGCACTGTGTGAATTGTGAAGGCGATCACCCAGCCAACGACAACCAGTGTCCCACGTTTCTCCGGGAAAGGGAAATCCAAAAAATAAGGGTAACCGAAAAGGTTTCCTTCCCTGAGGCGAAGCGTAGGTTCCAAATCAGGAATCCAGTGGACCTATCTCGATCTTTTTCCAGTGCTGTAAAACCTAAGTCCCCGGGGGTAACAGCGAGTTGTCAAACTCACTGTACCCCAGCGGTAGTTTCGCACTTTAGTTGTCAGGTGTCGCCGACAGACTTCCCCGAAGATTCGGCATGTATCCAAGGTGGGAAAATTATAATTCCCACAAAGTACAAAAAACCTGTGCAAAAACTCCACCAGAAATCGATCACTGAGACTTCTACCGAAATCGATCTTAAACAGACACCGCCTCCCAGGAAAAATACGTCATCCAAATCCCGTCCACCTCTTTCTGTCTCTGAGAATCACATCGGACGATCCTCCAGCCCCTGTAGATCTCGGTCACCCGTGGCCAAAAGTCGGGAAAACCCCCCGACCATATCCAGCAGCAGTCAGGATGACTCTGCTGTTGATGAACCCCACGAGAGTTCCTCTACAACCATTAAGAAGGTGAGAAAGAAAAAAAAGCAACCAAAGAAATAATTTCTCATAATGGCTCTCTCATGGAACTTAAATGGTCTTCGTGCTCACTCAGAAGAATTAAGATTAATAATTCTCGCCACAAACCATTTATAGTCTGTCTTCAGGAAACTCATCTTCTCCCTCATCATCCCCTGTCTCTTCGCGGATTTAATATCTATCGGTTCGATCAAGACGACGGACTTCGTGCTCACGGCGGCGTCGCGGTACTCATCCGCGACTCCCTGTTCTCGGAGGAACACAACGTTCGAACCGACCTCCAAACAGTTTGCGTTCGGTTACACCTACCATCGTTCTCTTTTACGGTGTGTAGTATATACATTCCCCCTGGCCAAGTAATTTAGACTCATCCACCCCCCTCGCTGGCTAATCCATCGAGCCGACTGGGATACATTCAGCGAGAAAATTATAATCCCAGATCATTTTTCAAATAATATCGATGCCCTTCTTCGCGCAGCCACCATTGCAATCCCGACGTCTACGTGTCGGCCACGACGCGTCCCTGTGCCTTGGTGGAATGCTGACTGTGCCACCGCAGTGCGTGACCGAAAGCGAGCACTCGCGAGGCTCGGTAGGTTCCCCCCGCATTAAACCTGATCGATTACAAAAGAAATTGGGCCAGAGCTAGATTAGTAATACGGGAAAGTATGACCGCTTCCTGGAGAGCCGTTATTTCTTCTCTTTCTTGCCATACCCCTCCTAAAGTAGTATGGCAAAAGATCCGACAGATCAGAGGACGATTTTCCCCTATCATCTGTCCCAGGACTTCTTATCAATGGAAATCTCATTGCTTCTCCAGAAGAAGTAGTTGAGGAATTGGCCTGTCATTATGAAAATACCTCCAGTTCTTTACACTACTCTCCTAGCTTCTTGAAAACGAAGAGTAGAATGGAGAAATGCAGATTGGACTTCTCAACCTGCCTGGAGGAAGATTATAACGCCCCTTTCTCCATGGATGAATTTTCCTGTGCGCTCACCCGTGGGAAAGATTCTGCTCCAGGACCAGACCAGATACACAACCAAATGTTAAAACACCTGCCGGAAGAGGCACGTATCTTTCTCCTCCGTATCTTCAACAAGATTTGGATGGAACATACCTTCCCTAGAACCTGGCGCGAAGCGATTATTATTCCTATTCCTAAAGAAGGAAAGGACAGGACAAAGCCGTCAACCTACCGTCCAATCTCCCTCACCAGCTGTATATGCAAACTTCTGGAGCGAATGGTGAATACGCGTTTGGTCTGGCACCTGGAACAGAGAAACCTACTTACCCCCATCCAATGTGGTTTCAGGAAGAACAGGTCAACCATGGACCACCTTGTCACCCTTACCACACAGATCTCCACTGCTTTCGTGCTACGTCAACACCTGGTAGCAATTTTCTTCGATATAGCGAAAGCTTATGATACTACCTGGAGGTACGGCATTCTTCGCACCATCCATTCTTGGGGTCTTAGGGGCCGGCTCCCCCTTTTTTTAGTAGCCTTTCTTTCCTCAAGATACTTCCGCGTTCGCCTTGGTGACAGGGTATCCGCCAGCCACCATTTAGAAAACGAGGTCCCTCAGGGCTCAATTCTGAGTGTCGCTCTGTTTGCCATCGTTATCAATAGTATAGCGTCGATAATCCGAGAGCCGGTGAAAGCATCGCTCTTCGTTGACGACTTTGCCATTTTCTGCTCTTCCAAGAGTATTCAAGTGATAGAGAGAGAATTACAACTTGTCCTCAACAAATTGCAGGAATGGACTGATGCGACAGGTTTCAAATTCTCCGCATCAAAAACTAACTTCTGCAGGATTTATCATCTTCATAACCACCCCGATCTTTTTCTTGGAAGCCATCTTCTACCTTTTGTGGACTCTGCAACTTTCCTTGGGCTTACTTTCGATAAGAGCGTAACTTGGCGAAATCATATACGTAAACTGAAAAGCCGATGTTTCTCACCTCTGAACCTCCTCCGCACCCTTACAGGCAGCTCTTGGGGAGCAGACCGTGTGTGTCTCATGCGTTTGTATAGAACCCTCATCCGCTCTATTTTGGATTATGGATGTATTGTATATGGGTCAGCGTCACCATCAACCCTGCGGCCATTAAATACCAGTCACAACGCCGGTATAAGAATTAGTACAGGCGCCTACCGCACGAGTCGCATCGAATGCCTCTTGGCCGAAGCTGGAGAACCATCTCTGAGCCGAAGGCGAGATATTTTATTAACCTCTTATGGGGCTAAAGTGTCGGGACTGGTTGACCACCCTTGTATCCACCCAAAGTATGAGTCCTCGTACATTCTTCGAACATCGTTACCCCATCCCCCAGGTATTAGATTACGAAACCTTCTCCGGGAATTAAATGTAGAACTTCCCACCCCTGTGAAACCCACAAGTGACCGGATCCCCCCTTGGAAACTCCTCCTTCCCAGTATTGACTTCAGACTCTCCCATCTGCCCAAACAAACTACTAGTCCTCTGGTTTACCAGAAGCAGTTTCTGGATATGAGAGAATCCTATCCGGATCATTTATTCTTATATACGGATGGTTCATTGTGCAGCGACGCGGTGGCATGTGGTTTTTACTGTATCAGGGCCACCAAATCATTTCGGCTTCACTCCAAATGCAGTATTTTCACTGCCGAAATGTACGCAATCTTTGAGGCCCTAAAATACATTGAATCAGCGACGTTGCGGCGAGTAGTTGTCTGTTCCGATTCTCTCAGCTCTCTTCAAGCCGTCTCCCGTCCTTCATCAGACTACCTGACTTTATCCGTTCAAAGCCTGATTCATCGTCTTCTGTCCCGCCGCTATGACCTGGTACTTAGTTGGGTCCCAGGCCACGTGAGTACCAGAGGGAACGAACTGGCCGACCAGGCGGCGAAATCAGCGACTCGTATAACTCGTATCGAGATCCCTTCTGTGCCATTGTCCGATGTTCAGGCTTTCTTGAAACGATCCGTGCTTAGAGCGTGGCAAACAGAGTGGCACAATAGCACTTTCAAACTAAGTGCGATAAAGAATTCTGTGTATCCCTGGCGCTCCTCATCACGGTCCTGTAGGCGCGAGGAAGTTATTTTAACCCGTCTTCGTATCGGACACTGCCATTTCTCTCACGGTTTCATTCTTCGAAATGAAACTCCCCCCATCGTGCAAGACTGTTCTTTCCGTGGAACACGTCCTGCTGTACTGTAGGAAATTTGTTGGCAGTCGACGAAGACATGACCTGGGCAACTCGCTACAAGTGGTGCTCGGGGATGACGATTCTGCGCTCTCAAAACTTTTTTGTTTTTTGAGAGAAAGCAGAATATATAATTTTATTTGAAAGAACAGTGTTTTATGTTGTTTTTTGGCCCCTTTACAGCCAATTTTAGTTTTAAGATAAATTTTACGCGCCCTTTTTCTATTTTCCTTCTGCCATTTCTACATGTATACTTGATGCAGAATTCGACCCTCCTTTTTAGCCAATGTACATGCTTTTAAACAGTGAGTAAGTTACATATGCAACACTGAATATTCTTTTCTCCAAATACTCTGGCATGGGCGCAAATGACCACAGCAGTCGATGCGCCCTTTAAACCCTATTCAATCAATCAATCTTCCTTCGAATACCATCATAAGAATGTCTGAGGTATCACTCAAAACACCCATCCCGCTTTGGTACTGATTTTAAAAAAATTGAACTAATTGCGTAAATGTCACCAAAATTCCATCTCCTCACATCGTATTTGAGATATATTTTATTTCTAAGCTCTCCCATTACCATTTTACTACCGGAAAGAATAAACTTTAAACTTTTGGTAGGGATATTGCGAAATGTATTTTAAGAGATGACACACACTATTTTGCTATGTTCTTTTGTTTTTGCGAAAATAGCACAAATGAAACTTTTTGAATAGCCTGTCACGTTGTTTATATTTACATTATCGGCGATTTGTTCACATTATTAGATTTATGAGCACATTGTGCTTTAAATTATATAATTTAAAGTTTTTCGAAAACTAAAAATTTTTTTTGGAATTGAACTCGAAATTTCGCATTTTCAGAAACTCTCAAACGCCAGTTTTTTCTGAAAAAGGTTCCAAATTTTTTGTTCAAAGTTTTTGTACGTATAGTGCGAAATGCACTGTCTAAGGACCCAAAAAAGGTTTTGTTGTATTATTTTGTTGTTGTTTTTCTTCAAAATGTACACAAATGTATTTTTTAAATATTTCGCATGCCTTGTATGCACATTTGCAGCGATTTGTAAACATTATTGCATTTGTGAATCGAAGAGCTTAAAATATTTTAAAATAAATTTTTTAAAAAACTCTCAAGATTCCTGTGAAAAAGGGCTTCATATTTCGCATTGACACAGATGCTTAAACACCCTTTTCTTAAAAACGGTTTCAAGTTTATCAATGAAAATTGTCGTACAGAACGAGGTTTCAGTCTTCTTTAATATTCTAAAAGCAATATTTTGAATCTACCAGTTGGAAACCGTAAAATTGAGAAAACCTAAAAAAATGTTGGGTGCGTTAAATGGCAGGTGGCAAGATGGAGCAAGGCCATAAATCTAGCCCATGCCAACAAAATAGTAAATTTTACTACGACAAAGTCCGAATAGCTGGCCGAGACTATAGGAAATTGAAAACTAATGTGGGAAAGTGTGTGCCATTCTGTAGCACCACTAGTTACTTTCTCGTGTTAGTTACACAAAGTTATGTAATGCTGCGGAAAATCTATTTCGAGATTTCAACGGAAGTACTCGTTTTGGGGTCCCCTGATACCGAAAGGGTGTGTGTGTGTTTTGTCTTTTTAACGTCCGTTCGCCCGTCCATCTGTCTATGTCTGCTTGTCTGGGCGTATGTGAACACAACTAGCGCCTAAACTGTGTGTAGAATTTTTGCTGAACTGAATAAACCCCTGTCGATCTGGTCTGAGTCGAAGTTCTGCGATTTTTAAAAACATTCATTAATTTTGGGAGATACTTTATATTAAGCCCGAGGGACATTTTCAACATTTTCTCAAAAATGTCAACCAGGATAGGTGGCTCAGTGCATCAACTGATGTCACTGCAATGCCTCTGACCGAGAGGTCCTAGGTTCGAGTCCTGACGGTGGCAGGATTTTCAACACTAGCTTGTCAGCTAGATGTAGAATTCAACCGATGTCTGGAGGAAAATTCTAGCTACCTGCTGCTCTGATTGGAAGTTTTCCGTGGTTTCTCCGATCAACATCAAACGAATGCCGGAGCAATACCCTAACAAACGGACCGCCCGCGATATTTCCTTCCTCTTCCTTGCCCTATCTTCACACACACACACACACACACTAACTCGCACAACACTACCATATATGCTGGCAGACCAGTGGGAGGATTGTAACTTGTCCCGGCTGTGGGCGGTGCACTGCAGGTGGGAGATACCTTGTTAAGAAAGAACCCGGCAAGCCGACAGGTAAATCGGTCGGTGATTTAGAGCTTGTCCCGGCTGGGGTGGCGCCCCGCTGGTGGCAGATACCTGGTTGGGAAGCCCCGCTAGTGGACAAAAGGTCGGCGCCGGATCACGCCATCGGCATAGCGGGCAACATCTCTTCCACCTCACGATGAAATAAACATGCATTGCACTTATGGGACTAATGACCACAGTAGTTGACGCGCCCGAAATCACTAACAATCAAAAATTACTCCAAATGCTTTCCTTAAATTAATTGTAAGAATAAAGTAAAATACACTAAAGGTGCATAGGACTTATTTTCATTGCTGACTCTGATTTTTGGAAAATTGCAAAAGTTCGAATTTTTTTTCGGCGTCTTCCTACAACTACAAAATTGAAGATAGTGATTTTTCCTTAAAATTATATTTGTTCTCCATACTTAGTTCTTTCAATAAGATCATGCACATTTTTTTTGACATGTAATTCTTTGACTAGCCTTTCATTTCGTAAATATTTTCATTAACAGCGATTTGTTCACATTAGGGACTTTTTGCCACCTCGAACGTTAAGTAAGTACTATCGATCTTTGGCACATGCGCAGATGCACCAAAGTGATGCGAAACTTGCACTGCGAATGAGCAGAAGATCGATAGTAAGTAACGTTCGAGGGTGCAAAAACTCCCTACTATTACATTTACGAGTACATGTGCTTTATATTATGTCTTAAAAGTTCCTCGACAACTCGGATGTTTTCTGTGAAAATGAACTGAAACTTCTGAATTTGCACACATGCTCAAACGCCATTTTCTCAAATTGCTTCTTCAAACTTTTCGTACGAATGCTATTTGCATTCTTTATGTTAACATAAAATGAATTTGGCTGTATTTTTTTGATTTTTCAAAAAATAAATAAATGTATTTTTTAAGTTTCTCTCACGCCCTTAATATTCACATTTCCAGAAATTTTATACATTATTACATTTGTGAGTAAAAGTGCTTTAAATGTCTCCAAATGAAGTTGTTCGAAAACGCGAAAGATTCTTGTGGAAATTCCGAAGCTTCCATTTTTGCATTTACAGTAACGCTTAAACGCCATTTTCTTAAGAGCGACTCCAAATTTATCAATGAAAATTGCTATATAGGACGAAGTTCTAAAAGTAATATTTCGCATCTACCATTAAGAAGCTGAAAAACGAGAAAAGTTCAAAAAATGTATTTTGGGCGGCGATAGATGTCAAAAGATGGGGAAAGATGGTAAAACTGGCCCAGAAGAAAGAAATTAGAATACGTTACTATGAGAAAGTATGTGCAATTTGTCCTAAAGTACGAAAACGTTTTAAAAATTCGATTCAGCTATTTTATTTAGAAAAAGGGATTAACCAAGTGAATTCTATCAAGGTGACAAACGCCGTTTTGAAATGATAAATCTAGTCGTAGGATAAAAGAGCTCTTGCCTTATCTCTGCTTGTTCTTTCCGGTAGTGAAATGGTAATGGAAGATCTTAGAGGTAAAATATATCTCAAATACGATGTGAGGAGATGGAATTTGGGTGATATTTACGCAATTAGTTCAATTTTTTTATAAATAAGTACCAAAGCGGCATCGGTGTTTTGAGTGATACCTCAGACATCCTTATGATGGTATTCTAAGGAAGATGGAATATGTGAATAAGATAATAGTTTTATACTACTATTGGAAGATGATACGAGACCGTTTGCCCCATTACAGCATCACTAGTTTCATATGTGGCGGAAAAATATCTTGAGATGCGAAGTGACGGGGTGCCTGGCTTGCTGCCCCCGAAAGTTCGGCCTTCTCATCCGTCGCCGCGCCGCCGGCTCGTTGCTCGGGCCGGCTTGGCCGCGCCGCCCGGCTCACAAGGGGCGGATGTCCCGGGGGCGTGGAAGGGGAAGGGGGAGTGGGGTGAGGTGTTTTTCGGAATTTCACTTTCCGACGCTCCTATTTATCGGATTTGCATATTTGACACGGCGTTGGATTCTGGAAGCGTGTCGCCATCGCGCTATAAGCCCACATTTTTGATATTGTTCCCGGAAGTACGAGAAAAAATTTAAAAATCGAGTTTCTGCTAGTTTTTTTTGGAAAAAGGGCTCCGTAGCGTAAATTTTATTATAAACAGGAGTCAAATGCCGTTTACAGATCGAAAATCGGACCATTTGTTCAGACGTTATCGGTAAAGCAAATTCCTGCTGATGGTGCTGCGATCTATTGAATTTTCCTACAAGTTTTTTTCGGTATATTTAGCCTTAAAATATATTAACCTATCATAACATAGTGTGTCAAAATTTTCATGCACACTACATTCATTATAGTAATATTAGGTAGTAGTATTAGTGTCCACATAACCTCGGCCAGTTGTTACATTTAACAGTTAGTATTAGAATCACTTTTGAACGCAATTCGGGGAGCCTTTCAGTAGCCACCTTCATATCTTAAAATGGGATCCTGTTTTTGCTTACATTTTTAGGGGAAGCCTCTTCTGTGACTCATGGAAGTTCAAAATGGATTTCACAACATATAATTTTCGACACAATCGTGATTTTCCTTTTAAGGACATGCATTATTCAGATATAGGGAATTCATACAATCGAATATAAACATTAAATCACATATATATACATAGAAGAACACATTACAAAATTGAAAAGTGAATTTGTTTATGGTAAATCAAGTGAATAAATATAAGTAACAATAAATGTTTTCAAGCAAAATATGCAGAATAATTCGCATAATAATAATAATAATTATAATAATAATAATTATAATAAAATAACGTTTACAGTTTTAATATGGTGTAAGTATTCTTCTTCTGGAAATGTATAATGAACATGTCATTATCATGGCATGAGCCATATTTTCATTTTAAATGTTTTCTAACAGCTCGTGGGCCAAGTGATCTGTCTCGTCCCGTTCTGCAGACACATACGTCCTCTTGCACCTCTCTGAGTAAGCACAGCATTGCTTTGCACCATATACTGAGAAAAGGCCTTGTAATAAGCGTAGAACAGTAGCATGCTATGTTTATACTTGATAGATGCGTGTTGTGCATAGGCCAGCGATTTCGCTTGCTGCCTACACGCATGTTCCCGGAAAACACTGATTTCCACTCACTTGCAAGCAATGTACCATGTGTGTTTACTGTTTTGTTTACGAGTTAAAAAGCAGAGAAAGTGATTATTATTTAGGAAGTATTTAGTTTTCATTTTAAATTAGAATGCAACGAATTATTAATTTAAGATGATTTTGTATATTTAAATCTGATTTTATGGTAATTTTATGGCAGATACAGTGAATGAACTACTACATACTCCATTTTTTCACCTTAATGATGTAGAAAAGACAAATTAGAGATGGTCAAATTAGAGACGATAAAGACAAAAAAAGTATGGTTGTACAGTGTGCTGACAAGAAAATTCGATCGTTTCTGGTATGATTCACACAATGGCCAGTGGTAGTGTAGTGAAGTTAAAGCTGAACTTTATTCTTGGCCATGCCTTTTATTTTCAATTAAGGAGAGAACTTGGAATAGCAATGGATATTTTGACATGAACAATTTATTAAAAGCTTACAAAAACATGAAATGTCAAAAGATCACATATGTAATTTAGTGAATTCAAACATCTGGAAAAAACTGAATCCAATTTCTGATTTATTGTCAGAACACACAAACTTGCAACACCATTTTAGAATCTGAATATCTGGAAATAACGTCTCTGCATGTTTCATAGAAATAAAGCTTTGGAATGCATTGATATCAATGAGTCAATTGTATTGAATAAATTGAATAAAATAAAAAAAATTGAATTAAGGTGGGACCTGACCCTCATGCTCCCTTCCGGAATTCGTCGTTGTTCAGTGATCTGCTTTGCATACCCAGGGTATGCAATATTAGAATACTAGCTTCACTACTACATTTGTTCACGAGCCACCACTGCAAGATACGCGTCATAAAATCTAGGTGGAAATTAGGTGTTTCATGCACTTTCCAAGTGAGCATTCTTTCTGACTACAGGAGAAAAATATGCATTTGCATCAAAATACTGCCCCTAGCCTGGAGACAGAACACCCAACTGCAACTCACCGTTCAATGAATTTTCACCTTAAACCATAAGAAATCCAAAGTCTAGCTCCGTACTGTATTGATATCCAGAAGAATACATGTGTTCCAGAACTAAAACTAAACTTAATATCCATTTGGGGATTGTTATTATTTTTGGCAAAGTTAAAATTTTACTCTCACCTCCCCCTCCTTCCTAAATGTAGTAGTGAAGCTAGTATTCTACAGCTGTCGCCATTTCTCACTGCCTAATCTTCATTCTTTCACTCTTCCCAGGTATCAACTTCTAAATCTCTCGCCGCCATCATTGTTCTTATGTCTTCTCCCATTTCATCCTTGGTCTTCCTGTACATCTTCTTTCTTCAGGACAATATTCCCACATCATCCTTGTCAGTTGCTCACTGCCCAACCTTCTTAAATGCCCATAATACCATAATAAAGCTTTTGTTTTTATCAGTTCGAAAGTTGATTTTCCAAGTTCATTATTTCTATTATTCTTTGATTTTTAATTCTTTTAACCTGACAACACCGCCTCCAATTCTTTTCCTTGGATCCTACTTCTATCCCTGGCATTAATAGTCCACAACTCAGTTCCATATGTGAATAGACTTTCAGTAGTTTTATACAGTGTAATTTTGGTATTTCTTTTTATGTTTGAATTTCATGTCAATGGGTGTAAAGATCTTACAATTTGCCTACCTCTGTTTGTTTTCTTTAGAACATCTTTGCTATCACGACCATCACTTGTTAAAGTTACCCCCAGATAGTTGAATTCCTGTACACATTTAATTATGCCCCTACGGGTTAGCAGGTCCTGACCATTGCCTCCCACTACCATATATTTTGTTTTCGAAGTATTAATTTCAAGTCCCCACTTTTCATATTCAATTAATTTTTTAGTCATATAGTGTATATCATCCTCGACTGGCTAGGGCCACTTGGTCATCTGCATACATCAAGGTGTATAGGAAATATGCACCAATAGGCTCAGTGCATCACTCTGATGTCCTTGCAGTCCCTCTGACCAGAATGTCCGAGGTTCGAGTCCCGACGGCGGCAGGATTTTCGACACTAGCTTGTCGGCTAGGTCGAATTCAATCGCTGTCTGGAGGAGAATTCTAGCGGCCGGCTGCTCTGATTGGTAGTTTTCCGTGGTTTCTCCGATCAATACCAGGTGAATGCTGGAGCAGTACCCTAGCAAATGGTCCACGGACCGTGTGCAATTTTTCCTTCCTCTTCCTTGTCCTATCCTCTCCTCTTACACACACACACTTACACTAACATACACTACACTACCACACATGCTGGGAGACCGCTCGGGAGCTTACAGCTTGTCCCGGCTGGGGCGGTGCCCTGCTGGTGGGAGATACTTGGTTGAGGGGAAAACCCCGCTAGTAGATGGTAGGTCGGCGCCAGATCTCGCCATCCAGCGGGGAAAAGCTCATCGCCACCTCCCGAGAAAAACACGCATTACACTTACGGGACTAATGACCTAAGTAGTTGACGCGCCCGGAAACACGAAACAATCAATGCACCAATACGTATTCCCATGCCCTTACAGTTTCTTTTCCAGGTGTGAAGAACTCATTTAATATACATTTTAAATAGAGTAGGGGATATACAACAACCATGCCTTAGGCCTTTATTTTAAAAGCTGAAGGAACTACTTGCAACGGCTTTGACATTTCGCATATAGATGCTTTATAGCATTTACACTGTATTTATATTCTGATCTACGATAGTATCCCAGGTCTACAAATACCAAATGAATCTCTCTGCCTACACTCGTTCTTTTATCCATAATTTGTTTTAGACAGAATATATTGTCAATACACGTCCCTGCGCACAAACCATTCTGTTCCTCCATTTCCTCCATCTCTATTTCCAATCTTTCCTGTAATATTCGGCCGTACAGTCTTGCAATTGTTCTGATAACACTAATGTCTCTATAATTTTCACATTCGTTCTTGTTGCCTTTCTTATAAATAGATGAAATGTGGATCATTTTCCATCTTCGGGGACTAAGTCTCCTTCCAAGCATTTATTGAAAATATGTGCCATGATATCTACAGCACTTGAAGGGACAGTTTTTATTAATTCAATTGGGATACTTCCAGGTCCTGGAGCTCTACCACTTTTCATTGCCATGAGGGCCTTACTGACTTCCCTTGTTGTTATTTGTGGAACATTTTCCTCAGTTTCATGAGTTTCATATGAAATGTTTATATACTCTGTTCTATTCTCAGTAAATATTCGTAGTAGCTTTTCCATTTTTCCAGGCCTATTGGATCCACTTTCCAATGCTTTTTTTTTATTCTTCCGAACTTTATTGACAAATTTCCATGCTTCTCTTGATCTAGTACTCCCCATTAATTTACTTACTTCTTCACACCTATTTCTCCAGTATTCATTTTTGATTCTCAACACATTTCTTTTAACATCTACTCTACTTCTTACATAGATATGTCTATCTTGATAACATCCTGTATACAACCACCTTTCATAAGCTTTTCTCTTTTCTTTAACCATTTCCTCGAGTTCTTCATTCCACCATTCACATCTTTTCTCTACCTTTCCCTTAATGCCGATTGTTAATTCTGCAGAATTCATTAAAATGTTTTTAAAATTTTGGTACATTAGGTTGGCATTTGCCACTGGCATTGTACTAATACCTTGAGCTACATATAATTGGTATTTAAACCTTATTGAAACCTTCTGAAGCTTACATACATTAAAACATTGTTTGGAAATATTATTTTCTTCTCTACGATCTTTATCTACATAATTTACAAACTTACAAAGGGCAGAGGATCTTAATAGATAATGATCTGAGCCAGAATCGGCTTCCCTATACACCCTTGTATCTAGAATTTTAGTTTTGATCAGGGAGTTTAGTTCACGCCCTCTCATAGGCTCGCCTTGTTCGAATGCTGCTTTAAGTGTATATGCGTGGATGTCAGTGTATATGTAATGGCCTCTCTGTAACACTCAGCAATGCGGGCACTAAACCCATTGAATGATATGATCAGAGTCCCCATTTATGCTGGTTATGTGAAAGAGCTCAGTAAATGAGATTTTATTTTTTGAAGTTTTGGTCAGGAAACTAACCCCATGAATTGTTTGGATTTTGGTTGCATGAATAGTTTGAATTTGTGTTTGAATGTGAATTTTTGATTGAAAGTAGTTTAATGTGTAAGAACATTTTCTATATAATCTTATTAAGGATTTGTCTTTTATTTTCAGCTACAACCACTGAGGGAAGGTATTCACCCGAGACAGTTGATTCCAGCAACACATTTGGCGATGATATGTTGCAAATGGCATTAAAAATGGCCACTGAACTGGAAGAACCTACAGATCTGGAAGCAGCTCTTACACCAACAACAATTACTTCTCAACCTGCAACTAATGTTGAGCAAACTAATTGTAAGTGAATCATTTTTTAATTTATTTTATGTAGTAAAACGGGTTTATTGTAACACAAGTGGCATGTAGCAAGAAATGCTAGTCAACTATTAAGCGGCATTTAATTTATATATATATATATATATATATATATATATTCTGACGCAAACCCGCCCCGAACACCCAAATTTATTTAAATTTGCTAATTCTCTCAACAATAGTTGAGCGTCTGGGCGGGTGCGCAGATATCTGCTCCTTCGAGCTTACTTATATCTCAGGGCAGCGGGATCTTTGGGGTGTAGAGAGCAATCCAAAACACTGGAACACAAATAACAGTAAAACAGTTTAATGATTTCAAAAATAATGACTAATTCTATTACACACATAACTCGTCATCATTCTCTTTCAACTTTCCAAATAAAATCATCAACTCACTCTATATCCTCTTTAAATCAAATAACCAAAACTCTTCAAATTCTAAACACAATTACTGTTCATGAAAAAAATTAGGAATTCTTTAAAAATGAAAGTTAACTAAATTCTGCTTGCACTTTTTACTCAATCACTGCGTGCGCTTTACTAATCTCATTTCGCATTCGTTTTAATTCTAACACCTCTGAACAATAAACGTGCTCTGTAGCACGACTTCCTCCACACTTTGATACAATTATTACCACATCAATCTACTTTAACTCGTTTACAGGTAACCAGGCGTCAAAATGGCTATTGCTTTTATAACTGCAACATGAAAGTTATTTCGCCTTCACAGTCTAGAACCTCCCCTATAACTCCTAACATTTTCTTTCAACGCGGCGCGAACTTGACCCATATTTTCGTTTGCACCGTTACCTCGCCCCTCCTGGTGAGCTGGCCTTGCCTCTGGTCGCTCGCTATCGCGTTCGCTGCCGGCGCTTGCGCTCCGAGCCGCGGCCTCGTGCCTGGTGACCCGCCGCCTTCGTGCCTCCGTCTTCGGTCTTCAGCTCCCGTCGCCGTCCTTCTTCCGTCTTCCTCTCCTGGTCCCGTTCTTCTTCTATCTTCCGCTCCCAGCTCCGTCGCCCTCTTCTGTCTCCCGTCCCGGTTCCGTCTCCTTCGTCCGATCTCGACCGGTACTCGCCCGTCTCCAGATCTCGTTCGGCGCGTTCTTTTGCTCACGCCCAGTGTTATTCGTTCGCCGGCGTGAGGTTTGGCTGGTTTGGTTCTCGCCGCGTACTAGATCTCTCCCCCGTTCCAGCTGCAGATTTTATGGTTTAATCTGAGCGTCAACTTGTCGCAAATTTCACAGGCGACCTCTTTCACGGTGCCGTAATTGCAAAAATCTTTCTTGAATATTTTAACAAATTCGCGGACGACTAACTAGACGCCTTTCTGACGTCGAACACTCCTAACTAAAATGACGTTCTTTCGCATAATCTTTCAACATCGGCTACCGTTACTTCGGAGAGAAGCTGCCGTTTCTTCTGCCGAAACTTCAGAAATGCCGCCTGCTCCAACGGGCGGAACTTAAGAGATGTTGCCTGCTCCAACAGACGAAACTTAAGAGATGCTGCCTTTTCCCACTGACGAAAGCTTAAGAGATGTTGCCTGCTCCTCGGACTAAAGCTTAAGAGGCCCTTTCGCTTGCGGATTAGCGTTTTATGCCCTCGGTTTGTAGGTAACGCGGCGCCTCCTCCTCCCCTCCAGTTAATGCGCGTCATTTTCTCGCGACTTGCGATGGACGCAGCGGGCGGCAACTTCCTCGTCCGCGGGCGCGCCCCTTTTGAACTGCGCCGCGCTCTCTTCCCCGTTCTTTTTTGGTGTTTTATGGGGCTCTGGCACCTGTGACAAACCTCTAAATTCACGTTCGTCACCATATATATACGTACGCACACACCCACACCCACCCACGCACGCACACACGCACGCGCACACACACGCACGCACGCGCGCGCACACACACACACTCTCTCTCTCTCTCCCTCTCTCTCTCTCTTTCTCTCTCTCTCTATCAATCAATCAATCAATCAAATTAAGGAAGTACAATCGAAAAGAAAATAAATACAAAAGACACTGCTGAGAGAGCTCTCAACAGACAACGTCGTTGCAGCAACCAGAGTCTACTTCACATTTGTTGCAAATGTGATTAATATGAACCATGATGATTATTAATTGAAGTATTTACAATTGCTTCTTTCTTGCTCACATAATCCAGGTCATCCCTAAATGATAAATGTATGTTGATTGTGAGGCTGACGTTTTTAATCAATGCCTGAGGATCTAATCAATTTGCATATAGTAACTGGGAAACCTGCGTGAGTAGGTCTCCTTCTATTCAGATATCTTCCCACCACTAATGGTGAGAAGAGAAATGTGGAAATAAATATGGAAAATAGTTGAGCTACAGTTATACTCTAAATTTGTGAAGTCTGTTTGTTGTCATCATATTGATAGCGGAATAACCATTTTGAAAAAGTATTCTTGCTTGCGTGTTGAAAACTAATGTTATTCACGGTAGGACCGATGTACACACACGAAGACAAGCACAAAACGCACATACAATGTAGAATCATTAGAAAATCACAAGAGCACTATATCAAACAAGACTAAACAAGAAGATAAACACAAATTCTTTCGAAAGATGAGAGCGTAGAAGCAGAGTGAATCAAATTAAAGACAAATTTACTTAAAGCAGTGGAAGAGGCTATAGGGAAAAGGAAGATACAAGTGTAGACTAAAAGTCATCTTGATGTACTAATGAAGTTAAAGATGTTTCTTAGGAGAAGAAAACCACATTTCTTTGTTATTAATTAATATGGATATGAAGAAAAACATATATGGTGCTGAAAAGAAAGTATGGATGATGTTAAGGAATAGAAAAGCTGAAGCGAACAAAGTTAGTAAAAATAAATATGATTGAAATGTCCTCCTGGAAAACTACATTCAACAGTTGTATCAAGAGTGTTAAGCAACATATACCAGAAAATCCAAATCTCAATATGGATGACAAAACAGGGATGACACAGTTGAAATTACAGAGAATGTAGAGAATACAGCAATAAAAACCTTAAAAAAGACGAAAGCCCTGAGTCAAGATGAAATACGTTACAAGATGCTGAAGTTTGAAGGCAAGAGACTAAAAGAACAGCTGAAAATATAATTTAATAAAATATTAGAACTTGGAGATGTACCACAAGATTGGAAAGTCAGTATTCCATACTGATGTTCAAAAAGGGGAGAAAAATGACCCTAATAACTACAAAGGTATAACCCTACCAAGTACAATATTAAAACGACTGATGGAAATAATGCTAGCAAAATTGCAGCCATTCTTTGAAATAAATGAGGAACAACTAGGATTCCGCACACAGATCAACAACAGATGCTTTATTTATAGCCTGTCAAAATTTGACAGAAACCATTGAAGCTATATAAACAGACATAATAAGCTATATAAACAAAAGTAAAGTAAACATAAGAAGACCAAACTTCTGAAGAAGTAAATGTGTGAGTGGAATATACCTGGGCAAATCCTTCAGTGCAGTAATCTTCAACTTGATAATGGATAAACTGACAGCATAAAAGCAATGAAGGCTACATGATGGGCAATAATCAGATAAACATAGTCTGCATGCAGATTACGCAGTGCTTATAGCAGACTCCAAATGTAATCTGCAGAGACTATTGTATAAATTCATAACAGCAGTAAAATTATAAAATATGTTAGTTTCATCAGAAAAAAACAAATTGATACTAATATCCAAGAAGCCTGTAAGATGTAAGTTAGAAATAACAAATGCTGCTACAGATTGGCATAAATTTGCTCGTACTAATTAGCTAATTAATTTCTTTGGTCTCGGCTAGCTTTTTAGACTTGCCATATACTCTTGCCAGTTACCATCTGTCGCCGCCACTTTTTTAAAGTAGTACTTTTTTCTTCTTCTTCTTTCTTTTCTTTCCTCAGTTTTTCTGTTTCCTAATGGTAGAACCAAAATATTACTTAAAGAATAGTAAAGAAGAGTTAAATCTCATTGTACGAGGAAATTTTCATTGATCATTTTGGAGCCGTTTTAAAGAAAATATCATATAAGCATTACTGCAAATGCGAAATTTGAAGCTCTTTTTCACAGAAAACTTTTGTTTCCAAAAACTTCATTGGAAGTCATTTGAAGCTCTTCCATTGACACGTGCAATAATGTTTACAAATCACTGGAAATGTGCATATTAACGGTGTAAGAGATATTTAAAAAAATTAAATTTGTGTAATATTTGAAAAAATAAAAAATAACCAACATGAATTTTATACCAAATTAAGGAGTGTAATTAGCACTATCCACACGAAAAGTTTGAAGAAAAAATTGAATCTGTTTTTGAGATTGTGTTTCAGCATTTCTGAAAATGCAGAATTTTGTGCTCATTTTCATGGAAAACTGAGTTTCTTCGAGACATTTGAAGCACATTTTTGTAATTTTTGAACATAAAAACATGGGAATAGAGCAAATTGGCTTTTATGTCGTGTACATGGCCTTAATGAAAGAACTAATTATGGAGAAAAAATTTTACTTGAAAAAATCTCTCATCTTCAATATTGTAGGTGTAGGATGATGTCAGCAAAAATTCAAACTTTTCCAAATTTCGAAAATTCAGTCTTGAGACAATGAAAATCATACCTGTGCCACCTTTATAAGTGTATTTCGCTCTATTCTTTCAAGAAATTCAAAGAAACAATTTGAAACCATTGTTGAAAAAAAGTTTGAAACTTTCTGAGGGGCTTCATATAAAGTACCCCCCAAAATTAAAGAATGTTTTTCAAAAGTGCAGAGCTTTAAATGAGTACTCGTAAATGGTATAATATGAACAAAATATCGTTAATGTCTATATTAACGACATGAGAAGCTTGTCAAAAAAATTAAATTTTTGTAATTTTTGTGAAAAAAACAAAACAAAAAATAGAGCTAAATGGTGTTCACGGCATCTCATAGAGTACATTGAGCACTATTGCAACCAAATGTTTAAAAATAAAATTTGAAGCCGTTTCTGTTGAAAATCTTGTTTTTGTTATTTTTTAAAATTACACATATTGTACGCGACTAAAATTTTCGAAAAAATGTACATGACCTTAATAAAGAACTAATTCTGAAGGACAAATTTCATTTGAAGGAAAAATGTCAATTTTTAATTTTTGTAATTGTAGGAAGACGCCCCAAAAAATTCAAACTATTTCAAAAATTATTGAAAATTCAGAGTTAACAGTGAAAATCAGACCTATGCCACCTTTATAAGTGTATTTCAGTATTTTACTATTTTCTTTTATACAAACACTATAATCCCTAATCTGCTAATGAAGAAAAACAGGTGCGCAGCATGCGTAAAAGAAGAAGATTGGCTGTGTTAATTGACAAAATGAACATCATACTATTGAGTGAAGTCATACAGGTTCTGTCAGAGTCTTCCTCCTTTCTCTACAGTTTCCTGTATTCTAGCACTTATGAAACACTCGAGGATCTTACCAGTTGTATCAAGCATACACAGCAGCTGGTCTAATGAAGACTCTTCACATATCTTTCCCTTTGAGAGAATCTGCTCAATTTTCTGTTTTCTCAGAAAATATCCCTTCTCTCAAACATGAATTATAAATAAGAATTTGCAGGCTTAAGGGCAACATTGCGGTTACTATCTGTTCCCAGAGCCTTGGAGTTCTCCTGATTGAACACAGACGCTCTTTTTTTGTGTATACTGGTGGTTTCATTTCTGGCCACTGATGTTATTCAGCTCAAAGGTGTGGTGTGGGAATAGTTAAGACTGATGAAGAATGTTAGGTGAGGTTAAGAATTTGGAAAAGAATATTTAAGCTTTGTTTACCTAACTTGTATCTTGGCCAGTCTTTGTTGCTGCTGTCCATGATAGTATTCGCTTTACCAAAGAAAGGTAGAAAACTTCCTAATTACAGACTTTGATTTGTATTGTAGCTTTGTATGGAATATTCTGATGATCGCTGTGGGTGCAGTTTTCACTGATTCTCCAAGATACTCTTATTCTCAGCAAGCTGTCAATTATATACATGTAGTCCATCGAATTCCACATCACCTCTGCAGATGGTGTTGATGATCTCAAAGGTCGATGAGCCCTACGTTCAAGAGGAAGACCGATTTCGATACCACTCAGCTTTTCCTGTTCATTGTCAAGTTATCCCATTTTGCAGCCCACACTTTGAAAGTCTCCTGCTGTAAATGTAAGGTCTGCACCCTCTTGCATCGTGATCTAGACAGACAAGAAATTGCTCAAACTTGTTAAATGTTGGCATCTTGATCTAAACAAATTTAAGCAATTTATTATTTTTCAAATGTTGGTGAGATGTAGCAGTTATCGATGTAGATCACTGTCAAGTTTATTTCCATAAGTTACTGTTACACTGAACAGGTGTATTTCGGTACTATAAATGGGATTCCTTGAAATGTGTTTACAATCAATTTTGAATGTCTACATCAAAAGCTGTAAAATTAGCATTTGCTTAAAAATCTAATGATAATGCACATTTGCACAGATTAATTTTCTTTTTAATATGTATATGTTAAATATTAGAAATGAAATTTAAAACACCTTTCTTCTTTTGAGCAGCGGAATCAGAAGATGATCCTGAGCCTGCACAACCTGCCCCAGAGGTTCGACCTCTACGTGGGAGGAAGCGATCAACTCGGACACTAAGAAGTTCAACATCTGCTACGTCATCATCATCTGGTGGTAATAAACGTAGGCGTGTTAGTGGTTCAGGGGAAACTCTGCTCCTTCCCCCACCAGAACCACCACAGCCGCCAGTTGTTGAGCAAGAGAAGCCAGATGCAAATATGTGTTTAAAGGTATGTGTTTGAAAAATATGTCTAGAGTTAAGGGCAGTACTATTTTTGTTTCTTTTCAAGCAGGACTTACCATTCTGGCCTGAAGCAAGAAGATTTTTCTCTTATTTACACATTGAAGTTATAGTTTATTCTGTAGTTAGTGTACATACACAAAGAAATGTTGGTTTGTTAAATTGTTAATGAGAAATTTTATTACTGAATAACAATTCAAAATAATCCATTGGTAAACCATAAATAATTTGCAGAATTTAAATTTTTTTTAAATTACTGAAGGTGTGTAGTGTGGTGGGTATAGTATGTGTTTGTATGTCTACAATATGTCTAATGTGTATAACAGGAAGAATGATCTCTTTCTGAGAATGACTTCCCTCCTGACTTCTCCTTTCCCTTGATGTACTATGGTGTGCTCTCTCCTTGTTTATTTTCCTAATAGTGTATCTCCAGAATTTATTGTTAGAGATCTGATATTTAAACTTACGCTGAATTAAATTGCTGTTGTGTAGTTATGAATTGTCAGTTATTGCACTTGTACAAATTTGAAAAATTCATGATAAGTATTGTGAAATTTTTTATTCTACTTTAAAATATTTTAGTTCACACTTGGAGTAAATGCATGGAAACGATGGGTTCTTACAAAGAATGCAGAATTAGAAAAAGCAGCTGCAAGCAATAGAAAATTAAAATTGTTCAAACCAGAAATCTTGCAGCAAACTGCTGATGAATTGAATTATTCATTATGCCTATTTGTGAAAGAAGTACGAAAGCCAAATGGTCAAGAATATGCTCCTGATACCATTTATTACTTATGCTTAGGTAAGTTTTTCTTGTTAAATTTTTCCTTTTTCTTATCCTTTCTTACATGTTGAAGTATTGACATAGTAGTTGCTCAGAAATATATTACTTATTTCTCTTAAACGTATTAATAAATGTTGTTTGTTTTTGTTTGAAGGTATACAGCAGTATTTATTTGAAAGTGGAAGAATTGATAATATATTTACTGATCCATATTACGAAAAATTTACTGAGTGTTTGGATGAAGTTGCTAAGAAGTTTTCTACACTATATAATGATTCTCGTGAGTAAAATTGAAATGTTCACTTAGAATTAAAATTTTCTTACCAGTAGAGCATAGATTGCCAGTGATTTTTGCTGACTTTTAAGGATGTTCTCAGCAAATAGTTGCCAGACAAGCCTTTAATACTCTTAAGACAAGACTAAATTTCTCTTTTTTATAAAAGTGATATTTTTTAATATTTAAAGTTAATCAAACCTCAAGAATTGTTTTCAAACAGAATTATTTTTATTGGCCTAATTTTACTAAAAAACTTTTCAAGACTTCATGAGACCGCATCATCATGTAGTCTGAAATCAAAGCTCAAGTCTTACCTGAGACAAAGAAAGACTTGTCTCTTTGTTATCACCTCATTTGGTTACTATCTTGGTCTTTTTGTAAGTTAGATTTTAAAGCTTGTGGCTTATTAATTTGAACAAGGGAATAAAAATTGACATTATCTGTCACAATAACCCCCCCCCCCCCTCATCGACATTTATCTTCATAATGAAGGTTGAAAATAAATTGAAAATTAATCAATTACAACTGTCTTATCAGTAGAGGGCATATTTTAATGAAACACTTTTTTTTTTTTTCCTTTCTTTTTTCTTTCCTTTTCATTTTAAAACAATACCGTTTAGTATAGAAATTTATATTATGTTATGACAAGAGGAAATGACCCATTTTTATAGAGCATTTTCCTTCGATTTTGACTAATAAGTTTTTACTTTTTTTGTCATTTTTAAAGCGTTTTTGCTGATTTTGTAGATTTTTATGTCATATTAATGGTAGTTGCTTCAAATAATTACGAGATGCAACAAATGTTTTCCACAGAATTCCTGAAGAGCCTATTCAATTTCTTCACTCAGAAATTGTAATCTTGGCAGTTGTGAGTATGTTATCTAAGATTCCTTTAATGCCTTCAGCACCACTGTCTGTTCAGCGGATTTCACAATAGCTAAAGATAATGATTTCCTGGTCCAGTCCAAACCAAAAGTTTCACAGCTGAGTTCACTTCAATGAAAGGAAGAAGCTCAATTACATCAGAAACATACCCAACACCTTGAGTTGTTCATCTGAACTGGTTTTGATCAAAGTTTTTAGATCATTTTTCTTTCCTTTAGGGGATTTTTAAAACACTTTAAGAGCATTTTGTTGATCATTTTTGGTAATGTTTTAAGTCATTAAAAATCCATCCCTTATGAGTATGTTTTAATTATTGGGAAGATCCGGTCCATTGATTTTAAGGCTGACATACACAATATGAAATTTTATTATGTCATGAATGACAATTTTTATAAACATGTTGACTGCCAAGAATATTTTTGTAAAACCTGCCTAATTTGCCAAAGTTATAAATTCTGTAATAACATTCAGGAAATGTTGTGGTAAAAAATACATATATCAACTTTTTGAACTCTATGTAATGGTGATATTATCATGCATGGTACTGCATGGCAGCAGAGACGAGTTTTTAATTCAAAACTTTTCTATGGGCACCACCAGTGGATGCCATGGTGCCACACTGTCAGTGGAGGATTGCAAAGGTTTAAACAAGTATAACAGTTTAGAAAACTGAATAATATAATTCCTTTTTATGGAATGGTTGAAAACATTCAATACATTAATAAGGCTTGTCTGGACATGTCTTGCATCTTGTTGACATCCAAGGTGCCTTGTTACCTGCTTAACTCTGCCTAAAGTCTTCTTTAGATTGTTGTAGCAGTGACAGCAACATCGTCTTGCTGTTCTGAAAATAATGTATTATTCACTGTACATCCAATAATTAATTTTATTTTGAGCACTGTATTTATCATCATTGTACCTCTTTTGAGTTTTCCCTTGTGTATAGTTTGATTCCTCGAGGAGGTTTTCACCATCCTGTTGACAGGATCATCCGATATTCCAGGAAAACTTTGGGCGGTCTTCCTTCAGAACTTCTCTAGGTTAATTTTTTGCTGCTGAAGCTCGAATGTACAAAAGCCAGGCATTTACAAGTGCTGAAAAGGTGGTCATTTGCCTCTTTATGGTACCACCTGACAACCTTCCTTAGCGAAGAATGATACACAGCCAATATGTCTGCAATATCAATGCCCCTTTTCATCTTGTTGTAGTGAATAACCATCTGTGGCTTTTGAATTTCTTCTCCATCTTTTCTGAATTTTCCTGTTCCTTCCATTACACCATTCCATTTAGTTGACATCATGTAAACTTCTCTTTTGTCTACCCATTTCATGAGCACGATACCATAATCATTTTCTTGAGATACAAATCTCCCCTTTTTTTGCTACCACTTCACAAGGAAAGCCTTTTATATTTTTACAATATATTCCTATGAAGGGAGTTTCTCTTTTTAATAATGTTTCAGCCAGTTCCGTGGAGGAATAAAAATTGTCAGTACACATTGCGTCCACAATGAAGATAACGCTCCCATCATATTTACTTTGTAGTCATGCTCCCAGGTCCATCAGGCATAATCCTTTCGCAGAATAGATTGTTAAATCAGATAAGGAACCCTTTTCGTCACACAGTTTGTAAATGTTTGCCCCTTATTTATGAGCCTTTCCAGGAAGATATTGCGAAAGGCAAGGCACCATGGGACAATTGACTCATTTATCACCAGAAATTCCCCTGGAGATTGTTTCTGAACAAAATTTTCCTGAATAGCTTTCACAAGAGGTCTGACAGTGTCAGTTCTCTCTCTTGCTACTGTGTTGTCACTAAAATACCAAAATCTTGAAAGAATGTGAAATGTTTCTTGGCATCGTTCTTTGTGCAATGTTGTTGGAGTTCATAGCTAATATGCTTCAATAACTACCAATAGAAGGCATTTTTACAAGACCCATCCACATTTTAAGCCCAAGAAACTTTTTCGTCTCTTCTTTGGTCGTGTCCTGCCATTCATTTTGGAGCCATTCCATGACAAATTGCACAAAAAATACCAAAATTTGACCTTCATACTTTTAATTATTTTCTATTTTTTTCTATTTGTTATATGGATCAAATAAGTTAACATGTGTATTTTTATTTTTTTCTAACTTTATTATTTTTGGAAATATTTCATAATGAAATTTGCTAAAAATGACACACACTACAAACTTAAAAGTATCATATATTTGAATACACTAATTATAGAAATTCTGTTCAAATTCCATTCGAAACTTAAAAACACGTTTAATGTTTAAGATTTTGCAAAATATTTATTTTCCTGAATTTTTAATTTTTTAAAAAAAATTAAATTTTGAAAATTGAATATTTTTGTAAACTTGATGGGCTAAAAATTTTTAAAAAAGATTTATAAATGCACTAGAGTATTGATGATAACTCCAGAAACAATAAAAGTGGGATCTCAGTAATTTTAAAAGATATTAATATTTTACGAACCAGTGTGTTGCTGCAATAGATGCATTTCTTGCATAACTGACCATTGGTTTCTTCAATGTGAAAAATTTATCTGTGTTGGCACTTCACATTTTCTGAAATTTCTCATGGGGATATCGTTTTTGTTCCAATTTTCTTTTCTTGGTGGGGGTTTATTGCAATTAAACTCTGTTTATCTTCTCATCATTCATTTCGCAGACACTTAACAAACTATCTGAAGATCAGTGAGTGACTTATTGCTGAAGTGGCAAACCATATGCACATTAGTCAGGTTCTGCACACAAAAAAATACCAGCATGGGTGGCTGATGTCACTGCAGTGCCTCTGATGGGAAGGTCCTAGGTTTCGAGTCCTGACAGTGGCTGGATTTTTGACACTGGACAGCTAGGTCAAATTTAATTGAGGAGAATTCTAGCGCCCAGCTGCTCTGATCGGTAGTTTTCTGTGGTTTCTCTGATCAACACCAGGTGAATCCTAGAGCAGTACCCTAATGAACAGGCACGAACTTTTCCTTCTCTTCTTTGTCATATCCTGTGCTGTAGGGAGATGCCTGGTTAAAGAAAATTCCCACAAGCTGGCATGTCAGTGCCAGATCTCGCCAACCAGTGGGGGAAGACCATCGCGCCACCTCCCACAATTAAAAAAATCATGCACTACACTTATGTGACTAATGACCTTGGTAGTTAATGCATCTGGAATCACTAATCAATGTCGCAATGACAGTCATGAAAATACCAAGAAGGATTGTCTAAAGACATTTTTTTTTGTTTCAAAACAATATGCATTCACATATCACCGCCTAAGCTTTTCAAAATCTGTTCTTCAAAGTGTCAAAGCATCCTGGATACAGTTCCAATTTTGTCACGTGTAATTACCATTTGTTTGATCCACTTAAAGATGCTTTAAGAGGCAAATTGGATGCAATTTTTTTACTATAAGGCTATATTCTCTCTTAAAGATTACCCAAATGAAGCATGATCAAGTTTTTCTTGTTGGCCGATTTGTTATTGAGACTTTATGTATTTTAATCCTTTTTGTTGCAGAATATATTGTTACCCGTGTTGAAGAAGAGCATTTATGGGAAAGTAAGCAGTTAGGAGCACACTCACCTCATGTTCTTCTTAGTACCCTGATGTTCTTCAATACTAAACATTTTAATCTCATAGTGAGTACAATTTTTTGAAAAATAAATATTGAAAGTACTTTGTTTTTTGTGTGTAATGTCAATAAGTTGTGATTGTGTCTATTTGTCAATAGTACTGAATGAAGTGCCTAATTACTGTAAAAAAGTTCTTATCAATATATGTGAAATTTAATTTCAACTTGTCAATAATTGAATGCATGAACTTGAGTCATTAGAGCAGCTGGAGACTTAGCATAACTAAGGACTGAGAAACAGGTTTCTGTGTCTTCAGAAACTTCCTTGCACTTTCTTTTAAGACCTTTTTCTGGCATGTTTTTTAATGTGTTATTGATTTCTTCTTCTTCTCCTCTCTCTCTCTTTTTCAATTTAATCCTCTGTTAATGATGAAGTAAGTAATCAATGATTACACTGGCCGGCCGACGTTTTCAAACTTTTGAAAAGTTACAGAAACAAAACTCACTGATTCTGACCAATTTTGGGTCGCTGAATACGAATATGTTAGCCGTTTTACTAGATTAGCTCGTATTTTTGTGTAACGCATAGTTGCCTAATTTACCGTTATAGGCGTAATGAGGTATCTTGAAGGTACCGAAGAATGAGCTGTTTGACTGCAAAAAGGGAATCAACTTCATTTTATCATGTGTCAAAGACAATCAATTTTAAAAATTCTATAAATGAATTTATTAAATCTAAACAATTAAAAAACTATTAAGTTAGTTTACTAGCATTTAAAAACTGTACTTCAGCATTTACATACTCAGAATAGTTTATAAAGTATAATGTTCACAGATGTATACAGATCATCACTTAGTTTTGAAAAACACTATCTAATATACTTAAATCCTTCTCCTACTTTGTCTATTCCTTTAACGAAATTCATGAGGTCCAACTTCTTGTGCAGAGGTGGAAGCAGTACCTTGCCTGGATCGACCAGAGACTCATACTTGACGTTGTTGGTTCTGGGCTTAAATGACTCTCTGGGGGGCCACTCCTTTCGTGAGAAATTTTTCTTGTATTTCTTGAGTCCCTAAGACACAAAAAACAAAAAAAAGTGCTTTGTAAATCCACCTTCCAGACAAATATATAATTTTGCAAATACTTTTAGATCTCCATAAATTTGCCAACCATGATCTTTGTATTTGATACGATTTAAAATGAGTGCGAGATTCTCGTAAGTCTCTTTCATAGGAACAGTGTGCCACAGGAATAGACGGCAGCTTATTTCCATTATGAAGCCTAACTGCTTTCAGACTGTACTTACATGAATCTACGAAAGGACACCAATAAGATGGATTGTGTTGAATTCCTAACTCATTCATCAGACCATTGATGTCCGTGCATACACAAAGGGAATCTTTCATTCTGTAATATTCTGAAAGAGGCTCGTTCCTTTTCCAGTGATGTGTAAGTAGCTCCGGGAGCCAGTAAACACCATTCTTGGAGTCTAGCACCCAAGAATTGAGGTATCTCTTTCATAAGTTGAAAGTCTCTCGCTAAATCGTTCAATGTTGAAGGATGAAATAAGTCTCATCTTGTAAATGGAAGGGACTATCAGATCATCATCAAAGATTTAATGTCCTCATCGGTTCTCGTAGGTGCTGCAATATCGAAAGTTTCCTAATCGTTCGGAAAAGTAGGTGCAGGTAAATTTTCTCCATGAGGCACTGGTCTGATCACGGATTGCAAGTTTGGATATTCGAGGGCACGCTGTTCCTTCTTGCTACTTCCTGCTGTATTGGTCATTCAGAAATAAGTCTAGAGATTCTGGAGTTCTCTCCATATCATACTTTTCTTGGTTCCTTTAAGCTAGGCCGTCAGACACATCAGACAACGCACAAGACGGGTCCAGCTTTTATCCTGATCCTCCATCTTACAGTCTATATATATGTACACAGTTGATATATATATATATATTTTTTGACTATATACTATTTATTTCTCACTCGAGTAACATTGTGGACATGGTTCTTTTGATGATAACTGAAGCTGTCCCTACTAAATGGTAGAAACTAGCAACTATGCGTTACTCAAAAATACGAGCTAATCTAGAAAAACGGGTGTCCATTTCGAATGCAGCATCCTGAAATTAATTGGAATCAGTGGTTTTCCTTTTTGTAACTAAACTGACGGCGGCCTGTGTTATAGGTATGTGGTATATAAGTAATCATATACCATAGGTATATGGGAAGATATTATGATATGCATGTGTTCTTAAGTTGTTACATTGAAGTGATTTTGCAAAAAAATACTTCTCAACTACAAAGTGAAAAATAAAACATGTCCACTCTATTGCAATGTTCTGATAGTTTTAATATTTTATGAAGATAATAATTACTGTTAATTCAGTACAATTCTTTCTAGAACATTGCAGGTAGATCATGACCTGTAATAAGGTAACTTCAAGGAAATTAATTCAAATTGAAATTTTTAATACACACAAGGCAAGGTGTAATTATAGAAATTTCAACAAAATTATTATGCACTAAGCAAACAAAACCGGACTGCTGGATAAATTAACAAACCATTGAAATCATTTAAGTCTGCAGTGTACACATATTGAATTTCAAGTGTGCCTAATATCTTGTAACAACATCCAAAGGTTTTCATCCAAATTCATTCTGGAGAATTTGTTAGACTGTTAAGATTGTTTAGAGGCAGAAGCGTGCAAAATAATTATTTCCTAATAGTCACAATAATTATTGTCAGTATCTAACAGTAATCCTTCACCTTCAGTATCAATAATAATTCTTTAGCTTCATTCATTGATTCAAGTGTCAAAGTTGGAACAAAGTGAGAAGAGTTGTCACAATATTCATGTATGTTTATTGTACATATTTTGCTTTCATCATTTTTCAATTTTGTTGACGTGAAAGAGAAAAATTTTCAGAGATGTAGAATTATAGTATGTGAATCATTCCTATGATGGTATCAAAGAATTATCAATATATTACAGTTAAAATGGCTTCTTTATGTACTGAATTTATGGAAGTATATGGTTTTTATATACAAGTATGATCTTTCTTTTAGACTGTGGAAGAACACATGCAGCTCTCCTTTTCTCATATCATGAAACATTGGAAGAGAAATCCTAATCAGTCTGGAGCTAGTAAAGGACCTGGTAGTTCTCGCAATGTTCTCTTAAGGTTTTATCCACCACAATCAGCACTGGGTTTGTAAACTTTTTGAACTTTATTTTTATTTTAAATATAAAGTATTTTGGCAAGGTAAGGATAAGGGGCATGGTAAATAAGGAAATCTTTAACCATACAACTTTAATGAGCCTAAAAATAAACATTTTTTAAAAAATTTACAATGTTTGAAATTATATTAAGTTTTGGCATGTTGAAATACAATGAACTTTAAACCTGTTAATTTTTCCAAACATAAAACGAGTCCTAAAGACACTTGATATATCACATCCGTAAATCAAGGGTAGTCTCTTTTAAATAATGCTTAGTGATTTTTTGTTGGTAGTGACAATTAGGTCATGAAAAAATTGTGTTTGTAAGTTTCCACATCTTTAGAGATGATTTGGAAGAAATTGCCTTGTGAGTGTTTAATTATATCTCACAGACCAAGTATGAGATTGTTTTATCTTTGATGTGGTACTGCAGTTGATGCAATTGGTGATATTCTGTACATCATCCACACATTTCTGGTCAATTAATGGATGACGTTAGTGGTCTCATTTACATGTCTGATTGTCATTCAATTTCACTTGTTTGTAAGGGCATTTGGCTGTGCAAAGGTCTTCTCATAAGTTAGTTACACCATTTTTTTTAAACCCTTGCGGCAGATGGAAAAAGGCCAGGAATCTCGGGCAACATTTGTGATGGTCTAGTGACAACATTGTAAAATTTCTACACATCTACCATTAACACTCAGGTGCATCTGAGACTTACTATTAAATAAACAAGAAAAACTTGGTTTAAAACAACTATTTGCTGCTTTCTTTTAATTATTTTGATGTGGCAGTATTCGTTCACCATCATTGAAAAATGGCAAATGTGTCCTGTCTTTGTAGTGTTAAAGATCATATGGGTTAGTGTCAGAAATGATGCAGTTCTTATGCGGATTAATCCTTCTTTTGCATGTTGTCAATTCTATAATCACAGGATAAAAGTTCTTACAACCTTAACTTAACCTCTCTACTTAAGAACTTTTACCTTGTGATGACAATTATCATCCATTGCAGTGATTTGAAAATGCCAACAATTTTGAAAGCTTAAACCTTTCATTAGTGAGGGGCCCTTTTGATAAAATAATACAATTTCGATTTTGAATAATTTGTATGCTATATACGCTGCATAATAATGATAATAATAGTATTTACATAAATACAGCATAAGCCATGTATGACAAGTCAGGGTATGTACATAATCATACAGTGTGCAATACAGGTATTTCCAAATATTAAATACAATACAGAAGTTAAAGTTCAATTAAATTTTCATACTAACTACAATACAGTGCTAATTAATCTTATAAATGGTAGTGTAAGAAGATTAAAATTGAAAAACAATAATAATAAAAAAGGAAGGAAAAAAGAGAGAAAAAGAAAATTGTTTTCATATGAGATTGACACTTGGGCTGGGTCCATCCTTTATGTCCAACAATCAGTTTGGGGATTTCAAAACATGTAACAGAGTATGGAAAAAATTTTAGTACTAGTTTATATTCATGTATATATTTTTTATACTGTAAAATGTAGGGTTTAACAGATAAACTTTCAGTTAATTTTTGAATGTGTATGTTGAGTTCAAGCTTTTAAATTCACTAGAGAGTTTGTTATATAGTGTAATGCCTTCTATAAGGGAACTTTTTGGAAAGAGTGAAGTTTCGCTTTGTGGAAATCATTTAATGAAAGTAATTGTTAATGGTTTGAGTATTTTTAATTATTAGTAACAAGTCATTCTCTAAAGAACTCTCTTTAATATTCTGGAAAGAAAGAATACACTCAGTTTATTAAGTAATATTGTGTTTTTTCAGAAGGAAATTCAAAAAAGAAGAAAGTTTATGAACAACAAGAAAATGAAGATAATCCTTTGAGATGTCCTGTGAAGTTGTATGAATTTTACCTGTCAAAGTGGTAAGTATTTGCTGTTCCAAAAATATATGCTTTTTTTGGACAGTTCTTTTGTGTTCAGTTTGTGTTATAACAGTGACAACTTCACTAATGAGTTATTCCATGTCAAATCACGCACTCATAAAACATCACTATGTTTTTTGCAACTTGAAAATTTGTTAATGATGTCTAGGGTTGAAAATGGGAGACCCGTAGTTTTGTTTATTTTTTCCCTAATCCCACTCCTTTCAGAAATATTAACAATTATTTTTTAGGAAAAATCCTGCACATGCTAATGTTTAAACATTTTTGTATGCAAACACTTTTTCTTTCAGAAAAATATAATTACATCTAAATTAAACTTAAAAAGATGTATTTTCATGTAATGCAAATATAATTTTTGTAAACATGTTATTTAAATATTTAAAATATATTTTAATACTTAAAATGCAAATTTTCACATTAGGCCAACCCTTAAAAATAATAATTAAAACCTTTAAAATAATTTTAAAAAGTATTCATACATTTCTACTCTAATTTCCAAATTTCAAAGTGGGAGTGGGACACAAAAAAATAAATTTATAAAAAAACAATCTGTTGATCAGAGCATGTAGGTGCCCGCTGCCCAGTGGATTGGTCATGCTCACACTACAGGTGTATGATGTCCAAACATACAGCAACCATGAGACTTATGTCATGTTATGAATCACAGAAACATGTGCATTGTCTCAAATGGAAGGGTTGTGACAAAATTCTAATATTGATTTTATTTATAAACAATTGCGTGGGTCTCCCTAAAACCGAAAGCAGACATCTGTCTCAGATATACTGACTCAATTGGATAAACAGAGATATCTGAGAAACACATGCATTGTTCTGTGAAGTTAATGACCGTGGATAGCTTTACAATAATATGAATACTATTGTTATTTCCATTATCTTAATATGAAAACCTATAATTGCAAAGAAGTGTATGTTTAAGTTGTTACCACCAACATTCTTAAGCAGATGAAAATTCAAAGAAAGTAATATACACTAGAAAAACAGGTGTTCAACATTCCTTCTCGTGACGAGTTAAGTAAAGTTTTTTTAAGGAAGTGGGAATTGACTATTCTTGTTAATGTCGCAAATATGGTGGGCAGTGACAATGATGAACAAACATACACTGCTGGTCCTGGTAGGCCATGCTCACCCTAATGTATCACCTGACAATAAAGAAACTGACAGAGTTAGTTCATCTTATGTTTCTTTGTCTATTTTCACCTGACATTTGCAGTCTTCTGCTTTCTTCACAAAACAAGAATAAAAGTTGACACCAAGAGTTTTCATTGTCCAGTGTGATTGTTTATTCTTTCATACTTGAAGATGAAATTCAGAGACTGCTGTAAATTAATGTCTTAGTTACCCTGCATCCTTTTGTGCTTTATTTCAGAGAAAACAAAGAATTGAAACATCAATTTTGGGGGGGGGGGGATTTTGGAGGGGCTGCCTGAAACAACACAAATTCACCTTACCCTTTTCAGTGTAAACTTATAACACTTCTCAAATAAGATTATGACAGTGTTAATAGATATATATTTTTGGGATGGGGTCAGTGCCAGGTATTACCAAAAAATGCGAGTTCATGTTTCCACAAAGATGTCATTGTGAATGCTGAATATCATTTCTTCTCTTCACAGCGTCGTATGTAAAGGGACCTTAAAGAAGTGTTATGAAAATAAAAAAAAATAGCAATAGAAATCTCATAGATAGCTCATAGTTTAATTTCTTTATGAAACAGTCATTGAACAATAATCCCTGTAAAGTGAAGTAAAAGAAATATCTGTTTAATTAACTATATCACATACTCTTATTTGTAAAAATTATCCATCCGTTTAATACTAAATTGAATCTGATACTTTTTTTTGATTTCAAGTTAATTGGTGATGTAGGTCATAAATCCAGCATGTAGTAGGATGTGAAGGGATGTTTTATGTCTTGTTCTGTGAAAGCAACAACAATGGCAATCGTCTACAGTTTATTAACATGTGCTGGGGGGTGGGGGGTGACGTTCTAGCAGACGCTGCAGCAAAACAAAAAGTATATATTTCTATTGAATTTTAATTTCTCAGAATCCTCTTAGTGTTCCACTTTGAAATGTACCAAAATTATGTAGAACACTTCAGAGAATACATTCTGTGGGTATTCTGTTTTTAATTTTTTTGAATTTTTGAACTGTCAGGTTACGGAAGAAATTTAAAAAGTCAAAAATGCATTTTAAAAAAGTTAATGAATTTGATTCATGCATCAAATGAAAAGGCATCTTTTGTTCTTTAATCTTGCAAAATATTAAATTTCTGTCATAGTCACAACCTGTGTTAAAAATGCTTTAGGAATGCAAGCATTTTTCGAAAATTTTGAAATTTAACATTGTCTCAAAAAACAATCGTTGGAAGAAAATGATAAAAGTGTATTTCATATTTTTGCTTATCCTCTTTACCCCCAAAAAAGTTTAAAAGTCTGGGATATCAAGGTCATATTTTCCTTAAATTTGTGTGATTGATATGGAATGACTCCAGTGTGTTCCCTTGAAAGGTTGTCTCTAAGTAAGTACATGTAAATTATATTTCAAAATTCATTAAATATGAAAATGAGTAGTTGTAGAGAAAAAAGTGTGAAACTCAATGTACAATTTTTTCTAACATGAAAAACTTTATATATTTTAATATTAAAGACATAAAAGTTTAAATTAAAATATATATTTATATATTTTACATATTTATATAAATATATAAAATATATTTATATATTTTAATAACAACATTAATTAGTCCAATTCTTGAATTAATTAATTAATTAATATAAGTAATAAATTTTATAATAAAACTTCTGAAAACTGCCAAACTTTAGTCATAAATTCAAGAAGCATGTAAAAACTAAAAGATTGGTTAATTAACTACTCGCTGGTTGTAAGAAAGTTTCCATAAACTACTAATTGAAATTATAGCTCTAAAATATTTGATGATGAGAACCTTTGTTTGTTTTACAGTCCTGAAAGTGTAAAGACAAGAAACGATGTGTTTTACTTATTACCAGAACGCTCTTGTGTGCCTGACAGCCCTGTTTGGTATTCTACTATGGCTCTTGGGAAAGAACCTCTCATGAAAATGCTTCATAGAGTGAAAATGGTTAAAGAAATAAACCAAGCTCTTCTCAAAAGTTGAAACTAGTTTGTGAAGTAATACAGGACATGCTTATTGAAGTCAACTTTTTCAACTTGTGGTTTTAGATGCGTATGTCATTTGTGAACTTAAGTACAAGTGATTAGATGGTCTAGTTATTTCACACATCATGACCATTCCTGTTGAGTAAAAGCTGAAATATTATAAATTATACTGCCAGGGCCTTTCAATTCACATTTGTAAATAATTCCCTTGTATATAACAACCGATGTTCCTTTGGTGCACATGGCAAAGCAGATTTTAAAAAATGTATCGATACAACATAGCAACTGTAGAAATACTGAAGCATTGTTGTTTTTCAGTGTTGAAGTGAAAATTTTTGGAAAGTTTAATATTGTAATGTCAGACATTTGTGACATCTACAGGGTGTATTTGTGGGGTCCATACACAAGTGTAAATGTGACCAGAAACGGGTTATTTTCTACCTTCTTAGGCACTTAGATTAGTGTATGGTGCTTTATATTGAAAACAGCTGGGCACTCCAAAGTTGTGTAACTATTTTGTCTCATTTTAATTCATACATAGGCCTAAATCTAGTGTAATCTTTCATTCATTTACTATTTATTTGATTTCATGCAATTAACTGCTTATTTTTATCCAATGTTAGAGCAAATTATTTTCATTAATTGCCAGTGTTGTATGTCCTGATGCCACCAATAAACCCTGTCCATGTTTTAATAGAGTGAATTTTTGTTTGTAAGTTTTTCATTTAGTACCATTCAGTACCAATAATAGAGTATTGGTCTTTCAAGGTTGTCCAACCATGTTGTTTCAAGATATGTATTTGTTACATGTGTTACTGAATTTCATATTCAACCATAGTGGAGCAGTGTTTTTAAAGGTAGACATTTTATAAAGACTTAGGAAAATTGCATTATTTTAAGAGTTTAAGAATATGTGTTTCTTTAAGATGTATGATTTTACAGTATTTTCCATTACCTTATTTCATCAAGCCCAAGGCATATCTGTTTGTAAACTAAAACAAAAATGATAACACTTGTGCAGTTCATACAATAAATATAAAAGTAGTAACTCTTGTTTTTCATTCCTTTGAATATTTTGTATTCTGACCACTTTGTCTTATTTGCATTCAATGGATGGATGTAGTATTAAGAAAGCAAAATTATTGTACAAAGTGAGGAATAACCAAATTAAGACGTTCTTTTTATATTTTTACTGTGATGTTTGTGCATGTGTTAATGTGTTATATTCTTGTGAACATTACATTAGTGTATTTATTCACAGTGAAATATTTTATATTTAATTGTGTTATACAACATGAATGTGTATTTGTGACATTTAGGGCATTTTGTACAACAGGATGGTCTATTGTATATACTTTATAAATGTGTAACTTGAAAGTGCTTGTTCCTTTCTTTAAAACTCCTTATTTGAATTTTGGGGTTCATATATGGGACTTGGAATCAATTACCATAGAAAATTGTGATTGAAATTTACATTTCATATGAATATTAAACTAGAGTGATCTATCAAATTTTATGTCATCTTCTGTCGAATCTTATATCTGACAATTCTTAGATTAATTGAAATTTTCTCTTGATACAAACTTTTGGTGCAGTAACTAGCCTTTAAATTAAAAAAATCAGTTCGCAGAGCCAAATGAAACTGACTAGTGTCTCAACTTGGTGCAACGTAATGAACTTTACTGTTCTGCACATCTATATCTACTTATATTTCAGACCCATTTAATACTTTAATACTCCTTGACTTTTATTGTAGTCAGAATGTACATTTTATAAATCTTTCAAGCTATTTTCACTTTGTGCATTCTAACTGTACACTAATTTGTGGGAATGTGCTCCTCATTCCAAAAAGAATATTTAATGGATTCAAGATGTTTGGAGAGGGGTAATTTTGTGTGTGTGTGTAAATCTTTTGTATGAAGCAATTCATTTTTGCTTTCTCACAAACTGCTTATGCAGTATAAAGATATAATTGTATTCCTTCTGGAAGATTTTCAACGGAAAAAAACTCTTTATTGCCAGGCCCTGGTAACAAAAAAAATTGGGTAAATCTTGTTCCTACTTGGAAGAAATTACTTCCTCTAATATATTTCGTCAGATTCCTTGTTTTGAGAGTCATTGATAACAAAAAATCAATTGATGGCAAAATGTTTTTCTGTCTGTAGCCAATGCTAGCATTTGGGCAATTTTCTCCAAATTTGATATTCCGTGATCGATTTGAACAAACTTGAGGGCCTACGAGTTTGAAACGAATATTTAGATTTTGAAAGAGGGTTCTTTACATGAAGCCTCAATTATACTTTCAAAATTTTCTCAAAAATGGCTCCAAATTTGTTTTGTTAAACATTGTCTTTGGATAGCGTAAAAAACACTTAAAAAAAGGGAAAAGGAATAATTTTTAATTAGTATTCCTGTTTTAGTTTTTTCCCCACTATCCCTACAACAACAATACTGAAGATAGAGATAATTTTCCTTAATGAAATATGTTCAAAGATATCTTGAAATAAGTTCATATACAGTTATTTTCTTACAGTTTTTCTTTAAATTTTCTCCTCAAATCTATAAGAAAGTGGTTAAAAAAAAAAAAAAAGTGTGGTAGTCCCATTTTCAGCAAACTGTATTTTCGAAAATTGTAAAAACTTATCATTGCAAAACTACAATATTGACGATAAAAGATTTTGTCTTATACGAAATGTTTTAAAAAATTGTTTCAAATTGGGTTGTATACAATTTTTTGAAAAAAAAAAAGTGGTTTTTGCATTATTGCAAAAACCATTTGCAGTTTTTGCATTATTGCAAACAAGTGGTTTTTCATTGCAATTTATAAAAGAAAACATTTTCTCAAAAACGGCTCCAAATTTTTTTGCACGGATAGAAGAAAGGCATATGTTCCATTTTCAGTGAACTCCTAGAATTTGCGAAAATTGCAAGAAAATAACATTGTAAAACTTATATATTGATGCTGTTCTTCCAAAGAACTGCAGCCCAATGACAACCAGGGCTACCTTCGCCAACTGCGTTCATATTTTCTCTCAGCTTTCTCCCGCTATTTAATAACTTACATCCTCTTCGGGTCATCCACAACATCCTGGATCTAACTTTTCTTGGGCCTTTCACATTTACATACATCTATAATATTTTTGGTATTTTTTCCATTCTCTGCGCATGCCCTACCCAAGAAATTCAGCGAGTCTTTACAAATCTAACAATATCTTCTCCATCGAGTATGTTGTTTGCTTCTACATTATATCTTTTTCCATCCTTAACTTATTCGTAAATTCGTCTTATGATTTTCCTCTCGAGTCTTACATTGTCTCAGCGGCCCTATTGGTATAAGGACCAATGTTTCTGCTCCTAAGTTGTTATTGATCTTATTAAGATTTTTGTTTTCCTAGTCAAAAGTGTCCTACTAAGGATGTGGTACTCTCACGTAATAAGCTTTACAACCTTTCATCACCCTTTTGATGATTTCTTCAGATACATTATTTGCTTTATTAATGTCCGCTTCAAGATATCGCTGACTTCTTCAAAGCTGTAACCCGTCGACGTGGGTCAGTCCACGTTCTGACTGGGGTATGCAGAGAAGGCTCTCGTGTTCCTTTCTCGGTTGTCTCCTTCCTTTTTCATCCTCTTGTTTTTCATTTCATATGCCTCCTGCATTCGTTTTACTCACTTTTTTTCTTCCTCATGCCTTCTCTGTATGCTGAACGCCCACTCTTGTGTTTGCCATGCATGGCAACCCGTGTCGAAGGGAATGGCTGACTTGGATGTTGAGGGATCTGTGTATACGTTCCGGACTGTCACCATGACGCTGGTTCCTTGTGGATAGTGTGACGTCATGGAAACTCGCAGCGAACATAGACAGAGCTTGCATATATACAGTTATATTTACAAAACAAATCGGTACAGTTAAATTGTTACATTTTATACAATAGACCTACTATTCCCTGATCGCGGGAGCGATCCCAAATCCGATTGAGAATCTGTTTAACTAGTGGCACTCGCCACTCCTAAATTCGAAGCGCGCACAAAGCCAAGCTTCCTTGACCGGATGTCACACTCGGACACAAAGTTCTTACAGGCGCATCAATCCGTGATGTGCCTTGATCGCAGGAGCGATCTTAACCGATTGATGTGTGAGTGATGGATCTCAACCACACCTCACTCGGAGCTCGCACACAGCATCACTCCTACGTGACCGCAGTCACATCTGGGACACAAAGTCCCCACAGGCGCGTCAACACGTGACTTGCCTCGCGAGCCCTGCTCGTCGCTGCATCGCCCTGGCGCAAATATGTGCATCAGCACGAGGTCCTCACTCCTCTAGAACTCGCCCGCTGGCCTGTTGCGCTTCCTTATATACTTGTGGCTCACGTGAACTTAGTCACGTCGTCTCCCCCGCTATGCCTCTGCCCACGGCCCTTTGTTCAGCCTTTGGGTGCTTTCTCTTCCTGCTGTGGCGAGGCGATTTCCTGTCGGTAATCCCTTTCCGCCCATTCCCAAATAGCTACCACGAAGTTCGCTAGCCAATACGTTACAATAGATCCGTTCTAGCCATGTTCGCTGTTTGAACACTGGTGAGTCCTGCTAACTGAGGGGAGATATCTGCATCTTGTAGGTCCAAATACACCTTTGGCCTCGGCCTCTTCCAGACGGGCGATCGGAAGCTAACCCACTCTTGATCAATCGGCTCGGTCCAGGTCTTTGACTGAACTCCAGAGGGATCCATAGCAAAGCAGCGCTGTGTCATTCCCCACAATATATATCCGAGTCAATCCTGGCCCCCCAGCGGGGTGTCCCATTGGAGGGTAGGGAGGACGGAGGCGAAATCGCTTCCATCTTATGGAGCATAAAACCAACCCCTTGCCTTCTTCCGAAAGGAAGATGCTATGTTTCGAGAGAACTGTTGACTGGAATATTTTTTTCTCTCAAAGAAGTCACGTTGTCCGTGTGGCATGCGCCGAAGGACAAACATGTAAAAAAAGTGTAAAAGCACTCCGTCACGAGTCTTAGAGGACTCATTCGGTAAGCTCCAACCGGTCGTGCAACAAAGGAATGGTATCTTTGAAGCGCGCACCGATCAGCAAAAAGAACATATGCCTAAAACCAAGCAGATTGCCGGCCTCTTTATGGAAGTGACCGCTCACCCTACCCTTTACCTTTGTAATGGAGTTGTCAAACACGCCGATTTGTTGCAGAGGTTTGGCCGACGAACGAAACGACGGTGGATGGCAGAAAGCCGTTCGCACAAAGTGCGGCAAATCCACACGGTCCAGGTCCCTGTGCAACACCACTTCGCTGTGTGCATTGTGAAATGAGACCCTGCGACCAATTCCAAGGTGTCCTATCTTTCTGAGGGAGAGGGAAAATCAAAAGGTCCGAGAGGCGGAAAAAGTGTCTTCCTAAGACGAAACACCGATACTTGTAAACCCTGTGTCATTTGTTCATTCTCCAGCTTCATGACCAAGTCCGTGAAATCCACAGCGAGTTGCCAAACTACTCACCGCAGAGGGAATCGTGGATGCGTAGGTGGACACGATTTCTGGTGGAGAGTTGAGACGACCACCCAGACCCTTAGTTGAGAGGCAAAGCCCTCACGGACAAGGTTAGGTAGGCGTGCCTACCGATCGCAAGGAGGGGCCGGGCCAGCCCCTGATGGAAGAAACGACCACCCGATCCTAGTCAAAGGCATACCTCCCCGTAGGACCTGAAACGAGGCTTGGGTAGGCGGGGTTTAATCTGCCGTCCTCAGGGAGGGAGTCAAAGCAATATGTCTTGCAAGTGCTTCAATGCGGGCATGAATGGAGACGACCGCCAGGAGAAATCCCGTTTCCCTGACTAGAGCTGGGGTGGGTTAGAGGACGACAAGTACGTAGTTACTGGCCAGCAGGGAAAGCTAATAGGTTGTAGTCAGTACAACCGAAATGAACAGGGCTGCGGAAAGAGTCCAAAACCATCGGGCCAGACGCAGAGCATTAGTCTAACGAAAGAAAATGCACTAGTTGTCTAGCAACAGGTGGTCGTGCACCCGGAAAATGAAACCAGTAGTCCGTCAATAGGCTGCGACGCTGGTGTCTCTGACCACACGTTGGGTAGGCCAGTAGCAACGTAAATTTCCCTCTTACCTGAGTCAAGGTGCCGACGAGCTCAGGAAGCGGTGAGAGTCTGAAATAGAGTCGGTGGATGGATGTTGCTACTTTACGAAATGAGAATAAATTGTTCTAAAAGAATGTAAAATGTAATCAAAAAAGGAATAAATAATATAATCTGATAAAATAATAAATCAAAGAAGCAAGAAGGACAAAAGAAGCCATTGCTCCATCAATGCTTTCTCTAAGAATGATTCCAATTTCGTTTTTTGTGAAGCAATAGTCTTAATCAGAGGTGCCTGAGGGGCAGTGTGGAGGCCATTGCCCGGCGATGCACTAACGTCACCATTCAGTAACGGGTGACCACGCCTCCAGCTGAGGAAAATCCACTTTCTCCGGTCGATGTCCTCTCGCCTCGGAAGGGCAACCAGGCGCCGCGCAGTAGGTCGTCCCCTTCCACTCTCGCCAGGCGTGACGCAGTGGGTCACGACAGCTCAGCTCGGCTCCAGTAGACAGGTGCTCGGATCGCGCGGTACAAATCGGTTTACAATCTTCCCGATAGAATTAAAATCACGCCACGTAATTAAAAAATGCGTGCAATGCTACCGCATGAACTGGTGTGGATGAATTTGCCACATGTCGTACTATGTGTGATCAAGTAGAGAGAATTTTTATAGCACAATAAGTTGCATCGGCATATTGCAGAGTATTCAAAGTATAACAAGACAAACTCTACTAACATCAAACTATGAAACAGAACTTTGCGGGCACTCGCCCCTTCTGCTCACGGCGGGCCCTCCTTGCCTATCTGATGCCTCATCTGATCTCGACGGGCACTCGCCCCTTCTGCTCTCGGTGTGCATTCGCGAGCTCGCACCAGCCCTCTCCCCTCCAATCGCCCAAAAGGACAAGGAGGGCAAAATTTCGCAAAGGGTTGTGCGATTGGCCGAAAGTCCCTGTGTAGTACGAAATTCTCCAATCACCCAGAACGTTTTACAACATTTGAGTGGAAATTTCCGTAATCGATGCTCTAGCTTGCACTGGATGTAAATAGAGTGCCTGGGTGAGCCGTGGCCCCACTCAGTCGCTGCGTTCCTTGAAATTCCCAGGGGATGTTGACCCGAAAGGGTGCGTCCGCTAAAACAAACCCCCTCTCCGACCGACGCCGTGGCGCGGGCACTCAGACACTAGCTGCGCTGAATTACCCCTCCCTCGGTCGTCGCCGTGGCGCGGCAGAAACACGCACGAGCTGATATTCTACGGCTCAGATTTCAGAAGGAAATTCCTTTATTTAAATAATAAATATTCGCTATCGTCACAAGGCGACCGTGCTACGGCGTAGCCTCGCCGTTAATAATGCTCTAAAGCACGGTAAGGTGGAGGGTAAGTCCACAGCTGAGTGCAGGTGATGATGGTAACCTCGGTGGAGTATGGCCCACCCACTCTAATCTGATCGTCGACGGAGCCGCGTTTTCAGGGCCCACGGTGGGCACACGGCTAGTCGGCGTCGGCCGGCGAAACGCAAGGGGGGGCTATGCCCTTGGTGCAAATGCATACAAGCACCTGATCTCAGTATTCCGGCACATCCCGTGTCGCAGGGCGTCTATGCTCAAAGGGTAGGCACACGTCTAGGCGGCCCTCGGTGAGTGGACCGACGCCGGGCGGTGTACGGATCTTGGGGAGGGGTCTTGCGGAAATGAGGCGACCTCACGTCCTGAAGTCTCCGGCATACCCGTTGCCGATAACTGAAAAGCAAAGGATTGGATAAAAAAATAACAATCGAGAAGGTACTCAAAGATTTGTACGGCTATGACAGCAGGCAACCGCAGATGAGACAAAACTAGATCGGGACTATCAGACTGCAGAGGCTGTGACCACGCGGGGTACGATGGAGGGTACAGCCCCCAATGCATGGCATGGCGACGAATGTATTAGCTGTAAGATAGATACAAGGAATAATCGAGTATGGGTGACGATGCTGCCAAGATCCAATCGAGAAGATACTACCAAGATCCAGCCGGCCCGGGAGTGACCACCTGCGGCCTGTGAGGGATGAAACTACTAATGATAGCAATCGCTAAGATCCAGCCGGCCCAGGACTTGTCCCCTGCGGCCGGAGTGGGATGTCCTAACACGGAGACTGGAACAATTGGCCAAGTTAGCGGGCAACAGAATTAGTGAGTATCCGACCGAGGTCAGGGCCGCAAGCTCGCTTCGCTATCGGAGTGGAGAGCGCCGCTGCCTCCAGCGGCGAGTGATCATATCTACTAAATATATGAAACCTAAAAAAGTTCAGGCGACTCAGTCTACGAAATCTACATTAAAAATATCAAAGGAAGTCGATGACAGGTATCTGCATTAGATCAAACTATTAAGCGCTCATCGTCAAAGCTCGGACAATCTACACCTTCGAATACTCGCTCCGAGCAAGCATCTAGCTCCCTGGTAGTTCCCAGGAGGATTCTAGCTCGGAGGAAACTCCCGTTGGGGAGGAAACTCTCTCATTCGGTACACGACGCCGAAAGAAGAAAAAAAGAAATAACAATACCATCATGGCTCTCCTGTTTTAGAATATGAATGGTTTCTCCTCGCGACGGGACGAGTTGAAACTGTTGTCCCGCTATACGCCTTTAATACTCTTTTACAGGAGACGCATCTTGATCCACCACGCGCCCTATCCTTTCGCGATTTTACCCCACGTAGGGCTGATGTTGACGATGGCCTAAGCGCACATGACAGAATTGCTACTTTGATCTGCAACTCATTGCTCTCTACAGATGTTTCAGTTCAGACCGAGATCCAAGCAGTGTGTGTGCAGATGCACCTTCCATCCCTCATGCTCACGAGGGATGCCTGCAACATTAGAGAACCTGTAAATGTCTGCAACATCTACATCCCTCCAGGCCAGAGTGTATCCACCGATGAACTTTTGGGCTTGATACATCAACCACCCTCTCCGTTCGTGATATTTGATGTAAATGCCCACACTTCTCTTTGGGGTTCATCCCACACTTGTCCGAGAGGCGACATATTGGAATCGGTAATAGATACCGTGAACTTGGCAATTCTGAACTCAGGTGAACCTACTCATTTCGCCGTCGCCACAAACTCAACCACGTACATCGATTTGGTGCTTTGCAGCCCATCACTTGCAACCATCCTGCAATGATCTGTTCTAGATGACCTTTATGGAAGCGACCAATACCCCACTAGCATGTACATTAATGGGCTTGTTCACGGGTTGGCTCGATCCCATCAATGGTGTGTGCAATGTGTTGACTCGTTGAAATTTCAAGAGTGTGTCTATCTATCAGAGGGCGTCTTTAGCGGTGTGGACGAAATGGCAGCATATTTTAAGTGCTCTACTATTAGGTTTTTATTTCTTGGCGCATGGGGTCTAGTTTTTAGGATGAAATACCGCATGGTATTTCGCGTCGTTTTCGGTCGTACCGCGAGGAGTCGCATGATCGCCAGCCCTGCTCGACAAAGTAGCAATCATGCGACTCCTAGCGGCACGACCGAAAACGACGCGAAAAAACGTGAGATAATCCATCCTGAAGGCAAGATCCCACGCGCCAAGAAATAAAAACCCGAGTATACAAGCTCCGGATATTACAATTCTCAAGTCGACCGGTAAACCGCGACACCCCCATGTCCCATGTCGAGCAGACCTCCTGAGGAGGATAACAATACCCCATTCTCCATGTGTGAAGTGCGCTCTGCTTTCGTACTTGGAAAAATAACTGCCCCAGATCCAGATGAAATCCATAACCAAATGCGACATCTTCCTGAAACGACCATGCAGTTTTTCATCCTGCTCTACAATCTGGGAAGAACACTCCATCCCTGCTATATGGCGAGAAGCCATCATCAACCCAGTTCCCGAAGAAGGGAAACATCGATCAATGCCATCAAGCTATCGACCCATTTCTCTCGCACGCTGTGTGTAAAGTGCTGGAACGCATGGTGAATCAGCGGTTAGTCTGGATTTTGGAGTGTAGAAATCTGTTGATACCAATCCAAAGCGGATTTAGAAGAAATCGTTCAACCTGAGACCACCTCGTTTTGTTGCCAACAGCAATCTCGACATCATCTGAAGACATCTTGTGGCCATAGTATTTGACATGGAAAATGCCTTCGACATCACTTGGAGGTACGGCATTCTGCTTTCCCTGCATTCCTGGCGATTTAGGGGGAAGCTCCCCCTATTCCTCCAGAACTTCCTCTCAAACAGATCCTTCCGTATTCGCGTTGTTGACAGGCTTTCTAGCAGTCACCCTTTATTATCCGTTCACCCTAAGAAAAAACCTGATGTAAACAAACTACAAAAATCTTTGCGCCGCACTACGCTTCTGATGGGACTCCTCCTAGCGCACTACTTTCGATGAGGCGAGGAGCATATCCCGCCAATTCAAATGGAATAAGAGTTGTCATGCAAATGCCATCCTCATGCAACTACTTTACTTACGATCAGTCTGCTTCAGGAAGTCGTCAATAACCGATGTTAGTTATTTGTATAAATTGGTCGGCCTAAAATTGGAAAGTTCTTGATCACAATTCACAAGCTGCAACAATTTCGCGAGCGTTGTGTTTCGTTCCTGCACTTTTGCCCTTTGGATGCAAGGAATGCACTTTTGATCGAACTGACTACAAAGTCATGGTATGCTTTACACAGGTTACTTTCCCTTTCTTTTCTTCTCTGGCGTTTGAAGCTGTCCTTTGTCAGTGAGATCAATCCGGAGTTTCAATACGCTGGATACGGATATTCCAGTAAACGTTTTTGCTTCACTGGTAACGACGGATTCCTAAAAATAACGAATTAAAAAAGTTCAGAACGATGCGCTTTTCGCTACTCGGAAGAAAATTTTCCACGCTTTATTGAAGGGCCAGCCACACTCTAAGACATTCTAAAATGAACTGGCAGGCCTCGCAGACCGATCAGTGGCGCGGCGCCGCGGTCCCACGAGCCGCGTCCCACGCGCCTGACCCAAGTCAGTGGGCACGTTTGTGGGCTGAATTATCGGAGGCAAGACGCATTCAATTCACAATGGCCTCCTTTCTCGAAACAGCTCCAATTGTTTTGACGCAAGGTTAATTTAACGAACGATGGCAGATAAATTAGTTCTTATACAGAGAACTATTTACTTGAGCGTCAGGATCCCAAAATCAGCAGAGCTCACTTTGCAAACCAATGAGAATCATCCTAACACACTTGCATTTGTTTCCATCAGGATTGTTCTTAGGGTGAACGGATAACAGAAAATGGTGTCCCTCAAAGATCGGTTCTGAGTTCACTCTGCCATCGCCATAAATGGTATAGCCTCGACCGTGCGAGAACCTATAAAGGCGTCGCTGTTTGTGGACGATTTTTCTATCTTTTGTTCATCCCAGCATCAGTGTGGTGCAGAGGAAACTTCAATTGGTGCATAACAAGCTCCACGATTGCAGTATGTCAACAGGGTTCAACTTCTCTCCTAAATTCTACTGGTGTGCATCTCTACAGTATATACCACTTGCATAGCAATCCAGTCCTTTACCTGGGAGGGAATCAATTTCCATTTGCTGAGTCTGTCAGGTTCCTGAGGCTCGCGTTTGGCAAATCCCTAGGTAGCAGGCTACAAACCAGATGTGTCTCCTTAATCTTCGTATGCTGAGTGGTACGTCATAGGTAGCCGACCGCATTACCCCTTATGCGGTTACATGGTTAAAACTCATCCGCTCAACTTAGGATTACGGTAGTGAAGTTTACGGATCTGCAGCTCCCTCCGCTCTCCGAACCATCAGCAGCATACACCATGCTGGTATCTGCCTCTCAACAGGTGCGTATCGCACCAGCCAAATCGAGTGCCTTTTAGCTGAGGCTGGGAAGCTATCCTTAGTAAGACCTTAATGTTAGACTTCCCACCCCTGTGAAACCCCCTATAAACCTCATTCCACCTTGGAAACTCCTCCGCCCCAATGTTGATCTGAGACTTTCCGACCTTCCCCAACAAACCACTAGTCCTCTTGTTTACCAATCCAGTTTTAGAGTATCAAGGAAGCCCATCCGGATCATTCATTCATTGTACACAGATGGTTCATCGTACGACGCAGTGGCATGTAGTTTTTTTGTATCAGGGCCACCAAATCATATCGGCTTTATTCCCAGTGCAGTATTTTCACTGCAGATGTGTATGCCCTAAAATACATCTCGATGCCCTAAAAAAATCGAGTCAGCAACGTTGCTATGAATAGTTCTCTGTTGTGTTTCTCTCAGCTCACCTCAAGCTGTCTCCCGTTCTTCGTCAGACTACCTGACGAAATAAGTTCAAAAACTGATTTATCTTCTGTCCCGCCACTATGAACTGGTACTTATACTTCGGTTTTTCTTTCTTGACGCTCAGGGGTTTCAATAAAATGGAATATCTCACGGTATTTCGCGTCGTTCTTGGCTGTGCCACTAGGAGTCGTATGATCGGGACAGTATCTAGCAATGCTCGCGATCATGCGAGTCCTGACGGCACAACGGAGAACGACGCGAAATACCGTGAGACATTCCGTTTTGATGTCCCCCCCCCCCGTGCGCCAAGAAAGAAAAACTGAAGTATAGTTGGGTTTCAGGCCATGTGTTATGTATGCATAGAATAATAGATATAAACTAATAATAGATCTTTATTCGTTTCCAGATCGAGAATGACATACATAGGACATATGAACATTATTTCAAATAATAACAAACCCATGACAACCAATATTACAGAACAAAGAATATCTTTCTACTCCCGTTGTATAATGCTGTCATTGAAAGGCTGCAACCAGTTGCATAATGATAGCCATTTCGATACAGTTTTCATTATGATACAGGTTCTTGACCAATCACAGAGACGCTGACACACCAAGTATTAGCACTTCATTAATCATTGAGAATCGTTGCAGTGAATGTTTCGTTCGAGTGTGTATATTAAAGTTGCATTTAATATTATATTATGCTTCTCAATTTTAATTTCTTTTATTAGTAGTAATTTTTACGTGAAATAATATTTAAAATAAATTGGATCGTAATTTTACTTTGATCCTATTTGACTAGCGCAGTGGTAGTTATTACAGAGAACATTTGAGTGACGTTAAGATCTGAACGCAAGTCATTTTGTGTTATTTGCTTCTGCCGTGTGGTTGTCCTTAAGAAACCGTCCAATTCTTTAGTTTAAAATATTTAGTGAATGGTAGTTCTTTCTGGTGGTGTTGACGTTTCCAGAAATGAGAGAAAATGCGAAAATGGTGACGTCGGAATATTATTGCCGCAACTGTTGTAGTTCCTCCCAGGCGCTCTGGTAAAACAAAGCCAGCTGCAGGTGTAGGGAAGAGAGGTGTCCGCTAGGTGGCCTTGGCTGAATCTTGCATGTCGACTGCCACGAAATGATTCAGTGGAGAAGTTTAACTTATAAAATTTTCCATGTCGTAGAAAAAGTACCGTATGAAACTCGATGTAATGGGTATTAATACACTCGTGTGAAGTTTACGATACTCGCTCGTATCGTAATTTCACACTCGTGTATTAATACCCATCATTACATCATCGTTTCATAATGTACTGTTATAGAATATCTTTCTCCCTTGAAAGTTTAAACATACGTAAAACAAATTTTAAATTTAAGGAGGTCTTTTTCTTTGCGGATAAGATATCTTTTTCCAAACTTTTGTTGGTTCTTTTTTTGCAAATGTCGTAGTACATCCTCCTTGATTTTCAACTGGTCCTTTCTTCGTAATCCATTTTTCTACAACTTGTAAATTACCAGTACGATTATGTGGTCGCAAACAGATACTTGATCTACTTGTTGATGGCTGTAGAATTTGATTTTCTGGGTGAGAAAGGATGTCAGATTCTTTGGATTTCCTACCAAAATAAGAGATTTGCAGAATCTCTTTTGGTGAAACAAAATCTTCAAAATATGCGTCATTAACAACATATGAAACAAATTGAAAATCTTCCTTGCTTTTCGTTTTAAAATCTGTACTTCGTGGTCTAGAAATTAATTGGTCATCACTTCTAACATGCTCGATACCATCTTCGCCTTCAATTTTGTACAATCTTGATCCTTTTTTTCCTTTTACTACACCCTTCGACCATTGAGGTGAATTTCTTCGATAATCCCGAAATCTAACAAGGTCATTAATAGAAAAACAGCGTACATCAAGTAAATTTCCGATTACATCTTCGGTTAAGTGTTTTGATAGTATCACATCTAAAGGAGAACGAATCTTCAAATTTGAAAAAAAAACATATCAGCTGATATCCTGTTAATAGCAGTACGATTAGCAGTCCTCATTTCAAACAAAACTCTTGACAACCTAGTTGACATATCTCCTTTATGTTTCGCAAGAAGCTTCTTTAAAGATTGGATAGCTCTGTTAACCAATTCATTTGATTGAGGGTGAAAAGGTGGAGAGTTAAAATATCGAATATTATTTCTTGATAAAACTCACGAAACTCTTTAGATGTCAACTGAGTTCCATAATAAGAAACGATGCATGTTGGCGTACCAAAATCAGCGAAAATTGCTCGAGAGCGTCGTAAAAGAATCTGAGCTGACATGGAAGAAACCTGCTTTATGATGGGAAATCTTGAAAAGCATCGATAACCACGAGAAAAGTACGACCGTTAAGAGGACCAGGGTAATCATAATGCACTATTTGCCAGGAATATGCTGCTTCTGGCCAGGACGAAAGTGATACTGCTGGAGAATTAGAGCGAGATTCTTGACAAATAACACAACCTTAAACCATATGCTCCACATTCTTACTTAGACTTCACCATCAAACATAATTGCGTGCGATTGCTTTTGTCCTCACTATTCCATGATGAGTGGAATGAATTGCATTTAAAACTCTTTGCTGTAACTTCTCTGGAACAACACGATCCACAAACAAAATGCAACCTTGATGCGTCGTAAGTGTATGTTGACATTGACCATAGCCCGCTAGTATGCTTTAGAAGCCTCGGCGCTTTGCCCCTCTCCTTGTAATAGCTAAAAGTTCCGCTACTGACCGCTGGCGCGCTGCTCGCCGACCATTCCTCGATCTGCTGCTGCATGCAAAAATACGGAGATACGCATTACAAACACAGAACTTTTCGATTTACAGGCTTTGAATTCAAGTATTTAGGCATCTCCATTACTTCTTTAGTAACAGCAGCAATGTTCTTCACGACCTCTGATAAAAACAAATGTTCAGAAATTATGTCAATGATCGTTATTAAACCTGCGCTCTCGTCACATGCAAGGAAACTGTTTCTTTGCAAAGCTGGCTTAATATATTTTTGAAAGTTTCTTTTCACAACAAACCTTGGAAGTTGTGGTACAGCTTTCACAATAAATTGCTCTACCACATATAACCTGCAGTGTTATTTAAAGATGAGAATGATTTGTTTATTAATTTAATAACCACCCATGTTAATTATCTTCACATTCTAAATAAATATTCATATACATTCTTGATGTTTCTGAACGTTAATAAAATATGTAACCCTTACTTCGGCAACCTAACAATTCAGTTTATTCTCAAAATTCGATACAAAACTTGAAAAAACACTCACAAATAGCACAAACAATTTTTGTTTACGTTCAATAAAAACATACTGGCTCCATGTACTGGGAATGATCGTTTGAGACAGCTTCGGATATTTCTCGTATTGTAACACTTGTCAATCAAAAAGTGACACATTTTCTCACAAACGTCATTGGATATCACGAGATGTCTGTTTGTTGATTTTTATTTCTGATGTTTGATTTATTGTTCTATCATTGTTGTGGAATTTGGAAGCGGACTACGCAAAGAATTAGAAATAATGTCTACATTGTACTTTAGTTGCTCTTATTGAAAATCTCTAGTTTTTTCTTGTACCTCCATGAGAGCGCCAATATGAATTTCGCTAGTCGAAAGTAATTTTATGACTATCTCTAGGTGAGAACGTTTTTACCAGGGCAATTGTGATTAGGAGTACTTTTTTTGAGTGAACTTTCCCGAGTATTATTTACAACAGCGTCAGCATTTATTTATAACAGCGCCCGTCGTCCGTTTTAGAACTAGTTTCTTCCAGTTATTTAGCGATTATTTTTCATGAATACTACTATTTTGAATTTTTACTTTTTGAGCGTGTAATATAGATTAAAGAATAAATGCAGTTTGAAAATATAAAAATAGATAGTATAAAACTGATAAAATAATAGTTTTCTATTTTCTTCGTTTTCATCCATTGACTTTAAAAACCTTAAAGACATTATGTGCATTATAGTTTTCTTTAAATACCTAAATATACAAGTAAATATAAGAAATAATTAAGAATAAATATTGTATTTTATATGTCAAGAAGAATCAGTACTGGCTCACTAACCAAGTAGATTTCACGCATGCTATGTATTTGAGGGTTAATTTGAAGCATTCACTCCACAATTTCTTTTAAGCAAACTGCACAGTGAAATATAATTTCAGTATTGTTTAATATTACCACCAACACGAGTTTGCAATGCCTCATATCACAGTAAGTGACCAAAATCGCCCGAATGCGGGCATTTCCCTATGCATTAAAACGGCCCGAAGGTCTCGCGAATGGTCGGCGACCAGCGCTCCAGCGGCCACAATGTGAAACTTCGTCCGTTCGCTTACTTCCATAAGGATCGGCGAAGTGCCGCAGCTGTAAGGCATACTAGCGGGCTATGCATTGACAAACGAAATTCCGTACAGATGGAACTCTAGCTGGCCAACCCTCTTGTAAAAAATGGAACATATTCTTTAAAATTGGATTCTGTGCTGTTGCCAAAACTACTTCTTTATTGATAACAGGTTCATTCTTAACTTCTAATAAATGTATTCCCACAGGATCAGGATATTCAGCATTTAATTCTATTGGTAAAGAAAGTCTAGAAAAAGCATCTGTATTCTCATGATTTTTCCCTTTCCTGTAAACAAATTCATAATCATATGCGTTAAGAATTAAGAACCATTATTGCACCTTTGGTGACAAGTGCTCTGGAGTTTACGATACAGTCTTAATAATTCCTACAAGAGGTTTATGTTCCGTTATAAAAGTAACATTTGATCTTCCAAAAATGAATTTATGGAACTTGGACACTTCAAAAACTAAAGAAAGAGCTTCCTTGTCAATCTGAGAATATTTCCGCTTAGTTTCTTAGTGTCCTAGACTTGAAAGAAGAACTGCAGCCACTCCATATGGATAAGCATCGCATGCTAATGTAATGGCGAACCACAACTACTGGCGTAGCCCATCAGGAAAATGGAACTGGCTTATGAACTCCCAAATCGTGAAGACGTTGTAATTCATCAATCACTCGTCCTTCAAGAGCGTAACGAACCAGACGAGCTCTTAAATAAAATAAAATTAACATCCTGCTCAATGTCTAAATGAACTGATAACCCTTTGAATTTACTCAGTAGTATATTATTCTCTTGCAAAACTGGATGATCAAATCTTGAAATGTTGAATATTCTCTCTGGTGGCAGTAAGACTGAATTTATTCCTTGAACAGAAATTCCCAAATCTTCGAACCGATTCCTGCCTAATAAGCTGTGGTCTTTGCAACCATCGACAACTACTAATGGCAACATGGCAATCCTGCCTCTGAAATAGACCTTGACCACCTTTGTGCTGACAGTCTTCAGCACGAAGTCTACAAGGCCTTGTAGACTTCGTGCCTGTGGCCACCATGGAATATCACACAGCATTTCGCGTCTTTCTCCCTCGTGCCGCTAGAAGTCGCATGATCGCAAGCACTGCTTGATACTGCCGCGATCTTGCGATATTTTATCATGTGCCACGACTGAGAACGTCGCCAAATACCGTGAAACATTCCATCGTGAAGACAGGCCCTGAGGGCCAAAGTAAAAAAAATCGCAGTGTAATTTCTTGTATTCCTCTAGTCTTAAGAATGGCCTTGGTGAACAACTCACACAAATGAGTCTCACAAAAGGGGCATGCTTGGGGGGTGCAGAGAGTAGAGGTAAATTAGAGCACAGATCATTTCATGGTATGACACACACACACACACACACTCTCTTTAAAGTGGATAATGAAAAAAATTTTCGAAGTATTCATAAAGAACTGGAGTCTATTAAACACCATATTTACATTTTAGAACCACCCACTAGATTACACCCAGTTCATTATATTCCTTGTGACGTATTACAACATTCAATTTCCTCAAGAGGAAAAGGTATTTAACCCGTTTTTGCTCGAGTTTATTTTTTTTATATTATTTTATTTTTAGCAACTGAATAATAACATAGGTAATATATAGTTATGCTCTAAATGAAAATTATCGTTTTCACTGTTATCATTTTCGAAATCTGGACTGTTCCAATATTGGAACACCAGGCACGAATGGGTCCAATGATTTTTAGGCCCCATCTATATTATTTTTTCTTCTTTTGAACGTAAAAAAAGACTACAATTTGGTTATTTTCTACATCAAAATAAAAGCTAAATAATTAGCCTGGAGCATGAAACAATTTTCAGACAATTTTGTTATATTTTCACATTGATTGGTTGTGTTCTATTTACACATTATACATCTTCACTGCTTTGTGGCTGGTGGAATCCAATGTCCTGTACACGAAGTCTACAAGGCTTGTAGACTTCGTGGTCCTGTACTACCATACCTCACAGAAGTTAATACGGAAGATATCGGTAATTTGCTAGATTTAGATCTTTCACCCGAGGGTAAAATTTTATACTTTTGAAGATAATTTTGAACAATAGATCCTGTGAAAGAAAGGTGGTCCGTTTTTTGGCCTTACTATTTCTAAATAGCTACCAGACATTGTGAATAGAGGTATCAACAGATATGCAGAGAACATAAATACAGGCTATCACAACTTTTTAGATCTGATTTTAAGTCTACAGCAGTCCAAATTTTTGTCCATTATATCAACACCTCCCATGAATTTATTATATTCTCCTAATATGTTACTTTGTACAATGGGGATTTTCTTTTTTTACTTGAAAGCCGTATCTAAACGGTTTACCGCGAACGAAGTGCTATACTGCGATTTTTGTAGGAAGAGCTCTCAAGGCCACTCAAATCCCATCTTCGCGATGGAATATGTCACAGCATTTCGCGTCTTTTCTCGGTCTTGCCGGTAGAAGTCGCATGATCGCAAGCACTGCTTCATACGGTCGCGATTGTGCGAAATCTAGCGGAACGACTGTGAATGATACGAAATGCCGTGACATATTCCATCGCGAAGATGGGATTTGAGTTATCTTGAGAGCTCTTCCTACAAAAATCGCAGTATAGGCTCCATGCCTTCCATAATACGGTACCATGCTCTCATCTATAGCCGAGATTCTTCGTAAATGCAGCATTTTGCATATCGTTTGTTCAGTTCGGAAACGAGAGGTGTTCGTTTTGCAAATATGTCATTTTGTTTTAGGTCATTTTCTGCGCAATGACGCACTGCATTGCCGAACTGAGAGCTTCATTACAAGTCTCTCGAGTCTGTTTCCCAAAATTTTCTTCATTTTGGTACAATAAAACAAATCCTGATAAAATCAGATTTCCAACGAAACATTTTACTTTCTCAGAAGAACGTGTAAATGTGTAATCACCATTCTGCTGAGCGAACAATACGTACTTTTTGTAAGAAAGTCCCAAACGTCGTCATAAAAAAATAGTCCAAAACAATACTGGGTCATTTGGTACTATAGTTATGTCTCTCGTAATATTGAAATTTATAAATTCAGGATTTATGTCAATTTTCCCCAATTTTTTGTTTTCTTACGTTGGAAACAGATACGCACAGATTTTTCTCTTGAATGAACTCATCATGATGTCCAGAGCCACGATTACTCTAGTTCAATGAATGATGTCGGTCTTTCAGTCCCACTGAATCGGATAAGTGCCTCACGTTCTGATCCTGATCTAACGGAGGTTTATGGTAGATTTTTTAGTGTGCCACTAGAGGCTTCAGAACAGCTGTCCTCAGCACTGATACATCCATCTTCTGAAGACATGATAAAGATAGATATACTGCTGTAATCAGTATCCTCCTCCAGAATCGCAATTATTTGTTCTACTGTTAATAATTGATAGAATGAAAGACATGTTAGATGAATAATAAAATAATACTTCATGGTACCATTCGTGGCTGGTGTTCCAATATTGGAACATTTTAGAAAAATCGTTTCTAGCTCAACTAAATAGTAATATTTTCAAGATTTTTTACTTTACTGGTAAGAAGATAACTTCATTAACTATTCTCATAGGAACAAAAAGTTTATCGTAAAAATATGACACAATTTTTTGTATCTTTTATCATTCATGGTGCCAGCAGTGAAACGTCGGCTCAATAAACCTTCTCTTCTCGGTACTGTACTCTTCTCTGTTGAAGTACTAGAAACATAACGAAGCCTCCATGTGCATTCCACGATAAGGAGGGATCAAAGACAAATCCAGTCGCTTGTTCAAATAATGGAACACTGGGCAAATATGGGTTAAAGAATTGTCCTCTGCAGACTTTACTTAATCTGTACCTGTAAATATAAGACGACCCTGTGTTTTCCGAATAATTTTTAGGACAACTTCATCTTAGGACAACATACTCTTTTTATTACATTTGGAAGTTGATCAAAAGGTTATTTCCCTTTAAAGGTAAATATGTAATGAACTTGCTTATCATTTCTTGTTCCAACCATGGTCTCTCTTACTACATTCCATATGGTATATTAAACAATTAATCACATAATCCAATATTGCTTATTTCTATTCCTTGGGGCCAACGATTTGAGAATTGCGAAAATTTGTAAACCTTGTGTGGAGAGATAGGAGATTGGGAATAAATGTCAGTTGGCTGAGAAGTTCTTTTGTGATATGCTGCCTGATTCATGAATATATCAAAACACAGTTGAGAAACATTTTTAAAAACAAACACGATTACAAAAATGATAATTTATTTACATTTACATTCTCATATTTAACCACTCTTTTTAGGTTTAGTGAATGTTTTTCTTTTCTTTAGCTTTTTCCTTGCTATTTCCATATTATGGAGTTCAGAATAAACTTCTGAAAATATCTCTGCCTGTTCTTCCTCTGGAATTGTTGCTCTGCAAAATGTAATTTATATAGGCAAATTATCAGTGATTAAATGAAAAAAGGTCAGTACAGAAAGAAGTGGCTTTAAATAAAAAAATTGTTCACGTCAAAATACAATCACATACCGATATTGCTTCATAAGATCATATTTTTCCCAAGGTGTAGCTAATTTTTCTGCCCTCTTATAAAATCTTTCAGGAAGGCCTAAGTCTTGGACACCTTTTAAATTCTTACGCTCCCATCTATCCAACCATGGACGAGGCTTCAGTTTCACCTATTAAATTGGAATTTAACCTATTTATTTCCAAATAAAGGATTAAGATAATATCACATAATTCACATATTGAGTTTACCTTGATATCATTCACAGGCACTGGTGCACCTTCTATTTTAATTTCAGGATCCATATCTTGTGGGAAAGTACTATATTCTGGAAGTGCATCTCTAAGGTAAAATAGCTCATCATCTAGTCTTTTTTCAAGTCGTAACACTTCAATTTTCTGAATTGTTGGATTGTACATTTCATAAGCAACTTCAACACCTTAAAATCAAAAATCTTAAAATCAATATCAAAATCAAAACCTTAAAATCAAATCAATCAATGCAAACCGAAAAGGCTTGAATTAAAAAGAGATAAAATAAAACACAAGAGACGCACCTTGATGATCAATAACATTCCTCAAAATAAAAGAAGCGCGTAAGCCACACCCACTCCGACTAATACAAATACCTAAAAACCTATGTGGTTTTCCTCCTGAATGAGGATCAGATGTAGTTACAGCTAGTATAGATCCTGAAATGGAAGAATTTCAGCATCATCTTATTAAACTGAAAGAAATAATTCTAAAGAATAATTCATGGCTAAACAAAGAGCTTGGTGATTAGTATACGAGGAGCTTAGCGACTAGTGAGAGGAGGAAGGATTGCAGGGAAAGGCAAAGGAGTGCATGCATCTTGATACACTTGCCAAACAATTACAAAAAACACTTGCATGGAAAGTAATAAAACTAAATATTCTTGGGTCTTTGAGACATCTCCAATAAAGTAGTTTGCAGTTTCATATTCTGCACACTTGCATACCTACAAAACTCTATATTTCACTCACATTTTTATGTTGAATAATTTTTATGGTTAAGTTAATGCTTGAATTAATGTAGAATTGGGATATAATCCACAACCTCAATCCCCGTTTCTGAGCAAAAATGGGAGAGATATAAAGAATTATGAGAAGTATGCCTATCTAAAAATAGAACTACAGGCATCACAATTTTGGTTTGAATTAGCTAAGGGCAAAATACATTTGCTAGATACTCGTAAAATAATTCTTGATTCATACATTCGCTTTCAGAGCACCCAGCCTAATTATCAGAAACTTCATTTGCTATTCCAGCTGGTATGAGACTATATCGATAAACTACTTTTGGTGGTGATAAATCCCCATTTCCAGATATCAAGGAAGTCACACTTCTTTTCCTATAATTTCCTGCTCACTTTTCTGCTAATACTTTCCTTCATTTGGATTTGAAAAGAAAGCTGCTTCATCAATGATAAATGGATTTTGCAGGGTTGACTCAAGACCCATTTCTTCAAAATAATTTCTTACTTCTTCAAAACACTTTTCTATTTTTACTTCAACTTGTAGTCTTGCAATTGTGAAATTTTAACACACCTTAATTATCATAATTGCCTTAAAAAAACCAAGATATTAATTTTTGCTGGGAAAGAACTCCTTCACAGATAGTTTTGTATTTTGGTTGCCAACTTTCTCATTGTAAAAGTAGATTTGGAAATAGGAAAGCCTGCAGTCTGCAATAGCAATACCCAGTAGACAAATTTCTTCATCTTCATCAGAAAAGACAATAGGTTTTCTAATGCTTTTGTTCATTGAGATGTGTTCCTTTATGCTTAGGCAGCAATTTTGCCCTCAACACATCAAACTCCTTTGTCCTCCAAAACTGCTGCATTATAATTTCTCCCTTCATATCACAGCATCTATCACAAATTTTTGGGATGCTGTATTTCCTAAATCTCCAGAAAGGGCACATTCATTAAAATTTTTCCTCAAGCTGACACAGAAAACCTAAGGTTAACTCGGTTCTGGACCTATTAGACATTTAAAATGAAGACTTATTTATGACATTATTCGCTTGTGAACACTATAAAAAGAGGACAAAATTATTACCAGAACCTGAAGTTATAACTACCATCTTTCCCATGTGATATCAAGTTTATGAGAAACTTAACCTCACAAGCCCCCTAATATTTCATAATCTAGAATGAAGTAAGGTTATAAACACAGATCATGCCCTAATGCTTTCCTTGTTAACATCCTGATTCCTCAATCTCACAAAGAAAACTCATTTTTTATTAACAACTAAAAGACAATAACAAATTTCTTAAGAAATTTGTAAGGATTTCCATGAATTACTAATTAGGTAAACGACCATCAAAATATAAATCACTGAATTGTAATTAAGACTTGTCATCTCGAGGTCTTCTCTATTAGTTACCTCTTGGAGAACCACCTTAACTACTAGAATATTTATTATTCCTGCACGTTACAATTATCATTGCATGTCGGCATTGGTTCCATTTTCTTAGCTCGGTACTCAAATAGGATAATATACTTTGCCTAAAATAACGTAAATCACTTAAATGCCAGACATATTAATATATTTACTAACCTACATAAAATTCAGGAATATCAATTTGTGACCTTCGTTTTAACATATCCATTCTTTCAAGTTTCTCTCTTATTGTATTTCTCTTGTCAAAAGCAGGATCTGGCAAAAATTCTGGATATGTAAATCGATAATCAACAGGAGTCACAGATTTTCTTTCCAATTCATTGAATTGGTCCTGTGCATCACTAGGCAGAGTAGATGCTGTGGATTTGACAGGACTGCTAACTATACAAGAGGAAGAAACAGAAATCATTCTAAAATTCAAAAAGGTGAGATCAACATATGGTTTAATTGGTTGAGTTAGTGGAAATGCTTCCAACTCACATAGTCGGGAGGTTAGGCACACGTTCAATCTAAATTCACGCGAAACTGTTCGCAGGCAGGCGCCGAATGCCATCTTATTTAAATATTTATTAGAAATTGGATAATTTTAATTAATACTTCAAAACATTATAGTAAAGCGTTACTTCGGCAGTTTAACTGAAGTACTCTCCCCGCGCAACCCTCCGTGGTTCTTCTTCTTTACAAATCCTCCTTTACCAATCTAATACTTTTTGAAGAACAAAAATGTTCTGTTTGTTTCCATCAAGACTTAAAAGCACAAGGTCCAGTAACAAAAGTCGAATATTCCAACCCGGCAACTAACACAAGCACAAGCAAGATTACACTGTTAAGGATACTATACTCCGATTTAAACATAGCTGCACTTCAAGGTCACGAGCTGGAAGGAAAGAAGGATATTGTTATCCAATCAGGAGCTCCAATATCACAAATTAACGTCCTAACGTAGCTCCCGATTTGACAGTGTTCCCCTCTCCTTCTAGCTCGTGATTGAAGTGCAGCCAAGCTTAAATCGGAGTATGAACGGAATATACATGTTCAGAATGTACAAAAAACGTCGGCAGCTACACTTTAATTTAAATACTGTGTCATTACAAGGCCATTAGTTCCATAGAGAAATCAATCCAAGCTTCGTTAATACTTAAATTTTTAATATTGGTGCTCCCGATTAAGGTCCGATTAAATTAAGAAGGTGATTGACATTTGTGAGTGGAGGGGAGCGACGTTGCCAGGTCGCAAACCACTGAGCACGTGTTACCGGGACACGAAAACAAGCACTTCAAAAAATACGTGTAAAAGTGTAAAAAATACGACAAAAGCCTAACCTCAACGCAACTCATCACAACACAGTACACATTGCGCGAGCAGCACAGGCAGAAACGCGGGCGGCGCGGCGGCAGGGAAGTCGCTGTGCGATGCTCAAATGTTCCTCGTGTTCGGCAGTGGCAACTGAGCGACCTGACACGTCACATTTTGTCTCTGTGGTTAGCAGCTGCCATGGAAACGGGAGAGGCGTCCTGACGTCACACAGAACTGTCAATCATCTTCTTAATTTAATCGGACCTTAGACATTAATTTGGCATTGACCCCCTCTCCTTCCAGCTCGTGATCTTATAGTGCCGCTGTATGGAGAATGTAATTGGAGTATAATTTGCCAAACATCTTCACTGACATAAGGCGGTGACACGAAGTCTAGACTTGTAGACTTCGTGGGCGGTGAACGAAGGAGTATGTCTCTGCTTTTTCAGCCAATAGCAACGCACATACTAAAGACTCTATGACCATGAGATATTTATGGTGGAAAGAGGCCCATCGTTCCACCATGGGCCTCAAGGCGCTTGGGATATTCTGATCTACCTATCATCTACTTATACTGCGATTTTTCTAACATTGCCCCTCAAATCCCATCTTCGCAATGGAATATGTCACGGTATTTCGCATCTTTCTCAGTCGTTCCGCTAGTTTTCGCATGATCGCGACCTTCGAGCATAGAATACATAGAGGCGCCATAGTCGCTTCCTACTCATGGAAAGTTGAGGCAAACATGAAATGACTCCGATGACGTCACAGGTTGGCAGAAGTCTGGTATCGTCGTATGTTATAGGCATCAGGGACTACCTTTCTGTCCCAATTTTAAACGAATTTGTGTACATGAGCTAATTATTTTTTCATCGCCGGTAAACAAATGAAACTAAATATTTTTTTATGCTTTTGAATAATTTTCAATCCGACATACCTTTTAAGAAATGAAAAATAACGTTCATTGATAGTTTTCGAGAACATTTTCACTGCTATGTGACTCTATTTGAAACAAGAAAATAATTTATAATTTAGTACATTTAACTCCAGAACTAAAGTGATTTCACTAATTAAAAAACTAATGGTGCTACAGAATGGCACAGACTTTCCCGTATTAGTTTTCTATTTCCTTTGCTCTCGGCTAGCTATTCGAACTTGCCACATTCTCTTGCCACCTGCCATCTATCGCCGCCCAAAGTACATTTTTTGGACAATTTTATTAATTGTTCAGTTTCCAAATAGTAGAACGGAAACATTATTTTAAGAATATTAAAGAACAGTAAAGCCTAATCTTAAAAGGCAATTTTCATTGAAATATTTGGGAAAGTAAAAAGAAAGGTTTATCTCCCCCTTAGCAATGGAAAAGAAGTTTAACTTGATTTATCCCCAGATAGTTTTTGGAGTTACAAGTTTAACTTGCAGACCAATAATATATTATTTGTATTAAGTTTCTGTTCTTCTAATTTTTCTCCAAAATTTTCATAATCCCCTCCTTCATAATTAAAAACATCGTGCTCAGTATTGACAGCAATCTCCAGGTTTATGTATATTTTACTTACTTAAAAGAATAGTTATTTATATAATACAATAGGAAAAGGATTAAAATTTATTTTTCTCAGGCTTGCGTATCTGAACATATAAGTATTTACAGATTAAAATTAAAGAGAATACTTGTCAGATAGTAACAATTTATTCTCAAAAACATACATTATTGATTATTATTTTCAAAACATTGCAAACACGTGAAAACAGCATCTACCTAACCTAAAAACATATGACCATTAGTACTTATCGAAAAAATGCAATATCAACTCCCTTTTGGTACCGATTCGTGCATTTATTAGCACTACAAGAAACAACCATCTTCACTCGACAGAAAATTGCCCTCACAACGCACACAATGTCACAAAATACAGATAAAAAGGAAGTCGGGAAATTGCATTCGAACGCTGCAATCGCTGTTTTTGCCAACCTGTGACGTCACGGAGCAGAGTTATGTTTGCTTCAAAATTCTCCGCTCAGGGTGCCTCTATGTAATCTATGCTCGAAGATCGCGACCGTGTCAAGCAGTGCTTGCGATCATGTGACTTCTACCGCAAGACCGAGAAAGACGCGTAATGCCGTGACATATTCCATCGCGAAGATGGGATTTAAGTGGCCTTGAGGGGCAAAGTTACAGAAATCGCAGTATAACTCACGTTACAAAGTATAAGCAAAAATTGTGAATTACAGAATAGCTCCAATTGTAGACTGCACGCTTTCTCAGGAACAACAGGAGTTTATGGTCCGATTAAAATTAGAACCGACTTGGGACCTCGGAGCGCTGCAGTGGAGGGGGCAGCGCTCAACCAACGATGGCTGCGTATCGGGAGGCACGTCGCTGCATGGTTGCCACGGCAGAATGTAACCAGAACCGCGTGGGCCCGACGGCCGGGCGGTTTCGCCCTGGCCGGCGCATGGCGCGCGGGGGTGAGGCGGGACGCGATGACAGATTTAGGGGGCCATTCCGGTCCCTTTCGTCCGCTTCGCTTTGCAACATCCAGTTGCTGATCAGTGACGAGACGCTAAACTAAAGAAAAATTATCTTGTGCTTTGTTGAATGGTTGATGTGCCAAAATTCTAGTATTGAAGATATCCAAAGTTTATTAAAAGCAGAACTCTTAGAAGAAGTAGTAAAATTAAAGCCACGATTTCCTGTATATGCTATCGATGAACTGGCCAAGAAACACGGGCATGAGGTGATTCGATTGCCGCCCTACCACTGTCACTTTAATGCTATTGAGAAAATTTGGGCGCAAATAAAAGGTTACGTGGCAGATAAAAATGCAAAATTTACATTACCTGAAGTGGAAAAGCTCATGAATGAGGCTGTGGAGAGGACAACTGCAGAACAATGGCGCAATGTAGGTCATTTTAAAAAAATTATGTCGAAAGCATGGGTAGACGAAGGAATTGTGGAACAAAATTTTGAAGAACTTATTATTTCTCTTCAATCTTCGAGTTCTAGCGCTTCGGAACAATCATCAGAGGAAAGTGACTCTGAAATAAGTGGAGTGTTTCCTTTGTAACAGTAATTTGTTTGACAATTAAAACTGTAAATAGTGTAAATATAACGGAATTTCTTGTGATTGTAATGACAGATCGGGGTAAGTGAATGTGCTTCGTCGTTCTGTTTGGAAGTGGAGAGTGGCATTTGAAGGACGAGTAATGCAGTTGTGGCCAAGGCGCCTGCAGTCTTCCACCCACTGAAAGTACCGCTTGTCTCTCTGTCACCGCGACCGGGCCGGGCGGTCCTCGCCGCTCCGACCCCGCCGCCCTAGCACGTGCTCCGCCGCTCTTGGCGTGGCAACGCCGCTCCCCACCACAACGCGCTCCCAAGTCGGTTCTTATTTTAATCAGACCATAGAAAAGGTCGTTCAACAATAGATAACTTTTCTTGTTGCCTAAGCAAAATGGTGTTATTTCCACGAATTTGAATTGTGGATAAGCATTAATTGGTACAGAAGAAACTCAAAACAATGTGTGAATCTAATAGATCAATTGGACATCTGAGTGACTCTCATAGTGAACATTCCATAACAAACATTAGTATAAAGTTCAAAAATTAAAATATTGATACAAAATGAACCAGATCTGAAAACCGATTGAACAGCAGTGTTTTGCATCCCTCGCAACAAGAATATTGGAGCCTAGAAAAAATCTCAAGTTGATGCCAATATCAATACAAGACAAACCTCCCGTCTTTTTTACTTTCCCGTATACGTACGTATACACGGAGTGATTGATATACGTAGTAGAGGGAAAGTTTTGTAATGCTGCGCGAAAAAATGGCCAATTTTCGGCGGAAAAAAATTAATTGCCGGGCCGTGAAAACGAATAAGTGGATAAAACCAGTTGCTAAATTAAGAAAAAAAATCCTCTATCTCGTGGTGTGGTCAAAATCCATGATTTGTTGCTTCTTTATACTTAAAAATCGATTGACGGCATTCCGTCCGTCTGTCCGTCTGTGGTCAACGCTAGCGCCTAAATCGTTCGGTTGATTTTCTTCAAAATTGATATTCCCCAGTCGATCTGATTCTAGTCGAAGCTTTGTGATTTTGAAAAAGATTCTTTAAAATTTGGGGGTACTTTATATGAAGCCCCCCGGGGATTTTCAACATTTTCTCAAAAACGGCTCCAAATTTTTTCTTTAAATTTATGTATGAATAGAGGAATAAACACTTTTTAACATGGCATAGGTCCGATTTTCACGTACAGCTCTGAATTTTCGAAAATTGTGAAAGTTTGAATTTTTTTCGGCGTCTTTCTCCAACTACAAAATTGAAGATAGAGATTTTTTCTTCAAATAAAATTTGTTCTGCATATTGAGTTCTTTAATAAAGGTCATGTAAATGTTTTTCACAATTTTGGTAGTTTTCGTGCAATATTGCGTGCAATATGTGCAATTTTAAAAAATTACAAAAACAAAATTTTCTCAAAAACGGCTCCAAATTTTTTCTTTAAACTTTTGGTAGGGATAGTGGTAAATGTAGTCTATCAACGACATAAAAGCCATTTTGGTCTATCGGTTGGTTTTTTCAAGAATTACAAAAATGTAAATTTTTTTACTTGTCTCTCACGTCGTTAATATTTACATTATCGGCGATTTTTACATTATTATATTTACGAGTATATATGCTTTAAATAATGTCAAGTAAAGTTTCTCGAAAACACTACCGTTTTCTGTGAAAATTAGCTCAAATTTCGGCATTTTCAGAAATGCTCAAACGTCATTTTCTCGTATATGGCTGCAATTTTTTTCTTGAAACTTTTGTAACGGATAGTGCTAATTACACTCATTAGTATAGGGTGAAGTTTATTTTGAGTTTTTTTTGTTTTTTTCAAAAATTATATAAATGTAAATTTTTTGAAAGATCTCTCACATCTTTAATATGCACATTATCCGCAATTTGTAAAGATGATTATATTTGTGAGTGTAAGTGCTTCAAATAACTTCAAATAAAGTATTTTGAAAACTCAAAACTTTTCTGTGAAAATGAGCTTCAAATTTCGCATTTTTAGTAGTGCTAAAACGCCATTTTCTCTTAAACGGCACATAATTTTTAAGAGAAAATTGCCATTTACGGCTAGGTTTTTGTGTTCTTTAATATTCTAAAATTAATGTTTCTGTTCTACCAATAGGAAACCGAAAAATTAAGAAAATGACAAAAAAAATGTACTTTTGGCGATGATAGATGGTAGCTGGCAAGAAAGAGTATGTGGCAATTCCGAATAGCTAGCGAAGACGCAGGAAAATAGAAAACTAATACGGGAAAATCTGTGCCATTCTGTTTCTGTTTTTTGACAAATAAATAAAATAAATACAGTCATGCTTAATTTTTTCAAAATACGAGTAGTTTTTCTTTAATTTTGTGACAAATGTAATAGGCCGCTGTAAATTTACTGCGCTTCGGACAGCTGGATGCGTCGTAAATTAGAATGTGCAATTTTGTATATTATTTCTTTCTTCGTTTCTTACATTCGAACTTTGTTATAGACTTACACATTAATATTTTATAAATTGTTTATTTTGAAATATTTGAAATAAGTAAAAAGAATTAATAGCTCTCAGAATAGCGACAATGCAGGGTCTGCAACAATGGAATTCACTTTGCGCTCGCGAATATCTGTGAATTAGGGTCATTGTTGTGACCTAAGGGAGCTGTAAGAAAAGGGTAATAATTTATGATATGGATTATAATTGTCTAATTTATGTTGATATTTTTTTTTTTAACATTTGTTGCGTACACAATTTCCGCGCACGCGCCTCTCTCTTGCGCGCCCCTGCGTCACTACCCGGCGGCCAGAATTGGGAAGGAATTAGGATAGAGGTAGGTTTTAGGGCACTTCACAGGGGTTGGACTAGCCCTTGCGAAGCAGTCAAACTGGTTTTGTTGGAACAAATTTCACATGAGATCGACGGGAATCGAACCCGGACCTCCTTGGTGAAAGGCGAGCGACTTCGCTCTGAGCCACCAGATGACTATCAAGGATCAAATATTTGCAGGCAAATATTTAGTTTTGCACCAAATGCTGTACCATTTGTAGTGAGTAGAGAATTTGTTGCATGGTTTTAAAATACTCTTCCCTAATCATGGCCCAATGGAAGGCATTTCTATATTTCCAGGGTATCAGGCTTCTTTTTCCAATACAGGGTTACAAAACTTTTGCATTCTATTTTTGTGAAGTTGTAGAAATCACATAGTTCTGACAACGCTGCAATGGAAATAGTAAGTTCCAAGCGAAGATGTTAGTAGCGCATAAAGTGCAATATTACAGTACTAAGGTCCGATTAAATTAAGAAGGTGATTGACATTTGTGAGTGGAGGGGAGCGATGTTGCCAGGTCGCAAACCACTGAGCATGTGTTACCGGGACACGAAAACAAACACTTCAAAAAATACGTGTAAAAGTGTAAAAAATACGACAAAAGCCTAACCTCAACGCAACTCATCACAACACAGTACACCTTGCGCGCGCAGCACAGGCAGAAACGCGGGCGGCGTGGCGGCAGGGAAGTCGCTTGCGATGCTCAAATGTTCCCCGTGTTCGGCAGAGGCAACTGAGCGACCTGACACGTCACGATTTGTCTCTCTGGTTGGCAGCTGCCATGGAAACGGGAGAGGCGTCCTGACGTCACACAGAACTGTCAATCACCTTCTTAATTTAATCGGACCTTACTTAGCTGTTTCCTCTAATACGGGAAAGTAAGGGCTGTTGTAGCACCACTAGTTATTATCTAGGGAGTCTGAGATTAGAAAAGAAAACCTAACATAGTGCAATTATTGCTGAGAGAATTACAGACTCCCAAGACTTTTATCTAGACTTTCGTAATGCATTTGTTAGTTCTAACATTCCTTTTTTAAGCTATAGTCAATTATAATTATTTTTTTGCAAAATATACTACCCATTAAGCCAAACGATATGCAAGGGAAAAAATACCTCCCATTTTATTTTGATTCAACAATATCTAAACAAGAAATATGTATCATTGTGAAATGTGTATCGTGTGAATACAAGGAAAAGATGGTTCCAGTGAAGACAGAAGTCTATCAACCTAATCCCTGATAGTGAAGACGAAACGTATCTCAATTTTATACAAGAGTATGTCGGTCAGGAATTTCTTCAAGTGCCTGTCCAACGCTTCATTCTACTTCTTCAGTGGCAACTTCCAGATAAAGATGGACATTTTCTTTCTCATGTATTTTGTCTGGCATGCTCTACTGTTTCCAGTTGTGGTCTTAATAGTTGGTAAAACCCACAAAAAAATAACAATTCACCAGTCAAATTGGCCATTTTAATTGATAACATTAAATTGTTCCCTATCAAGATATTTTACACTATTTTTAAAGCTGCAAAATTCGCATCAATGCTCAAAAAATGAATCAACTATATCCTAATCATGTTATGTGCAAAAATCTATTTCATAAAAGGTTCAAGAAATTTCCAAGTTCGAACAACAGATTCTAAACATCACTTTATTAATAACAGAACTATCACTCGAGTCCACCCATCCCGTTGACGGTTTTTTTGGATCCACTTCGCTCTTCTTTCCTCGTCTGCCAGGAATCTACATAGCTTGTTAACTTTGTTACTGCTGTTCCGCAATTGTATGCCGAACATCCGACCATAGTTACGTTACGAAAACCGACAAAAATACCCAAAAACACACAGGCGCAACACATATGTTCTTACAAGCACGAGCCGAAGACTATGAACCAAAATGGCGGATTACCATATCTACTGTTTATAGAGCCCTATTTCTCTAATAGGGAGCTTCTACGTCACAACATAGTAGTGAGGAATATGCACAACAGTAGTGACGTGGAAGTTCCCTATTGGAGAAAGCCTTCCCTCTCCATTTTTTGTCACCTAGGTGCGCCAAGAACGAAAAATCCAAGTATAGACGTAATTCTTAAATTTTTAGTAAAACTTAGTACATGGGCGTAGCCAGGGGAGGGCAGGGGGGGGCAGTTGCCCCCCCTAAAACTTCAGAAATTTATAAAATTTGTATAAAACATCAATCAAAAATTGTATGATTTTATTATATTTATATATGAAGAAAAAGATTTGGTTTACTTAAGTAAAATATGTTATATGATAGAATTTTAATATATATACAGTAAAGAAAAAATATCTAACTAAAAATGTAATCATTTTTAATTAATCTTAATTTATTTTTAAGTTATTAGGTAAAAATGAAGCGTTGGAGTTTTCGTATTCAATTTTATCAGCCATTCAGCCCAGCATGAATCACACTCGCTCAAAATGTACAATGTTTTTGAATTCTACAGATTTTGAGATAAGATTAAATCAACACCGATCACCGTCCTATTGCAATAATTGTGTTAGTTTCTTAGTTTAGTCCCGATCGTCTGAAACAAGTGAACGTGACATAAATTGATATACCTTACGTATGAAAATACGGATTGTTTAATTATTGTGTTTAATTGAGAGTCAACAGCAGTACATATAAAGTGCTTTTTGAAATATTACATACGCTCCACGGTGAGTAAAACATTACATTATGAACTATCCTTCTAGAATAAACGTTAATAGTATTTCAGAAAATAATTTTCTTTTACGAGACATAAAAAATAATATTTATAATAATCAATGATTTTTCCATGACTACCAAAAACAACTCTTAGATAAGCATGATTCATGAAGAACGACGATTATGAAACAAATGCAAAATCTGTCTTGAATTTTCTGTTGCACATTTCATAAAATAGAATGAGCTTATGAAATGGTATGAATTGCTATGTGTATGGATTGAGGACATTATTGTAATTTTAATTGGACCAAATACCTGTTAATATTTTTTATTTCTTTTGAATTAAATTTCCTAAATTTAGACAAATAAATAATTCATAAAAGAAAACTGCTAATAACTTTTTTGTTGTTTCGTAGAAAAAATTCTTTCGAAAAAAATGTGATTAATTTGTTATAATTACCTAAATCAATATTTAGAAATAAATCTAAAATCAATCTAAATCAATTTTTTTGTTACAAAAACCAGTTAATCATTGTGCACATTATATTTATACATTAAGTTACAGCAAAACCTTGTTTTAATCTGAGAAAATGAAACATTATGTCATATAATACATTCATATTTTTATAAAAGCGTAATTTTTGTAAAAATATTTTGAAAGAATATACTAATATAATCGTATTATATTAATATAATAATATTATTTTCGTAATTTTAATTTCTCTGGAATATTCTGTTTTAGAAGTTCCCGTCTAGGGTTTACTTTTTAGTGTTGGAGTTACGCTTGAACATTCTGCTATATTCTTCTTAATATAGATAAAGTTTGTTATGGACATAAGAAAATTTTTGATCAGTAAGTATTGTGATATCTAAACACAAAGTATAAGTAATTTTAAGTATTTCTAAATCTAGAATAGCAGTTATTAAGAGCATAAAAATCTGTTTTCCTGTAGACATTTTTAATGTAGAATATTTTATATATTTATAGGTAATCAAAAAAGAAAACTAGAGGAAAGAAATGAATCCAAAAATGAAAGTGACGAAAAGAAAGCAAAATTTGTATCAACACTTAATCGTACAGAACCTCAACCAGGACCTTCATCCTCTTATCTAAGTAATGATGAATCACTTGAACCTCACATTGATGATCCTCTCCAAAATGATTTAGGTCTACAGATTGGACGATCTTTTCACATGACACCAAAAGAGAAAAGTATGTTTCTGAAATCTTGTTGGATTCTGCCTATACTAGTTATATTTTTGTTGTAATTATTAAGGACATTTAAAAATTGCTATTTGATCTTTCTGTACAAATTTCTAATGTCGAATATTTTATATATTTATAGGAAATCAAAAAGAAAACCAGAGGATAAAAATGAAACCGAAAATGAAAGTGACGAAAATAAAGCTATATGTACATCAACACTTAATTGTACAGAACCTCAACCAGGACCTTCATTCACTTATCTGCCTAATGAATCAATTGAACCTCACATGGATGATCCTCTCGAAAATGATTTGGGTTTATGGATTGGACGTTCTTCTCAAATGACACCAGAAGAAAAAATTACACTTCTAAAATCTTGTTGGATTCCACCCATGAGTTATGATTTTAGTAAAGATGTAAAACCCTCCGAAAGAAAATTTAAGCATGCTTGGATACAAACATATTCACCCTGGCTTGTATATTCGAAAGCACTCAAAGGCGGTCTTTGTAAATTTTGTGTCCTCTTTCCTCCACCCATTGGTTCAGTTAAAGGTATTCTTGGATCATTTATGATAAAGCCTTTTACACGCTATAAAAATTTACATGAAGATTGTAAAAAACATTCTTCTAATCATTGGCACAAAACTGCAGTTACTGCGGCCAGAGATTTTACTGCTAATGCTCCAGTTGATGTGCAACTATTACACGGCCACAAAAAAATTATAGAAGAAAATAGTAAGATTTTAAAATCGATAATCTCCACAATTTTATTTTGTGGGACCCATGATCTGCCTTTAAGAGGAAAAGTTCAAACTGGAGGTGTGTTTCAGGATTTAATTAAATTTCGAATTGAAGCTGGTGATAAATACTTGAAGCAACATTTTGATGAATCTAACGCTAAAAAAAATGCAACATATATGTCTCCTCAAATACAAAATGAAATTATTAGTTTGTGCGGGGCTGTCATTAAAGATGATATAATAGAAGACGCAAAAAAAGCATACGCATTTAGTGTACTAGCGGATGAGACAGCTGATATATCGGGGAAAGAGCAATTGTCAATTGGTTTAAGATTTTTTGATGAAAAACAGATGAAAATTCGGGAAGAATTTGTTGGCTTCGTTGAACTTAAAGCTCTCGATGCTCATACAATTGCAACAGCAATAGACACATTTTTGGAAAAGGAAGGACTTGATCCGGAAAAATGTGTAGGTCAAGGTTATGATGGATGTGCAGCTATGGCTGGCAATGAAAACGGAGTACAAAGCATATTACAAAAAAAGTATAAACAAGCTAAGTTTTTTCATTGTGCATCGCACAAATTAAATCTTGTAGTTAATGACTTGAATAATGTACCAGAAATACGAAATACTATCTCTACAGTCAAAGACATTATTGCATTTTTTCGAGAGTCTGTATTAAGACGAAACTATATCCCGAATATTCCTATGTTTTGCGAAACTCGTTGGTCTCAAAAGTACAAAAGTATTTCTGTTTTTAACAATCATTTTACTGATATAATATCAGCTCTGCAAAAATTATCACTCATAGGAAACAATCAAACTAGGAAAACGGCATTCCAACTTCATGCAACTACAACTACAGGTAAGTTTGTTGTTGCTGTGGCTTTAATTGCAAAATATTCTGCGATATTGGAACCGGTGGTGAATGCTCTGCAGTCCAAAGCTTTGGACTTGTTGCAATGTTCAGAGCATATCCGAAGAATTCTTGGAGTAATAAAAAGTCATCGTAATGATCCTGAGCAGATTACAAGAGTACTCATGGAAAATGCAAAGAGCATAGCCGAAAAATGTGGACTGGAACTATTACTACCTAGAATTGTCGATAAACAAAAGCATCGTTCAAATCCTCCAGCATCCAATAAAGAAGAATACTGGAGAAGATCTTTAATAATTCCTTATTTAGATTCTCGCGTATCATCTTTGGAACGTCGTTTTTCAGAAGATCATTCAGCTGCGTTTTCATTGTTGATTCTTCATCCTCAAAATATGATGAAGATGACAATTGATGATTTCGAAAAAAAATCTAAAGAATTTGAATTATTCTACAATTTACAACGATTGAATTCCGAAACTGAATTATGGTATTCCACGTGGAGCAAAAGAAATTTGAGTGAAGAACAATTACAAGATATTAAAATGGCAGATTTAGTTAAAGAGGCCGACATTTTTTATCCCGAAACAAAAAAAGCGCTACTCATTTCTCTTGCTCTACCGTGCACCACTTGTACTGTAGAGCGATCATTCAGTACTTTACGCAGAGTAAAGTCTTGGTTAAGATCAACAATGACAGAAAATCGACTAAACGGTTTATGTTTAATGAGTGTACATAGGGAATTCGTAATAGGAAAAGAAGAGAAATATCTCAAAGAAATATTTGAGAGATTTGCAAAAAATCCACGCAAACTTGTTTTAGTTTGACAGTTCGTTAGTTGTTTTATATAGTCTTCCAATATATTTTATAATGTGTATTTTCTTTATATCATTAATAAACTAGTGTAATTGAATATATAATTTTTTTTAAAAAAATGTCTTCATAGTTTATTAATATTGTCCTTAAATGATATTCCTAAGGCAACTCAATACGAAGTATACATCTATGGCAAGTCGATGTTACATCAATAGATGTACGAGTGTACATCTATATCGATATCGAATTGATATATTTTTAATATTATATATCGAATTACATAAATTATATATCGAATTGATATATAATTGATATATTTTCGTATTAATGTTGTTTGCCCCCCCCTAATGAAAAACCTGGCTACGCCCATGACTTAGTAGATAGTATTTTGTATGTAGGCATTATAATTTTCAATAATTCCCCAATCAATAATATTTGCTGCTTCATACCTCAAACTAATTCACGATTCACTGCCGTGAATTTACAAAATTCACCTGACGTCAATTATCATATACTTTACAATTAAGGTGAGGATTTTTATGCCCGAAAAATCTGGAAATATGCTTTTAAAATACGCAATTATGAATTCAAACTTATAAAATATGCACTTAAATATGCAATTAAAATGAACAATATTTCATTTCTTTTATGAACCTCTCTTGCTAAAATTCAGCAGAAGCATGCTTGAAATGATTAGATATACTTTTGTGCAAACATAATGTAACCTAGCTTAATTCACGGGAGATTTGAAGAAAATATGTACCTCGGTGGAGTACATTGTATGTCTTGTTTAAAAAATGTGATATCACGAAATATAATACACTATTTTACTTATATCCTACATACAAATATTTCATCATTTATAGACAGGAAAAAACTCAAACAATGACAAGCTCTTTCTAATGAATGAACGCTCACAAATAAAAGGATTCTATGAAAACATGAAACATTTTACAGGTTAGTCTCTATTTTTTACGAAATATGCAAAATGTGCTCCTATAATTACACAAATATGCACTAATGCATCAGGAAAAATCGGCCAAATATGCAGTAACATATTAATCTCCATAGCATCTAATTCTAACCAAATGTCAAGAAATTCACTTGCTATGCCCTGAAGCAACGAACAAAAATATGTAAAATCATAGAAATCCGCTCGGTATTTATAATAAAGCCAATTTAGAACTTTTTTGCGTAGTTTCAGTTTTGCGTATTTTAGTTTAGACATAATTTTTGGAAAATAACTTAAAAAATAATTACATTTATAACAGTTTTGATATTTATTATGTAGAGAATAAGTTATTCTTATGTGGAGACATGAGTGCGAGATTCTCGTAAGTATCATTCATTGAAACAGAGTGTGCCACAGGCAGCTTATTTCCATTATGAAGCAAAACTGCTTTCAGACTGTACTTAGATGAATCTATGAAAAGACACCAATCAGATGGATTACGTTGGATTCCTAACTCATTCATCAGGCCACTGATGTCCGTGCATACGCAAAGGGAATCTTCCATTGTGTAATATTCTGAAAAAGACTCGTTTCTTTTCCTGTGCTGAGTGTTAAGTAGTTCCCGGAGCCAGTAAATTTCATTCTTTGAGTCTAGCACCTAAGAATTAAGCTTTCTCTTTCGAAAGTTGTAAGTCTCGTGTTATATCGTTCAATTCATGTGAAGGATGAAATAAGTCTCATCTCTCAGATCTTCATCTGCAGATATTGAGTTAGTGTCCTCATCGGTTCCTGTAGGTGCGGAAATATCGATAGTTTCCCAATCGTTCGGAGGAGAAGATGCAGGTAAATTTTCTCCATGAGGCACTGGCCTGATCGCCGATTGCAAGATTGATTTTCGATGGCACACTGTTTCTTCTTGTTACTTCCTGCTGTATTCGTCATACAGAAACAAAACATTATAGTGATTCCGGGGTTCTCTCCATATCATCGGAACAGCATCCTTTTCTTGGATCCTTTAAGCCAGGTCTTCAGCCCAGCTTTTATACTGATCCTCAATCTTACAGTCAAAATAAAAATAATATAATTCCCTCTCAACATCATTCATCGATCTAATCTGAGTCTTAACCATAACACACCAGAGATGTAACAAAATCAGTCCGGTGAGTTTTTACAACCTCTGCGGGAAGAACTTGACATTTTGCGCAGGAAAGTGAAACTTAGAACCTCAGAACAACCATAAAATCACTGTATGATAACAATAAAACATTTCCAAAAATACGGGAATACTGAGTAACACTTCGTAAGTCGATTCCCACGACAAACATTTTCATACTTCAGAGATTACTTACTGCAATACATACTCATAAGAGTAAGACTGAGCCACGCAACAACGACACCTCCTACTTTATATACTATTTGCTCGCCCGCGTCATCGTGCTGCCCATTGATGCCACATAGACGAGGCGGCTACATTCAGTGTGTAAAAAACACTTAAAAACAAACAATAGAAGGGGAAGGAACAAAGGAACACAAGTGTCTAGGTTTTCAATCATCGCGAATTTCTCTCCCTCCTTTTCATTGTTATATATACACACACACACACACACACACACACACACACACACACACACACACACATATATATATATATATATATATATATATATATATATATATATATATACACAAGAATCTCCTGAATTTCACCGAGTGAAATACTATTTATTTCTCACTCTAAGAACATTGTGGAAATGGTTACTTTGATGACAACTGAAGCCAAAATGGTAAAAACTGGCAACTACGCGTTACACAAAAATACGAGCTAATCTAGAAAAACGGCTGTCAATTTCGAATGCAGCATCTTGAAATTAATCGGAATTAGTGGTTTTCCTTTTTGTAACTAAACCGACGTCGGCCTGTGTAATTAATGGAACCTTTCTTTATGTAATGCATTTGTAACTGTTTTTCCTTTACCGACATAATTGTTTGGTGCATATACACATTTGATGAGTTTCAGAACATTTTCCACATGACATATTACAACAGATGACTTTTCCGAGTAATACGTGAGCTATAAAATAAATCTTCAGCAGGAATAGATAATGTTTATGTTTTTATGCTTCGAAAAATTGCATCCCATTTAATGAAACTACTTATTTATATAAGCAACTGTTCATTGTGAAAAGGAATCTTTCCTGACGTTTCAAACAATAATAGTACAACCATTAAAAACAAGTGATTCTCTGAAACTGGCGCGTAATCTTCGGTGTCGCGTGACCGAAAGTCGTGGAATCTGATGTCCGTGTGTAAACGCACACTGTCGACTTTCACGAAAAGTCACAACTTTAAAGTCGTGACTTTCAAGTATCGTGGAATATGCTATGACATTGTCACGTGTAAAAAGGCGGCTTTTGGACGCTATAAACTCTTTAAAGCGCCTTAACAACGGTGCCACGATGCGGGCCACTGCAGCACCCCCTAGACATATTTTCCCCTGTCTAGGTGGTGTTAGTCACTGCCACCAGTTTAAAAGACCTTGAAACTACTGCTTTAGTGTGTTTAAGTACGAGTAGATGGTGTTGACGTAGATTCCAACTTCAAGGTCACTATGCAGGTGTTTGATGACCTTGGTGGCCATTGGTCCAAAATACTTCGAAAGGTTCTCCCATTTACCGCGTGATGTCGCTGAAGTTTTGTTTGGCCTAGAGTCCCTATACTGCGATTTCTCTAACTTAGCCCCTCAAGGCTCATCTTTGCGATGGAATATCAGACGGCTTTTTGCGTCTTTCTCGGTCTTGCCGGTAGAAGTCGCATGATCGCAAGCGCTGCTTGATCGTAATACTATCCAATGTCTTTGTGCTTGATACGGTCGCGATCATGCGAAGTCTAGCGGAACGACTGAGAAAGATGCGAAATACCGTGACATATTCCATTGCGAAGATGGGATTTGAGTGGCCTTGAGGGGCAAAGTTAGAAAAATTCCAGTATAGGGACTCTAGTTTGGCCAGAATAGCTACCGAGGCTTTTAATGTATAGTATCCCCATGACCAGGGTTGGCACTCCAATTTAAACACAGTGTGACTTAAAGATCACAAGCTGGAAGCAGTACATTTACAATTTGGTCCAATTGAGAGCTCCAATTTCAAAATTGTAAGTCGTAACGAAATCGTGATTGGATGTGTCTTCCACTCCCACCAGCTCGTAAAGTCCTGCCAGGTTTATACTGGGGTGTTTCTTGGCGGGTGGGGGCCTGTCTTCACGATGAAATATCTCACGGCATTTCGCGTTCTTGTCGATAATGTTTCTATCCCTTATTCTTTCATTACGCACATGCTCCAGTTTGGAAGTGCCACTGCTTCTTCGACAAAATTGAAACCAAACGCCTCCTCTGGTATGGTCATTAGAAAGAATGGAGGAGTTTAGATGGCCTAAATTAATATGGAAATGGATTCCTCCCGGGAGAAGAAAACGGGGTCGACCATCAAGAAGCTGGGCCCAAGATGTCAAGGAGGTTATAATACAGGTGTATTATAACCTCCTTGCAAGATGTACAAGACGCGATGGCTGCCAGAAGACTAGCAGGGATGTGTCGATCGCGAACGAACTAGTTCAATTGAACTATTCTTGAAAAGGAACGATACGATACGGAACGACCATTTAGTGAACTATAGTTCATCTGTCAGCGTTCTTAAGGCCCGTTTCCACGAGGTGGCATAAGCCATCGCACTTGGGGTGTTGGACGGTCAGCCCGCTTGGCGCGCCATGATCGCGCGCGAAAGTCGACAGTGCGCGTTGACACGGTAACATCAGGTTCCACGACTTTTGGTCACGTGACACCGAAACTGACAGCAGTTTCGCGCCATTCGAAAGCGCAATGTCGGTAGAGACCTTGTAGTTACTGCAAACACATTCTCATCATTTTCTCAAAACTAATAAAATTTTACTAAGCTTTTGAGATATATGTTACATATTATATTACATGAGTCTCAATGACAATGTGAAATTACCTTGTAATTTATTTATTCGAATTTTGCATTCAACATTTAGTTCACATTCATGACGGAACGCATACAGTATCTACAAATCTTCCACAGAACGAAGTACTTTTTTGGTCACATTTTTGTAGTTCTAATTTGAATTTAGTGCCCTCTACTGGCTTGACAGTTGCTTGGTAGATTATTGTAAAATGTTATCTCTGGACGATATGGATTTCAAAAGCAGTTTTTTTTTTCCTTTTCTATCAGTACAAACTTTTTCTATGTTGTTTCATTACTTGTGTTGTATGGTAAGGTACTATGTTTCCATTGCAATTCTATTGTATTTGATGAATAATATTGTATTATATACATAAAGTCCATAGACTGCAAAGACATTTACATTTTGAAATATAGTTTTGCAGCTATCTATCCTTTTCATTTTGAATACTGTTTTTATGGCTTTTTTCTGGAGTGTAAATTCTCTAGTCATGTGTCGTATATGTATCACCCCATTTATTTATTCCATACACGAAGTGTGAAAGGATTGCTCAGTAATATAGAATCTTCAACTCAGGATCAAAAGTTTTGAAAGATGAAGTAGTACCATGGGAATTTTTTTGTTATCTACAGCTGTTAATTTTTCATTTAACAATGGAAAGATTGCAGTTCAGTGATATTCAGTTATAATTTCCTTTATATTTAAAAATTCATTAATCTTTCATAGCGTATTTTTCAAGAATTTTTGTGAAGAGAGCAACAAGAAAAGGACTATAGCTTATAACTTCAAGAGAATAACCTGTTTTTCATGGTTTTACCATTGTTGTTTGAAACATCAGGAAAGATTCCTTGTCACAGTGAACAGTTACTTACAGTTATAAGTATCTAGTTTCATTATATGGAAAGCAATTGGTTGCAGCATAAGACCCTGAACATGATCCATTCCTGCTGCACATTTATTTTATAGATTATTTATTACTCAGAGAATGTCATCTGGTGAAGTATGTTATATGGAAAATATGAAACTCAAAGAAATCAATATCTTCACTAGAGACCGACTTTCCTCACCAAATGTGTACATGCACCAAACAATTATGTTTATTGTAAAACAGTTACAAATACATTAGAAGTATGCTTCAGCACATTCTTCATCAATTACATGATGTGTTCATCTCCAACATTCTGTTAGAAGTGGCCCTACTACTTAAGGGAATTTAAAAAATTTAGAAATAAACTAAGGAGATTCCTTGAGGTGACTCATTTATAAATAATTACAAATAATATTATATTTACACACCCATATATTATTATATATTTGTGTGTGTGTATATGTTTGTATGTATGTGTGTGAGAACGTGAATGTATGCCCCTAATTGTACAAAATAATGCAACATGTTATTGTTATTGATATTATCATTACCATTACCATTATTATATTATTATTATGATTATTATTAATTGCCCATGTCTCTTTAATTGTGGAAACTAGAAATTACTGTTTCCCAATTACAAAGAGCTCATATTTTAACTTCAGAGGAATGGTTATTCTGTTTTACTCTATTACTTCTAACTTATTCTACAAATGATACATATCAAACTGTAATAAATATGAACATAAGTGAAGATAATTTTTTTGCTTATTTTAATGTCTAAACATTAAAATTTGCAAAATGAAACTAGGCAGAAAAGTTCTAAACTGGCTTTATTGTAAATAGGGAGCGGATTTCAATGATTTTGCATATTTTTGTTTGTTGCTTCATGGCATAGCCAAGTGAATTTCTTGACATTTGGTTAGAATTGAATGCAGTGGAGATTAAAATGTTAACACATATTAGTGCCTATTTAGCCAATTTTTTCTGTTGGTGCATATTTATGTAATTATTGCAGCATAATTTGCTTATTTCATTCAAATAGAGACTTATCTGTAAAATGTTTCATGTTTTCATAGAATCCATTGATTTGTGAGCATTCATTGATTAGAAAGAGCTTGTCACAGTTCGAGTTTTCTTTTCCTTTCTATAGATGATGAAATATTTTTATGTAGGATATTTCTTGATATATTTTTGAAACCAGACCCAAAAACTAAAACAACACATACAACGTCCTTCACTGAGGTGCATATTTTCTTCAATTCTACTGTGAAGTACGCTAGGTTGCTATATACAAAAGTATATCTTTTCATTCCAGGCATGCTTCTGCTGAATTTTAGCAAGAAAGGTTCAGAAAGGAAATTAAATACTATTCATTTTAACTGCATGTTTTATAATTTTTAAGTTTTTTAACAAAATATTTCCAGATTTTTTTGAGGGCATACAAATCCTCTTTCTAATTGTAACAAATATGAGACTTTACTTCAGGTAAATTTTGTAAATTGACAACAGTGAATCATGATTTAGTTTGAGGTATGAAGGAGCAAATATTATTGTTTGGGAAATTATTAAAAAGTATAATGCTTACATACGAAATACTACCTGGCAAGTTTTACTAACAATTTAACAATTACATCTATAATATGACCAATGCATAGCTGTTTTTATTTCACTACTTTTCACTATCTTTACATTTTAATTCTATTTTAAATTACTTCGCTAGGTATTCGGTCTTCAAAAAACTTTTCTTCTATACAAACATTACGCCAATTGAGGTTACGCAAGTAAAAATTTTCATTTCGTCTAAAAATTTGCAAAAATATTTTAATTTTGACGATAAATGACATTGTGCACTGAAGATGAAAATTCAACGAAGATTTTCACACAATCGAAAACGCTAGGAACAAACCCCAATTAATGCGCAAGCCACTGTTTCACGCCAATCTAATCCAGAAACAAAAATGTATCTATTCACGTCCGTATGCTAATTGTATGGTCTGTGAGGACATTATTAAAATTGTGGAGTACGTTTCCTCCGAGGCAAGTGGTTGTTAATATTACTCACAACTTCTATTCAAGCGAAGACATAGCCACAGGTTAGGCCAGACACGTGAAATCTACAGCACGCCACATTCCGCCCAGCCCTGGCCCAGCCCTGGCCCAGCCCTGGCCCAGCCCTGGCCCAGCCCTGGCCCAGCCCTGGCCCAGCCCTGGCCCAGCCCTGGCCCAGCCCTGGCCCAGCCCTGGCCCAGCCCTGGCCCAGCCCTGGCCCAGCCCTGGCCCAGCCCTGGCCCAGCCCTGGCCCAGCCCTGGCCCAGCCCTGGCCCAGCCCTGGCCCAGCCCTGGCCCAGCCCTGGCCCAGCCCTGGCCCAGCCCTGGCCCAGCCCTGGCCCAGCCCTGGCCCAGCCCTGGCCCAGCCCTGGCCCAGCCCTGGCCCAGCCCTGGCCCAGCCCTGGCCCAGCCCTGGCCCAGCCCTGGCCCAGCCCTGGCCCAGCCCTGGCCCAGCCCTGGCCCAGCCCTGGCCCAGCCCTGGCCCAGCCCTGGCCCAGCCCTGGCCCAGCCCTGGCCCAGCCCTGGCCCAGCCCTGGCCCAGCCCTGGCCCAGCCCTGGCCCAGCCCTGGCCCAGCCCTGGCCCAGCCCTGGCCCAGCCCTGGCCCAGCCCTGGCCCAGCCCTGGCCCAGCCCTGGCCCAGCCCTGGCCCAGCCCTGGCCCAGCCCTGGCCCAGCCCTGGCCCAGCCCTGGCCCAGCCCTGGCCCAGCCCTGGCCCAGCCCTGGCCCAGCCCTGGCCCAGCCCTGGCCCAGCCCTGGCCCAGCCCTGGCCCAGCCCTGGCCCAGCCCTGGCCCAGCCCTGGCCCAGCCCTGGCCCAGCCCTGGCCCAGCCCGCCCCTGGCCCGCCCTGTTCCCGCCCAACGCCGGCCCCTGGCCCTGCCCTGGCCGGCCCCGAGACCGCACCCACCGCACCGGCCCATCCGGGCCCTGCTTGGAGCTCGTGAAGTTGCTCCTATACTGCGATTTTTGTAGGAAGAGCTCTCAAGATAACTCAAATCCCATCTTCGCGATGGAATATGTCACGGCATTTCGTATCATTCACAGTCGTTCCGCTAGATTTCGCACGATCGCGACCGTATGAAGCAGTGCTTGCGATCATGCGACTTCTACCGGCAAGACCGAGAGAAGACGCGAAATGCCGTGACATATTCCATCGCGAAGATGGGATTTGAGTTATCTTCAGAGCTCTTCCTACAAAAATCGCAGTATAACGTGCACGCAAGCAGACTGATAAACTTACAAATTCTACCGCAAGGTGCCTCTGCAATCGCAAGTTCCACGCGATGAATCAAGCAGAGCTTGATCGAGAGTCGCGATCATGGCGCGCCTAGCGGGCTGACCGTCCAACACCCCAAGTGCGATGGCTTATGCCATCGTGGAAACGGGCCTTTAGTTCGCCGGTCACCGTTCCTAGTTCTTTTAGTTCAGTTAGTTCATTTAGTTCAGTAGTTCATTTAGTTCTCTTAGTTCGCCAGTCATCGTTCATTAGTTCAATTAGTTCTCTTCCGTAGTTCAGCGGTCACATATGAGAGATACAGCTATATATATATATATATATATATATATATATATATATATATATATATATATATATATATATAATAGGGTGCGCATAAGCTCACTCCGCGGGTTTCAGCATGCGGTGTTCGGAAATCAAGTGACTTTGGGGATACCGGCTGCTTGTATTATATGTAATGTACCTTTGCGTTCTGTTTGTGTGTATTGCTGGAATTGCATTTTGATAACTTGCTGTATAAAAATATCACTGATCTTGATTATCAATGTCAGAATGCCTAGCATAGAGTAATAACAGCAACTTTGATTAATGATTCCCATGGAGTTATTTCTTTTATAAATAAGAATATTCTTTATTTGTAGTCCAATGTAATTGTACTTATAAAAGGGTTTAGTGAAGTGCAGAGTTGAGTGTGACAAGATAGACAAAAATATGAATTTTCATGAACTACCAAAGAGTAGAATTCACTTTTCTGTAAGCAACATTTTTAGGATTGTTTAATAAATTAGAAAATTGGGCTAGAATGAAGCATGTTAAATACTTATCAAAAGAAATCATTTAATACGAGACGGGTGTTCTTGTAGATGCCTCCTAGCTGTCCCTAAGTCTTGCGACACGGGTACGAGAGAACCTACAAAAAGAAGTTCCTTTTGGGGTAAGCAAAGCGTGCTGAGTGTGAGAGTTAAATTTTTAGCACTAGCACTAAAAGTGGCATTTCATTAGTGACATTATATTCAGATAAAACCGTGAATATAACAATGAAAACAAAATACTTTCGGCTGATCGCATGAGCTACTGCTAACCTTAATACAACGTAGATTTGATTTATGTTTGAATCAAAATATAATGAAACTCAAAAAGGCTGTCTACAAATAGTGTATGACATACGTGGTAAAAGTGATTTTATTTATTTCATAGGATTGCGTCACTCGGCTTATCGGCCTCATGTTGCAACATTTCACGCAAAATAAAATGAAACATTTACCACTAGTATCATAAAAATCTAATTCTATATTTCTGTCTACAATAAAGGCAGATACTGTGCATTGTTAACAGGACATGAAATAGGCCATTTTTTAAAAAAGACGGTTTCCAAGACAACTGTCTAAGGTCCGATTCAATTAAGAAGGTGATTGACAGTTCTGTGTGACGTCAGGACGCCTCTCCCGTTTCCATGGCAGCTGCCAACCAGAGAGACAAATCGTGACGTGTCAGGTCGCTCAGTTGCCTCTGCCGAACACGGGGAACATTTGAGCATCGCAAGCGACTTCCCTGCCGCCACGCCGCCCGCGTTTCTGCCTGTGCTGCGCGCGCAAGGTGTACTGTGTTGTGATGAGTTGCGTTGAGGTTAGGCTTTTGTCGTATTTTTTACACTTTTACACGTATTTTTTGAAGTGTTTGTTTTCGTGTCCCGGTAACACGTGCTCAGTGGTTTGCGACCTGGCAACATCGCTCCCCTCCACTCACAAATGTCAATCACCTTCTTAATTTAATCGAACCTTAGTTACCGTGAAAAAAGTTCTTCATTCCTTGGAATTTAACGAAGTATCCCTTGGTAATCCTCTCTAACCTCTCGCTATTCCCCGAGATATCAAACACCTTATTGCAATATAAAATAACGAACTTTTCCACATATTTGTATATTATAATTTTTATACAGATGTAGAACCATGTTCTTATTTCGTGAGCGAAGTGTGTGTTTTTTTCATGGTCTCGGTTGATTTTTTCGCTTCGACCTACGTTGTCGGCAAAAAGGTCAACTTCAACGCTGAAAAAACATCTACGTCCAGGTTTGCCAGATCCCTTCTGGGAAAATCCGCCAAATAACGTCGTGGGGAAGAAAGGTAACCGGTGAATAAAGCTTGACTCTGACACTGGGGCTGATCATTTCAAAATAGCTGCATGTTCACAAGAAGTTTAAAAATAAATACTCTTGTGGATAAAGCCTACCTATTAAGCCTAGCTTTATGACTTAAATACTTGTTCAATTTCTAGAAAAAGGGGCAAAATGTATGTCTAAAAAGAAAGGGCTCAGACATTTTCATAATAGCTGCATGGTGTTCAAAACTCAAACATTTGTGCATAGGCCATTTCTCTCAGAAGCCATAAATACTTGTACTTTTTGTGGGAAAATGTGAGCAAAATTATACCGTCCACAGCCCTGCTAGGATACAAAGAATTCCGCCCAATGGACGGAATCCCCCAAAATACATTTTCTTCCTGCAAGTAGACGCTTGCTTTTCGCCCAATTGGCGGTATTTTGCCCAATATGGCATTCCTGTGTACGTGGCAAAAATAAATGAACTATTTCGTTCTTTTGAACTAGTTCAACGAACTAGTTCACTAAAAAGAACGATCGTAGAACTATTCACATAAATGAACGACTTTGCCCATCCCTAAAGACTACAGGAATTCCACCACGATATAATAATATAATGAGCAGTGCTGGCGATCATGCGAGATCTAGCGGCACAATCGAGAAAGACGCGAAATGTCGTGAGATATTTCATCATGAAGACAGGCCTTCACACGACACGAAATATATGAGTATAGAGAGTTATACTGCGATTTTCATAGCTTTGCCCCTGATAGAATTCAGCTGTTTCGCTGCCATCCAATCGGGAGCTTATATTTCGCGACAGTGACGTCACTATGGTGACGTTTAAGCTCCCTATTGGATGAAACCGTGAACAGCTGATTCCTGTGAGGCACAAAGTTACGAAAATTGCAGTATAAGCTGCATCATTCCATCATGCGCACTGTACAAAGCAATAGTAAACAAACACGGTGAAATGTGGTGTGGCCACGGCCAGGCATTGCCAGGATTGCAACAGTTTCGTATCAACTAAGGCAAACAAAGCACGATATTAATGTGTTGTACGTTTGGTATTAAATCGACGAAGGTGTATGATCCCTAATGTTAAATATTCAAACGAATTAGTGTAAAGTTGATATTGATTTTATAACTATACTGCTGTATTGACCGGCATTTTCGTTCTCGTCGATTTATTGAAGAAAATAAATTTTAGAACGTGTACTTATTCAATTAATTAGTGAGCTTTTGCATGGTCTGATGTCAGGGAAGGCGTACATTACAATTACAATATAAATTTACATTCAAGATGTTTATTTCCTTTGCTTGTCGGTTTTGTAGTTGTAGAGTCAGTATTAAACAGAATGTACTTATCTACAGAATGTATATTTGTCATCAAAAGGATAAGGAAAGTTTGAGGGCTGTGCATAATGCATTCAGGGTTTTATCATCCTACACCATTGCAAATCGAGTGATACTGTGTTCAATGTCTGATGTGAATGCCAATGAAAGTTTGAAAACAAATTGTTCTTCCATATCATTACCTTCACTGAGATCTAAGAAGAGAATGATTGACCAAATTCTGTGGGTTGTGGCTGCTATGTGGGATTTCATTCAAACTGTTCTGAGGGGTATCCAATTGACATGCACATTTACACCCCTTGTAATTTTATACCCGTTGACAAAGCTGAACAGAAATATTAGACACATATGGTACAATATGTTGCTAATAGGTATGTAAAACATCTGTAAGGAAAACACTTATTGAGAATACAGAGATTGTATGCTTGTTTGTTTTTCGAAATAGGAATAAATTTCTCAGGACCTATTATTATCAAGTTTGGTCAGTGGGCATCAACTAGACGAGATATATTTTCAGAAGAGTTATGTTTTTACTTGGCAAAATTGCAAAGGAAAACCACTCCCCATTCATGGTATTACACAGAAAAGTGTTTGGAACGTGCTTATGGATCTAAGTGGAAAGATATATTTGTTGGATTTGACAACAGGGGACAACCTATAGGTTCGGGATGCTGTGCTCAGGTACGGTTTATTTGGCTGCTCCATTTGTGTGTACTGGATGTATATTGGAATTAGAAATATTTTTAGATACAAATTTATTTTGGGCAGAGAGAGATCCAGTAAAAATATCAGACATGGGGAGAGATTTCAGACCCTACCAAATATTTTTGAAAGGATTTAATTTTTAAACAGCCACGAGTAAAAGCATTTACTATTAGAGCATGCTAAAAGTTTGATTTTTAGCACTATTGCTAAAAGGGTGTAATGTACAGATAAAAGTGTGAATGCAAACAACTGTGAAAGTAAACAAAATACTTTCACTTGATTGTATCAGCTACTACTATTCTTAATGCAGTAGATTAAAAATAAAAGGAAAGTCACTGAGGCTGTCTAAAATGTAGTGTATGTATTTTAGTGTAAAAAATTGTGTGATGAAGGTGAATTAATTTTTCTCATAAGATTGCGCCATTTGGTCTGTTAGCTTCATCTTGCTACTTGTCCTAATTGCAAAATAAAAGGTCATTTTTACCATCCGTATGATAAGTATTGTTAAATTGTTAGCTTGAAAAAGAAAATTATATTCATAATAGCAATACTGCTTTGGATGTGATGAGATCTATTTATGTATTGTTTTGAAAAAATTGAGTAAAATTACAAAATTTTTCAGGCATGGGGCCATGTCCCTTCCCCTGCTCTCTGTGGACCTGCAACTGATTTCAGGTTTCCTTTACTTAGGTATTTTTATGGGGGGGTAGGGGTCAAAAATACATGCAGTACAATACATATTACATTGTGCCCTTAAGCAGAGAGGCCTATCTGATTATACGGAATTGCTTGTTTTTGCAGTACCAGATTTTTTATTTCTATTTTGCAATATACATTTTTGTTTCCAGTTATGTAGCACAAAAACAAGATTTTTTTGGGAGTGGTGGTGATGGACTGAGTATGGCATGTTGGGCTCGCATGATTCTTCAGTACTTGATTTTCAAATCACATTACATGGTTGCAAACACATCTTGCAATTTTCGTGTAATTTGGTCAAACTATTATAAGATATAGTGAGGTATATTCATTCAGGTAGAGATTAAGTCATATTTTTAAAAGTATATTTTCAACGCTTTATGTATTCAAGAGCTTTGTAATTCTACTAGTAGGAATTTGATTTTGTTAATCAGCATTCAAAACTATCGTCAAGGAATGTTAATAGATGACACTGGTTGACCATTTTATTTTGTTTTTATTATTATCATCATCACCATAATTATTTTAATTTTCAATTGATATTTTAAATCAGCTAATTTAAAATCTGTAAACAGTTCTGTTCTGCACACTCTAGTTTTCATACAATTCAAACTTTTGCATGGCAGCAATTTGCAATCAAATTTATTTCAAATGCTAGTATCCCTTCAGCAATTTTACCTACTGTGCACTCAAGACCTCCTACTTATTCCTCCCGAATCCAGATTTTGAAGGGTTAAATCCTTCTGGAAAGCAGTTAAGTAACCAAAAGCTGGAAATAAGATACGAAACAGAAGTATTTTCAGAAGCAAATGAATATGCTGTTAATATTCTAAAATTATCAATTCCTCAGAAGCCTAGCCAGTTTGAATTGAATGACTTTGTACATAATTTGATTATTTCTAAACGTGCAGGTGAAGTGTTATCTTCCATATGTGTGAAAGACACTGAAAAGTTTTGTACTTTTAAAACTGGGAGTATTTATTCCATATTTTTCATTTGTTAATTTTTCAATGCCACAGATCTTTCCTAGGATTCAGTCCAAATGATTGGCAATTGATTATTTGTAGACAGTTCTAAGGACAGTCTGATTATGTAATGGCAATATTCACCTGATCCATTTAGTAGTTCTGAGTTTTTGTGTGGAGAGCATTATGGCAATAAAACTGATAAGCTGAAATATCATGAGCACAACTAGGTAATTTCTGGGAAGCTCAAAATGAAAATCTCATATTTTATCTACACCACATCAACCTGTGTTTGACAGAACAGTTTATTAAGGCATTTTATACAGACAATGTGACAAAGTGGGCTGTTTTTGCTTTGTCACTTGAGAAGATCAAGATGTGTTTGATGAACCCCATATTCAGGCAGTTGTATGCAATGAACAGGGCTAACCTTTTTATGTAGTTACTAGAGCCTGGAAGTTTGGCATGATGCCTTTTTGATGTTGTTTCGATTTTGTCACTTTTAACAATCGCAATCTTTTAATTGTACTTCTGGAGTTGTTTTTGTAGATTTTCATTTTGCCTTTTCTGACTTTTACATCATTGTTTTGCTTGTTTGATCCTGGCACCAATCTCAATCAAGCTGAATATATACCCGCAAGCCTGGACAATACAAAGGCATGGTTGTGTTTTGTCTTGTGGAATCAGAGGTCATTTTAACAACTTAAATAAAAAAGGAAAGTGATACCAGTCAAGATTTTTGATTTCTATTTTTCATTGTTCCTAACGGGCTGTAGTTGCTGATGAGGAATCTCATCCTACTTTTGAATGTGATCTCAGATTCCATTTGAGGACAGCTCTCTGCATATGATATACCCGTCTAAGAGCTGGTGATTATCCAAGTGCAAGAAAGAAAAATGTAATTCCTTTTACACAAATACCGTTTCGAGATTCAAAAGGCAATTCACAATAGCATTTTGAAGAGACAGCATCATCAGTAAAACAAAATCAGTTGTAATGTGGGATGGTCTTTTGAAATCAAGATTACAAAGAACAGGTTGTTTCCTTACATGTTAAGTGCTATTAGTCCAGACAAATGGTAGGAAATAAGGGAAAGGTATGGTGTAGTTTTGAAATTTGTTTCCTATGTGTTTTGTTGATCAGGTTTGATGACAAGAATTTTGCCTGAAAACATTAAAAAAAAAAAACCTTTGTAGAAGTCACATTCTTCATTCTTTAATGTAAATATTAGAGTGAAAATAAAAATGTGAATTATTTTAATTATTTTTTACAATTCCTTTGTCCAACAACGTAATTTTCATTGTCTATATGCCTTTTGGCATCCCCACTTTAGCTAGAATAAATGCTTTTTTGCCTGCATATTTCAGTAAAAATAAATGCCTTTTTGCTTGCTTATTTCAGTGGAAATAAAACTTTTGGGTTGTAGTAATTACATATTTGTTTGTTCATTGGTTACAATAACACTTCCATCATGTTCACAAATTAGGCTTTTGAACTGATGTCCATATTTCCAAGTTTAGAATTTTTACTCATTGTTGCATATTCCATTTGCAATATTTGCGCAATTATAATTTTTTAAAGTTGCTCTTCAATAATTGTTCTCAACTTTTTGTGCAATTTGAAAGTGGTGAATGTTGTTTAGGAGTAGGTCTGGATTTTAACTTAAGATATTGGGAGGTTAAAGTTTATCCCTATTCCTTCTTTGGTGTTGGGCTTTTTTAATAATAATAATAATAATAATAATTTTAAAAAACAAAAAAAACACCACATTACGGATAAAATAAACTTAATCCTGAAGTTGTGTTTTGAAAACTTAAAGCTATTTAGAAAGTATTTCCGTTTGGTGGATCTAAGTGAATTAAATCGTTTCATTTTATATCAAATATCTAATTTCTGAAATATTTCTTTTTTAATTCAGGTGTACAAAGCATGGATTAAAAAAGAAAATATTCCAAAATGCTCATCAAATATGAACGAGAAAAGCCAGGAATTGAAGAATTTCTCTTTTGTAGAAGGTAAGTGGGTTCCAGAAAATTGTCTTCCTGATCGCTGTGTCTTAAATTTTGCAATCCAATTGTACTTTAAAAATACAGTAAAACTCCCTTTATACGTTTTGGACTTACGTTCACGTTTATACGTTGTTTTTTTGTAAATCTCGGATAAATTTCTGTACTGCCTATTCTAAATTATTTTAGAAATGCGTTTTTTACGCTTATACTTACAAAATTTTCCCTTGAAAACCGTGTAACGTCCAAATAATGCACGTCGAGGTGGGTTGGTCCACGTCCTGACGGGGGGATGCAGAGAAGGCTCTCAAGTGTTCCTTTCTCCATTTTTTTCATCGTCTTGCTTTTCATTTCATGTCACGTATATTTTTTTCACTCCTTTTTCTTCCTCACTGGCCTCTGTATGCTGAACGCCCACCCATGTGTTTGCCGTGCAAGGCGACCGTGTCGGAGGGAATGTGTGTCCTGGCAGTTGAGAGACCTGTTTGTTTCCCAACTAGTCCTGGTGCTACGTTTTTTGGCTTGCACTAAGGGGTACGTTTACGTATTTTTGGGGAACATTCCTTGTAGGTGTCAATACACTCGCTTTGGCCTCGGACTCTTCTAGACGGGCGGTCGGGAGCTAACCCACTCCCGATCAATCGGCTCGGACTAGGTCTTGCACTGAACTCCAGGGTGAGCGGGGGGGATCCACGGCGGTGCAGCGCTGTGACATTCCCCTACTATATCTCCGTGTCAGCCCTGGCACCCCAGTGGGGTGTCCCCTTGTTGGGTTCCATGGTGGGTGGGGAGCACGGAGACGAATCTGCTTCAATCGTATGGAGCCCAAAACAAACCCCTTGCCCTCTTCCGCGAGGAAGAGGCGATGTGAGACGGTAGACTTGAATAGCTTCTTCCTTCGGGAGGAGAACAAACCAAAGAAACCTCGGTTTCTTGTAATGTGTGTTGAAGTTGAAAAATCATCTTCAAAAGTGTTAGTGCGGTCCGCCTCGCGCAAGCCATTGAAGACTGTTTTGGAAAGCTGCAAGCTTTCGTGCGACAGAGGAATGGTACCATTCTTTTCGAAGCGCGCACCGACGAGCAGATTGACAAGATCCAAAAAACCAAGCAGATTGCCGGCCTCCAAGTGGAAGTGACCACTCACCCTACCCTTAACTTATGTAAGGGAGTGGTCAATCACGAAGACTTTGCGCTTGAAAGTGAGGACGAACTTCTCTCCTTTTTTAAGAGCCACGGCGTTACGGAGGTGTATAGGATCAGGAGGAAGGAGAATGGGAAAGAGGTCCCCACTCCCACCTTGATCCTGACTTTTAATCTCCCTTCTCTCCCAGAGAAAATTAGCTGTGGGTACTATAACCTTCGCGTACGGCAGTATGTGCCGAATCCCCTGCGCTGCTTCAAGTGTCAGAGATTCGGTCATACACAACAAAGGTGCATGGCCGTAAGCCCTGCTTGCGCAAAGTGCGGTAAATCCACGCATGATCCCAACCCTTGTTCATCACCAGTGCGCTGTGTAAACTGTGAAGGAGACCATGCGGCCAACTCTAACAAGTGCCCCACATATCTCAGAGAGAGGGAGATTCAAAAAATTAGAGTAACAGAGAAGGTACCTTTTCCGGAAGCGAAACGCCGATACCTGGTGAAGAACCCAGTGGATATCAGGCGTTCTTTCTCTGCAGCACTCTGGCGAACACGGTCAAAGCGACGAGTATTAAGTCTTCCCTTGCTACTCCCCCAGTAGCGAATTTCTGTTGCCAGGTATCCCCAGTGGACTTCCCTGAGGAGACATCGCCTCTGCAAGGTGGGAAAATAATTCCCACAAAATACAAAACACCACCCAAGAAGGCAACACAGACGAAGACAGAACAAGAATCCACTTCTCAGCCGCGCAAGAAGGCTGATGTCACACGGCCTGCTGGCCTGGACAAGAAAAATGATAGATCCTCCAAACTCCGACCACCTACCCCGACTCCTGAAACTCGCTCTGAGCGATCTCTCAGTCTGTCGAGCAGTGGTCAGGATGAGTCTGCCTCGGAGGAAACTTCAGCCGGGGTGGACACTTTCGTGCGGCAGAGGCGAAAAAAGGAAAAGAAGAAATCCTCTTAACTTCTTAAACAACGGCTCTCCTATCCTGGAATCTGAACGGATTTTCTCTCCGACGGGACGAATTAAAACTCCTATTGTCCCGTTATACACCCTCAATTTTCTGTTTACAGGAAACGCATCTTTCTCCACCACGGTCCATACACTTTCGCGGTTTCACTCCTTATAGGGGTTGATGTCGATGACGGCCTCCGCGCTCACGGCGGAGTTACTACTTTGGTCCAGGATTCGCTGCATTCTGCAGAAATCCCTGTTCACAGCGACCTTCAAACAGTTTGTGTGCAGGTGTACCTGCCGTCCCTCTCACTCACCGTATGTAATATCTATATTCCCCCAAGACAAACGGTGTCGGTTGATGACCTCGTAAATCTAATAAACCAATTGCCCACACCTTTCTTGGTTGTGGGTGATGTAAACGCCCACAGCCCTCTTTGGGGTTCCTCTCGTACGTGTCAAAGAGGTGCTATTTTGGAGTCTGTTATCGACACCATGAATTTGGCTATTCTCAACACTGGGGAACCAACTCATTTTGCCGTAGCTACGAATTCTAGAAAGACTATTGATATAGCCCTCTGCAGCTCTTCACTTGTTACTGCTATGCGGTGGACCATATTAGAAGATCTTTATGGAAGTGACCATTACCCCACGCTTGTACACATAGATCATCTTCGCCGTAGTTGTGCACGGCCCCCTCAATGGATCGTGCAACGAGCTGACTGGTCGACATTCCAAAATAATGTTAACCTGTCAGACGGTCCCTTCGGAAATGTGGATGAAATGACAGAACATTTTAATAGCGCTGTACTCGCTGCTGCTTCCATCGCAATTCCGAAGGCAAGTGGTAAACCGCGACGCCCTTTCGTTCCGTGGTGGAATGAGAACTGCTCGAGAGCGGTCAGTGCTCGAAAAAAGGCACTGGCACGTCTCAGACACTATCCAACAGTGGATAACTTAATCGAGTATAAAAGATGCAGGGCGAAGGCTAGAACTATCTTAGAGAGCAAAAATGCATCGTGGAGAGCGTACGCCTGGTATGGAGAAAAATTCGACAGATCAAAGGACACTCTTCACCAAATACGGTGCCAGGTCTCCTGAAAAACGGAGAAATGATCACATCTCTAGATATGATTGTAGAGGAACTCGCCTTGCACTATGAAGTCATGTCAAGTTCGGCGAACTACTCTCCTGACTTTCTTTTGTTCAAAGAAGGGATGGAGAGCCGTCCGTTGGATTTCTTCTGCAGAGCGTCTGAGGATTACAACACACCTTTCTCCATATCGGAATTGCGCTCTGCTCTTGCATTGGCCAGAACTGCCCCAGGTCCTGATGAAATACATAGCCTAATGTTACAACATCTTCCTGATGTGGCGATGCAATTTCTCCTCCGCCTTTATAATCGCATCTGGGAAGAGCACACCATCCCTGCTGTATGGCGAGAAGCCATAGTTATCCCAGCTCTGAAGGAGGGAAAGGATCGGTCGCTGTCATCGAGCTACCGTCCTCTCGCTCTCACCAGCTGCGTTTGCAAAGTGCTGGAACGGATGGTAAACCAGCGCTTGGTCTGGACCTTGGAGTGCAGAAACCTACTGGCACCAATTCAGTGCGGTTTCAGGAAACACCGGTCAACCCTTGACCATCTCGTCGCTTTGGCAACGGAAATTTCAACCTCGTTCGTTCTGAGACAACACCTTGTCGCCGTACTATTCGATATAGAAAAGGCCTATGACACCACTTGGAGGTATGGCATTGTGCGAACCTTGCACTCGTGGGGATTCAGGGAGAAGCTCCCCTTATTCCTCCAAAATTTCTTATCGGACAGATCTTTCAGAGTTCGCATTGGTGACAAACTGTCTAACAGTCACCCCCTTGAAAACGGCATCCCCCAAGGCTCAGTGCTAAGTGTTACTCTGTTTGCCATAGCCATAAATAGTATAGCGTCGGTCGTGAGGGAACCTGTGAAGGCATCGCTGTTTGTAGATGATTTTGCCATTTTTTGTTCATCCAGCAGCATAAGTGTGATCCAGAGGCAACTCCAACTGGTGCTCAACAAGCTGCATGAATGGAGCATGTCGACAGGTTTTAAGTTCTCACCTACTAAATGTACTGGAGTGCACCTCTGCAGAATATACCACTTGCATAGCGATCCAATCCTGTACTTGGGAGGAAATCAGCTTCCTTTCACTGACTCTGCCAGGTTTCTGGGGCTGACTTTTGACAAGTCCCTCACGTGGCGCTCTCATATCCGCACATTGCAAACCAGATGCGTCTCCCCCCTCAATCTTCTTCGAATGCTTAGTGGCACTTCATGGGGAGCCGACCGCATTACCCTACTGCGGTTATACAGAGCACTCATTCGCTCAGCATTGGATTACGGTAGTGAAGTGTATGGTTCTACAGCTCCTTCCACCCTTCGACCCATTAACAGCATACACCACGTTGGTATTCGCCTCTCAACAGGTGCGTATCGCACCAGCCGAATCGAGTGCATTCTAGCTGACGCTGGGGAGCCATCCTTAAAAATAAGGCGAGATATTCTATTAGCGTCTTATGGTGCTAAAGTGTCAGGACTCTTTAATCATCCTTGTCGCCGAATAATCACTCGCCCAAAATATGAATCTTCTTATATTCTTCGAACATCGCTACCCCAGCCCCCAGGCATTCGATTGCGAAATCTTTTGCGGGGACTTAATGTCGATCTTCCCACTCCTGTGAAACCCCCAAATGACCTGATCCCCCCTTGGAAACTCCTTCTCCCCAAAATTGACCTCAGACTCTCCAATCTTTCCAAACAAAATACTAGTTTTCTGGTTTACCAGAAGCAGTTTCAGGGTATGAGGGAAGCCTATGCGGATCATCTATTCTTGTACACGGACGGGTCATCGCACAATGACGCAGTGGCGTGTAGTTTTCATTGCATCTGGGCCACCAAATCATATCGTCTTCATTCACAGTGCAGTACATTCACTGCTGAAATGTATGCAATACTCAAAGCCCTAAAGTACATTGAGTCAACGACGCTGCAGCGAGTAGTTCTCTGTTCTGACTCTCTCAATTCTCTTCAGGCTGTCTCCCGGCCTTCGTCAGACTACCTGACAAAATCAGTTCAAAACCTGATTCATAGTCTGTCCCGCAACTATGACCTGGTTCTTAGTTGGGTTCCAGGCCATGTGGGAATCACAGGGAATGAGCTGGCCGATCTGGCGGCGAAATCAGCTACTCGTAATACTCGTATCGACGTTCCTGCTGTACCATTGTCCGATGTTAAGGCTTACTTGAAACGATCTTTGTTTAGAGCGTGGCAAACAGAGTGGCACAATACCACTTTTAAACTAAGTGGGATAAAGAATTCTGTAATTCCCTGGCGTTCCTCATCTCGCTCTAGGCGTGAGGAAGTAATTTTAACACGTCTTCGTATTGGACACTGCCATTTTTCTTACGGTTTCCTCCTTCGAGGAGAAACTCCTCCCCTTTGTGACTCATGCGGGACGGTTCTGTCTGTGAAACACGTCCTCCTGAACTGTAGGAAATATGTTGGTAACCGACGAAGACATGGCCTGGGCAACTCGCTAAGGGAGGTGCTCGGGGATGACGATTCCGCGCTCTCAAAACTTTTTTGCTTCTTGAGGGAAAGCGGAATATATAATCTTATTTGAGAGATAAGGTTAGTGTTTTACTTTTTTGTTTTATTTTTGGCCCCTTTACAGCCAATTCTTAGTTTTACTATGAATTTCACGTGTTTGTTATATATTCTTTTTATCATACTACTTGAATACTCGATGTAGAATTCAAGTCTCTTTTTATGTATATGCTCTTAATCAGGGGGTAGGTTCCATCTGTAACACATACTGAACCTCTTCCCTTTTTTAAAATACTTCGACATGGGCGCCAATGACCTTGGCAGTTGAAGCGCCCTCTAAACCTTAATTAATCAATCAATCAATCCATCCAAATTATGTCTTACTAGGTGACCGATAAGTAAGAACGTTCACTTTATCGTAGAGGACTCCACGGAAGTTTTGTGTTGAATACAGTTTAATTTCGTCAGTATTCATTTAGGTAGTTTAATTTTGACGGTATTTAGGGCGTTTCTACTCGTTTCAACTCTCCATTTTGGACAAAACTGCATAATGAAAGTGGTGCTACAGAATGGCACAGACTTTCCCATATTAGTTTTCTATTTCCTTTGGTTTCAGCTAGATATTCGGACTTGTCACACACTCTTGCTAGTTGCCATCCATCTATCGCCTCCCAAAGTTCATTTTTTTTACTTTCCCGTATACGTATGAAAGGGAAAGCAGGGGCGTGCATTCGTGCGTGGTGCGTAGAATGAAGGGAATGAGTCATTCCCCTAAGTAAAGCACAGAAAAAATCCTTTCTGTATTGGAAATATTCGTTGCTTATGGCCAGAGTAAAACTGTTCACTCAACTCAGATTCTGAGCTAAGTGGGGTTGAGTCGTAGCAATCAATGTTTTCAGATAGGGTGTACATTTGTCGCGTGACGTCAGCGAAGCTTGACAGTGCAGGCGTTTGACTTCATTCGTGAAAAGTCGGGTCAGTTCGTGAGTGCGGGAGAATGAGTATCCAAATGCGTTCCCTTGTGGTCGATTGGTATCCAAATGTGTTCTCTTGTGGTCGATTGGACAAGTTCGAAAGAATTTATTATTTTGGCGTTTTGAGAGTATGATGTACGTGCTAACTACATTATAACACAATTAAAGTATCAAGTATCTAATACCGAGAACGTTTATATTAAAAAAAGTATTCCAAACAAACATTTTTTGAGTACCGTTCTGCAGTTCTCCCTTGGAGGAAGGGAATGTATTAATTGGCAGACTCATTCCGCGCAGTATAGCGAGGAAAGTTCCGAGGAATCACGACACATAAGAATTGCTGACGGAAGTTTTGGATCGTATTCGCCTTTTGTCTATTATGAGATAAATTCTACCAGGATTGTCCCCTGATAGGGCTGAGTAATACAATATTTGTATTCGGTGCAAAAACAAAAACCACAAGTTGCAAGAAAGAGAACCAGCAAGACGTGAATTTGTCCGAGGAATTTAAACCGCAGAGTATCCAGGTAATGTGAAAAGTGTAAGAAAACAGTAGAACGGACATCACATCCATTGTTTGAAAAATATTACTGAACTCTATAGATACATTCTCAAATTAACATTCACCATATATTGAAGTTTATGTACATATTTTTCATTTTATGAAAGAAAAATTTTGCTTTAATGCATTGATGGATTTTGTAAACTTGTGTTAATAATTTTAAATAACAAAGTACTCGATAAATAAGGTTATGTTATAAGTCTCTTAAATACCGAATTATATTTGTTTATAATGTTAGAAGGCATTTAGGCAACGAAATTTTCCCTGGGTCTGTTTACTCCCGAGCGACCAGTTGAGTTCGTAAGCAAGATACGACCTCTCCTAGGTTAATATTCAAATTTTGTGAGCATTCATACCATCTTTATCTGTCTTACGTTTTTTATACCTTGGACTTCAAAAATGCTTCCCCTACTAAAATTATCACCGCACGCCACTGAGGGAAAGCTATACGTGGGTTTTTATTTCTTGGCACGTGGGGTCGAGTCATCAAGATGGAATATCTCACGGTATTTCGCGTTGTACTCGGTTTTGCCGGTAGGGGTCGTATAATCGTCAGCACTGCTCGATACAGCGACCCCTAGCGGCACAATCGAGAACGACGCTAAATACCGTGAGATATTCCGTGATGACACGCCCCCACGTGCCATGAAATAAAAAACCCAAGTATATGTAATTCTGCGCGAAAAAACGGCAAATTTTCCGCAGAAAAAAATAATTTGCTGCCGTGATAACGAAAAAGGTGGATAAATCTAAATTAAGAAAAAAAATCCGTAACAAATGTATCCAGAATCCCTGTTTTGTGGGTCCTTGATACCGAAAAACCAATTGAAAGCAAAACGTCCTCTGAGTTTTGTCACTAATTAATTTATTAATCATAGATTACCCTAAACAGGAAAGGAAGCGTCCAACAGCCGCAACCTTCTCGTTACATGTCTTTCGTAAGAATACTCTCTTCGACACCACCTCGCATCTCCCCTACTCTCCCGCTCCACTCGCTTCCAAAAAAATTGACATTCCAGGAAACCGCCCCTCAGCCGTCCCAGGAATGCGTGCAGCCTGCAAAATGTCAAACAATGCGGGCGCCCCTCTGTCCGGGGCGCCCGCCCCCTAATGGGAACGCCTCCACACTCGTTCCCGAGAAGGGTCGCTACAAATCCTCCCCTCCTCGGTTCGTAAGATGGGGCTTGCCAGTTCGCTCATCACATGAAGTAACGAACACTACCCATACGTGGCGTACTCAGTGACAGTACAATTATTGAAAAATAGATTATACACATAAATACAGATACATTTACCTAGAAGTCGCTTCAAATACTGAAACCCATAACATGCAAGAACACTAAAGTCTTAATTTACACAGAACAGCTGAACTCCTGAAAAATATAAATACACATAACACATAAGAATTCTTAATTTACACATAGCATTGAATTAGTGAAAAATAGAAATACATATAACAAAGAAGAAGCAAATGATATTGAATACACACATCCACAACTTGCAATCGTAAGCTTTCATTTACATGAACCGTATAGGAATTATCTCAATTTACATTAGCGACCTAGAATCTTACTTCCCGGATACTTGTTTGCACACGTATGTACGCCACTAATCAGCTGATTTCTGATACATTCTGCATCAGCATTGATATTGCCCTTCCCCTTCCGATGTTTTATTTTAAAATTCAACTGTTGAAGGAACAATATCCATCTCATGATTCGCAAATTTGTAGGTGATTTGGAATGCAGGTAGCTAAGGGGATTATAGTCAGTAATAATGGTGAATGGTTTGCAATTGTCTAAATAGTACCCTAACTTTTTGATTCCCCAGACTAGTGCATAACATTCTTTTTCAATCACAGAATAATTGGATTCTGCTCCTCTAAATTTCCTACTAAGATAACTGGATGTTCTTCATTAACACTGTTTAGCTCAATACGACACTGACACCTGAGTCCGAAGCATCTGTATGCATGATAAATTCGGAATCGGCTCTGTGAACTTCTAATACTGGAGCAGATACTAAAATATTCTTTAATTGATCAAATCCTTTCTGACAACTCTCATTCCAGGTTATGATTCCCATTCTAGGTTTCCCCTTTGTCAAATCAGTCAGTGGAGCGGCTATGACTGCCATGTTGGAAATGTATCGCGCTTAATAAGATATCAGTCCACAAAATCGTCTAATTTCAGTTTTATTCCTAGATGTAGGATATTCAGAAATAGCCTTAAAGTTTGATTGAACCTTACTAAGACATCCCCGTCCTACCATATGTCCCAAATAACAGACTCGGTTTTGCATTTAGTGGGTTTTATTGTAAGACCAAACCGATCTACTGCCAACATTTGGCGAATATCTCTCAAATGAGCTTCCCAGGTGGGTGATATTACCGCAATATCACCTAAATAGGTAACGACACACGTGAGACCTTCAAACACATGTTGCATAAGTCTGCAAAACGCTAAGGTGCATTACGCAACTCGAATGGCATTCTTAAAGGAAGGTAAGTTCCATCCGGCGTCACAAAAGCAGCATACCTTTGTGCGTTTGGAGGCATGCCAATCTGCCAATAGACCTTTGAAAGATCAAACACAGTTATACATTTGGCATTAGCGACTTCGTTGATCCTGTCTTCAATATGAGGTATCGGCTCCATGCAAGGTTTCGTGATAGCATTCAGCTGCTGATAATCTACACAAACTCTAGGTTCTCTACCTGGCGCCTCAACCAAAATCAAGGGAGATAACACATCTGAGACCCCCTCTTTGATAAGTCCCAATTGTAACATCATTTTAATCTCTTGTACTATTTCTCTTTACTTAGGAGAGAAACGATAGCATTTTGTTTTAAAGGAGGGTTCTTCAGTTAGTTGGATGTCATGTCAAACTGATGTCAACTTCATCAGTTTTCTCGGGTTATTGTCGAAAATACATTTTTAAACTCTGCTAGTAATGATACTATTTGGGCAACCTGCTCGCTATTTACCATTTCCTCTAACTTGCTTTCTTTAATCCGCTCCGGATTCTCTTTCTCTTCTATTTCAAGGATTTCATCATCACCTCTTCATCGATACTGCTTAATAAATTTACATTGTTCACACCTTCTATTCTTTCGTAGTAAGGCTTTAACAAATTGTGATGATACACTTGTTTATTAGTATCATGGAATTTAACCCAATAATTGGTTGGTGAAATTTGTTCTATTATTTCACCTGGCCCCTTCCATTTTACTCCTAATTTACTTCCTTCCAATACCGACAGAATAAGCCACTTATCTCCTGGTTTGTAATTTCGGAATCTTAACGTCTTTGACATAATACCGCTTACCCTTAATTTTAGCTTTTTCGGCATTTTCGATCGCGAGATCTCTGCTTCCACGCAGCCGATTAACTGAACTGTGCACTACTCGAATTCCCATTTCTTCCAAAACTCACTTGTTAAATTGCTGCCTTGATCAGACTGCACCGCTTTTCAAAATTCGATTCTTGCGCCCGGCCACTTATGGGAACGCCTCCACACTCGTCCCCCCTCCCACTCGTTCCCGAAAAGGGTCGCTACACTTACCTTGTAGCTTGAGCTATGGGCACAACGCACGTCACCAAGACTGCTTGTGTGCCGCTTCGCGTGGGATAGTGTTAATCAACGACGTGCGTTAGGGTACGCACACGTAGGACGCTTGCTTTCGGCGCGGGAGGGCCCGACGCCGAATGACGTTACTCAGCGGCTGGATTGCGCCATGTTATCAAATGGTGTCGGACACAACTAACGCTCGCCGAAAGTTGTCGGCATTTAGCTGTCAACGCCGGCCAGCTGCCGGAACTCCAGGGAGTTTCGGCCCGCTGGCTGCACTCTCTGGTTCTCAGTTGAGCCGTGGCTTTGGATTCAAAATAGATACAGAACATTTTTGATTTCAAATGTGTTTGTGAATTTTGCTGTGTGGGATAAAGGGATAAAATACATGCGGAAAATGTGGAAAAGTAATGAAATTTCTGCGTGTATGAACAAGTAACATATACTACATGACCACAAATAAATTAGTTTAAGAAATGTTAAAAGTTACATTGAGTGAATCATTAATCAATCAAATCAATAGAAACTAAATGAAAATAAGTTTTCCGAAGCATCTGTCAATTTATGTGAGTACACAATTAGATTATACACGAATTTAAGAAAAAATATCTACCATAATTGATGTATTGTATGGTCTTTCTGTACATAATCTTACGTAATGTGAATCCAATTAAACTGTATTATTGGGAGGGATGTCAAGTACTTATTTATCAATAATAGTGTTTTGTAAAACACACAGGCACTTTATAATTCTCGTAAATTTATATCAGTCTTTATCTTTGTGGGTAATATTCACTATTTTGAATTCAATGTTCAAAAACTGCATTCTGTAGCATTCCTATTCTCTGGTCACATATTTTGATTTACTGCTTTTCTTATGAAAACTAGTGTATTTTCTTCTTTCTGTCACTGGTAATTTCGATAAATCAATGGTCCGCACCCCGCACACGCGTGGAAGTAAAGTTCTAGGATGAACCACTAGATCTCGACTCTGTCGAATCGGCGTCCTATGTGTCCGCCCTTGTTGGGCGAGCAGCGCTGCTTATCAGCAGCGGATGCCGGCGTCGGCGTTCCAGCGTTCTTCGTGTTTAATAATAATAATAACAATAACAATAATAATAACAATAATAACTCCACCTAGGGAGTACACTACCTTGCAGTTGGTGGTGGCGCTTGAGTACCCCCATGAGCCTGAGAGCTATGTCAGTGGTAGCCTAGCTACCGGTAGGGCCTCCTTTGCTGAATAGGTTGAAGGTGAGGGGTCCGACGAAGAAGTACTCCATTTTGAGGAGAGTGGGTAGTAAGTAGAGAGGGAAGGGTCATGAACCTTGGGACTTCCTGTTGTCGGCCCGTAGAGGGTACAGGAGAGAAACTTGTTTGGCACACCAAGCCACTGATTAGAATGGAGGCCCGAACCTTGCATTAGCCAGCGAAGGAGGCTGCCTTCAGCAGTCAGTGAAAATCCCGTAGGGTTTAGTAATGCCGACTGGCGATCGGAGGGACCCCTTGCTGGGCCCTGCGGGGGGATGCCCCGAGACCACTGTGGGTCGCAGTAACGGATGTTAGGAAACAACTCGAGGGTTAAGTGTGATCTGTGAACTCGAACTTGCGTCCTGCAAATCTTCAATTCAAACCAATGAGCAAAATGGATAGAACAAGAAATGTAATGAATCTTAACGTGCCTTGTTCTACCAATGTTCCATATCTGCTCAGAAACCGAGCTAATGTCACCTTGTCGACGTCTGGCCATCCCACGGATGTTAGTCCCAGGGGCCCAGAGCCGGCAGTAGCTCGAAGCCATCATCAGAGATGGACCCGGGATGAATTAAAGGAGGTGATGTGGTGCTTTTACTATGCAAAAGCGAAAAATGAGGGCTCAGAAATAGAAGTTTTCAAGGTATGGAGAGAGCGGAACCCAGATATGAGACCTACCCTACACTCAAAGAAGCTTGCCAGTCAACGACGATACATATTCAGCAGTGGAAAATTCACAGCAGAACAACTTGCTGACATCGAGAGAAATGCGGAGTATGTACTTCGCTCGAACAATCCACATGACGAACATGTAGAACTTGAAAATGATGATGCCGTGGAAGGTTCATCTCTTTCCAGTGAAACACACGTCAGTGGTGAAAATTCATCTGGCAATGAATTACACGATAAGGACATAATGCGAAATATCCTTCGGCGAGAGATAGAAAGAGTTAGTCAACTTCCGTTTGAATCTCGCGAACCGTTGAGGAGAATATACGAAAATCCCAAAGCTAAAAGAATGATAGAAACAGTGAATTCTGTCTTAAATGAGGTGGTCGAGACCCCAGGCAGAGATCTAGATATTACTGAAATCAATCACATCATATATCCAACTGGATATCTAGTATCTCAGATAATTTTGGGTCTAGCCAAGAACACCGACGGCCGACAGCAAAACAGAGTAAACAGCTCTGTACCCCCATGGATGAACAGAATTATGAAACGGATAGCCGACACCTGGCGCGAAATATCACTCTTAGCTGAGGCATCTTCTAAATCAACGCACACCTCTAAAGTTCAACGAAAAATATTCAATGTTGAACAAAAATACCAAATTGAAAATGACACCAGCAGGCTAATGGTAGTTGAGAAGCTTAAAGAGAAAATTCAAGCATGGGCTCAAAGAATTAGACGTTACAAACGTAGAATAGATTTCCGTGTACAGAACCGATTGTTTGAAACAGAAGCGAAGAGATTCTATCACAGTCTGACTCAAAAACCGAATGGCAACGCTGTCACTCCTTCAAAAGGTGACGTCGAAGCATTTTGGGCAGGAATCTGGGAGGAGAGCAGATCCTACAACAAAGACGCATCTTGGATTCAATCTGAAGTTGATGCTACCGATGAACTTGTGGAAGCAGTGGAAGATGTTCACGAATTCTCGGAAGAGGACCTCATCCAAGCAATTAAGAACATCGGAAACTGGAAATCCCGCGGGATTGATAAGATCCAGATTTTTTGGATTAAGAAAGTAACAGCAATACATTCTCATCTAGCAAAGGCTGTTAATAAAATTTTAGAAAACCCAAAGGAACTCCCAGAAAGCCTCACGCGGCATCACGTATTTGCTCCCCATAGCGGGAGACAGCTCGTTGGCGAAGAACTACAGGCAGTTATAACTTTGTACAGTACTTGTCTGCCAGTACTGTACAAAGTTATAACTGCAGCCATAGCCGACAAAATGTACAGACATCTAGAGAAGAATCATCTGATGCCAGCTGAACAAAATGGATGTCGTAAAGGCTCTTATGGCTTTAAGGAAATCTTGCTACTGAACAACGTCATCTTGAATGATGTAAAGAATCGAAAACGTAATTTGAGCATGGCTTGGACTCACTACCAAAAGGCCTTTGATATACTGCGAGCAAAACTTCAGCAAACTTAACAGCCGGGAGTGGGGGAGAGCGATGTTGCTACTTACTCGGGCGGCAGACACGTGTTCGTTCTTGCGTCAGATCAGCTGTTGAGGCATCAACGTCCAGCTTATTGTATTTTTGGTAGCTTTGTAATAATGACACTAGTTTATTTGATGAAATTCTGTTACACAATTTTATCGCAGTCCCTTACACTATAATCCTGCCAAAGCAAGGAATAACGAAACATTTTTGCATAACGCGCAAAGCAGATGAAAGTAAGTACAGCGAGACGCCGTAAGTACAGTAAACGGCGGTAACTCTGTAGTGACATCATCATAATTTGAATCCTCTGATTGGATAACGAAACCCCCCTCTTCCATGTCAGCCTGGAGCTGTCAAGTCGGCAGAAATATTACTCGCAGTGTAGTGTATCACACGATTGTATTTTGAATACCCTGGAGATCTATCGATTTCATCCCAGACTTATTGAGTTTTTCAAGGCTAGTATGAAGTCGTGGAGTACCAGGTTACTAATACATAGCGGAAAGGAAACGGTCGAAACCAGAAGTATTCAGATTAACTGGGGAATTTTTCAAGGAGATTCACTATCCCCTCTGCTGTTTTGCATTAGTTTGATCCCACTATCTAGACAGTTGTCGCAAGCTGACTTTGCTTACAAGTTCCTTGGTGATGAAAGGCCAGTATCACATTTGTTTTACATGGATGATCTGAAAGTGTTTGCTAAGAATGAAGTGATTCACTCCCAAATGCTGTCTGTCGTGAATGACTTTAGCAATGACATCTGCATGAAATTTAGTCTTGACAAGTGTGCAAAAATCAATTTAAAAAGAGGCAAACTGACGTCAGAGAGAATTGAAGTTTATACGCACACTGTGATTCAAGATCTTGAGCCAGGTAAAACGTACAAATATCTGGGAATTGAAGAATGTGAGACCATCTCGAACGACACAATGAAAGAGAGAATTCACTGGAAGTATTATAGAAGTATGAGACTGGTTCTGCAGTCCTCTCTGAATTCCAGGAATAAAATATCAGCAATAGGTAGTTTGGCAGTGCCTGCAGCCGAATACAGTTTCGGACTAGTGGACTGGACTGAGCAGGAAATTCGCATTATAGATCGAAAAACCAGAAAACTGCTAAGAATGCATCATGTTTCCCACCCTCGAGCTGATGTACATAGACTTTGTGTCACGTAAGGAAGGAGGAAGAGGCCTCAGACAAATTGAAGCCTCCTGGCACAATTCACTAGTCGGGTTGAGAAAGTACGTAGTCAGCCATCAAGATGACCCTCTAATGAGGCAGGTTATGAAATCTGACTGTAGAATGGGAAACAGAGGCATTGTAAGTGTAATAAAAAGCATTGCGAACAAGACTATGCAAGACACGCAGAATAACACAGACACTGAACTTCTGATGCTACTTAACATGAAAGTTGAGACACAAAAAACGTTAAAGAAATCGTGGATAGACAAACCACTCCAAGGACAATATTTGAAACGAATGGACAGAGCACAGATCAATAAAGATCAATCATTTATGTGGCTTAAAAGGGGAAGAATGAAGCCAGAATCGAAAGCACTTGTAATAGCTGCCCAAGATCAGGCCTTGAGAACACATTATGATAAAGCGGTTCTCAAAATTTCCCAAGATGATAAATACCGCATTTGCCAGGAACACGTAGAAACCATTGATCATATTGTCTCAGCTTGTTCAATCCTAGCAAAGACCGAATACTTGGAAAGGCACGAAAGGGTGTGTAGCTACTTCCACTGGCAGATCTGTACCGCCTTCGAAGTTCCAAACACATGCCCCAAGTAGGACGAACACTCACCAAAACCGGTGACGTCTGTTGGATTGTGTACGATTTTGTACACAAATTGTACACAACGATTTTGTACACAACAAATTCAAACTGATCGCACGATAACGGCAAACAAGCCGGATATAGTTATCCGGGATTTGGAGAAAATATCGTGTTTACTTGTCGATGTTGCTGTACCTTGCGATCGTTACTAAGGAGGCAGAGAAACGTCTTAAATACAAGAGTTTGGAAAGCGAGATCAGCCGAATGTGGGGCGTAAAAGCACAGCTTGTACCGATAGTTACCAGGGCTCTGGGATTTGTTCAGCAAAATTTGTGTGAGAACTTGTCTAAACTCCTAGGTAATTCAAAAGACTGGGAAGTGCAAGATATCGCTTTATTTGGAACAGCCCACATTTTGCGCAAAGTTTGTAGACGCACCGACAGTTCCTAGATCTGCTCCGTAGGTAGCTGGTTGCAACCTGGAGTAGATTTTGTTTTGTGCCGACTCATAACATCTTTAGTTGTGATGTAGTGGAATAATAATAATAATAATAATAATAATAATAATAATAATAATAATAATAATGACAAAATAATAATAGTATTAATTGAGAAATGATTTAATAACATCGTTAACAGAACCTAATGTATCTGTCAAATTAAGGGTGAAGGAAATAGAATTTTGATCAGGCATTCTCCTTCTACATCTATCCAACTGCAATTTAATACGACAGGAGGCAGGACAGGTTATGCCTGTTCTTTTTTCTTTGCTTTAGCTCAAACACTCAACATGAAACAGAAAGTCAAATGGGATAAGAATTTTTGTTTATTTCTGTTTTGTTAAGGGAAGTAGAGTTGTGATTTGTATATTCTTTCACATTGTAGAACATGTTGTTAAGCAGGAAATCTTTCGATTTACTTTTAAACGCACGTATTGTTTATGTTTTTAATATCATGGCCTAGCTTGTTGTAAAGTGTAATGCCCTTTATTAGGGTACGTTTTTGATAAAGTGTAGTTTCAGAGTGGGGAACATGTAGATTATCCTTTTGACAAGTGTTGTTGTATACATCAGAATTTAGAGTAAAAGTGTCTTTGTTTTGCGAATCTTCTTTGTGAATACTACTATATCAAATATGTACATGTATGGTAGAGGAAGAATCCTTAGTTTGTTGAACAGGTTTTTGCAAGACTCCAGCTTATAAGTGCTGGTCATTGTTCGCAGTATTCTTTTTTGGATAATAAATGTGCGAACGCTTTCAGGGGCATTTCCCCAGAACATTATTCCATATTTTAGGAGTTTGTACCCTTAAGCGACTCGCGTGCATAGGCATCAACCCAGCTGACTTCGTTAGGTGACGCGCGTCAACTCAACGCTCGTGTTACACTGGGTGAAACTACTAGCTCCATAATGTGCGAAATTAGTGCTGTCTTTTCCACCGGGCGTGCTTAGACCTGGCCTGCGTATCTTCTAAGTAATAAGTGATGTATTTGAGATTTTTGTCCAGTTTCCCTGATTCATTGAGCAAATGCTGAAATTGTCCCTTTGATTTACTTCTGAACACAAATGTAGCTTCATCATGCGCACGTTTTGTTCAGCTCACCTTTCGCCAGTAGTGGTAGGAGTAGAGCCACTGTATTACTATTTTTTTAGCAATACAAAAAAAATCTGCATTCCTTTTTACTGATGCAAATAAGTTTTCTTTTACTCGGGAGTAATGAATGTGTAGTTTTCAAAAGTTGGTAACTTCGCCTTTTTGAAACTTTTTTTTTTTGTCTTTTATAGTTAAAATGGGGAGAAGAGATTCTGGAGCTCAAGAAAATGTGTGCAAATGGTTCTTCTCCCCCATATGTCACTTAGTTTCTTTTCTTCTGTTCTGTGACTAAATAAATAAAAAGAATTGTTGGTAGAATTTTCTGCAAGCATGGCCAAGAGTGGAGCACACAAATGTAAAATAATTGAGTTTTTATTTTGTTCATAATATTCAATTTCAGTTATGCATTTTTCTCACTTATACAATTTCCCCCCTCAGATCCTTAAAAATGTATAAGTGAAGTTTTACTGTACTCTTATTCTGTCATTTAAAATGTTAATTAATTTTTTTCTTCTGTCGTAGTGATGGAAATGCTGGGTTTGGGATATTTTACTAAATATTCAGGGAAAACAGGTAGTTATGCATTTAGGTTGAATTTTAATCATCTTCTTTCCTCCAGTTATTCTTTACATTCTTTAAAATTGTAATAAAAGTAATGAGATTGTTTGATTTGTATTCTGTTCAGCATTTCATCAGGGAATGGGAAATGTAATCCCTGTTGCTGTTAAAGTACAACATCCTCAAATGGAAAAAAGATTCAGGTAGGAGTTGTCAAATTCCTTGAGTTTAAAAGTTCATTTCAATTAAATATTATGCAGTTTGAGGTTAGTGATTCTTTTCAGGCAGGATCTTAATATTTTGAAATTTCTTGCCAATACAATTACCTGGCTACTTCCAAGTTTAAGGTGGCTTAGTCTTTGTGAATGTGTGGAAGATTTTTCCCAAGTGATGAAAAGTCAGGTATTTTTTTTATTAAATTTGAATGCAATTATATTAATTTTAGTGTTTGAAAAGTACTTTAAATTTAATTTGTATCAATAATTTTATGATGTTAAATAGTGAGAAAGTTATGCCAATTTCTTGATATTTACAAAAATTGTAAAAATTCGGAATTTTTAGTTCATACAGGAAGAATGTAGTGAATTTACCACATACTCTTTGGGCACAAGCTACATTTCATTTCTGTCATTGCCATTTTTATAAAATCTACAGATAAGTCAAGGACAAATGCAAGATGTCTGACCAAAATTGTTCAAAAGAATTCATTGAATTTATACATAGTTATATTTTCAATTCACTTTTATAAATTGCTCTTCATATGTCGGTATATAAATCTGCACTTGGAAATGTCATAAAATTTTATTACGTGTGATAATTTGGATTTTAATCAATGTTGTGATTACTTAATGAATAGTTGGTGCTGTTTAGTCTAATAGTGGATAATATATTTTAAGATTGAGTGAATTTATGAATGTCCTCAGGGCCAGACTGGGAAATACACACTATCCTTGGCATTTATAATATAGCATAGCTGTCTCTAAAAATTTCTTAGATAAAAGTTATTAATTGCATATAGTGCATATTAATATTGCATATTAAAATTCAATACAGACTAAAATTCAAGTAGGCACAAAAGTTCTGATTTGCCAACTTATGAAAAAAGATTTGACAGGTGGCACAAGCAGAAGATTTATACAATAGAAAATAAACAGAAAAAATAGTTATGTTACAGAATGGCACGGACTTTTTCGTACTATTTAATTTTCCAATTTCTTTGGTCTGTGCTAGCTTTTTGGTCTTGCCCCAACCTCTTGCCAACTGCTATCACTACCCAAAGTACATTTCTTTGACATTTTCTTAATTTTTCGTCTTCCCAGTGGTAGAACGGAAATATGAATTTTAAAATATTAAAGAACAGTAAAACCTCGTTTTAAATGGCAATTTTCTTTGAAAAATTTGAAGCCGTTTTAAAAAAAAAATCACGTTTGAGTGCTACTCAAAATGCGACATTTGAAGCTCTTTTTCACAGAAAATTTTTGAGTTTTCGAAAAACTGAATTTGAAGTCATTTGAAGAACATTAACTCAGAAATACAGTAGTGTTTACAATGCTGATAACGTGCATAATAAAGATGTGAGAGATCTTTCAAAAAATGTACATTTGTGTAGTTTTTGAAAAAAACTCAAAAACAACTTTATGTCATATTAAAGAGTGCAATGTGCAAGAGTATAATCCGTTCGAAAAGTTTGAAGAAAAAAATTTGCTACTTTTCACAGAAAACGGCTGAGTTCTCGAAAAAATTTACTCAATATTATTTAAAGCACATGCACTCATAATTATAATAATGTGAACAAATCGCTACAAATCTAAATATTATCGACGTGGGAGACAAGTCAAAAAAATTATATATTTGTAATTTTTGAAAAAACAATCAAAAGAATAGAGCAATATGGCAATTATGTCGTTTCATAGAGTACATGTAACACAATCCCTTCCAAAAGTTTAAAGAAAAAATTTGTAGCCGTTTTTGAGAAAATCCTTTTTTTGTAATTTTTTAAAATTGAAATAAAGCGAAAACTACTAAACGCTTCGAAAAAATGTACATGACATTAATGAAAGAACCCTCTATGGAGAACAAATTTTATTTGAAGAAAAAATCTCTTTCTTGTATTTTACACTTGTAGGAAAAAGGCCGAAAAAAATTCAAACTTTTAAAATTTTCAAAAATGCAGAGTTAAATTCATTGTCAAATTTCACGTATTATGTCAAATACTTACGTACTTTTTAGCGATACCACTTTCGGCACAAACAGCAAGCGATCGATTTCAGTTATAAAATTATTCGAAAAATGCACATGAAATAAACTTACAACATAAGTAATACACTACGATGACCCTAAATACACAATACTGATATGTATTATGACTGACACTCACACATATACCAAATATTCTTTTTAAATTTCAGTGATAAATTTTCTGTCGTGTTCATTTTCTGGATGGAGAAATACACAAACATTGTTTAATAACAACTTGCTTGTCATGGTAATCAATTTGATTTCAAAATCACTCTCCATTTCTCTTTGTCAGCGAATACAACAGGTGGAAAAAATCACATTTGCGGGAATATTTACAATAATTTGTGAAAATGTTATGAAACAAAATATTTTGAAAACGTTTCAGTTGACGCGACGGTTTACTTTTCGTTTGCAATAGATACTTTTCATTCTGAGGGAGATTAAAAAACACCTAATTTTTTAACATTATTTTGATTTTTGTGCCCCAAATATCTTGGACGAAATCAAGCTTCTGGAATATGGGAGGGAATTGAATTCGTTTCCATTGTTGAGAATTTCGGCGAAAAATTTCCAATAGTTTTTGAGAAAATTTGGTTCGAACATTTCAGAAAATTTGCCAATTCTTTTCCCTTTTATGGACCACTTACGGACATTTCAAAAACCATCATTGGAGATACATTGAAGCTTATGTGTAAAGAAACGCACTGAACAATAAAATACGCCTATAACGTAAATTTGGACGACGTGAGAGGCAAGTCAAAACATTGACATTTTTGTAATTTTTGAAAAAAACAACATATAGAGCAGTATGACGTTTATGTCATCTGATAGAGTATATTTAGCATTATCCCTGCCAAAAGTTTAAAGAAAAAATTTGGAGCCGTTTTTGAGAAAATCTTGTTTTTGTAATTTTTTAAAATTGCACATATTGCTCGCAATGTTTTCGCGCAACATTAAGGTCATGTACAAATTATTAAAAAAAACTGTGGTTTTAATAATTTGTACATGACCTTAATGAAATAACTCACTTTAGAGAACAAATTTTATTCGAAGGGAAAATATCTATCTTTAATTTTGTAGTTGTAGGAAGAGACCGAAGAAAATTCAAACTGTTGCAATTTTCGATAATTCAGGATTAACAGTAAAAATCGGACCTATGCCACCTTAACAAGTGTATTTTACTGTATTCTTACAGGAAATTTAAAGAGAAAATTTGGAGCCGTTTTTGAGACGGACGGACGGACGGACATTTTGCTTTCAATTGGATTTTCGGTATCAAGGACTTACAAAACAGGGATTCTAGCTACACCACGTGCTAGGGGATTTTTTTCTTAATTTAGCAACCGGATTTTTCCACTTTTTCGTTACCACGGCCCGGCAACGATTTTTTTCTGGCGAAAATTCGCCATTTTTTGGCGCAGCATTTGCACATGTTGTGCGCAATATTGCCAGAGAACTATTACAATTTTCAAAAAAATGTTCACGACCTTAATGAAAGAACTCACTTTAGAACAAATTTTATTTGTAGGAAAAGTCTGTATCTTCAATTTTGTAGTTGTAGGAAGACGCCGAAAAAATTCAAACTTTTCCGATTTTAAAAAATTCAGAGTTAACAGTGAAAATCGGACCTATGCCCCCTTAAATGTATTTTACTCTACTCTTACAAGAAAATTAAAGAAAATTTTGAGGCCGTTTTTGAGAAAATTTCGGAAATGTCTTAGGGGCTTCATGTTAAGTACCCCAATTTTTGAAGAAAGTTTTTCAAAATCGCGGAGCCTCGAGTGGAACCAGACCAGAAAGAAATCGTACGTATGGTTTAGGCGCTAGTGTTGTTCACAGACTGACGGACGGACGTTTTTGAAAATAACCACTTTTTCGGTATCAGGGGACCCCAAATCGTGTATTTCCGTTGAAATCTCGAAATCGATTTTCCGCAGCATTACATAACTTTCCCAATACTATGTATATTACTCCGTATGTACGTGTACGGGAAAGTAAAAACCAATTGAAAGCAAAACGTCCGTCTGTCCGCCCGTGAACACTACTAGCGCCTAAACCATACGTAGATTTTTTTTACAAATTGAAGAAACCCATGTCGATGTGGCTTCAGTCGAAGCTTTGAGATTATGAAAACTTTCTTCAAAATTTGGGTGTTCTTTACATGAAACCCCCTGACATTTTCAAAATTTTCTCAAAAACGGCTCCAAATTTTTTCTTTATATTTCTTGTAAGTATGGAGTAATATACACTTATTAAGGTGTTATTAGTCCTAATTTCATGGTGAACTCTGAATTTTCTTCGGCCTTTTCTTACAATTACAAAATTGAAGAATCTTTTTGACTTGTCTCATGTAGTTAATATTTACATTAGATAGATAGATAGATATAAGGTTTATTCTACAATTGGGCTGATGTTGCCCGGTGGCAGAATACAGAAACACAAAAGTACATTTACAATTACAAAACACAACAATAAAAACAGTATATAAAAAATCAATATAAAAAACAAATTATCTTCGTCATTACCTAGGACATGCAAATGCATTTACATACATATACAACAAATTAAACTACATATATACTAACATTTAAGTAAATAAACTTACATGTTACACCAACATTCATACATACAAACATTCACGCTTACATAATATCATACAAAGACATAGGAACACTCGCATACACACCATCCTACATGTATTCACTCACAAACATATTCAGACAAATATGGATAAACATTTTTACCTACAACATAATAATATACAAGACTTATAATAATTTTTACCTTTTTAACACGTAAAACACTCATAACTAGGGCCCGGATAATTATGTAATTACATATTTCCGTGAAGTTAACTCTATCAAGTCAAAACCACGATATATTTACGTTTCATGTCGATTAGTGCCTAAAAACGCTAATTTTTTAGTACATATATTTACATATTTTACACAATAGTACATATATTTACATATTTTACGCAATAGTACATATATTTACATATTTTACTCAAAAGTAATATTTTAAAATATTTCTTTTTTATGAATTCTTTTTGTATAATTCTTAATTTATCCTATATGCTTTTGAGAAGGAATCGCCCAGACAAACAATTCAGCATTGTCAAACAATTTTTCTGCAGCCTCCTCTTTAAATTGACGCTATTGTATCGCGTAAAAATGTTGATTGCAGCGCGCAATATCCTACAAAAGGGCGAGGCATTATTGCACACCAAAGCTTTCAGTGTCTATAGACACTGAAATCACACATTTATAGATTTCAGCGCAAGTGTAACAGAGAACAAAATACTGCTTGGAAAGGAAGTTGGTGTACGAAAATGATGTCTAGTAGGCGATAAGTCGCGCCCACGACGCATTTTCCAGAGGTCTCCCTTCACCTTAATACCCTTCGCCAAAAATTACACGTACCAACGCAACTCGGAAAGCGCCATTGACAGTTTTCTTTCCCCGTTTCTTACACGCGAGCCTAAACCCATGTTTGTAAAGTATCTCTGTGAGGTGAAAATTTCAAGTAAAATCATGATGTGGCAGTGCAGCTTTTGGATAAGAAAAGGACAGAAAATAATTTACGGCTATTGGCATAAAACCTTGTGGTAACGCAGACTTGCCAAAGGCAAAATTCGGTGAATCTTTTCAGAGAAGTCTAGCAATAGCATCTTGGGTAAGAACATCATTGAAAAAGCGGAATTTGTGCTAAGAGTCAATTGATTATATATCAACCACCATTGTTTTTGTTTCCTAATCCGTGAATAGCATTGAACAGTGACATGTTGGGACAAAGTGTAAATATACACCAGTAACTTCGTGCGATGTGGAACACTTAGTCGGTGCAAGACCCTCGAGCAGATAATAGGAAAAGTTTCATTTCTAAGTACTTCAAACAAATATTTGTTTCTCATTGTTACAACGATCATTGTAAATAACAGAATTATGAGAAGTATTGTGTTTTAATTTTGGTCTTTACGAGTATATTAAATCTACAGATCAATATTTAAGCAAAAGTATTTTATTAAAAGGAATTGATATAATAATTAAAGTATTACATATTTCTTACTTTTTAGTACACATTTCTATTCATTATAATACATATATATGTACATATTTTCCTAATTTTTAGTACATAATTATCCGGGCCTTACTCATAACATAAATCAATAAATACCAACTTTGTCAGAATAGCCAATAAAAGACGCTTTAGATTAGCGAAATACACAACGAAATGAAATCACTTCACTGCACTTCACTTCACTGCACCTCATAAAACTTTACCTAAATACTAATAGCTCAATACTTTTTAGTTGACTACCCATAATCGCACCTTTCACTTCACTACACGTTTTCACCCTATTGCTTAATTTCCTATATCTTTTTTCTAAAACCACGCGCTGAGCAAGGAAAGGGCTCAAAAACTGTCGCAGGTAAATCGTTCCAATCCCCGATTGTTCTGTTTACAAAGGAGAATTTGCCTATGTCCTTCTTTGAATTCTAGTTCTAATTTTATGTTTATGATCAAATCTATTAAAATAATCTTGTTTATGTAGCCTTCCCCGTATTTCCTGCCATGCAGAGCCACCAGTGTAAGATTTGTGCATTACGCGAAGTCTAGCCCTTTTCCTCCGATGTTCTAACGATCCCCAATGTGCAAGTACGTTCCTCCGAAAAGTGTATTTCGCCGCTCTGTATCCTCTCTAAGCTCTTCTTAAGTCCTATTCTGTACCGATCCCAACAACTAGCTCCATATTCCATTACTGGCCTAACAAGGGAGGTATACGCGATTTCTTTTGCTTTCGTATTGCATTTTTTAAGATTTCTCATGACGAAATGCAAAGACCTCCAAGTTTTACCCACTACATAGTTTGTTTCTCCCATCCCAACTTGCTATCCAGGAGGATGCCAAGGTATTTACAGTTTGAGACTCGCGGAACTACGTCATTACCTAGCTGATAAGGTATTGTATGAAAGTCTCTGGCCCTACAAAGTGTGATCGCTTAGCATGAATTTGTTCACATTACACAGTCTTATTATGGTATTATTAGAGAGATTAATCTGTTGTAAATCTATGTACGTTGAAGAGATCATGTTGTCTAGCTTTTATGTATGGGACTCAAAAACTCAATTTATTCAATAGATCAGGACATAAAATCGTTCCTTTACATAATGTAAAGAAAAACTTTACTTTATTATAGTCTTTCATAGATTGTTGTGATGTAATATTACTTCGTACTGATGTATGAAATTTGTATTTTATTTATTTATTAACAGACTCTTATCCATATATACATAAATTAACAATAATTATTAAAACAAATATTACATATATTGCAAAGCATGGGTGTCATGTCTGCTCACAGTGACTAATCTTTCTTACGTTCATTCACATTACTTCATGCAATATTAAATTTCAAGAAAATGTTCATGACATTAATGAAAGAACTAATTATGGAGAACAAATATCGTTCATTTTCTTCACTTTTGCTATTGTAGGAAGACATTGCAAAAATTCTAAACTTTTGAAATTTTCGAAAATTCAGAGTTAACAGTGAAAATAGGTCTTATGTTACCTTTATAAGTGTATTTGACTTTATTCTGACAAGAAATTGAAAGAAAAAATTTGAAGCTGTTTTTGAGAACATATTGAAAATATCCCAAGGGATTCATGTAAAGTACCCTCCAAAATTGAAGAAAGTAATTAAAAATTGCAGAGCTTCGAGTGGAGCCAGTTTGCAAAAATTCTATGAAGGTGGTATTGTTGTTCATAGGCGGATGGAGGTTTTTAAAAAAAATAATTTTTTCAATACAAGGGGACATCAAAACAGTTTTGCCATTGAAATCTCAAAATTGAGTTCCCACATCCTTGCATAATGTTCTCAATACTATCTATTTTTCTCTGTATATATATGTATGTATACAAGAAAGTAAAAATGGTAAAATTTGGTAATGATTACACAAGTCTTTTTAAAAAGCAATGATTATTGTCCCAAGATCTTAAAAAAGCTCAGGAGCACCAACCATTGCCATTGCCAGATGACCAGTCCAGCCCTAAATGTATTTGAAGTAAAATATATGTTATAAAATAATTTATTTTTTGCTGATTGTAATTTTAAAGGAATTAAAATGTTCCAGGTTAACTTTTTCACAGAAGCTGAAAATTTGAAGCAGTTTGCTGACCATTTTAAAAATGTCAACTCTGTCCAATTTCCAACTCCATTGGATTCTTTAACAAGATCTTATATTTTGGTAGAAACATTTGAAGAAGGAAAACATATTGATGATTTTATTGCTTTGGATTTGAATAAACAAACAAAGAGAGATTTGGCTGTCTTAGGAGTGAATACTGTATTGAAAATGGTGAGAAAATTCCAATAATTATTAATGAGTGGACTGTTTCAAAATAGTGCTTGTAGTTTGATGCTTGTAGGAAGAATGGAAGAGAGATTCTTAATCCAGGAAAACAAAATTGCTGTATTTAACTAATTTTCATTTAATTTTTTCTTCTTTTTATTTCTTTGACATTTACAGTTACTTTTGTGCTTCCTACGAATTGTGTTTTCTAAAATGCTTTGCATGATGTTCATGAAGCAAGAGCTAAAAGGCCCTTCCAAAGTAAATACAGTAAAATCTGTCTAAACCGGAACCTGTACAAGCCGGAAACCTGCCTTAACCGGAAAATTTCTCCGACCTGTGAAGTTAAATGGCATTTTTACACGGCATAAAACGGAATCAGTCCAACGCGGAAACGGAACTGTTTTTCATGTCCTGCAAAGCGAAAAAAAAACTTCATAAAACGGAATTTCTGTTAATTTAATGCAGTTCGCAGAGAGACGGGATATATTCTATTAGAATGAATGCATCTGCAAGTCTGTTTTAATATCTCAGTCCATTTATGTGTTTCACACGTGGCCGCACAGTGAAGGAAATGGGCTCCCGCTATTATCGTAGAATTCGAACTTGAGGTCATCTGTCACTCACGGCTTAGGCCGTCGGGGAATTCCCTCTCTCCCGACTCTCTAAACGTGGGTAGGTGTAAGGGCATGGCTTTAATTTACGTGTCTTCCTGCCTCTCGTTGGCAATCGTACCCCTTGACCAGAGCCGAATTGCTCAAGGCCATGCGAGGGTGTCAGATAGACCTATACCGCGATTTTTCTAACTTTGCCTCTCAAGGCCCGTCTTCACTATGAAATATGTCACGGTATTTCGCGTCTTTCTCAGTCGTGCCGCTAGATATCGCATGATCGCGACTGTATCAAGCAGCGCTTGCGATCATGCGACTTCTAGCGGCAGATCGGTAGAGACGCGAAATGCCATGTGATACTCCATCGTGGCCGTAGGGGCTTGAGAGGCAGAGCTAGAAAAATCGCAGTGTAGTACTCTGGGCTGTGACGCATTGTGCGCTAAGAGTCTGCGAGACGTTCAGGTGCAGCCACTAGCCAGTGAGGTGATGTACTTTTATGAGTTTCACAACCAGAAAAAAAGAACAACATAAAACTCTACATATTAAAATTTTTCAACTTAGGAAAACAACTGAAAAGTTGTCAGTAAGAGAGAAACCCCAAACGCAAAAACTCTAGGTTAATGTTGAAAAAAGTAACATTATTTAAATAAGTCGTGAAATATTTTTTTACCAAATTGTCAGAAATAATTATTTTTAATATTCATTTATTGGTGATTTCTTCCACAAATGGGTTTTATGTTATTATACGTTTTATAATTATAATAAAGGCATGTTACTAGTTTCAGGACGGAAATATCAACATAAAAAATGTCATAAACGGACAATCCTGCCTAAAACGGAAACCTCCTTAAATCGGAAAATGTTTTTGTCCCAATCGTTTCCGGTTTGGACACATTTTACTGTATTAGGCAGCATTGAATGATCTGTGACGTCGTCATAGGATGAGAAAGAACACAGACACGGAGTTGACTGTACATATTTATTTACAAGTTTATTACACTATATACACTCGTAAGGAACACTCCTAAGGAACGCTGCTCTCCACAGCACTCCGACCCCTGAGACGAGCCGCCTCAGTATTTACTAAGAGAACCCCAGCTCGCTACACTAGCGCCGCCCCTGGTCTCTTGTCCCGTGGCGAAAAGCCACGCCTCGCAAGACGCTGCTCGCGATCACCTCCGCACATCGCTACGGTCAAACTCGACTGCCCAAGAAGCTTATTCCACCCGCCTCCCTTGCGAGGCATCACGTGACCGACCTCCCACGCACAAAGCGTCATTTCCGCTCGAGATTTGGGCTGACTGCAGATGGAGCCTGGCGTCCATCTGCGAACGATTTCTGTCGTCACACATCACTAGAGCGAACGGACAGCCGCCTTCTCAGACACGCCCCCAGCGGAGAGACCCTCGAGAGACCCCGGGGGGTCCGTCCGGTCGGGCGCGGCACGAGAGGACCAACCCCTCCCCCTTGCACGACTTGTGCGGTCGGTCGCGCCCAGTGCTGTGACGCTACAGATCTTTACACTGGCACATGTATTATGATCATTACAAGTTTATATGATCATTATTTTGGTATCTGATAGATTACAAAGGAACACTAGTTATTTAATATTGAGTTTGTGGTAACTAGGGCTAGGATTTTTCTGAAATAAATGTGTACTTAAATCTGAACTAAAAATTGAATAAAAAGAAAAACTAGTGGTGCTGCAGAACAGACTTTCCCATATATTAATTATTTTTATGTTCTCTTGAGTCTGGGCTACCTTTTTGGCTTTGCCCTACCCTCCTCTTAGCTATCTATCAGCACCTACGAGGATCTCTGGGGACATACACAGGTAGGAGAGTCTTCACTCTTCCCAAACATCGCACAGACCCATCTTGGTCCTGCACTTTACTTATTTGCCTGTTGTAATTCTTGGTCCCATCTGGGCGCCGGTGCCATTGTGTAGTTCAGTTCCTCAATTACATACACAAATTGCGCATACAGTAGCCTGTCAGGCCAAGGGATTTTGAAAGAACAAGGGTATAAATTGTATGTATTAAGAAAAATTGTAGTTGTAATACATTTAATAGTTGTAATACTTTTTACATGAGAGACTTGGAATGACCCAATGCCATAAACACAACTTAAAACAAGCTCAAGAAACCGTACAGAGATGGTACTTTGCCGCGTTAAAAATGGCCATAATAGAAAGACTTGAAATGGAGCGATATTATAAAGAGTTATGAAACGTTACATGAAGACTGGAAGATTTAAATGCCGTGAAAATCATTATTGATTAGCTAGGCCCTAAAAAAAATTTTCATTTCATGACATTGGAGAGATAGTTAAAAAGTGAAAAAAATGACCAATGTACAAGTTAGACACACGAGTGTTGCGTTGACGCGCGTCACCCAACGCTGATCACGCCAGCCGCGTCGATGCCTGCACATACGAGTCACTTAACGGACGTGTTGATTAACACTGTATCTTATGCGAAATGACACACTGGCGCTCTTCGTGACGTGCGTTGTTGCTAAAGAGCGTTGAAAGCTAGAAAACGCTCTTTATCTCGACTTACATTGTAGCGTCTTGCTTGAGCTATTACCACAGCGCACGTCGCCAAGAGCTCTCGTGTACCGTTTCGGATAAGATAGTTTTAATTTGCGGCGCGCGTTGTGTGACATGTGCACAGGCATCGACGCAACTGACGTCATCATCGTTAGGTAACCCGCGTCAATACAACGCCAATGCTCGTGTGACACAGGCCTAAGAGAGGTAGCGCCACGATCATTTATTTTTTACATCAACCTCCTTCACAATTTCACACTTTCTCATTCGAAAATGTAATTTTTCCCATCCTTTAATAGTACGGAATACTCGGTTTTAACTATAAATATATTGTATTACTTCTTAAATAAATACATTTAAAAAATACTAGTTGGAAATCATTACGAGCTACCGAAAACAAAAATTTATTGAGTTTAGGAAAATGTTAACTTCGCATTTTTTTCTTACCACCGTCTTCCTTTTCCTTCTTCATTCAACAATGAGTACATTGTCGCGTCGTTAAAGGCTACCAGCTGTGGATTGCAGGGACTTGTGGTAGTGTCATTGCAACATTTAAAATTCACTATGCTTTGGTGTTAATATGCCTTCGACTTCCAGTATCATAAATTTCATTTCCGATGTAAAATTTTTATTTGAGCTTGTAATATTGTTTACTGCACATTAAAACATATTATAATCGTTATTGATTGTATCTAAATACATTTTACTCGTAGTTTCGAAGAAAAAATCTTTCCCCCTAATTTACACTTCCTACAATTTATGCCATTTACCCAAGGGGTCCCTTGAAAAGTGTAAAAGAGGGGTTTTACCGTATATATAATGAGGAAATTATGTGTTATATCAAAGAAGATGTACATTTTTCTCACTTTCTTAGATTTTGGTTTCCTTAGAGTAATTCTAACATGAACATAAGAATATCAAAGAAGACTGTTTTTATATGCTAATTTTCATTGAAAAATTTGGAGTTGTTTTTTGTGAAAATATTTTTTTTTCTGAAAATGCGCACTTTTGAGCTCATTTTTCAGAAAACATTTGGGAAACTTAATAAGAAACGATTTGAAGCATCAGTGCTCACTAATTCAATAAATTTTTAAAAACACCTTTCATGTAAATATTTATAATATGAGAGATACTGTATTTCATGCCATTTCTGTCACATTAAATTTTTTACATGAAAGTGGTTTTATGTCATGTTGCTCAGTGCGTATAAGTATCAATACAAATCTTGTCCAAAAAAAATATTTTTTTGGAGCAGTTTTTGAAAAAAAAATTTTTTAAACTACCAATATTTCACTCAAATACTACTATTTCCAAAAAAAACTTGTACTTGACATCAAATAAAGATCAAGTTATGTAGAAGTTTCATTTGAAGAAAAAAATCTATCTTCAATACTGTATCTGTACAAAGGGTCCAAAAAATTTCAAACTTATTCCATTAAAAAAAATTCAGAGTAAGAAGTGAAAATCAGATCTATGTCATCTTTAGAAGCATATTTTACTCAATTTTTCTCAAGAATTTTAAGGAAAAAATATAGAAAATTGAAAAAAATTTTGAAAATGTTTCAAGAAATTCATGAGAAGTTCCCTAAAATTCAAAGAATTTGTTTCAAATGCCTAAGACTTCAAGTTAGATCAGATTGATTGGGGCCCTGGCGAATCTGGGGCCATGTGGGCCATGGCAAGCCCCATGGAGTTTTTGTTTACCTTCCTTTATTTGACAAAATTCTTGTAAATATTTATTTATGTTTGAATTATGTAATTATTTAAACAGTAATATTGTATAGTACCATATCTACAGTACATAAATTATTTATTATTAAATTATTCCCCTTTCCCTTGTTGCTTTTCTTTTTATATAACAGTGTCTCTGTCTACATGCATTGTTCTCATACAATATTAATATATATGTCATGTTCTTTACATATTACACGTTATATATTGCCGCATCTTTATTAATTTCCTTTCCAATGTTTATTTCTGAAGTACACAAACATGTCGTTCTACTGGTGTACTTCAATACATCGATGAAAAAAGTATTAAAAGTGACTACAATTTTGTAATAAAAATTTGTGGTTTTGTTAATGACTGCCTCAAATATTAATGAACCTGACCTTCCAAGAATTTCAGTAGTCTTTCTGTTATGGCCGTGTTTAAAGCGGGAAGGTGGCGGGAAAGTGAAGTGGCAGTGCGCGTTGAGTGCGACGTGAAGTGCTTTCCAGACGTTGTGGCAGGAATTGGTAGAATGTAAAAGCGGGGTTTTACTGTAAATACATACAAATCCTAGCCTTGGTGAGAACACATAGTAGAAAATTTAGAACAAAATCACTTTTCTAAAATTTTCTATTTTTACTGTTTTTCAATGCTTCAATTATCACATTGTTCAAATTAAAATTGCAATAAACTTTACAGGTATTTGAAGATAATTTCTTTCATGGAGATTTGCATCCTGGAAATATGTTAGTTCAGGAGAAAATTACAAGGAACAACCTCTGGAAAATGCCATTTCATTCTGTGTTTAAAACAACTGTGGAACCAACTCTAGTGATATTGGATTGTGGTATAGTTGGAAGTTTGGATGAAAGGGGCAAGAAGTGTTTGAAGGATGTTTTTGCAGCTGTTGCCAGAGCTGATGTAAGTTTACAAGCAATTGTTAATAATAATCTTATAGGTTATCTGCCATCGTCCTGTGTCATCTATTATACTCTCTACCCCATATTTCCTCGTGCTTTCGTTTCCAATGTGTCTGAATGTTCCTGGCTTCAGCAGCCATCCTTCCAAAGAGCCAATTTTTGTAAAATCGACATTCGAAAGTTTTTATTGTTGTATTTTTTAGTTTAATTTTATTTAATAGTTGTATTTTAAAGTTAGTTTATTTGTGAAACACGTATTTCCTTTTATAAAGGGTAGAATCTTACATTTGTGTGTGCGCGCGTGTGTGCGTGTGCCTGTGCGCGCGACTATGCGAGGGCCTGTGTGCGTACCTACGTGCGTGTCTGTGTGTGTTTTTTACGAGGGTAGGTGGAAATCTTCTAAGGACACCATGCAGCCCGTACCACATGATAATATGAGATTTTTACTCACTAAAACCACCTCCCTTCTCCATCCTCCCCGCGGAACCGCCGTTAGGCATTACATTGCGAGGAGTGGATCAGAGTGGCTTGGTCACAAGCCATTTCTCTTCCCCAGATTGTAGAGAGAATCCAAGATAGATCAGCTGACTTCCCTTCTTTCCTTTTCTATTCTCGTGAGCTCAGCTATTATGGTCTGCGCATATGCGCTCACCGCAGCCCAGTTGGTTTCTGAGGCGAGCGTGCACTCGACCATTGCTTCGGATGTCAGCGGGTCGATCCCGAGGATACTCACATAACGTGTCCTCGCTGCAGATGGAATCGCGCGCACTTGAACATATGCTCGGTGTCCCCGACACCATCGGTGCTGTCGGGGACATGTCGATGCGACATGCTCGGTGTCCTCGATAATGGACAGAAAGGGATCTCCTCCAGCTTGAACTTGTACACAGCTGAGTCAGGTAGAAATTTACTTCACCGTGGTTCACGGTGCAATGGAGGGAATAATGCGGTAGGCCCATCTTCCTTTAATGGACTTGTCTCATCGGTCCTGTCATTCGAGCAGTGTTGTCGTGCAGTCTGGGATTTCCTTGTCTTTGTGATATCGCCTCCGTCTCTCCTGCGCCAGGATATCGATAGGAGGCATCCTCGCGATGACGCACACTGCATCGCTTGGCACAGTGCGGAATGCACAAGCAACCCGCAATGCTGATAACCTGACGTCATCCTTCGGTCATAGCTATCTGTTGATGAGTTGACCTTGCCGGGGTCTATAGAATAAAACGGACCTGACAACTAGAGCCAGAAGCTTCCGTTGCACATGACAGGGCCCTGTGTTGGGCATTAGCCTCAACAGTGCAGCATTAACTACCGCCGCTTTATTGCTGGCGTACTTCAGGTAGTCAGCAATTGTCAGGCGGGCGTCAATCATGAGGCCAAGATATTTGACGGCTGTGATGTAACACGGTGGTCTCCAACCTTGAGAGTGATGGTTTCTCCTTTTCCTGCTAGTGACCAGGATAACCTCAGCTTTTCAGCTAGTGACCAGGATAACCTACAGTTGTGCTTCAACTAACTGTAGCCCTGAGGACTTCAACCACCGACTAATAATGGCGATCGCGTCGTTGCAAATGCATACAATCCCCCCAGTATATTTCGTAACGGCGACGATAGCTATGTCGTCCGCCAAACCAATGGTATTGGTTTATTCTGGGAGTACCGACCCTTACGGGACGCCTGCATTGACATTGTGTACCCTCGGCGCATTATCTGTATTGTAAATTTAAACTAATTTAATGAAAATTCAATTCAATTTAAATTAAATTGAATGAAAATTCTGTAAACCTGGTATCTGCATCGAAACCTTGTGGATTCGTTAGCGGAAGTGTGTCCAGTTATTAAGAATTTAAGTCAATTCGTCTGTTTTTATTTGCAATCCACTCTATGCGTAGGGTAGCCAGATTTATAATCTACGTTTTCATATGTGATTTCACCTTCTCAGAGCAGGTCATAACCAAAAAAAGGTAGTGCCCATAACTGTAAATATTTCTGACGTGCAGGACAATGATGAGAATGGGTGCCCATCTCTACAATTTTAGAAACCTATTTTTATACATTGCTGTAATGTTAATATTGAATTTTGGAACCAGTGCCCACCACTGAAATTTGAACATGCCCATTACTGGCTCAATAAAGTTTTGGGGTTAAATGTTATCACTAGAGGAAGAATTTTGATGACTTAAAACGTCGTCAAAAAATGATCAATAAAATTATCTTTAAATGTTTTTAAAAAGCTCTAAAAGCAAACGAAATAAAAAATTGATTAGAACCATTTCAGATTATTCAATTACACTGATTTTGAGGTATGAAAACGCTCCGAAGACAAAATTCTTACAGTGAACCGTTCAGTATGTTAAATACGTTACTGATGTGATTGAGGCTTCTTCCCTTCGTTCAAGTGAACTCAATTTGCAAACTTTTGGTTTGGACTGTTCTTTACTAGGAAATTTCTCTCTTCTCGTGGATTGTAACAAAAATCACTTTTTCTACTCCCATTGTATAACGCTGTCTTTGGATGGCTGCAACCACTTGCATAATGATGGTCATTTCGATACAGATTTCATTATGATACAGGTTCTTGGCCAATCACAGAGACGCTTACAAATCAAGTATTGTCACTTCATTAATCGTTGAGAATTGTTGCAGTAAATGTTTCGTTCCAGTGTGTATATTAAAATTGCATTTAATATTTTATTAAGCTTCTCAGTTTTAATTTTATTTTATTAGTAGTAATTTTTACGTGAAATATTATTAAAAAGAAATTGTATCGTCATTTCACTTTTATCCTATTTGACTAGCGCAGTGGTAGTCATTGAAGAGAACTTTAAGTGAGGTTAAGATCTGAACGCAAGTCATTTTGTGTTATTTGCTGCTTCTGTGTGGTTGTCCTTAAAAAACCGGCCAATTCTTTAGTTTAAAATATTTAGTGAATGGTGGTTCTTTCTGTTGGTGTTGACGTTTCCAGAAATGAGAGCAAATGCGAAAATACGGAAGTCGGAATATTATTGCCGCAACTTTTGTAGTCCCTCGCCGGCGCCCTGGTAAAGCACAGCCACCTGCGGGTGTAGGGTAGTGAGGTGTCCGCTAGGTGACCTTGGCTGAATCTTGCATGTCGACTGCCAGGAAACGATTCAGTGGAGAAGTTTGACTTATAAAAGTTACCATTAGTCGTAGAAAAAGTACCGTATGAAACTCGATGTAATGGGTATTAATACACTCGTGTGAAGTTTACGATACTCGCTCGTACCTCGCTCGTATCGTAATATCACACTCGTGTATTAATACCCATCATTACATCATCGTTTCATAATGTACTATTACTTTGTAGATTAGTGGTGTCTGTTCTGAATTACAAATAATTTTAATAGCACTGAATCCGAACGCCAAAGAATTATCCAATCAGCAGATTCGCTGTATTTCAGCCAATCAAGAGTGCGTGGAAGAAAGGAGTGCTAACATGACGTCGAGAACATCCTTCTGAGGCTCTCACTAGAAAAGATTTCGCTCCGGTGTTGGAGAAGGTAGAGCGCACAATAAAGCCAGAAACATTGCAAAATGGTTTTAGAGCTTGTGGCCTTGTTCCCTAGAGACTTAGAGTAATTTTCACTAAATGTCTAGGGCGGATGTACAATAATGTTGCATCAAATGTGGATAACTAAAATATTATATCCACAACACAGAACAAATCATTGACGTTTGACAAATTCTGCGATATTGGAGAAGAAAGAGTTTCAAAGTTCAATAACATTATAGAAGTACTGGAAGAAGAACACAGCGAGGAATTCTTCATTTTGTACAAGTTGTATGAAGAACTTTCAGAGGAAGCAGAAATGGATTCAGAGGTAGGTGGTCTGGACACCCATCCCAATATGGAAACACATTCTGAACAGTCGGATCAAGTGTCAGGAGATGTGAAACAGTCATCGGCACCTTTTAATACGGCGCCAAACTGTGAAACGCTATAGCCGAGTACACAATCTCCAACTGACGTTCCCAGAAACAGTGTTCTGAGGCGTTCTAATGTTCCAACATTTATAGACTGATATGGCCAGAAACACCAAAAAGGAAAAATAAATGCAATGTTCAGCGAATATCGTTTGTGATAACGTCCAATGGAAAACCCTTCACAAGGGTTTAAAATAAGATAAAAAAAGAAAATGGAGAAAGGGCGAAGGAAGAGAGAGAAAAGTCCCTGACAACACAGAAAGAAGGAAGAAGAAAAATTGTAAGGTAGTTTTGCCTGCAAAACAAGAAAGCAATAACCACAATATCATTATAACTAAACTTGTAAGAGGAGTGTTATTTGGAAATAGCACTAAAGGAATAGACAAGCAGCAGGGGCGTAGCGTCCATGGATGTGGATGATGTGTTACATACCGTGACAATATCAGCTATTTTTATTTTAAAATGATTGTAAATTGTCCGTTTTTTATTTTTCTACTACACAATATATTTCAAACTTTGCGCCATTGAGAATTTGATTCTTCACAAGGATGAACGACTCAGTTTGAAATGCCGCCTAGCCTGCGTTGTGAATCAGATGCAGTGACCCATTACATCCAGTGCCTACGACAAAGCTGTCGTTTTACGAAACTTCTTTGTTCTTTTTGGGGTTTGTAAGAGAACAAGATTAATTAATGAACATTGTAGTTTTATTTAAGTTTTATTACCTTATTTTAATGCATTTAGCAACTGTATATTTGTAGCCAATTTAGGTTAGGAATTGTGCTGGTTGAATGCACAAAGATATGTGACTGTGTAATCCACATTTGTGACGTGGAATGGCGAGCACAACGCGATCCAAAGTGCCTGCATAATTATGAAATCGTATTTTTGTACCATGGACAAATTATAGCACGTGAGAAACAGTTAAAAATATTTGATAAAAGTATGAGAGGATATAATTTTATTTAAATACCCAGCACAGGCTCTGTTGAGCAATACAACAGTGATATACGGGAAAATCTGTACACTTCATTCGAGTTGTATGCTTTTTTGGGAGACAAGGGCTTGTATTTTCTAGCCATAATGAAAATAGGGGATCATCAAATAGAAAAAGTTTCATGGAATATATAAGTGAAATAATGAAATATGATAAAACTGACAAGGATGATATGGAAAATTCCAGTGTTTCGTGCAATTTTGCCAGACATTTAGATTGATTGGATTTCAAGTGTGAGAATTGTAATGTCCCATGAAATTTCTGGTCTCTTTTGTCTCCTCCATACTGGATGAAACCCTTGATGTAAGCAGCAAGGGACAACTGTCAACTGTTTTTCATTACGTGGTTGTAAATTGATTGATTTTCTCTTTCCTATTGAATTTTTATTACAGATCCCTGCTTTTCATTTTATAAATTATGCCAATTCTAATGGGTTCGAAATGATATGAATTGAACAATTTTGAAAATAATTGGGTTTGATAGTGCTCTTATTATTAAAGTATGAGGAGACATTTATATTTTGCTAGGTCGTGAACTTCAGTCAACTTTTTCTAAATTTCAACCAGTAAACTGCATGGAAGTACGTGAACCATTTTTACTGTTACTGAATCAGTTTTTATTTTAAATATACAAATTATTTGTGTGCTCTAATCGACCAAAGAGACAGAAATGGTATTGGTGAATGAGAAATATTTAGGAGTTTTAAATTATTTTCTCATTTCTCGAGTTACATACCCTAAGTCAAAACTCAGGCTACGCCACTGACAAGCAGAATGATAAGCAGAAAACACATCGTCTAGAGGAAACTAATAATCAGTCCAACCTCAGGAAATTAAATGACAATTCTGCACAAAAGTTTAAACTCATTTATAGGAGGTACAAGAAATAAGAACATTTGTCAGCCGAGCACTTCTGTAGGCATTTACAAGATGGAAAGAAGTAGAAGCAAGTCTCTGTTAACCAAATGTCCACGGAAGTATTTTCTTCAGAGCTGCTTCCAGTGTGGAAACACACTGAATTTTAAGAACTACGATGTGTTCTGCCAATTGTGTGAAAATGTATTTCACAAATCAGGCCTTTCCTCAAGGATTCTGTGGAAGAAAGTGATTCAGACGACGCAAATATTTTTTTATGTAAAATGTTTTAGACTTACTAAATGATCGAAGCTTAATAAACCAACAGTAACAAGCCAATTGCATTCAACAATGCTGTTTGACTTGGTTGGGCTTTTTACAATACATTTTTGTGAGTGCCCATCACTATATTACAAAGTGAAAACAATAGTCTTGAAAGTGCTCATCACTATATTTTCTGCCTTATTTTAGGTTCACATTTTATAAAATGTGAAGTACAACTTTCAACTATTTAACTTACTAGTTTCATAAATGTACACATGTAGTAATTCATTAGCCAACTATGAATTTTTTATTGTTAAAATAAACAATTATACATTGAAAAGAACATATTGGTTGCCCTAAAAGTGCCCATCACTATGTGCTCCACTCTTTTACAAGTTTTATTAGCGGTCGCCTCAGAGGCCGAGGGATGGGTCGTTCCGCGGGAGCGCTCTGGCGCGTGCCGACTCGAGTAACAGACGAGTTCCGGGCTCTCGGCGCAGGTGCGCCTCAACGGGTTCATTTGAACGTTACACGGTGATAATGGGACTTTTATTATGAACGTACAAACGTAAAACGCAAAACTGAAATAATTTGGCATTGGAATTATAGGAATTTTTCCGGGACTTAAAAAAACGACGTATAAACGTGAAAAACGTATAAGTGAGAAACGTATAAACGCAGTATCACTGTAAATGTTAATGAAATGATGTCCCTACATAACATGTTATTCATAAAATTAACATCTAAAATCATTAAAACATCAACAACATAAATCATTAAAATAAACATCGAAAATCAAATTACAAAGGCTATAATAGTCTGTGTCATATTGCTTCGATACTTCTTTGTAAGGTGTGCCAATTGACACAAAAATTTTTCCATTATTTTGATTTCAGGGAGAAAGAGTTGCAGAATTGTTTCTGCTACATTCAAACCATGAATGCCGTGATATCCAAAGTTTCAAAGAAGCAATGAAGGAAATTGTAAAAAAGGCTTTAAGTAAACAGGTGACTTTGCATCAGGTAAAGAGTTTTGTAAAAAAAGATTTATTGAAATATTTAAATTAAATAACTTCTAAGTTATCATTCTGATCAATACTGTATTAATTTAATTTTAAATATCTTGTTAGTTACTACATTTTGTAGAATTATAATTTTCTTTTCTTTTTTAGGTGGATGTTTCAGTGCTAATGAACTCTCTTTTTTCAACAATGATTACTCACAAAGTGAAAGTGGATAGTAGTTTTTCATCTGTAATTTTAGCAATAATGGTGATTGAGGGATTAGGAAGATCTTTGGATCCTTCAATTGATATTTTAGAAAGAGCTAAACCTTTCCTTTTTGCACTATAATTTTTAAACTTTTGTCTATTTCCTATTCATTTTAAATGTTTGAATAACATTTTCATAATAGTTTAACTATGGAGAAGTGTAGATATGGGTAGTACTAAAAGGGGAAATTCATATTCATGTGTTATAAAAATTATTAAAACTTGAGTTTTCAGTCCAGAAAGAGTATTTGGACTTTTGTATGTTACCATTTAGCCCTTTGTACTCGTACAGCATGCCCATCCTGAAATGCTCCCACAGCTTGGAGGTAATAAGAGATTTTGTGCCATTGAGGTTGAACAGCATACTTTCTTGATTGCCAATGTGGAGTTGCACATATGGCAGGTCCCTCAGCTCAACCATATTACCTTCCATCAACTATCAGTAAAAAATAGCTGAAAAATATTCAAAGGGGTAGATTGCTATCTTGCTCTCTTTTGATTAATTCAATTTAAATTAAATTGAATGAAAGTTCTGTAAACCTGGTATCTGCATTGGATCACACAGATAACACATCTTCAGGATTCTCATTGCTTTTGTATTGTCATCACCAGGGTGTGGATTTTAATGAAATGTCATTTTTTCTATTATCTACTTAAGAATGATGCCGTTTAGCATAGACGTTAGGAAATTACCCATCTTTATGTCATTTTTTGCATTTTTAATTGATTTTTCACTGATTTTATTGATTTTAATACCATTTTAATGGTACTTACTTCAAATAATATTTTCGAGATATGTTATCCATATAATCTCTCTCTTCAATATATGTTCTCCACAATTCCTGAGTAGCTTATTCAATTTCATTGCTCATATTGTCAACCATGGTATGTGTTATGTAATCTAAGGTTCCTGTGTCACGTATCAGCGCCATTGTCGTAGCAGAAATTTTGTGGTGAAGAACAGTTCAAACTAAACGTTTGCAAGCTGAGTTCACATGAAAGGAAAAAAGTCTCAATTACATCAGTAGCGTAATTTTTCTTTGCTTTTAGGGCATTTTAAAAACATTTATTCGTTATTTCTTACATTTTAAAATTAAGATCATTTTATTGATCATTTTTGGGATATTTCAGGTCATTAAAATCCGCCTCTTCTACTTCGTTTTTTCTTTCTTGGCGCGTGGGGGGGTGTCATCAAAATGGAATATTTCACGGTATTTCGCGTCGTTCTCGGTTGTGCCATTAGGAGTCGCATGATCGCCAGTTCTGCTCGATACAATCGCGATCATGCGACTCCTAGCGGCGCAACAGAGAACGACGCGAAATACCGTGAGATATTCCTTTTTGATTACACGCTCCCACGCGCCAAGAAAGAAATACCAAAGTATAGTCATCACTATCAATGTCATCTTCCAAATGATATTCAGACTCACTCGCATCTATCAGTAAATTGTCAGTTTCATCATTCTAATGCTACATCTATTTCAATACAATTACAAAAAATCAAAAACTATTTTACTTCTTTGCTTTGGGTTGGTAAGCTCAAAGTGACTGGTTTGATGAAACGAAAGTACAGTGGAATCTCGTTAGCACGTTCCCCGTTATCACGTTTTCCCGCTTAGTGCGTTCATAATTTTAAGTTCGGTCCCAATTCCTCCAAATTATTCTTTTACACGTTTAACAATCCTACTCAGCACACTCAAAGTTTATATAAGTAACTTACTTTGCGAAAGACACGTTTTCCGTCGCGCCAGCGACGTCTTCAAAGTGTGTAGTTTTCTCAGTACTTTTGGGTACTACCAGGGCCTTTCAACTCCCACGTGGTGGAGACCATTAAAGCCCATTCACAATGCAAACATAAGCATGGCGTTAACATAAAAGTTAGGACTACGTCCAAAAGCGGACTCATTCACAATGCCTGCGCTTGAGCATAACACATAAGACGTTGACTTAAAAGCTTGCAAGTTTCAAGCTTTTGTGCTCATGCTTATGTAAGGAATAAGAAATGAACAAATCACAGTACGTTTACCTCAAAATCGAGTATCAAAATAGGATCGAAGTTGATAGATCGAACAAAAGACGGGATTTCCAAATTGCTTGGTTGATTTTCGTCGGTTTTCTGCGTTGTTTTGTAGCGTACGATCTTTTTGTAGTTTAGTTTTGCTGTAGTATTCATAGTAGTATCATTTAGTTTTGTTTTTTATTGAAATTAAAATACCTAACCCAACCCAACCCATGGCCGCAAGGCCGAGGCGACGCTGGTAGGCCTTGGCTCGTAAAGAGCTGTTTTGCCACAGAATATATATAACTAGCGTACCCGTGCGAGAACTCTCGCATGATAAATCCCACCCTTTCCCTATCCATTTGTCTATCCGTTCCATAAAGGAGAGGAACTACTAATGTACTTACAGAATATCAAACAAAATAACAATGTAATTGATGTTTGAAACAAATTTTCAATTAAAGTTTATTCAACATTATAGGAAGATGTTCTTGGAACAAATCATACTTCTTTAAAAACAACATTTGAAGACATTTTTCAATCTTCCTTGAGAGTTAGCTTTTCGCTTTCCTTGATAGTCAAATAATAGAAAAGGTTTTTACTCTTGAGAAAGTCAAGTAAAGCAGAGCGAAAATACCGGATCGGGCAAGAACAGATCTACTCATTACAATATTATTTAAATTTCCTTGATTTGTTATGAAGAACCGAGTGTGTTTTGGAGAGTCAGGGTGCCAGCTTGCTGGGGTGAGAAAATTGAAAAATTATTTGTTTACTAAAAAGTATTGAATTATTTTCTGCGTCCTTACGTACCTCAAGAAAAACAATTCCGAGCCAAAAAATAATCAAACTACTGTCTTCACCTTTCAGTACTAAATACCATTTGTTAGCATTAGAAACAATTTAGTAGGCATTAATAAGCCCACTTCGGTAAATGGGAATGTTGCTCAAACGATGTTTTCATTTTTAATATCTTAACGAACCGATACCTTGAGTTTAATATCAAACTGTGTTTTATTTACAATATGAGTTTGCAGCTGGGAGTTGGTGTACATACTTCCAGATACCGCCAATATTTAAATCGTGCATTTGGACTGCGATCGTTGGCTGTTGTCGGGTGACATGCACTATTCTTTCTATAATTTTAAATTTAGTTGTTTTTTAATTGATTCACGTAGTATTGTAGGCTAGCGCGTTTTGATTTTTGTTTTCCAATTATTTCAAGCTCTTTTACTTTATCTACTTTAAAAAGTTTGTTCTTTGTGTTGTGCCATAGCACAAGTTTTCCCCCACTACCACTGTGTACCCGTGCGAGAACTCTCGCATGTTAGACCCCACACTCATCCCTATCCTACTATTTTCATTCTAAGAGGGAAAGTAGTTAACGATACGTGTTTATTTGTTTAAAATCTATAAAGGTAACTTGCAGTGTCCTAACACAATTACTTATAAAAATAAAACTAGTGGTGCTACAACAGCACTTACTTTCCCGTATTAGAGGAAACTGCTATATAGTACTGAAATATTGCACTTTGTGCGCTACTGACATCTTAGCTTACAACTCACTGTTTCCATTGCAGTGTTGTCAGAACTGTGTGAATTCTACAACTGCACAAAATTTAATACAAACGTTTTGTAAACCTATATTGGAAAAAGAAGCCTGATAACCTGGACAATATAGAAATGCATTCCATAGGGCCATGATTAGAGAAGAGTATTTTAAAACCATGCAACAAATTCTCTACTCACTACAAATGCTACAGCATTTGGTGCGAAAACTGAATATTTTCATGCAAATATCAACATAAATTAGACAATTATAACTCCTTTTCATACACCTCCTTCAGGTCACAACAATGATACGTAATTCACAGAAATTCGCGAGCGCAAAGTGAATTCCATTGTTGCAGACCCTGCATTGTCGATATTCTGAGAGCTATTAATTTTTTTTACTTAATTCAAATATTTCAAAATAAACTATTTATAAAATATTAATGTGTAAGTGTATAACAAAAGTTCTAATGTAAGAAACGAAGAAAGAAATAATATACAAAATTGCCCATTCTAATTTACGACGCACCCAGCTGTCCGAAGCGCTGTAAATTTACAGCGGGCTATTATGTTTGTCACAAAATTATAGAAAAGCTACTCGTATTTTGAAAAAATTAAGCATGACCTTATTTGAAGATGTGGTTTTGATAAATACATGTAATTCAGAAACAAATGTATTTTTAAAATTTTAGTTGTGACAATACGACAAAAGCGAAGCGCAGTCAATTCCGAGCGGACTTTCGTTTGTCAGGAAATTATAGAAAAAACAACTCATATTTTCAAAAAATTGAACACGACCTTATTTGAATGGCACAGACTTTCCCGTATTAGTTTTCTATTTTCCTGGGTCTTCGCTAGCTATTCGGAATTGCCACATACTCTTTCTTGCCAGCTACCATCTATCATCGCCAAAAGTACATTTTTTTGTCATTTTCTTAATTTTTCGGTTTCCTATTGGTAGAACAGAAACATTAATTTTAGAATATTAAAGAACACAAAAACCTAGCCGTAAATGGCAATTTTCTTTTAAAAATTATGTGCCGTTTAAGAGAAAATGGCGTTTTAGCACTACTAAAAATGCGAATTTGAAGCTCATTTTCACAGAAAAGTTTGAGTTTTCAAAATACTTTATTTGAAGCACTTACACTCACAAATATAATAATCTTTACAAATTGCGGATAATGTGCATATTAAAGATGTGAGAGATCTTTCAAAAAATTTACATTTATATAATTTTTGAAAAAAACAAAAAAAACTCAAAATAAACTTCACGCTATACTAATGAGTGCAATTAGCACTATCCGTTACAAAAGTTTCAAGAAACAAATTGCAGCCATATACGAGAAAATGACGTTTGAGCATTTCTGAAAATGCCGAAATTTGAGCTACTTTCCATAGAAAACGGTAGTGTTTTCGAGAAACTTTACTTGACATTATTTAAAGCATATATACTCGTAAATATAATAATGTAAAAAAATCGCCGATAATGTAAATATTAACGACGTGAGAGACAAGTAAAAAAATTTACATTTTGGTAATTTTTGAAAAAAACAACCAATAGACCAAAATGGCTTTTATGTCATTGATAGAGTACATTTACCACTATCCCTACCAAAAGTTTAAAGAAAAAATTTGGAGCCGTTTTTGAGAAAATTTTGTTTTTGTAATTTTTTAAAATTGCACATATTGTACGCAATATTGCACGAAAACTACCAAAATTGTGGAAAACATGTACATGACCTTTATTAAAGAACTCAATATGCAGAACAAATTTTATTTGAAGAAAAAATCTCTATCTTCAATTTTGTAGTTGGAGAAAAACGCCGAAAAAAATTCAAACTTTCACAATTTTCGAAAATTCAGAGCTGTACGTGAAAATCGGACCTATGCCATGTTAAAAAGTGTATTTTCCTCTATTCATACAAGAAATTTAAAGAAAAAATTTGGAGCCGTTTTTGAGAAAATGTTGAAAATCCCCGGGGGGCTTCATATAAAGTACCCCCAAATTTTAAAGAATCTTTTTCAAAATCACAAAGCTTCGACTAGAATCAGATCGACTGGGGAATATCAATTTTGAAGAAAATCGACCGAACGGTTTAGGCGCTAGCGTTGACCACAGACGGACAGACAGACGGAATGCCGTCAATCGATTTTAAGTATAAAGAAGCAACAAATCATGAATTTTGACCACACCACGAGATAGAGGATTTTTTTTTCTTAATTTAGCAACTGGTTTTATCCACTTATTCGTTTTCACGGCCCGGCAATTAATTTTTTTCCGCCGAAAATTGGCCATTTTTTCGCGCAGCATTACATAACTTTCCCTATACTACGTATATCACTCCGTGTATACGTACGTATACGGGAAAGTAAAAAACAATGCAATTAATGTGTAAAAGAAATTTTCAATAAATATTTATTCAATATCATGGAGAATTTGCTTGGAACAATTCCCAACACTTACTTAAAGACATTTGAAGTAATTATTCAATATTCTTTGTCAATTAGGTTTTGGTTTTTCGTGATAGACACAAAAATATTAGCTTTTTACTTTTGAGAAAGCTACGTGTCTAAACCCGTTGACTTGAAAATTTCATCGAATGATAACGAAAATATTGGTACAGGTAAAACACAAACACAGTCTTCACTCTTCACTGAACATCCACATCCCTCCACAATTAAGTACACAGCACTTATAGACAGCGAAAAAACGTTAATTGATTAGTTTCACTACACGCATAAGAAACAATCTTCATAGGTATAGGTATCAAGCAACTATAATAGTACTTCTAGTTGTTGCTGGAGAGCAAATCTTGAATTAATGATTATGCAAATAAACCTCGTCAGACTGCACAAACTACGGTGTTAACAGAAAGCGTAAATAAAGATTGTCGAATCTAAGCCTTCTAAGCGTGTCGCCACAAAAATTGCTACCAGCAGGAAGGACTGAAATATTGAGGTGGCCTTGATAGTATTGAAACGTGGAACCAAAAAGTTAATTGAATGGATCGGAGAATGTCTCATCTTGTAGATTATGGTGTGAAAAACGTTTCTTTGAGGCCTTCGGCCTCAAAATTTTACATTTTAAGGCTCTAAAACGCTTCGTTTATGAGTTATTTGACAATATAGGTTGGCATGTAATGAGAGTTGTATTTTACATGAATATTTCGATGCGTTTTTTTAAAGAAAGCATCTATATTTCTAAAGTCAGAATGGAATTCGTCAAGTCTCCGTGAAATTCTCTTTCTTTAGAGCCCTCATTTGTAAAGATTGGTTGCGTGTGAGAGCCGGAACACAAAGGCATGGACTAAGGATGTCTTTACTCTAAGACAAAGGTATACTACTGAAATAATACAGGAGACGATGACCGGACCCGCCTCTCACGGGCTTAGCTGCAGTGGGTTGACACAGATATACTCTTTGCTTAGCTGTGGGCTGCGTGAAGCGTGTCTTTGAATAGTCAGATTATTATCTAATATGTATTCACTAGGGAGTGGGTACATCTTTTTATACCTATTTGATTAATAAAGAAAGTCGAGTTATTGAAATAAAATAACAAAAACTATATTCTAATTTTGAAATTACAAAAAAATATTACAATTTCAACTCGTTCACTTTCTAAAAATTTTCTACACTTCGTTAGGAAATGTTAATATCGTGTATCGATACCTTGCTAACCTTGAGCTCATACATCCCCTTGTCATGGATAACCACACATCACATAGAAATGCTGATATTCACAAAAAAATTCACTTTACATACACTTAACAACAAACAATATTACTGAAAAAGAAAGAAACATAACAAAAAAATACCTTACACTCTTTGTAAAAAAAATTATACCACGTAAGCAACCCGCTTGAATTACAGTTTCGTTTCACTTTTGTAATTACTTTTAACAAGCTCATGAATTTCCTTTTATTCTTTACTGACATGTTTCATTTTTCAAAATCTTATCTAAATCTCATTAAAATCTCGTTTTCTTTACTATTTAATTGTTAATGAACAACACCAATATTATTTACACTCGTAATTTTTTGGTACAAAAATTTAATACTTTACAAAAAATTTTCCACTTAATCTGGGTTCGATTTACGACAGCATGAAAGATTATAAATTTATATTCAAATTTCTCGAACTCTATGATAATTACTGGCAAAATTAATTAATTACTCTTTTGACGAGCTCCTGCCTTTTGAACCAGGTCGTTGCTTGAAGTTTCACTATGTATAAAAGTTCGGGTGACTTACAGTAGTTCTTCTTTCCTGAGTACCGTTCAATGAGGTGAGCTCTTGAGGTCCAATGAGGGGGATTCTTGACGGTCAGGCACGCGCAGTTCCCGCTTCTGTTAACCACGCAATCCTCTGCTGAGAAGGTCCCAGTCTTCTTTTACTGCGTCGACGAATTCGAACTTATACTCTTGAAGTTTCCAATTACCAGTTCAACCATATAATTACAATAAGATGAAGAAATCGAAATAAATTCAAAACGAAATAGAATAGTAATGACGTGAAATTGAAATCAAATTAGAAATGGCGTAAATTTGAAAATCAAAAAGCTGTAAAAGAGAAATACATTCTGCCATTAGAGAAATGTTTTTTATTATACAACATGCTCCGAATAATACGAATTTGTATTAATGTTAAAATTCGCATTACATTGGATTTTGAACAATCTTGTTACATTCGTGTTTAATCACATTGCTGAATAATATTCATGTCCATTAATAAATTGCTTCAATGAAAATTTGTTACCTTTAGTAAGCTTTCTAGCGTTCTGTTCACTCGTTCCTCAAATTCAGCTCTTGTGCACTATGTCTCACAACGTTCTCACAGCTGTCACCTCTGAGAAAATGGCAGATCTCAGTATCTGTACAGAATAATTCGGCCTTTTGACAAACTAAATTCTGAATGGTCCTTTGATTTTCGTCGCGAGTGCGTTCAGAAACGATTACAATTCTTTGTGGCATGATGTTGTCCGTCAAAGAAAGTGTTAACCTCTGTTTGCTCCCTCTCGTGGGGATAGTTTTAACCCTTTCGGCCTGTAACCAGACTTAAGCAGTAACAATATATTGCAACATGGGTGAAAGAGCGGTGCAGGTGCAACGACTACTTTAAATGATGAGCCGTAACTGGGCAGTAAAATAAAATGATGCATTTATTTCCGACCTACGGCCGGGGAAGTTACATGAAAAAAAAATCCCATGAGGTGGGATCACACCCTACCTATTGAGCTCGGTAAAAAGGAAAAATAAAATAAAAGAAAGTTAATGACACTTCTGTTACACTCTACAAAAAAAATATGCCATTGCGCGGCATCGCTTAATTTTAACAATAACAAACAAGCAAACAACATAAAGAAAGACCAAACACTTTAAAAGTTCGATGGCATTTTCCGCCTCGTCTCGAGGCGGGGCGCCCCAAAGCGCGGGCGTGCGTAAAAAGTCTTATCTGTGGACGAGCGTGGACTGAGGTGCCCACGTTGTGGTCGATGACCTTGGCGTCTTCCACGGGCGTCGTCTTACTGGCTGCTGTGTTGCAACGGGAAGGCGGATATCTTCCCGCGGTCACTGCTTGTCCCGAGGTCCCCTTGGCGTCTCGCCACCAAGACGCTGGACGAGTCCGGGTTCGTCTCTCATTACAGCTATGACGAGCGATACTACAGCATTTAATCGCTGGCGCGGACCGTAGGCTAGCTCCTGATACTCGCGGCTCGTTCGCCCGACTTAGGCAACGAGTTTCGGTCGCGAAGCGCCCTCTCGTAACTTAGAGCGCTCGCTTTTTAAGCGTTACTCTCGCAGCCGACGCTCACGCGTGGTCGCTCTCACGACTACCCCCCTCTCGTAACTCTCGTGTTAGTGTTCCTAAGATTTCGGGAATACGTCCCTCTCCGTATTTTCCCCTTCCTAAGTTTTTCCTGGGCCCTAAGTTTTTCCTGGGCTCGCTGACCTACTTTTTTAAACCTCTCATTGGCCGCATCTTACTGCTCGCAGAATTAATTTAGACGAATGGCGGTCCGAGGATTTGTGGAAAATTTTCTGAATTCTCTCTCTCTTTCCCGAAATGCTAGCGAAATGCACAAAAGGTGCATTCAGTGGAGTGGTTTTGTCAAGTGGCCTTTGACGACAAGTGGCAATAAATTTTTACCAGGCAGGCTGGGGGTGCGACTCTGACAGCAGAGGACAACGGGCGTGGTGAAACGCGGCTGGGCCGGGGCGAGCGGGGGGGAAGCGCACGTGCGTCTGCCTGAGAGTACGAAAAAAGAAGTTTTTTGTAGTAAATTTATTAAGGCACCGCTATATGCCGCCACAATATATATTTCCCACCAATTGTAACTACAATGAACCACATAAAATAGAAAGTCTTTGCTTACGCTTATGTTGTACATTGTGAATACTTCAGACTATCACTTAGTTAAAATTTGTCAATGCGTTATGTTTATGTTTACGTCTGCATTGTGAATGAATGGGCCTTTACAGTGGCGCCCTCTGCTACAGCACCTTACAGGAACTAAAACACGAACTGCGACCAACGATACTTAAAACGTGCATGGCTGCTGCATAGGTTCGCGAGACGCCAGTAGGCGCGTAATGTTACAAAAGCTAGCTTCTATGTTCGCGCTTTCTTCAGCGGTTTGTTATATGTATATATTATGAATAATTTAACATTTAGAAGAGATTTTTCGCATTTATCAGATATCAGCCAATTTTTATGTGCGGAAGTTGGGGAGTCTAAACTGCAGCTGTACCCGGCAACACTAGCGTCCCCTATAGTTGCGCCCTCCAGCATTGTCCCCAGTTTTGACGGAGAGTTGCAAGGCCCTGGTAAGGTAAGGCAAGGTACTACTTTTACTTTCAGTCTGATTCCAGATCCAGAAAAATGTGTGTCGCTGTATCCGATATCTTTACTCCCCCCACCTTCCTGTCACACGAGCCACGTCGGCCGTGCTGCGTCGACGCACGTCACCTATACTTCGGTTTTCCTTTCTTGGCGCACGGGGGTGTGTGTCAAAAAATGGAATATCACACAGTATTTCGCGTCGTTCTCCGTTGTGCCGGCAGGAATCACATGATCGCCAGCACTACTCGATACATTCGCGATCATGTAACTCCTAGCGGCTCAACCGAGAACGACGCAAAATACCTTGAGATTCCATTTTATTGACTCACGCCAAGAAAGAACTAGTGGTGCTACAGAATCGCACAGACTTTCCCGTATTAGTTTTCTATTTCCTTGGGTCTTCGCTAGCAATTCGGAATTGCCACGTACTCTTTCTTGCCAGCGGTCATCTATCACCGCCAAAAGTACATTTTTCTGTTATTTTCTTAATTTTTGGGTTTCCTATTCGTAGTACGGAAACATTAATTTTAGAATATTAAAGAACACAAAAACGTAGTCATAAATGACAATTTTCTTTTAAAAATTATGTGTCGTTTAAGAGAAAATGGCGTTTTAGCGCTAGTAAACATGCGAAATTTGAAGCTCATTTTCACAGAAAGTTTTTGGGTTTTCAAAATACTTTATTTGAAGTTATTTGAAGCACTTACACTCACAAATATAATAATGTTTACAAATTGCTGGTAATGTGCATATTAAAGATGTGAGAGATCTTTCAAAAAAATTAAAATTATGTAATTTTTTTAAAAAACAAAAAAAAACTCAAAATAAACTTTACACTATACTAAAGAGTGTAATTAGCACTATCCGTTACAAAAGTTTGAAGAAAAAATTTGCAGCCATATATGAGAAAATGGCGTTTGAGCGTTTCTGAAAATGCGCAATTTTGAGCTACTTTTCACAGAAAACGGTTGTTTCCGAGAAACTTTATTTGACGTTATTTAAAGCACATGTACTCTTAAATATAATGTAAAAAAATCGCCGGTAATGTAAATAATATCGACGTGAGAAACTTGTGAAAAAATTTACATTTTTGTAATTTTTGAAAAAACCAACCTATGGAGCATTGTGACTTTTATGTATTCTGATAGAGTACCAAAAGTTTAAAGAAAAAATTTGGAGCTGTTTTTTGAGAAATCTTGTTTTTGTAATTTTTTAAAATTGCACGTATTGCACGCAATATTGCAGGAAAGCTACTAAAATTTTCAAAACAATGTACATGACCTTAAACAAAGAACCCACTTTGGAGAGCACTTTTTATTTGAAGGAAAAATCTCTGTTTTCAATTTTGTATTTGGAGAAAGACGCCGAAAAAAATTCAAACTTTCACAATTTTCGAAACTTCAGAGTTATCCGTGAAAATCGGACCTATGCCATGTCAATAAGTGTATTTTACTCTATTCATACAAGAAATTTTTAAAAAAAATAGGAGCCGTTTTTGAGAAAATTTTGAAAATGTCCGGGGGGCTTCATGTAAAGTACCCCAAATTTTGAAGAATCTTTTTCAAAATCTCAAAGCTTTGACTAGAACCAGATCGACCGGGGAATATCCATTTTGGAAGAAATCGTACGTATGGTTTAGACGGTAGCAGTGTTCACAGACGGACAGACGGACGTTTTCCTTTCGATATCAAGGACCCACAAAAGAGGGTTTCTGGCTACACCACGTGTTAGGGGATTTTTTTCTTAATTTAGCAAATGGTTTTATCCACGTTTTCGTTATGACGACCCGGCAATGAATTTTTTTCCGCCGAAAATTGGCCATTTTTTCGCGCAGCATTACATAACTTTCCCTATACTACGTATATCACACCGTGTATACGTACGTATACGGGGAAGTAAAAACCGAAGTATAACGCTGATGACGTCAGCTGCGCCCCTGCCAGCGCACATGATTCTCTTAACGTGCGTCGTAGACTATCTTTTGCGGAACGGTACACGAGCACTCTTGGCGACGTGCGTTATACCCAAAGCCCAAGAAAGACGTGCAAGCTACAACGTAATGAGTCAAGAAAACGCATGTTTTCTAGCTTTGAACGCGCGACGCTAATAGGCCTTAATGCATTACCATTGCCTTAGTGCATTACTGTGAATACTTTTTGTGGTATAATTTATTTTATTCAGTGTCATTTATGAAGAAATGTAGTACTCCCAATATCATGTGGACATTTGCATGTTATTTACGCATCCATGTTTTCTCTATTGTAGTGATATGCAGGTGGACATGTGAATAGTAGGTATAATGGTATAAAATGGGCATTGTTCGTTGGCACGTTTTCTTGCTTACAACGTTCAAAATTTTCGGTCCCTTGAAAAGAGTACTATCGAGATTCCGCTGTACTTATCTCACATAAAAATGAATATCTCAGAAAATAGAAACAGATTATTCACAATATGCTTCAAATCACTTTTTCACTTTTATTAAATCTCTATGTGGATCTCGTTGGCTAGCCTGAAACCCTGCATAATTCAGTAACACAAACGTTTATTAAGTAAATTGAAAAATTCTTTCTCAGTGATTACATGCATCATACATTCCAAATTGCGTTTCAGTTCATTTGTCGTGTACAGTGTTTTGACTGAATTTTCTCAGACATTAAGGTATTGATCTCTTAAAACCACCGTTTACAGGATGAGTCATTTCCGGTGGACAAACCACAATTTGGGATGATCAAATTTGTCTTACGACATTTTGCTTCGAAATACTTTGTTTCTGCACTGCAGTTTCTTGACAGTTTCTCTTCTTTTAAAACATCCAGAAGGTTGTGCTTAAAGAGAGCCAAAGTGCTGAAGATATTTTCAAGTAATACTGAAGAAAACGTCCACTGTTATGGGGGGATACAAACGACAAAACTTTGTGAATTGATGGAATTGCATGTATTTTACTGATATGTCCACAAATGAAAGATTACACGCTGAGTTAACAAATGATTTATTTTAACTTCCATATCAAATGTACGACATATTTACATAAAAGAGTTGTTATCCTGATGTAGCGTGCCTCCTGGCAAGACTCCCCTTACGTGCGTCACTTGGCACGGCGTCTCCTGACGCGGCTCCACCCACATGCTTCTCCCGCACGTTTCCTCTCCTGGCGCTACACGGCTTCCTCACTCCGGCTGACGGACTGGATTCCAGAATCTCTCTGCTGACTGTGGTCTGGACTCCCGACGGCGGACTGGCGACAGTGTGCCGGCTGGCTTCATTTATAGGGGGCTGGCTTCATTATTCACATATAGGGCCGATGCCGAGGGCGGTGAGACTCGCCGCCTCGGCTCTATTCCACTGGGCCGTACCACGGGCTTGCAGCTGCCGCCACCGGCTCACGACAGAGCGCGCAGTCTTGCTGAGCACGCGCCAATTTTAAGTGGTGTGTGCACATAATTAAAATAGCACTTTAAGACATATGGCCCTGCGATCATGCCCGACCTTGCCAGCCAGCCGTCAGATTTGCTGTGTACACGCTGTTTGCTAATGACTTCCCGAGTCAACAACAGCACTTCGAATTTGAAAATGCACACAAAAGTACGGCAATTAAGGAAAATAATATTAATAATAATAGCTCCACCTAAGGAGAACACGACCTAGTTGGTGCTGGAGCTTGAATACCCCCATGAGCCTGAGAACAATGCCAGGAGTAGACTAGCTACTAGTAGGACCTCTCTTGCTGAATAGGTTGAAGGTGAGGGGTCAGACGAAGAAGTACTCCAGATGAGAGTGGGTTGGCCCCATGTAGGGTACAGGAGAGAAACTGCGTTGGCATACTAGGCCACTGATTAGAGTGGAGGCCGGAACCTTGCATTAGCCAGCGAAGGAGGCTGCCTTCAGCAGACAGTGAAAATCCCGTAGGGTTTAGAAACGCCGAATGGCGATTGGAGGGACCCCTTGGTGGACCCTGCGGGGGGATGTCCCGAGGCCACTGTGGGTCACAGTAACGGATGGCAGGAAATAACCCATGGGTTAAGTGTGACCTGTGAACGCGAACTTGCTTCCTGCGAATCTTCACTTAAAACCAATGAGCAAAGAACAAGAAATGTAATGAAACTTAACGTGCCTTATTCTACCAATGTCCCATACCTGCTCAAAAACCGAGCTAATGTCACCTTGTCGACGTCTGGCCATCTCACGGATGGGTAAATTCATCTGGCAATGAATTACACGATAAGGACATGATGTGAAATCTCCTTCGACGCGAGAAAGAAAGAGTTCGTCAACTTCCATTTGAATCTTGTGCACCGTTGAGAATATACGAAAATGCCAAAGCTAAGAGAGTGATAGAGACAGCGTCTTCTGTCTTAAATGAGGTGATACAAATCCCAAGTAGAGATCTAGATACTCGTATTACTGAAATCATTCATATCGTGTATGCATCTGGATATCTGGTATCTCAGATAATTTTGGGGTCACCCAAGAACACCAAAGGAAGACAGCAAAACAGAGTAAAAAACCCTGTACCCCCATGGACGAAGAGAATTGTGAAACGGATAGCCGCCACTCGGAAATATCACTTAACTGAGGCATCTTCTAAATCAACGCACACCTTAAGTTCAACAAAAAATATTCAATATAGAACAAATATACGAAATTGAAAATGACATAAGCATGTTAATGGTAGTTAAGAAGCTAAAAGAAGTTCAACCCAGGGACCGAAAAGGTATTGAATACCGTAAAATAGCGGTAAAATACCGGTATTTTTCATACCGGTATAAAATACCTTTATTCTTTTACATAGGTAAAATACCTTTATAGGACGTCTATACCGGTATGTACGTCCATAAAGGTTATACCGGTATTTTCATTGGAAATAGTGTCGCGTTCTGCGCCCCACACGCGCGCTCGCGCCCCCAGCCGCGCGTTCGCTCCCCTACACGCGGGTTCGCGCCCCCACACGCGCGTTCGTACCCCCCACACGCGCGTTCGCTCCCCTACACGCGCGTTCGCGCCTCCACACGCGCGTTCGCTCCCAACACGCACGTTCGCGTGGTTTGTGTTAGCTCTGAGCCAACAATGTCGCTCTCTGCTGCGACTCTGACTGGGAGGTCGTAGAGTTCGAATTCTAACAGCGGCATAATTTTCGACAACAGTATAATTTAGTTAGGTTGAATTGAGCCGCTGTCTGGAGATCAATTCTAGCGCCCAATTGCTCTGATCAAAACCAGGCAAATGTATAAGCATTACTTTGCCAATCAGACCACGCGCCGCACACTACTTTCCTTCCTCTTGATTTAATGATTGTTAGTAATTCCGGGCCCGCCAACAGCAAAGATCATTAGTACCGTAAGTGTTCTACATGTTTTCCTCGAGAGGTGGCGGTGATCTTCCCCGCTGGATGGCGAGATTCGGCGCCGACCTACCGTCGGCTAGTGGGGTTTTCACAACCAGGTATCTCAGCGGGCCACCGCTCCAGCAGGACAAACTAACACTATGCTCTCCACCGGTAGTGTAGTGCATGTAAGTGTAAGTTTGTGTTAGGGGTGAGGATAGGACAAGGAAGAGGAAGGAAAGATCACGCGCGGTCCGAGGAGAATTCTAACGGCCGGCTGCTCTGATCGGTAGTTTTCCTTGTTTTCTCCGATCAATATCAGAGGAATACCGGAGCAGTACCCTAAAAAAACGGGCCATGGACCGCGCGCAATCTTTTCTTCCTCTTGTCCTATCCTCACCCCTTCGCTTACACTAACACGCATTACACTGCCACACATGCCGGAAGACCGAGCGGGAGCTTAGAGCGTGTGCCGGCAAGGGTAGCGCTGGTGGGAGATACCTGGTGGAGGGAAACCCTGCTAGTCGACGGTAGGTCGTCGCCTGATCTTACCATGCAAGAAGGCCGTCCGCCTCTCGTAGAGAGCGCATGGACTGCACTTACGGGATCAGCAATTGATGCGCCCGGAATCACTAATAATCATTCAATCATTAATAGAAACAAACTCCAGGCTCTGACTAGTCTCCTAAGGACTAATAGTGTCGAGCGTGAAAGAGTGTGTATTTAAGGCGAAAGGATGAGGAACAAAAGATAATGCCTGATCAGTGGCCCATTCTTAAGTACTACTCCGGCATACGCCTAGTACTGACCGGAGAAACCATAGAGAACTACAGTTTAGAAAACCACACCATTATAATAATTCTTTCCCAACCAACGACAGAACTCGACCTAGTTAGAATGTCTGGTAACGAAATTACGCCACCGTTGAGACTCGAATCCTAGGACCCCGGTCAGAAACTCTTCGGAGTCTATAATTGTTCCTCTAAGTCATCTCAGCGTAAAAAATCAGAATGTTTCCCCTCCGAAACCTGTATGATTCTACTGAAATACCGGTATTTTCTCATGACAATATAAACGTCGAATAAAGTGTATAAACGTCGAATACATGTAAAATACCTCTAAAAATACCGGTATTTGACGTCTTAGACCGGTAGTTTTTAAGGCATTTTGAATAAAGGTATAGTAGAGGTAAAGGTACTTCTATACCGATATAAATACCTTTACCGCTATTATTTCGGTATTCAGTCCCTGGTTTAAGCATGGGCTCATCGAATTAGATGTTACAAACGTGGAATAGATTTTCGTGTGCGGAATCGGCTGTTTGAAACAGACGCTAAGAGATTCTATCGCAATCAGACTCAAAAACCGAATGGCAATGCATTTGGGGCCGGAATCTGGGAGAAAAGCAGATCCTACAATAAAGACGCGTCATAGCTTCAATCTGAAGTCGATGCTGCCGATGAACTTGTGGATGTTCACGAATTCTCGGAAGAGGACCTCCTCCAAGCAATTAAGAATATGGGAAACTGGAAATCTCACAGGATTGATAAGATCCAGATTTATTAGATTAAGAAATTAATAGCAATACACTCCCATCTAGCAAAGGCTGTTAATAAAAATTTAGAAAACCCAAAGGAACTCCCGGAATGTCCCGCAGGCGACATCACGCATGTGCTACCCAAAGCGGGAGATAGCTCTGGCGAAGAACTACAGGCCAATCCCTTGTATGTCAGCGTTGTACAAAGTTATAACTGCAGCCATAGCTGAAAAAATGTACACACACGTAGAGAAGAACCGTCTATTGCCAGTTGAACAAAAAGGATGTCGTAAAGGCTCTTCGTAAGGAAATCTTCCTATTAAATTAAGTCATCTTGAATGATGTGAAGTAACGCAAGCCTAATTTAAGCATGGCATGGATAAACCACCAAATGGCCTTTGATAGTGTACCATACGATTGGATTTTGATGACCCTGGATATCTATGGATTTCATCCTTCACTTATTGAGTTTTGCAAGGCATTTTTTATGAAGTCGTGGAGTAACAAGTTACTAATATCCAACGGAAAGAAAGCAGTAGAAACCAGAAGTATTCAGATTACCAAGGGTATTTTTGAAAGAGATTCACTATCCCCTCTGCTGTTTTGCATTAGTTTTATCCCACCAAAGAGTATATCTCAGAGACGGTATTCAATGTTAATCCACTTTTTCGTTATCAGGGACCGGCAATGAATTTTTTATTAACGTATATACGAAGTAATATACATATATACGGAAAGTTATGTAATGCTGCGCGAAAAAACAGCGGATTTTCGGCAATACCAAATTGTATACGGGAAAGAAAATTAGATATTGTGTTAGGACGGCGACGATTCGCCGAGATTACAATTTCGAGAGCGGTAAGTAGAAAGACGAGAAATATGTAATTACATACCAATTCGGTCTGTTGTAATAAAATAACATACGGGATTCCTCGTTGTGCGGTGGGCAGAGTTGGGCAAATTCTTGAGAAAATATTTCAAATACAAAATACTTCCTCGGAAGTATTTTGGAAACAAAATACAAAATACTTCCATAAAAGTATTTTTGATACAAAATAGTATTTTAAAATACTTTTGAAAATAAAAAATACAACCAATAGTCATACAGTCCCAATTTATTTCTCAAAACTTGGTTTTGATTTACAGTTGTATACAGCTGGACACGTTTCAACACTAAACTTCGGTTTTTCTTTCTTGGCGCACGGGTGTGTGTCAATAAAATTGAATATCTCACGGTATTTCGCGTCATTCTCGGGTGTACCGCTAGGAGTCGCATGATCGCGACTGTATCGCGCAGGGCCGGCGATCATGCGATTCCTGGCGGCACAATGCAGAACGACGCGAAATACCGTGAGATATTCCATTTTTTGACACACCCCCGTGCCCCAAGAAAGAAAACCCGAAGTATACTAGTTTTCCAGACATTGTATCACTAATGTTTCTTTTTGTAATTGATAAGGATGTCATTCCATTAACAACTAATTTCGTAACAAGATCATAAAATTTTGTTTGATCTTTTTCTTTTTCCTGCGTTTTGAAGAAGCCAGCGATGTTAAACTTGTTCATTTTAACTTCTTGGCATTAGTATGACAATTCCCTGAACATGAAGACCTTGGAACATTTTCCAAATTTTTTCAAAAAAATGTCTCCATCGTTTTTGATTTAATTTTGTTGATGGATAGTATGAAGAACGTCAGGAGAATGGTGCAAATATCATGCTCGTTGAAAACCCTGATTTTTCGAAAATTGCAAAAATTCAACTTTTTTTCGGTGTCTTCCTACAGCTATAATTATGAAGGTAGAGATTTTTTCTCATAATGAAATCTAATCCTTAAACATAGATTTTGAAGTAAGATCATGTATAATTTTTCGAAAATTCAAGTACTTTTCGCCTAATTTTGCGTGAAAGTAAGGGCGAAAAAGTACGTGCTGTTAAGCACCACTAGTTACATTTAGGTGTTGACCCCCACAGGGCGCATGCGCTAGGCGCACAATCTTCTCACCTGACGTGGATACAAGGAACTTCAACTTTTGACTAATGACCTTTCGCGGGCCATAATAAATGGCCGCCAGTTGGATAATCATGTTCTAGACCAATCATCTTTATGGTTCTCCAATTCACTTATCACACCAGGATGAATTCTCTAAAATGTGTGAAGAAATTATCAATTTTGTAGTAAAAAGAATGACCAGTGGAAGTCTCAATCTATTGTACATCATTCTGTGCATTTATAATTTACACGTCCATCGCTTACTGCTGTACTGATTATTAGTAGCTTCATGTGTGTCTTAAAATTTGTGGTCACATTTTAGGAACCATTTATTATTGTCAGTTTGGCAGGCTTACAAATTTCATATGACACTTTCCCTTTCGCACCTAAAGCAACAACAGTGAAATACATTCCATCCAGAATAGGATATGATGGTTTATCAATTTCCATATATTATAAGTAGACCGCGGATATTTAGATAAAAACCTATTTTTCCTGGGTACCTTGTACTAAATGAAGTATTACTTATACATTTTAGATTTATTGAACTAAAACCTAATTACTAAAATCCTTTCAATTTTATAGCGCCGTAAAAAAAGAGCCAATTTCAACATTAATGCCTGCACGAGCCTATTTTACTTTTGACAACCTAAAATGAGACTAATTTGCCCAATTTATTTTGTCTGTGGCTTCTTTTAACTTTTTTCTTCTGTATCGACAGATCAGACAAGGATGATATTAATTTCAAGTTGCGTTAATCTGTAAGATAGCGAGAAATGAATATACAGGACAAGGCTCTTGCGATACAAGTCTCCATGCCACTACTTCCTGACTTCCTGGAAAAGCAGTGGCGTAGCCTGAGTTTTGGCTTAGGGTATGTAACTAGAGAAATGAGAAAATAATTTAAAACTTTAATTATAATTTAAATATTTCTCATTCCCCAGAGCGCACAAATAATTTGTATATTTAAAATAAAAACTGGTCCAGTAAAAGTAATAATGGCTCACGTTACTTCATGTAGTTTACTGGTTGAAAGTTAGAAAAAGTTGACTTATGTTCACGACCTAGCAAAATATAATATAATGTGTGTCCTCATACTTTAATAAAAAGAGCATTACCAAACCCAATTATAATCAACATTGTCCAATTCATATCATTTCGAACCCAATAGAATTGGCATAATTTATAAAATGGAAATCAATGATCTATAATAAAAATATAATAGGAAAGAGAAAATCAATCAATTTACAGACACGTAATGAAAAGCAGTTGACAGTTGTCCTTTTTGCTGCTTACATCAAGAGTTTCATTCAGTATGGCGGAGACAAACGTGGCATTAGAAATTTTATTTTTAATTTCATGGGACATTACCGTGCTTACACTTGAAATCCAATGAATCTGAATTTCTGGTGAAATTGCACGAAACACTGGAATTTTCATATCATCCTTGGCAGTTTTATCATATTTCATTATTTCACTTATATATTACATGAAATTTTCTCTATTTGATGACCCCCTATTTTCATTATAGCTAGAAAATACAAGCCCTTGTCTTCCAAAAAAGCATACAACTCGAATGAAGTGTGACAATTTCCCTAGTTTCCCTTATACCATCGTTGTATGCTCATTTCTCAACATAGCCTGTGTTGGCTGTTTAAATAAAGTTATATCCTCTCATATTTTTTACAAATATTTTTAACTGTTTCTCACGTGCTATAATTTGTGCACAAAATACGACTCCATAATTATGTAGGCACTTTGGATCGCGTGGTGCTCGCCATTCCAGGGCACAGATGTGTATTGCACAGTCACTTACCCTTGTGCATTCAACCAGCACAATCGCTAACCTAAATTGGCTACAAATATATAGTTGCTACTTGCATTAAAATAAGGTAATAAAATTTAAATAAAGGGACAATGTTCATCAATTAGCCTTTTTCTCTTACAAACACCGAAGAGAACAATGACGTTTCGTAAAGTTTCGCTTTTTCGTAGGCACCACGGTAGGCACCCTGGATGTAACGGGTCACGGTGCATCTGATTCACAACGCAGGCTAGGCGGCATTTCAGAATGATTCGTTCATCCTTGTGAAGAATCGAGTTCTCAATGGCGCAATGTTTGAAATATAATGAAATATTTTGTAGTAGAGAAAGAAAATAACAAATTGACAATTTACAATCATTTTAAAATAAAATAGCTGATATCGTCAGGGTATGTAACACATCACCCACATCCATGGACGCTACGCCCCTGTGGAAAAGTCTGCCTCCTCTGTTAAGATAAAGCTATTGAATGTCCGCAAAAGAAAAGTTATCTTGAGACTTTCATTTTCAAAAGAGACATTCATTTTCTCTTGAAAACTTGGAGAAGTATTAGTAATTTATTGTAAGGCAAAATACGGTACAAATAATTCTAACTAGAGGACTAAAAATTATTAAACTGGTTCATAAATAGTATACAGAATACTGATTCTACATAATATTGATTTATGTTTTTACTCTCGGAGGGGGTTTTATTGTATACAGAATGTCCCACCAACTATGGACCACCCCTGTAACTTCTAAACGGTTCAGGATATCGAAATGCAGTTTTCGTTTAACAATGTGGAATCATGAGGCAAGTAACATATCATAGAGAAATTGTCTATAATATTAGTTTTCAAGAAATTTAATAATCTTTGATTTTTTAAATGGAACTATATATTTTTCACCAGCAATGGATAGGTCATGAAAAAAGGAATACAATTATGTATCATATGTTAGTATTTTGATAGTAATTTGAGTAACTCGCGCCTTTGGAGAAAGTGGCCTTCGCGGCGTCAGAACTGTTGCGCTGGAGAGAGGAGACTGAGCGGGGTGGCAGTGAGGGATAGAGGTGTAACTACAACAATTCATGGTCTTGACATGAATATCATAAGAACAAACATCAATATTAACGATCAGGATGACAGATTTTTTCCAATTTGTTCATCTGAAGTGAACTTTTCTTCTATTGAAATTTCAAAGAAACGATAATAAAAAATAGCCAAATAAAAATAATTTGTATCGGAAAGACGATAATAATAAAGGTTCTTTCCAAACTTGCAAGAATCGAGCTCAGTGTGTTATGGCAGAAACAAGCTGTCATTTTAAGATGGGAAGTGAATGAATTCTAAAAGATTTTTATTGTAATATATCGATTAATTCATCAAATTATAGATAGGCAGACATTTTCTCTTATTATTTATTGTTAATAAACTTCTTATTTAAACACGTAGCAAAAGAACAAAGCAATAAAAATTTTGAAATAATCTTGCGTTTATCATAAGTAACATTAGTGAAATAGTCAGTGTAAATTTACTAAACTTTAAAACAAATGCTCATCTGCAGTCACGACTGCAAATACTGATTGGAGAATTTTGAGATGCTGTAACGTCACCTCTAAACGAATTTTTTTTTACTCTATGAAAATTCATTTCAATCTCAGCTGTCCAACGTGTTTATTGCCCTTATTCTTTCGAAGTTCAAACGTGGCGGTCACAGCACTGGCTGAACGTGCATACCTCTCTTTTGCTGTTTTTGGGAGATAGTATATTGTGTGAAAGAATCATGCAACCCCTATTTCACAGAAAAAAATCTTATTTGAGTTTTTCTTGGGATTTGTTGATAAAAACAAGAGACCTATGGAACTAAAATTAATGTGATTTTTTTTTACTCATTGCAATATCTGTAAATTTTCGGGGTTGACACCACTGAGTGTCTTGTCTACGTCCCGTACCGGTTTGTTTAGTTGCAACTTATGCGTAAAAAATCTTCGTAAACGACTTTTAAGAGGAAAATTTTCCTCTTAATCCACCATGCCTCCGACAATTCAGACGAATCTCAATGCGGAACGTGATAAGCGACCCCAAAGGCCTGGAGAAAGGAGGTAAAGTTTTGTATTACTCCTAGAAGGTTTAGGTTATGCGATCTACATTTGTGTTTTGGAGAAATAATTTGGTTGCGATTTTTGTTTCAGGTCTGAGCTGGTCTGTCGGGTTAAATATTGCAATACTTTGCCTGATATTCCGTTTGATCCCAAGTTTATAACTTATCCATTTGATTCTACAAGGTCAGTTCACTAGTGTGACACTCTTTCTTATGCATTGAACTTTCAGGTGATTAACTTGGACTTTAATTGCAGATTTATTCAATACAACCCAACATCACTCGAGAGAAATTATAAATATGAAGTATTGACAGAGCATGATTTGGGGGTGACAATTGATTTGATAAATAAAGATACATATTCAGGGGAACCTGGAGCTCAACTTGATCCAGCTGATGAGAAATTGTTGGAAGAAGATGTGCTTACCCCACAAGACTCAAAGAGGTTTGGTGTGAATGATGGTGAGATATTAAAGCATATGCAAGAAAAGGGTATGACTCCATTTTGCTTTGCAGATCTCGTCATCATGCCCGAAGTGTGTCCTGGTTACGAAGAACTGAGTATATCTCTACAGAACAAACCAGATTTCAACCTCAGACAATGGACAAAGTTGAGGCTAAGGTTGGTTACAGCATAAAGAAAAATTTCAAAGATGAAACACTCTACATGGATCGTGACAGTCAGATCAAAGCTATTGAGAAAACCTTTGAAGATTCAAAGAAAACCATTGAAAAGCACTACAGCAAGCCAAATGTTGTGCCTGTGGAAGTTTTGCCTGTATATCCTGACTTCAAGGTGATTATCCTAAAATTTGCCCTTTCTTTGTAGGACATTATAACTTTCTAATTCCTTTGGTTATGTTTAACTAGATATGGAAATATCCTTGTGCCCAAGTTATTTTCGATTCTGATCCTGCTCCAACGGGGCGATCTGTACCTGCTCAGATAGAGGAAATGTCACAAGCTATGATAAGGTAATTTATTGAAAATAAAAATGTCCTTTTCCTAATATCTATTTGATTGTTTAGTCTGACCATACAGTATGAGACAAGAAGCGTTTTGTGGGCTGTAAATGCTATGTGAAGGAATATTTTGCTTTGTAACATAATAAGCAAGAATTTTGGGCTAATTTGGGGAACACAATTTTATGATTCAGTTATAATGTTTTTGTTTTCATTATTGTTTGTTAAAGCTAGTTTGTGAATTAATTTAATTCTGGCAATACTGTATTAAAAATTGGATTTTACTTTATTTTATAAGATATTTTTTTTGTTTATTTTTTGTAACATTTATGTCAGTGTACATTCTCTCATAGACAAATGGAATGTTCCTTCAATTTTTGCTCATTCTTTTTCTTTCTTTTTCATTTTTGTTATTTTTGGGAGGGTGGTTAATACATGTGGTACTTATGGTATTAAATCTATTTTGTAACATTGTGTAAACCTTTGAAAAATTAATTTCATTTTTGTTTTGAAGACAAAACTAAAAAAAGTTTGTTTACTTTTAACAGAGGTGTGATGGATGAAAGTGGGGAACAATTTGTTGCTTACTTCTTACCTACGGAAGAAACATTGGAAAAACGCCGTCTTGATTTCTCACGTGGTATGGATTATGAAGATGATGAAGAATATGAGTATAAAATGGCTCGTGAGTACAATTGGAATGTTAAAAGCAAAGCTTCAAAGGGTTATGAAGAAAATTATTTTTTGGTGATGCGGCAGGATGGCATCTATTATAATGAACTGGAAACAAGGTAAAGTTTAGTGTACATTTTAATGACTGTTCCACTTGTGAAATTAAAACAATAGTGTTTAACAATATTTACAAAATGCCCCAATCAGTGCGGTGTATCAGAAGAAGTTTATCATTTTTCAACTCCATTTATCTTACTGTTTCTCCCTGCTGGCCAATTGTAAACTGTGATTCAACTATCTTAGGAGGTGGTATACAACGATCACTGTGTCGATGTTCAATAAACTGTGTATGTACTATAATGTGACCTCTTTGATTTTAATACAGCGTTCAGTTATTTTCAATATTTGGTGCATTTTGTAACTCAATTGGACACAATTTTATTTGTGGAATAATCCTATTAAATACCACTAGTGCTTTGGAAATTCTCAGATAAATCTCCTCTGTGCTTCAAGAGCCGGGGATTTATCAAGAATTCCAAAATACTCATGGTATTACCTATAATAATTTAATATATTTTTGGCTTTAAAATAAAATTATACGAAACTTTTAATTTGCCATATTTCTCTGGATTTAATTCTAACGGAAGACTTTTTGATATGACAAGTGTTGTTAACTAATGATACTAGATCTTTGATGCCCTTACTTTACTCAGCATGTAAACAAATGCATGTGTTGTCGCTCAATCTCATTTGCTGCCGGATGTTTCATTCTCCATTAGGGTGCTGTGTTCTATGAGTTTATGAGCTAGGTCCCTTTCAAAATTTATTTATTTCTTAACTCTCCACCCAGACAAAATCACAGTAATGTTCTCTTCTGCCTTGAAGTGAAATCTAACACTAACCATGACTGTAATGGCAGTACTGCTGTCAATGGACCTCTTTGAGATAATGTTCATTCTTCTGGCTGCTGCTATAAATGAGCTGTGACTATAAATGTGTTTCCTGTATCATACGAGTTCACAGTTTTGGCAGTGAATTATTGACCAGTTGCAGTTCTATTCTTGAATGAAAAGGTTATATTAGTACTTCCTGCATTTGTCTCGTTAGTGAAATGTAGTGTTTGCTAATTGTGTTCAGAAAAATTAATTTTTGTAACCATGTCAGACACAATGAGCAAAACCATTCTGATACGTCAGGTTCCCTCAGAAGTGTTGAGAAGAAAGTGGTTTTGCACGTTTTTGAAACAATAGTGGCCGAAAATCTGATAATGACTCTGCAGCAGGTGGAAGAAATGACTGCTGAATTGACATGTCAGTGTCACCAGTATCTGTTATGTGAATAGCAACTTATGGTTCCCTGGATAGGAACTACTCCATGTAAGAAGAGACGTAGAGTAAAACTGCTGCAGGGCAAGTGTGATGAATTCAATTCATTCTTGTACTTAATATTTTTCTTAGGAACAAACGACGAACTTTAAATAAAATTTTGAATGCGGTTCATGAAGGTTTGGGCTTGCCTAATTTTAAAAGAATGTCACTGTAATTTCCACTGTTCAGTGGAAGTCTTTCACTTCAAGGACATTTCATAAATGTTATTTGATAATTGAGAAAATAACTGCATGATTTGGCTGATTTTTTGGGTGTATTAAAAATGTTAAAAATGAAAATACAGACATTTCATGCTGTGACACTTGCTGAGATTTGAGTATGATTATGGTACAACCAATTGTGAACTACAGGGTGGAGGGTTACATAGGAAGTTTGTTGACATGCTGAGTTAAGTTAGGGTGAATGGGTGTATAATTAGTGAATTAGTGTATAATTGAGGGTGGTTAATAGGAAACAGATCAATGTTACTTATATATCATAGGACATAGTTTAGAATTGCTTTAAACATGTCAATCATTTTAAAAAGAAAATTTAAAAGATGCTTCTAATATAGATTATACAAACTTAGTACTTTTAAGACACTGGCTTCATTAATTTCAGAAACACTTCAATTTGAATGTATTTTTCACATGTTCGAATTATATGCAACATCTTTATTAGTTTATCTTTAATTCTGTTAGTCTAATTCTGTTAGTTTAATTCTGTTAGTTAATCTTTATTAGTTATCTTTAATTCTGCAGAGTACGACTGAGTAAACGTCGACAAAAAGCTGGTCAGCAGCCAAACAATACCAGGTTGGTAGTGAAACACCGGCCTCTCAGTGGTCCAGAGCATCGAATGCAGCGATACCGAGAGAAGCAACTTGAACCTCCTGGTGAAGAAGATGAAGAGGAGGATGAGGAAGAAGAAGCTCCTCAAGCGAGTAAGTCGAAAGATGATGAAGCTAGTCAAAAGGATGGCGATGAGGATGGAGAAGGTGACGGGGATGCTGAAAGAGATGGTGAGGAAGATGGAGAAGGAGAAGGTGATCGTGATGATGAAGATGAGAACAAATCAGGCAAGTGAAACTATATTGCTCTGTTATTATTTGATTAAATTTTTGTTAGTGCTATTTTTACTTAGCAGTGAGTGAAAATGAAGTCTCATGGAATAAATTTGACATTATACTTTTTAAACTTATAAAGGACTGATATGGAGTTGGATAGGGTGACTTTTGTGGAGTTTGTGATATGGTATTGTGCATTGTGTAGAGAAACAAACATTTCAGGTATCTGATGTCAATTTCTGCTAAAGGGGTCATTCCTGCTAGATATGCTGTAGTTAAGGTGTGATTCAGTAACTACTAGGACCCCTAAATTTTTTTGTACTTTTTAAGATATTGAAATGCAGTTTGTGCCATTTGATAGTTTATACAAGGGCGGACATGCTGTAGTATTAGATTGGTTTCCAATGTTTTTACTAAGAGTGTATTTGAGTTGAAATGGGACCATAGAATTTGTTTATGTGATTGCTTGTGTCGTTGTAAATGTGCCTAAAGTATTTGTGCAAATGAGGCTACACATTCACTGTAGAATTCAATTTCAGAATTTCGAAATGTTTTCAAGGAAGAAAAAATATCTGTGCTCTATTAAAAAAACCAAGTTCAGTAAAATGTACCTCTGGAAATGTGGGAAATCAATCAAATACTTTATTGTGTGGGCCTGTATTTCATGTCTCGAATGCCCAACACCACATCCCTCCCCTGTGAAGCTGATGATGCATATTCAAAAATATAGTTTTAACTAGTTTTGAATAGTAATGAAAGTCATTCAGTATCTCAGTTGAATATGTAATAAATAACAATAAATCAATTAATAAAAATAAATTATAAAATCAGCATTAATGAAAAATTCTTTATAAGAAAACTTCTACATGGCTAATCACTATATCTACTGTCCCTTCTTAAAAATGTCTGGTTGCAACACTGATGTTTACTATATTTTTTGTAGATGCTGAAGAAGGTAGTGAAAAGGGCAGCGGAGATGAAAACGAAGGTGGGGATAAGAGTGAAGAGGAAGGCAGTGGCAAGGAGAAAAGTGATTCAGAGGGTGGTATGTGAACTTGAGATTTGTCTTTTTTCTAAGCTGAAAGTAATGTCTATATTTTTTTATGTGGGGATACGTAAGAATTGTGAAAGGAAAGTTTTTACTAAACAAAGGCTCTAGCCGGGTAAGATAGTAAAAATTACCCCACTTGAAATTGAAAAGGCTATCTTTCTTAAGGATTGTGACCACGAAAAACATTTTTCATGGATATTTTAGATTCCTCCCCCTTTAAAACCATAATAATGAAGAACATGTTTTTTTATTTCACTTTTTTCTGTTGAATTGGCCATATGAATTTCCAAGGAAAATAATGATTCTTTGTGTGAAAATTACTCAATTTTTCAAAAATAATTTTAAACATGTTTATGCTGCGAAATTCAAAATTTTAAATGGATTTTAAAACTTTGGATTTTTTTAAAGAAAGTTTTTATTCCGGTGGGCGCACGAGAAAATTCTCAAGGGTTGCCTTAAAAATCAGCTTCTTCTGAAATTTCTCCAGATTTTTCTGATTGGTGCACTGTGTTTAAAAAAAATGAAAATATGTACATATTTTGTCACATTTTTGTGTATTTTCGTGTGTAGAGAACTGTACAAAGGTATGTAATTTACAGTATTGTTTGTTTTCTAGTATCAATATTTGCAATATTGAAGGGCTAATATCAATTTTTGATAAAGATCTACAATAGGCTACAGAAGTGTCCATGATAGTGAAAGCAAAACCTTGAAAGCAGATGATTTCTTGGCTTGTCTCGTCATACTCTTAGATCTTGTCACCGACAGATGATTCAGGGTTGATACTTCTGTAATACTAGCTATTTTTTATGTGCTGTATTGGTAATTGTGTATCGTCGTACCATTTAATAATTAAGGTGTTCAGTGAGAGAGGGAGCTAAGCCACAAAATCAGAAAAATCACCTTTTTGACATATTCTATATCCTCTTTTAATCTTTCATTTATTCTGTAAATTTCAGAAATGTGTCGTTATCCATTTTGATGTTATATTGATGTTTTAAAATGGGTATCATCCTCATTTTCAACAATTTCGATGAGAGAGGGAGCTAAGCCACATTTGCATGTTGTTGATAATACCAATACTAGCACCAGATCATCAGATGTATTTGTTACATCCTGTATTCAATCCAGCAAAATAACTACTAAAAATATATGACAGGGTGGCCAGCGATCCAGAAATCCTTGAAAACCGGGATTTTTCATTATTTTCAGATTTAGCCCCAACATTTAGCATAAATTCACGTACGGCATTGTATTCAGTAAAGTGTTTGAATCAACTCAGTACATGATAATGGCAAATGAAAATCGAAATGTGTATGTGAAATGTCACGTGTATACTTGAGGACCGCGTAGTCCTTGGCTCGTGCATCACACAACTTCCACGTGTGTAGGTGCAACATAGAGTATCTTGCGGATATCAACATTCCATTGCAATTGCCAACCACAAGATGAAAACGTCCTGTAGCACAAGAGCTTAAAGCTACTGCTGCATGGGCATTAGAGGCATATTGTTATTTGAAGGGTATTCCAGACGCGATTCTGTTTCTTCTAAAATCTTCAGGGACTCTGCCTTCGACATTCTGCGCCTGGGTACGAACTGAGCATCGTCCAGAAGTCATAAAAATGATTTTTGTTTGTTGAGAGATTGCTTGTTCTGGACTTGTTTATTGTAAAACCATTACTCAAAAGTTAAGGGAAGTCTCCCTTGTTAACATTTCATCACTCACGCAGCCATTCGTAGCACGAGTAGGCCTAGTCGCGCGCTGGACTTCGTCCATTGCACCCATTGTGTAGTTTTCTATCTTTATTACCATCATTAATATACTTTTCTTATTCACCTACACCTAAATTTAAATTTAATACTCTTATGAAAAACTTATAGTAATTGCAGACTGTTTGAAGCCTTTAATTAATATCTGTGTGTGTTTTCTGGAGCCCTCATTTTGCTAGAAGCTTGAGTAGTGGAAGTTGATTATTTTGATGATGGGACTCTGTAGCTCTAATATCAAATCTGTAGCTCATTTTTCGATGCAAAATAGTTTATATTGTATGGGAGTGAACATTTCTCGTTATCGGATTTTGTTAACAATGTTCGTTGCTATCACTTATTCATAATTAAACTGTTGGTAAAGAAGTGAAGTTAAGTATTCCAGGGCTTAAGGAAATGTGCACGTATATCACACACGCGCCACTTTAATAGGAAAAAAATAAAATAACATAGTCAATGAAATACACTACGCATTTGATGCACTTTAACATCACAAGAGTTTAACAAGTCATCAAAGTCGTCAATGGCAGGTTGCACCAGTCGATGAAAATTTAAGGAATATTTTGATAATCGTCAAGCAAAACAACCTCATTGAAACATAAATATAACATTAAACCTGTGTTTTGTGAGCAGAAAAAAAATCGATTAAGATTTTTTCTTGTGTATTGCTGACACATGTTGCTACGTTAATGTTTACAATTAACAAATGGAGAAACTGCTTAAACGGTCATTGTCTTCATATTCATTGTATTCATTAGATATCACTGCTAGATCCCATAACTGTGGATTCATTAAATCATTGGATACAGCCCTATTTTAATATTATATTAATATTAAGACTAGTCGGAAAGTTCGGAAACATTTAAACCTTTTAAGATTTTAAAAATCAAATGTAATTAAAACAGATAAAATCAAATGATTAAATGTTATCTATCTATTGAAGTTTTGTTGATGATAAAAACAAAATCTCTGTTTTGAAAAAAAAATTGGAAATCTCATTCCCGAATTTAAATCAGTGAGAACACTATTATGATCCTAAATACTACATTACTGAATATTTTTTAAAATTGTTGTATTACAAAATTGATTACATAATCTTCAAAATTCTTAAAATGAAAATATCTAAGATGTTTCAAGTAAATATGAAAATTTATTCATTCCGAAAATTCAAAAATATTAAAAGTGAACAGTGTTATTAAGCATATTTTTCAGGTATATCTTGTAATCTACAGTTATTTGCTAAATTTTTGAGAACACGTTAGTGGGCCTAGAATTGACAGCAGAATATACATTTTGAAAAATATTTGTATATGCGTGTTGAAAACTGTTATTTACAGTGGGACTGATATTTTCCAAAACCATTCTAATGAATATGGTACTCAAAATGCTGCTTTGGCATCAGCTCTGAAATCTACTTTCTGGGTAAAAAAATTCTTTCTTTAGCATTTCTGGGCTCTGAATATTAATTAGTAACAAATGCTTCGTAGAAAAACTAAACAAAAAATTCCAAGTTTTCTATAAAGCATGTTTTTGTACAAAATTCTACACTATAATACTCTGTTGCAAAAGAAAAGTGCGTAATATAGTACAGTTCAGTAATAAACAGAAAAAAATGTGTTGTAATGTGCGAAACAGAACCTGGAAAATTTGTTCTTAGAACATCAAAACCAGGAAAAAGCCTTGAATTCCAAAAAGTCAGATTGCTGATCACCCTGAATGAGTATTAGGCATTTGATGTTCAATAATGATTTGTCATTTCAGTTTCATGGGTTTCCAGTATATCATGTTTTGGAAGAGTAGTGATTGGTAACACAATGAATAAAGAAGGCTCCTCATTAGGAAACAGACGTGACCGTCTGAGATGGTTCAGGGCAACAACTTTTCTCCCTGCAGTGTCTCAGAGAGGAAGTTTCTAAGGTTTGATTCCCCACAGATTTTGAACACTAGCTGGGTCATTTGCAATCGCCGACTGGAGAATTCTAGCAGCCAGCTACACGTTTTCTAGCAGCCCGTTTTCCATTATTTTCTCCAATCAACATCACCTGAATGTCGGAGCAGTGCCTTAACAAACGGGACATGTACAGTGCATGATCATTCCTTCTTCATCCTTGTCCCATCCTCTCCTCTTACACACATACTTACACTTACAGGCACTACTACTTACATCAGATGAGTCAGCAGCTTGGAGCTTGTCCTGACTTGGACGTTACTCCGCTGTTGGAGATACCAGGAATGGGAAGTGAAGAATGGATTGGCGTTGGATTTTACATTCTAGTGGGGAATACTGCCAACTCCCGAGATATAGCATGCACTACACTTACGGGACTACCCCCCCCTAGTAGTTGACGCTTCTGAAAACAAAATAATGACTGGATTCATGTGTGTCAGCTCAGAGAAAAGTGGCAAGAATGCATTCATGATGCAATGAAATATACAAGACAAACAAGTAGACGGAACAGGAACAGTTAAGAAAAATGTTAGTGACACGATTGGAAAATTGGTTCCCAAGAACAAACAATGCTCTAAGTGGGAATGCGCATTACGTCATGATACGTCTAACCACAAATTGCGAAAACCACATGTCAAGGGATGATGAAAAATGTGCAACATACAAAATGGATATCTTAGTGGTATCACTACAAGGAAATAATACAGTTGAACTTACACAATGTTGGAATAATCACAAAAATAATCAGTCGATAGATTGATGAAAAAAAACTTGCCTTTAGGGTTATGTATCATCTGCAAAATACTTCTAGAATTGCAAAATCATGTTTTTCTAAATAAACAAATTTGTTGAGATAACAAGAAAAAAAACATCCCCTTTATTGTACAAATAATTGATAAAATAAAGTAAACGCAAAACTCAATTTAGTTTCATATTCTTGTGGATATTCCCTCTCTCACTAGATGCCTCAATTATAATTTTAACATTAATTTATCTAAGCAGACAATCAAAATTAATTTAAAACAAATGACATTCATGCTCAAACGTGAATATTTTTCTTATTCTGCAGGTGGAAGTGTCAGTGATGACCAGGGCCAGGATGGTGAAGAGGCTGGTGATGGTGAAGAAGGAGAAGGTGAAGCAGAAGCAGGAGACGAAGGGGAAGGAGGAGGAGAAGGAGAGGGAGAAGGTGATGGTGATGGTGAAGGGGAAGGGGATGAGGAAGGAGATGCAAGTGGTGGAGAAGGTAGTGGTTCAGATGGTTCTCGTAGTTCGTCACCTGCCAGTCGCCGTTCAAAGTCAGGGTCTCGTTCTCCTGCCTCGGGGAGTGGAGATAACAGAAGTAGTGAATCTGGCAGTGAATCCAGTAGTGGTTCAGGAAGTGATTCAGACAATGAGAAGGATTGAAATGATTGTTAACATGATCCTTCTGTTTACTCTTACCCTTAATTAGGGTAGAGGGCATAGTTTGACAGATTGATTTGGAACATCTGTATTTTTTTTATAATTATTGCAACTGCTCATTGATTTAGAGTTCCAGTTGCAGAAATACTCGACAGATGGCTAGTATAGTCACTGGTGTATATAATGTACAAATTTTTTAAATAAAGTTTTTTTTGACAGTTCTTATTTTTAAAATTCTAAGGTTGGACTTTAATTTACTTGAAAGAAGGTCCTTTTTTATAAGTTTTGTTACATCAAACCTAATTCTCAAGAAGTGATGTAATACATCTTTGGACTGTTTTTCACAAGATGAGATAATTTGAGTGAAGAAATGATTGTGGAGTCATTAGATAATATTTAAATTTGTAGAATATACAGTGAATATAAAATGTACAAATCAGTGTGTCTTTCATTTTTTGGTTACCATTTACCTTGGATCATTTATACTTAGATAAATAGGTATTTGTGGCATAATATAAAGTGTTAAGTTTTATATTTTGCCAACAGCAGCTATTTCAGGGAGCCTAATTAGAATGTTTGACATTTTTACTTGTATAATTTGAAATAATACACTTGTAATAAGATAAGACCTAGTTCCCCTCTAATGCAATTCAGAACCCTGCAAGTCTGTCCTCGGATTGTCCAACTCTATTTCACTCTGCTTCCAATTGACTACTGATTGGAATTTGTTGATTTTTCAACAAAGATGAAATTCTGCCATAGACACTAGCATATAACATGTCTGTAACGGGGTAACAATACAAATCCATTGGTTTCTGGTTGTATTTTTATGGTGCAAACATTTTTTGAAAAAGGTGAAGAGGGGCCCTTAAAGAAAAGTTGGAAGCCACAGAGAAGCTGGATGAAGATGAATCCCTTTAAACGAATTGAAGAACATGAAGGTAGAAATAACAACCATGAATGACTGACTGCTAAAGAGAGATATTTTCGATGACATTAGACTGAAAGTTTCAAAAAAAAGCAGCAACTAATCACCAAAAGAGAAATTTTTGGACGGGATGTTTGTGAGTGAAAGAGCCTTTAACTTAATTTTTATTATGGTAGATGAAATTGGTGAAAATAAGTCTTTCACTGCAAGTGAAAGATGGCTTAATTGCTTGAAGGATGAAACTGCAAAATCCTGTGAATCAAGTATGGAGCAGGAAAAAAATATTTTCTCACCTTCTATGAATTAACATTTGTTTTGTTTAATATTGTAACAAGTATAAATATACCTACAAACACATAGAAAATGAACTTTTACTAACAAAATTGTCAAGAATGTTTTATTCCTCAATAAATCCATCCCTTTTTAGGGATCCAATGTGTCTTCTTATTGCGGGATTTACACAGTTTGATATTATATTGTTTAGTGTAACACATGATACGTAATCTGCATGATATAAACATTGCAATTGTATAATATAACCAGCATTACTCACCTGCTTTACTGGGGCATTAAACAAAAATTTAACTAACTGGTTCAGAAGTGGTAATTGCTGGGCCAGACTTTCCTGGATAATATTACTGTTGTGCGTGGTTGTGACATAAATTGGTGTGCATTGTCATTACTATTTTGTTGTTTATGATCAGTTTTTCAATATGATCTCTTCTAATCTTTTCATCAAAATTTTTTGTTAATTATATTCAAATCTGACACGCAACACTCACCGTGCTGGATACTCCGATTGACATGAAATTTCACCAGCTGATAGAACACCATGCAAAACCTATATACGCAAATTTTGAAGTGCTATGGAATATTATAAATAGTGTTTTATAGGCATTTTGTATCAGGACCTTTCGTGACCCTCGCGCTTCCCGCAGTGGGCGAGCCGTTGCTTCGGCAGCGCTAGGAATGTTATGCGGCGTCTATCAGCCGGTGTCAGATTTCGAAGCGCGTTCGTTCCATCTGAACCTGCAAAGTAAACACCCGTTTTTGTCACCCCGCCTGCCCTCCAAGTAACTGGGACTTTGCTGATAGGCCGATATTGCAGGCGCGGTGTGTGAGTAACGTCCTCAGAACCAGCGGCGAGCAGCAATTTCCGCCCTTCCACAGTCGGTGAGGTCAAGAAAGGTCCCAATACTAATTATCGCAAAAACACTACTTGCAATGCTTCATAGCACGTAAAAATTTGTATGTAGGGGTTTTGAAAGGTGCTGAACAAGCTGGTAAAATCTCAAGTCAATCCGAGTTTCCAGCACAGTGAGTGTTGCGTGTGAGCACTCTTTCATGTGGGTCATTCCATTTTACATGACCCAAAATTAAATTAATTGGTTGCCTCACCATCTCAGAAAAAGTTTATACTTCGTACTTTCTCTTATTCTCAAAACCGTTTCAAAAAGAATATTGTAGGTTCACAAATGGTGGCCATTTTTGCGGTAGCTGAAGAGATAAACGGTTTTGTATTCAGCTGTAGGTTGTTGTAACATTTTAAACTAAAGTGAGTTGGATTCAGTAAATTCTGGTCAACAAATCAAAACACTATTTTCCTACCTAATATTCTTTTATTCAGATATTTGCAACCAAAACATATCAAATGAGAATGAACAAATCTAGATTGCCAGAATCAAAGCCTTATATTTTTCCTATGCTGTTACACAACATAGAGCAGTTTCTTTATTTTAAATATCAAAGATAAGTAGCTTACCACTTAAACATTAAACTAAAAATGGGAATTATAGTCTTTTCCTTATTTTCAACTGTAATATCTCTGTTCCCAATTCTAGAACCTGAACCCTAGCAAGTAATGAATTTACAGTAACAGAATTTATGGTAAAGTTAACAAGAGAGCCAGTAAAAGAAGGTATTTTACGTGAATTAGAAAAAGAGAGCATCAAGGTTGGTAAGTGAAGAAACAATACAAAAAGGTATAAGTTTTTATACAGATAAAAATTGGACGCTGGGAAAAAGGATTGGGCTTAATGTAAGGAAAATGGTACCAATATTTAAGGCAAAAAGAGTAAACTCTGCAATTGATATATAGTAGTTTGGGAACTTGATCCCAAACTATATAGTAGTTTGGGATTCTGACTACAAGTGTCAAGAAAAAAATATTTACTACATTTAGGAACAAGAATTATCGATTTTTTAGTTTTGTGGATCCTAAATTTTTTGCTGCAGCATCACATAACTTTCGACTACACAAGTATGTGAGAAAGTAACTGGAGGTGCCATAGAATGGGAAAGACTTTCTTCTATGTACGTACTAGTTAGCTTTCTAATCTCTTTAATCTGGGCTATCTTTTTAGTATTGCCCCACCATCTTCACAGCTGCTACCTGTCAGCACCTAAAAGACCTTTTTTAAAAATAATTTTCTCAATTTTTCTGTCCCTTAATAGTAGAATTGAATTTTGACTAAGAATATTGTTGAAGAGTAAAACCTGGCCCTATATGCAAAATTTCATTGGAAAATTTGGAGCCATCTTTGAGCTCTTTTCATAGCAAAGTTTTCAGTTTTCAAGAACCATAAAAGAACATTTGAGCACTTGTACTTACTCAGAAATGGGTATAATACATCATGGTAATATTTATTTTTACTTTCCCGTATACGTACGTATACAGCGAGTGATATACGTAGTATAGGGAAAGGTGCTGCGCGAAAAAATGGCGAATTTTCGGCGGAAAAAATTCATTGCCGGGCCGTGATAACGAAAAAGTGAAGAAAACCAGTAGTTAAATTAAGAAGAAAATCCCCTAACACGTGGTGTAGTCAGAAACCCCCTTTTGTGGGTCTTTGATATCGAAAAACCAATTGAAGGAAAACGTCCGTCTGTGAACACTGCTACAGCCTAAACCATACGTACGATTTCTTCCAAAATGGATATTCCCCGGTCGATCTGGTTCTAGTCAAAGCTTTGAGATTTTGAAAAAGATTCTTCAAAATTTGGGGGTACTTTACATGAAGCCCCCCGAACATTTTCAAAATTTTCTCAAAAACGGCTCCATTTTTTCCCCTTTAAATTTCTTGTATGAATAGAGTAAAATACACTTATACAACAAGGGGGCATAGGTCCGATTTTCACGGATAACTCTGAATTTTCGAAAATTGTGACAGTTTGAATTTTTTCGGCGTCTTTCTCCACCTCAGAATTGAAAAAAGAGATTTTTCCTTGAAATAAAATATGCTCTCCAAAGTGGGTTCTTTGTTTAAGGTCATGTATATTGTTTTGAAAATTTTAGTAGTTTTCGCGCAATATTGCGTGCAATATGTGCAATTTTAAAAAATTACAAAAAATAGATTTTCTCAAAAACGGCTCCAAATTTTTTCTTTAAACATTTGTTAGGGACAGTGCTAAATGTACCCTATGAGGTGACATAAACGCCATACTACTGTATTCTTTTGTTTTTTCAAAAATTGCAAAAGTGTAAATTTTTTACTTGTCTCTCACGTCGTTAATATTTACACTAGCGGCGAATTGTTCACATTATTATATTTATGAGTACATGTGCTTTAAATAATGTCTAGTAAAGTATATCGAAAACACAACCGTTTTCTGTGAAAAGTAGCTCAAATTTCCGCATTTTCAGAAACGCTCAAACACCATTTTCTCATAAATGGCTGCATTTTATTTTCTTTTGTAACGGATAGTGCTAATGGCACTCTTTAATATGACGTAAAGATTATTTTGAGTTATTTTTTTGTTTTTTCAAAAATTATATAATTGTAATTTTTTTGAAAGATCTCTCACATCTTTAATATGCACTTATACTCTCTGATGCACTTTACCAGCAATTTGTAAACATTATATTTGTGAGTATAAGTGCTTCAAATAATGTATTTTGAAAACTCAAAAATTTTCTGTGAAAATGAGCTTCAAATTTCGCATTTTTAGTAGCGCTTAAACGCAATTTTCTTGAAAACGGCACATAAATTTTAAAAGAAAATTGTTATTTAGGGCTAGGTTTTTGTGTTAATATTCTAAAATTAATATTTTTGTTCTATCAATAGGAAACCGAAAAATTAAGGAAATGACAAAAAAATGTATTTTTGGTGGTGATAGATGGCAGCTGGCAAGAAAGAGTATGTGGCAATTTCGAATAGCTAGCGAAGACCCACGGAAATAAAAAACTAATACAGGAAAGTCTGTGCCATTCTGTAGCATCACTAGTTTTTTATTGACTTTAGATCACTGTGCAACTGCATGGTCAGAAACGATCAGAATCTCCTTTACAATTTTACATTGTAATGAAATTTACATTTTTACTTTCCCGTATACGTACTATACACGAAGTGATACACATAATATAGGGAAAGATGTAATGCTGCGCGAAAAAATTGCCAATTTTCGCCAGAAAAAAATTCTTTGCCGGGCCGTAATAACGAAAAAGTAGATAAATCCCGTTGCTAAATTAAGAGAAAAAAAATCCCCTAACACGTGGTGTAGCCAGAACCCCTCTTTTGTGGGTCCTTGATACCGAAAAAAACGATTGAACGGAAAACGTCCGCCTGTCCGTCTATCTGTGAACACTGCTAGCGCCTAAACCATACATACGATTTCTTCCAAAATGGATATTCCCCGGTTGATCGGGTTCTAGTCGAAGCTTTGAGGTTTTGAAAAAGATTCTGTAAAATTTGGGGTACTTTACATGAAGCCCCCCCCCCCCCCGACATAATCAAAAGTTTCTCAAAAACGGCTCCATTTTTTAAAAAAAAATTCTTGTAAGAATAGAGTATCATACACTTATTAACATGGCATAGGTCCGGTTTTCACGGACAAATCAGAATTTTCGAAAATTGCAAAAGTTTAAAATTATTTTGGGCTTCTTTCTGGAACTACAAAATTAAAGATAAAAAATTTCTTTTAAATAAAATTTGTTGTCCAAAGTGAGCTCTTTCATTAAGGTCATGTACATTTTTTCGAAAATTTTAGTACTTGTCGTGCAATATGTGCAATTTTAAAAAATTAAAAAAACAAACTTTTGTTAGGTATAGTGCCTAATGTATTTTATGAGATGACAAAAACGCCATATTGTTCTATCCTTTTGTTTTTTCAAAAATTGGAAAGATGTAATTTTTTTGACTTGTCTCTCAAGTCATTAATATTTACATTGGTGGTGATTTTTTCACATTATTATATTTACGAGTACATGTGCTTTAAATAATGCCATGTAAAATTTCTCGAAATCACCACCGTTTCTGTGAAAAGTAGCTCTAAATTCCGCATTCTCAGAAACACTCAAACGCCATTTTCTCATATAAAGCTGCAAATTATTTCTTCAAACTTTTGTAACGGATAGTGCTAATTACACTTCTTAATATGACGTAAAGCTAATTTTGAGTTATTTTTCGTTTTTTCAAAAATTATATAAATGTAATTTTTTTGAAAGACCTCTCACATCTTTAATATGCACATTACCAGCAATTTATAAAGATTATTATATTTGTGAGTGTAAGTGATTCAAATAACTTCAAATTAAGTATTTTGAAAACTCAAAAATTTCTTGTGAAAATGAGCTTCAAATTTCGCATTATTAGTAGCACTAACACGCAATTTTCTTTAAAACGGCACATAATTTTTAAAAGAAAATTGCCATTTAGGACTAGGTTTTTGTGTTCTTTAATATTCTAAATTAATATTTTCGTTCTACCAATTGGAAACCGAAAAATTAAGAAAATGACAAAAAAATGTACTTTTGGTGGTGATAGATGGCAGCTGGCAAGAAAGGGTATGTGGCAATTCCGAATAGCTAGCGAAGACCCACGGAAATAGAAAACTAATACGGGAAAGTCTGCCATTCTGTAGCACAACTATTTTATTACATTTCATATCATTGTCTTTTAACAATTAAAAACATTCAATAATAAATATATGGTAATGTTTTACCATATAATTAAATGATATGTGATATGTTAAGAAAACAAACATTTGTGTAATTTTTGAGAAAATGTTTTTTGTACTAATCTGGAAACATGAAATTTCAAACTCATTTGCACAGAAATCTTTTTTAAGTTTTAAGAAATTCCATCAGAAATCATATGAAACATTTGTTCTCAAAAATGCAATCACAACACTTGCAAATCTTAACAACATGAGTTATTTCAAACTAGTGATACATCAATTGCACATTTTTTGCATTATTTCTAACTTTTCCAATTTTCAAAAATTGTGAGGATTCAGCAAAAATTAGACCTGCCCCATTTTTAAACATCCTTTGGAGCCATTTATGATAATTTTAAAATTTTTCTAAATTGCATTAACTTCAAGCATAAAATATGCAAAAACTACTTGTTTTTAGAAAATTGCACATGATTTTGTTTAAAATTCAATTATTTAGACTAAATTTCATTAAGAGAAAACGAATGATGCTACAACAACACGTATTTTCTTGCATCAGAAATGGCTACATAAAATTATAATTTCTGTTCATAAAAATACTTCTTAGCCATCACTTGTAAAACTCATTACCACTTTCACGTTAGGCTTGATAAATTTAATTCATGTAAACGCAATACAACAATAGAAATTTGACAATCCAAAAGTTATTCTAAGACTTTCAAATGGCTGTGCTGCAGTATTCCATTATTGTGTCCAATATGATAACTTCTGAAAGATTCTAGGAAAAGAAGTGTGAGAAAGTCGAATTTACAAGTTACCATTAAACTACTCACATTTTTAAAAAATGGTACATGACTTTTTTTAAAGAATCATTTTTTTAAGAACAATTTCATTGAAGAAAAAATATATCTACTTTGTACTTTGAGAATTAAAACAAAGGCAGCGTGGTCTGAAAGTGGGACCAGCACCATTTTCTGTACTGTTCTTTGCTACACGTAAGGGAAAACATTGGAGCTTTTGAGAAAATATTTTATTGTCTCCTATTTTATTTCAGTAGTTTACCTTCCCATTTGTGACTATCACAGGTAACTAATCTTTATAAATGAAGTCTCTAAAGAAAGAGAATTTTACGGAAACGTGATGAATTCCACTTTGACTTTAAAAATGTGAAGGATATGTTTAAAAAACTTATCTAAACATTCATGTAAAATGCAACCCACAACACATGTTAGGGTTTTTGAATCTGTATAGTTAAATAACTCCTAAACAAAGCGTTCTAGGGCCTTAAAAACTAAAATTTTGAGGCCAAAGAAATGTTCCTCACACCGTAATCTAAAGGATGAAATTCTCTCGACCATTCTATTACGTTTTTGCTGGTTTGATGCTTCTCGATTCTACTCCACCTGTTTAGAGCCTGTAGAATCTGTAACTGTATGTGAAATTACTAATTACTTGATATTCTATGCGATTGAATTACATCGATGTATCTCTTTGCTTGATAAAAAAGTTAAATAAGAATAGTTTGTATTGACAAGTGTGTATTATATTGTTATCAATTACAAGGTGACATATAGAACAAGTGACGGAGGATAAGAGGGTCTTGAAGAAAAATATATATTTCAGACTTAATATGCAAATGGAAACATAAGGAACAGGATGGTGTATAGTATGCAAGAGTTCTTGCACAGGTAAGCTAGTTTTATTATTGCATTAACTTCAAGCAGAAATTACATGATAAATACTTGTATTTTCAAAAAATTGTACATACCCTTTTTTAAAGAGCTAATTTTTTCAATGTTGTACTTTTGCAAGGTTAAATGTGCTATGGCAGTGCTAAATACACTGAATTACATGACACATGCTATTATGATTTTTCAAAACTAGACAAAGGTAATTTTTTAAAAACTCTCTCAAATCATTATTATTTACATTATGAGCGTTTTCTATACATTACTGAATTTGTGAACACATGTGCTTCAGATGCAAAATGCTTCATGTGTTAAAATGATTTCTGATAAAGTTTCTTGAAAAAAAATTGTAAACTCAGTGGAAAAACTAAAAATTGCGCATTTTCAGAAACGCTCAAATGACATTTTCTCAACAATAGCTCCAAATTTTTCAGTGAAAATTTGCATGTAGGACTAAGTTTTACTCTTCTGTAATATTCTTGGAGACATTTCAACAATACTATTAAGAGACTGAAAAAATTAGAAAATGTGAAAAAAAATATTTTTGGCACCCATAGGTAGCAGCTGGGAAGAGAGAGTGGCAAGGCTGTGAAACTAACCTAGACTAAACAGATAAAAACACTATTATGAGAAATCTGTGCCATTCTATTGCATGGCTAGTATATTTTATTATCTACAGTTGAAAAAATGTTGTTTTAAAAGATAGTAATGAAATGTTGAAATATTTATGATTGTAAATTAAATTTATGTGCAATGCCATTTTATTACGGGGGGGGGATTATTTGTTTTAGCCTATTTTGCCATTTTTAGTGCACAAAAAGTCCACTCTCTGTTCATTATAATTATAATATTTTGATATAAAGCATGTTTGCTATATGATGCAACAATGAAATTTCAAAGGACAGGTATTTGAAGAGTAAATTGCATGTCTTTATATGCATTTCAAACATTGAGTTTTCTTTTTTGAAAATTTAATTCATAAGAAATAATATTTTATTTCCTCAAAAATACTTTAATTACTGATCAGGAAGATGAAAAATAAATTTAAAGGAATTTACTAGTTTGGAACATGAAGAGCTTATTAATTCTGCAACCTCTTCAATTAGGTTTGTTAGAGTGGCACACAGCAAAATCAGCATTGAGGATTGGATATCAAGAATCAGAATTTTTTGAGAAGATAATCTTGTAGTACAATTCAAGTTGAATAAAAAACTTCTTTTATTATAAAACAATAGTTGTACAACTTGAAAATTTATTTGAAATTATTTATATTTTGAAAGAATAAAGAATGTACAAACCTACTTGGAAATTTAATACCAATTAGTGGTATATTGTCATGCTAATTAGCAAACCTCGTAACTCCATATTCCCCTCCTCTATTTTCTATTTACTTCATGATAAAATATGAAATATAATTATGAAAGAAGAATAATAAATAAAAGGAAATAACACATCAAGTATCTTAAATAATTGAGTTTCCCAATATTTATAAGTTCAATGAGAAAGGAAATTAAAATTCTGCTTCCTGGCTATATTTATTCTTTCCATTGGAAAATTGTCCAATCTGAAATTATGAGGTACGCTAATTAGCATGATGATATGTTGAAATCTACATTAAATGGTAAAGCAAATTTAAAATTCCCTATTATTAACCTTTTCACAGCTATGAGCCACCACAGTGGCACAGAGAAAACTTTCTTTTAACTGCTATGCGCCACTATTGGCATGGAGAGAACTTTCCTTTAGATGCTAAGTGCCACTACAGAGGCTTTTGGTTTTCTTCACATCAACTGCTAAGCTTCACTAGTCTTCTGATCCTTAGTGGCATCTAGTGGCTGTACAAATAGTTACTTGCTACTTCTAAGATTCATCGGCAGTTTTCGTAGGTCTTTCATCTGCTGTTCTTTGAAACTCATGTGAATGAGGAATGCCATTATATATCATCACAATTGTGTATTAAAAAATGTATTAAGAAAAGAAAAAGAAAAAAAGAAGAAAGAAAGAAAACAACCTTATTAAGAAAATACTGACAATTAATAAACTAATAATTATTAACAATTAATTAAAAAAAACTGTTAAGAAATAATCATATGAAGTATAATTAAGAAAAATAAACCTCTCCTGTACAAAATGAAATATTATATGTTCTTTCTTTTAATTATCTACCAATTAATCTTCCTTTAAAAGTTTCCTCGATAATATTGCAATATGGTCGCAGCACCAAACCAACTCATCTGTGCAACATCCGTGCGAAAAAGTACTCAGCAGCGCATGTCATTTAAGAATGCCAGCAGTGAAAAGGTAAACAAAAACATACAAAATTATTTCTGAACATATTTTTAGTGATTACAAACAAAATATTTTATTTCATTTGGTGTTGGAGGTAGGACCAACCATTCTGATCTATATGTGAATTCTGAACTAAATTCCAACATGCAATTCATAATTATACTTAGAATGAAATAGTGCTAAAATTAATGAAAATTAGGCAGAGGAAATATCTTGACAATTTGTAAAGTTGACTATAAACATTTGTTGACAAAGTTCTTTAACTGTGAGAGAACAATTTTACAAAGCATTAGTCAATCATTCAAATTTTAAATTACTTTGTACATTTTTCAGTGATTTGAAAATAATTTCATTATGAAATTAATTTCTGGTCTTTTGTCTCTTCTTTATCACGAGCTGCTAAAGCAGCTTCTATAAGATGGTTCATCTGAATAGCACGTGTTCGAGCTCTAGACAAACATGCCTGCATGTTTTCATCCGTGAGGGGACTGCCTCCTGGTTTGTAGACTGAGCACATTTGGTCATTTTGTACAGTTATAGTCACTAGTCCTGAGGCAAGACTTTCTTCATCGCTAGTAGGATCAACCAAGATAACTTCACTGTGAAAAGGAACAAAAAGACATACATGAATCACTTTTCTTTCAAAACAGGGAGACAGTGAGTGTATGGTGAGCAATGCCAATGTTGTACTTTCCTTCTATTATCAGAATTGTGTCACTTTCTCCCATCACATAGTAACGATAAATTTGCCCAAAATGTTCAGAAACTTGAAAATGAAGTTGTATTAAAAAAGGGGTAGGTGCAGATGAAGAAAAATATCTTGTTTACTGATAGGATAGAACATTCCAAAATATTTAGACATTTTTGTGAAAATACAATGAATTTATTCAAGCACAACTCATAATGGCAAAGGTCCTAATCAAATCTTAGATAGAAGTACAATCATAAAAGCACAAGTTAGTTTTGTGTTCACAGACTTAATTTTTTTTTGTTTCATTATTTACTAATTCATGCATATTTTATCATTACAATAAAGTGGTATTGGTTTAATTATTCTTAACATTATTATAATGATCGTCAAAGACAAAAACAAAACCCTTTGAGCCAAGTAGACAAATCATTACATTGCCAGAGTGGTCGAGAATCAACTAGTACCTTTGTTTATATGGCCTGTTTAAAATACTAGAAGAGTTTGAAGCATCTGTTCACAAAAATAGTGTTCTATTATTTTGACAGATCAATTCTTATGTACTGTAAGTATGTGCTGTTGTAGTACCACTAGTTACATTTGTGTTACGCATGGCAATTGAAACAAATCTTACAAGATTTTCAATTATTTCTAAATTAAAGGTGAGAAAAAAATCATATAAACAGCATTTCAGTATCAGCTTGCATTTAATGAAAAACTAAAAGGTAGCAATTATGATTCAGCCTTTTTTGTCCAAATTTTCCTGACAGTGATAGAAAGAATTTCTACAAGTATTTATCAGAATAATGATGAAAGCAAACATTCAATGATGGTAACTATATAATGTTTCCTTCAGAAACATTCTACATAAGTACACAAATAAGGATAAGAGAAATTTATAGTGCCTATTTCTACAGTTCTTGTGCCTTATACGTCTGCAGCTTAATAATAACCCAGGTCAAATTTTTACAGAGACCTGAACCCAAACTTGGGGTTTAAAGTATTAAATCCACAGCTTTATCAAGGTTAACCCATAGTTTTTCTAAGGGTCTTGCACTAAAAATGTTATCAATAATTACTTGTGATGAAGGATGAGAAAATTTTTTCTTTCAAATAACAAACATCCCAAATTAAAGATGTGACAACTTACTCTTCAAATATGGCATGTGTTGTAGGAACAGGTGCTCCTGTTATGGGAAGACTACTTCGTTCATCAGGAAATACTTTTGTAATATCCTTATCTGCATCATGTTCAACTCGAGGTAGTCTCACTAGATCATCAATAACAAAACATTAATTGGAAGATTTTTGAATGTTTTGTCAGTACTACATTCAACTGTCTTTCAACACACCTGTTCGAAGAGCTGCCACAGCAGCAACAACACATGCATCAAGAATACTACCATCATGATTCAAACATACTGCATCAAGGTAAACAGCCCATGCTAGTCGTTCTGGCACAACACACAGTGCTCGCAAATCAAGTACATTTGCATTACTTAAAATTTCAGCTAACATGTTGGAAGCAACTTGTGCCTCATCACTAGGGGGTCCTGGGTGGAAACGAGGAGAACAAAGTGGAGGTAATGTAACATTGGGTACTATCCAACCAATATTACTTTCCTCTGGCTTGGGAATGCCAAGTTCCTTAAAGAAAAGTTGACAAATAACATGAATATATTCATTAATCCAAGTAAGATATTATGATTTGATGATGCATATTTCTAGTTAATTTACAAGACAAATAAATAGAAAGAATTTTTTTTCTAATATCTATGAACAATTTAATTGCATGAAAACCTAAATACAATTCAGGGCGTCAATAATCTGATCTTACCAATTTAACACCACACACTACAGTGGTGTTGCCAATTTTAACAATTGCTGATCCATCAGCTGTCCCTATGGAATCAACATTAATAACTGCTGGCCTAAATTTCAGCAAACCTCGGCCATCGGGTCGAATTTTGTGTGCCTAAAACACAACATAACTTTAAAACATAAACAAGCAAAAGCTTCATATGCTAATATAATTACCAAGAATTTTATAAGCAAGAAGAAATTTTGGAAATTATGTAACGAAGTAAAGTTAAATAAAATGTTGGTTTTCATAATGAATGCTCTTACTAAATGATCTCTATAAAACTTCACCGGATCGATGACTCTGTAAGACAGAAATTAAGATAAAACTTCAGATTTAGGTGCAATTTCCGATAACAATATTTACAAACAACTTTATCTGCATATAATCAATTAAGACATTTTTTAAATGTCTTAATTAAATCTTACTTATATTGCGCGTCCATGGTGCTATCCGTTTCAAACTCTAATCCTCCACCTTCATACACGTGTATTTTGGCAACACATGCACAGTGTTTTTCGTTGTTTCAATTCACAACATTGCTGCGAGAAAGACCCTATTTCAGATCTAGTTGTTTCATGGTGAATTCACGTTTGAAACTACGGGGTGAAGTTGGTTATATGTGAAAGTTGCATTCTTGTGATTTGGTAGCATTGAATACAGCAGTTGGTAGCTGTTTTCTTGTCACGGTCTTTACGGAAATCGGGACGGGAAGTTCACCCGAGGAGCACGTTGATCGTTTTTATTCTTGTTAATGTGGGTACAAATTTAATCATCATGATTGACGTTCCAGTTTTTATGGATATTACTCCTGATGCGCAGGTAAGGTCTATTTAAAGTCATTACTTGACTATGGTTTTGATTAAGGAAACCATATGTCGTATGAACAATAACTCCTAACCAAATTTCACGGTTATACTTCATGTGCAATGTTATCTGGTTCCCTTGAAGAGGCACTAATAAAATGTTTGCTTAGGCACAAGAACTGAGGTCCTATTTGAAGTCTTTGGGGGCAGAAATTTCACAAGAGAAGTCGCCAAAAGGTATCGAGGACGACTTGCATAAAATTATTGGTGTTTGTGATGCTTGCTTCAAGGAGGGCGATGAAGTAGTTATTGAAAGTGTCCTCAACAGTATTGTATCTATACTTGTTTTGGTAAGTGTAATGATAAATTGGTTTGGGGGCAGTTTCATGACCTTGTTTTTAAGAGTTGTACATTTGTGATAATGCATTTTTTATTTACCAGATACCAGTAGAAAGAGCTGAGAATCCCATTCTTGCTTTTTGTGAAAAGCTAACAAAAGCACCCAGATACGAACTAGGAATGGTAGCCCTAAGAGTGTAAGTACATCAATACCCCCTTCCCCCCCCCCCCATACACACATATATACTCCAAATGTACACACATAATACACATCTATAATATGAATAATACTTCTGCCCGCTTGACAGCTCCCCACTGCCAGGGGAGTGGGGGTTCCGTTATCCAATCAGAGGCTTCAAATTGTGATGATGTCACAGCAGAGTTGTCGATGCTTACTAAGAAAAAACTGAAATCTCAACTGCATGATTAAGAGCATCATTATTTCTTTGTTTCTGCTTTATGTGTGCAGTTTGTTGTCGTCTACTGTTGTATGCTCTTATTGCGGTCTGTTTCTTGCTATTGTGAGCTGACGCAAGAACGACGACATATCTGCTGCCGCCCAAATGTGGCAACACTCACTCTACCCCCCCCTCCCTCCAGCAGTCAAGTCGACACAAATATTATTCGGAGAAAATATTGTTGTCATGTTTAAAAATTGTCTTCTGTGGTGATTCCTAAGTTATGTTGTGATCTTTTGATGGGTATTTTTTAATGGGAGGTCATTGAAGGGAAAGTGGAGGAGCTAATGTGAGATGGCATGATGAATGAGTTGTACGTTTCTATTTGCATGACATATCCATCCTCAGTTTATACCTCAGTTGACACTTTGATAAGTGTTTTTTGAATTCGCGATTAGGCTTCAACATTCAGGGTTTGCTTAAGCAATTTTTTTATGGGCATTGTGGAATTTCCTAGGTATTTTAAGTTCAAAATACTAGTTGCAAACACTTAAGATTCCTCCTTCTTCATTCTTATCAACTAGATAATACTGATTAGCCCTAGTCAAAAGAAGTTCCAAATGGTCTGTTTATTGTTGTTCATACAGCTTTGTACTCTCCATTTTGCTAATATGCCAATTAACTGGCTACTCCGGTTACAGTAAGGAACACTACTCCCTTAGAGAAGCAGGGCGATGGAGTGGGGAGAGGAAAGGAAGGGGAGGGTGCAGAGGAGGAGGAGGGGAGTCTATGTTAGGCCCTCCTCAAATAACGTTAAGTGCTCTGATAGAAATGAAAGAAACTTACAGATAGGCAATTTTCATGGCTCGTAAAGTTTGGAGGCGCCCTCAAGGATGGGCGAAAACCACTCAGTTGGGTTTTTGTCCCCTTGAAGATGTCTCCAAACATATTCGGCCAGGTAGGACTGAACACTTTTACACATGAGGAACAGCATGAGGAATGGCTCCTTTCTTGCTGCACTTCCATTCAAAATGATCACACTACTCCTTTTGCTTGGCCTACCTGATTGGACACTTCTTACTCGCAGGAGACACAAAAACTGCAGCAATCAAACCACATTCTTGTGCCCATTCAATTCAGCCAAACATCCCCTTTGGCATAACATATAACAAACACATTTATTCTCTCCATCGTAGCACAGACATTCGACATTCAAAAACACAAATCACAAAAAATCTGAAGAACTCAAGAAACATAACTGTACGATACCAACATAGCTAACCACTTAAACAGCTACCCTGACACACAAAATCACTAAAGCACTCCATGATCGCAGCACTATTTCGTAATTGAGCTCCGACAAGTTGCTAGAATGTGAAAAGATACTCTGTCACATTCATGGCCAATTACGAACCATTAAAATTATTTCAGTAGTATATTTTTTACAATTTATTTAAACCGCCCACACTTCGCTTTTTGTTAGTACATTCTAAGTTACGTATGTTGCTCACTACCCCTCCCCAAAAAAAGGTTCCCCTCTTAATCTACTAAATCATCCCTCGTCCCCTCCACTGTGGATTTCTCCCTCATCAGTGTGGTGTGAAATGCCAGTTTAAATGACTTAAGTTGTGCCATATTCTAGACTTCAGCTGCTACTCCTGATATTACACATATTTTGGACTGAAGGTGTGACGTTCATTTCACTCATGCTTGAGCATTTGAGAGTCAAATATTATCTTGTAGATCAGGTTTAACCTTTGAAATTGACTTACAAAATAAATAATGGTATTTGATATCATTATTTGAATCATTATTAGTGCTGAAATAATTGATGTGAAATAATTTTTTTTCAGAGATGCGTTTTTGGAAAATTTTGAATGATTTATTTAAAATTTAATGATTATTTTTTTTATTTACAGAGGTTGGCTGTTATTCCAGTCTGTGGATGAACATTCACCTATGAGATACCATGTATACTACCATCTTCTTCAACTTGCCAAGCAGGTGGATTATGTGCGTTTTGTTTATAAAGACATGGAGCATTTGCGAGCACAATTCCAGGCATGCCCCCCATCAAATGAGCAAATGCAAAAATTGTTGAGACTTCTTCACGAGGTCTTGTTAGAGTGCAAACAAGGGTAAGCATTTTTGTTTTCATTGTTCAAAATGTTCAATGTGTGTGACTTTTGAATTTTTTAATTCTAATGTAAAAATTTGCATAACCTTTTTTTGAAATACACTATTGATTTTCGGTTATTGTTTCATCTTACATTATGATGGAGCAATATTTAAAAAAATGAAATTTTGTGTTAAAGAGGGAATGTCAAGACAAGTAAATTCCTCAAAAGATATGATTTGAAGTTCAAATTGGTTTCAGTCATACTGTCGAAACCAACTTGATCTCTGAAAATGAACATTTTTACATTTTTGACAAGTTAATTTTTGTTGTTTTGTTTATAAAAAGAATCATGGAATTGTTTCTTTGTTTGTTGTACATTTTTTAACTTCACTTTCCAGAGAACAGGCTGCCAAAGTAATGGTTGAGCTTTTAGGTACATATACTGCAGAAAATGCATCTCAAGCTAGAGATGATGCTCAGCGTTGTATTCTAGCAGCATTGGCAGATCCTAATACTTTTCTCTTGGATCCCCTTTTGGCCTTGAAACCAGTGCGTTTCCTTGAGGGGCAGCTCATTCATGACCTCTTATCAATTTTTGTGTCAGAAAAATTGCAAAGCTACCTCACTTTCTATCAAAATCATAAAGATTTTGTGCTTAATTCTTTAGGTAAGAAAGGGATATATTTTATCTCACTAGACTTAAAATCTTTTTAGGGATAAATACATTTGTTGATATGCCACAAATATAAAAATGATTTGCTTTTTATGGATGTTTTTCTTCTACAATGTAATTTTCAGGGCTCAATCATGAACAAAACATGAAGAAAATGAGGCTTCTTACTTTCATGCAGCTTGCTGAGGGTGCTTCAGAAATGAGCTTTGATACTATTCAAACTGAGCTACAGCTTCCTCCCGAGGAAGTGGAGTCATTCATCATTGATGGTATGTATGGTTTCATACACAGTAAAATCTTGTTAGCGTAGTTTTCAAAGTACCAAAAATTTTGAATTTTGTAAGTAAAACATGATATCAAAAATACACATTTTCACATGCCCTTCAAAAAACTATAATAGCGAATCGAAAGAAATTTTACATATAAATAACTCACAAGGACACAATAGATAAATTAATTTTATTGCAATTAATAACTGAATAAAAATGAAATTCTATTTAAATAATCAATAACCAGTAAAAATATTATATTATCATCTGGAGAAACAAAACCCCAACCACTTGGCATCATCGGTCTATCAAATTCAATAATATGTGTGGTAGGTGACATGACATAACGTACAAACATAAAGAATGAAGAGGACAGAAACATATTTTTCTGGCTTTTGAATTGTAATCAAATGAACTAAATATACTCTCTGATCTTTCAGTACCCTGAACACAATGTGTATTGAAGAGGCAGGAATCATTGAACATGTTAAACATCGCAGGATTGTTCAAACTGTAAATAACTAATTTTGTGAAATAGGGACCTGAACTTCAAAAAATGGATATTCTGTGTGGGAAAATGTGCTAAAGAGATTCCACTATATTTGTTTCACAATTATTCATATTCTAGAGATAAAGTTTCTTTTATGTGAATTGTATTTTTTGTGTCAATTGTGTCAGAATGTTTCTTCTTTTTTAAGGAATATTGGAAAACGACCTTTCATACACCAAGATTTATTTTCATAATTTGCTTTGAGTAGATTATACGTATGTCTCTATTATTGTACCTGCTTAGCTTAGAGCTATCAGTACTGTTATTTCTATAGTGACTGGCCGGAATGTCCTAAGATGTGTGTGGTTCCAAGAGTGGTGGATTTTCGATATTAGCGACAGTGTTGAATTCAGCTGATACATGAAGGAGATCTTTAGTGGTTGGCTTCTATGATTGGTAGTTTTCTAAGGTTTCTTCGATCAGTACTAGGTAATTGTTGGAGTGGTACTCTAATAAAAGGGCCACAGACTGCTTGCCTTCTTTGCTTCCTCTTCATTGCCCTTTTCTGTCTCTTTACTGACACTTATTTACACTTGGATGTACTGCACTATCTAATACATCAAGAGCTCAGGAGCTTAGCATTTGTCCTGGTTGAGGTGGGTCCCCACTGGGGGAGAAACGTGGAGAGGGAAATTCTTTGCAAGCCAAAATGTAGAGAAAACCAAAATGTGCCGAATTTCAGCATCCAGCTGGGGAGGAACACTGCCATGTCTTGAGATAAAACATTCACTATACCAATGGGGTTAATGACCATAGCAGTTGATGTGCCTGGAATCATCAATTGATCAGTATTATTGTGTTGTTTTTGCAGTTTTAAAGACCAAACTTGTACGTGCTCGCATGGATCAAGCTGCTCGCAAGGTGTATATATCAAGCACAATGCATCGTACTTTTGGTCGGGCTCAATGGCAACAACTACGAGATCTTCTGTACTCATGGAAGAGTAATCTGCAGGTGAGCTTAAATTATTTCTTTTCTGTGTTAAATTAGAGCTAATGATGCAATTATATTTGTTGCTATTATATTACTCCTTGGTGAAGTGGTTTTTACTGATAAGGAAAATATTTTCTTGTGTGAGTTACAAAACAGTGGCCTCAATGGTATGATGAGCAATGAATCACACTATTATTGCCAAGTTAGCAGGTTTGAACCTTGTTGAAGTAGTTGATTTTAAGAGGGAAAATATCCTTCAGGAACTTCTTTTGGTAGGGAAGTAAAGCCAATTATTAAATGTCACAGATTTTACGGCGTATTAAAGAAACTCGAGCCAAATAATACCTCTATGCCAAATTCTATTCCTTTATTGCTCAAGTAATATCTGTTTATTTGCAAGGAGTAATTGGATGATAGATATGCTCTCTATTATATGGTTGCTAATCAGAAAAGAAGTGTACAAATTCTTGGTTGAAATCAAGATTGCTAAGATTTGCATCTGCAAATTACATCAGCTGTAAAATCACTGCAGACAGACAAAATTACAAACAATTGGTTTGAAAGAAGTGTGTAAAAAAGTGAGGAAATTTCAGATTTAATGATGTTTATTTATTCAATACAGGCAATCGCCCAATTTACAAAATTGGCGGATTGCCTGTATTGAATAAATAAATGATGTTTAATATTGAATTAATAAATGATGTTCAACAAATAAATGATGAATACATTTAATGATGTTCCAGTTTTTTCCTGAAATTAAATGTTTTGTATTAATTTAGGTACAGTTTAAAGGAAAGAGCTCATAAATTTGCTCAGAAACAGCTCATAAATTAGCAGGGCTTGAAGTACCTCTAAATGGGAGAAACCTAGGAGCCTTTCTTTGAAAATGTGTTAAATTGTAAAGATGATAAAAAAAAAAGGGCCAGTTGACTAGTTCAGGGGTGTCCACTCTCAACTCAAGGGTCACAACTAAGACCTTTAATATGGTTGCGAGCCATATTTTCATTACTCAGGCGATCCATACATGACTATCCATTTTGTTGATATAAGCACTTTGCCCAGCGACTCTGAAACAACGCAGGGGGAATGGAACCATGGTTCCATTCCCCCTCCGGGTATCAGGCTGTAGCATGCAAAACACAGTGAAACACATTGGAATGATTTTGAATTTCTGAATTTGCTGTAAAAAATTCTCAAATCTAAACTCAAACCTATTTTCACATTAAGAGGGTGTTGACTCCAACAGGGTGCTTGCGCTAGGCGTGCCATGTTCGTGCTTGATGTTGATGTAAGGGACTTCAACTTTGACTAAAAACCTTTCGCAGGCCACAATAAATGGCACCATGGGCCGCATGCGACCCTAGGGCCATGATTTTGACAATCATGGTCTAGTTCATTAGACTAATCTGAATAAAACAATGTAAAACTGTAATTTTATTTTAGAACATTACTGTGATGAAAGAGAAAAAGTGATCTTCAGTTATCTTGATTTTGGTGAATGTATTAATTGCATTTGTCAAATAACTGTGTACATCTTAAATAATTCTTGAATTTTAACTTAATCTTAACTTTAACTTCAAAGAAATTTGTCATCTAAAAATTAAATTCAAACATTTTTTTGCTATGTGTTTGCATGTATAGGTCACACAAGAAGGAATGAAGAGTGTTGCTGCAGCACAAATGGAAATGCTTCATCAACCATAAATATTTTTAAGGTGTGCGTGCTTGAGTCTAATTGTATTATGTAAAAGTGAAAATTGTCAAATAAACAAAATTTTGGAAATATTTTCTTTATTCTTCAACACATCCATTGAAAACTTTAGATTAGAAATTCTATTTTAGAATACATGTTACTATGCATATTCTACATATGTTCTCAATAATATTAATACATTCTTTACTGATATTGTATCAAGAGGATTTAGACTTATGTATAGTATGACTCAGGTGATTCTTTACATATAATTTACTTAATTTGAAACAGTTAAATTTGTAATGAACCATGTGGATAATTGAAAGACAATATTCCTTTTAAATAGCAACGTTCATGAAGTTAGGCATTCCATTTAGTCTTTTGAATGCTGATATGTGTCTTAAGTTAAACATTAAATTTACAGTCTTTTTATCACACGGTGGAATTGAAGCAACTATCGAGCTTCCACCAAATTCATTTTCCGTAGGTTGGCTGCAACAGCTACATTAATGAGGTCGTTTCCAAGGAAGAAGTCTGTTGCCACAATGTTAGCTTTTTGCCACCACATCGTTTTAAACCAAGTAGTTACATTACGATTAATTGAGTCTGCCATTTGGCGTAAGGATCCTGAGGGTTTGAACATCACTTCCAAAGGTGTCGGAGTGAGCTCTGCCATTGCAGCCCATAACTGTGGCTCATCACTACGTGGACGAGCGGTGTCCATGGTGCGTTGAAGGAAATTCTTTAGTCCCCCAGGTGTTTGTTGGTTGCCCCACATCTGGTTGATAGGTCCCCACAGCCATTTACTCTCTGCAAAAAAGAGTAAAAGTGGATTTAAAATTTACTCCAGATGAAAGAAATCCATTATTCAGTATACATTTTGAGATGAAGATAAATATGCTCAAGAATTACTGTAATATTTTTATATTTTAAAATGATTGAGAAAATAGGATTAACGAATTCTAAAAAATTTCTTTATACATTTTTTTTTTAATTATGAAGCTCAATAAAACTAAATGGCATTAAATGGCATAAACTGAAAATGATGTACACAAAATAGAAAAAAACTGGATTTTAAGATTCACATATTTTCAAATAATGCCCATTTTCCATTTTTTAAAGTTGTTGCTGATAATTTGGACACTCAGCTGTTGGAAGGAACAAAATTGTAAGAATTTTCTGTTTTCAACAGAAAATTGAGCTGCATGTGGATCAAACTTTAAATATTTATTTAATTTTTTGTTTGTTAAAGGTAAAAATTTCAATATAATATTACAGAAATAATTATACTTGCATTAGGCAGAGCCTGTTCATAAACCTATACAAAATACAGTGAAACCTTTCTGGAAGACCACCCCCTCAATGACAGTTTTCTTGGAACGAACACTGAAACTCCTATACTGTAAGCAAAATTTCCCCCTGTTATCAGACCACCCTTCTCCCTGATCACCAACCAGGCCCTAATAACAATTTTTTCTGTTAACATCTTTTAAGAGACTACTTTAAGGAAAATTAAATATACCTTTCTATGGAGGAATATAGAACTGAATTTTCAGAGGTTAAAATGAAAATTTGTAACATTGTCAAAAGCATTTGCATGACAGGTTGTGTGCCTCAGCTTTATTTTCAAGGAAATGAGAGGGTGGAGGGATCCCGAGAATTTAGAAACAATAAACTGTGGTCATTGATACGGTATCATGGCTGATTTCTCCATTTCAGTTTCATTTCTTCTAATTAGAGGGCAGTAATGAAAGTGACCTCATATTTAATTCTTTGAATTAACTAAGGTTTCCTATCTTCAAGGGAGAACTTCTGGTGTGGTAGAATATCCATGTTGAAAGTCAGAGTTATTAACTTGCTTTAACAAATTTGTCTTTTGTCCTGAAACTGAGACCAGTGCACACAGACAACCTATCACTTGTTTTTTTTTGTTTTTTTTAAATGTGCAATCAATAGTGAGAAAAGCAAAGTTTTGAGCTCCTCAGACACAGAATATACCATGCATACCCAAATGACAAATTAAGTCTATCCAAGAAAATAGAGGATCATTGCCAGTAGACTACTGTTAGGAGTACTAAAACTGAAACAAACTAAAACATTTATTTTTACCCAGGAGAGAGAGATACAATGATTTTTAAATGCATTTTAAAAGTTAGTAAATAAATCGAAGAAGGCGTACACTCAAAAAGAAAAAATAAATCTTGCTCAACTATGGTAGTTCTGTCAATCCTTTAATGCAGACTGAAAGATAAAATCAAGTAAAATTCCATCTGGCTTGAACATCATAAATGCTGTGAAAGGATATTCTAGAAAAGAAGAAAACATGTGATGGTGAAGAGGATACTAGGAAGAAAGTAATATAAAAGTGCAAAAGTAATGCAAGGGTATAAAGACTGCACTAAGATATTTTGAGAGTAGATTTTGTAGAAACAAGTGTGGAGAAGCATGAGCTGTAGAGAAGACTGCAAAAATTATTAATAAAAATCTGTGCATAGCAAACAGTAATAAAAAATATTATATTAAGCTAAATAATCATGAGATTGTGAATTCACAGTTTGGATATTTTACTTTAATATCTGAAGTAACCAAGTAAGAAGAAACTGGGTTATTTTTGCAATATTGGTTATAATGAATCTATGATATGGCTAATTAAAAATTTTGGTTCCCAGAGCTACATTCTAATTGGAGTTAATCTTTCCAAAAACTACTATTTTGTGAAATAGGTGTTTATAGTTTTATTGTCGTTTTAAAAATAAGAAATCAAACATACATACAAATACAAATAAAAATATGGTACATTAAGCATTCATGTCTGTATTTATCTCACTTGTAAAAAGTTATAATTAGCAAACAATGGAGGTGACAGGTTCTGATCAAATGCTGCAAGGTGGTCAGATCTTGGTAAATCCATCATTTCTTTGTTTTACTCCACAATTTTAACCTATTAGCATCATTAAATTCGAAAGTAAGGCAAGTCATCAATATTTTCAATTTAAATCAAGTACATCTCCTTGTGGAGGGGTTATTATGTCAAACTTTTTCAATGTCTCATTTTCTAAAATATACACTAGTGTTTGTGAAAATTGTAGCACCCAGAAGGAATGGTCAGAATCACTTAAAAATTGGTGGATGTTTAGAACAATTTATCCATAAGAAGTGATTGAAGGCTGTAGCAGGATAAGGGGAGTAAAAATGCACCCATGTTAAATTCAATTTTGAACAGAGGATATGTTTAGTGTTATTTTGAAAACCATTTTCCCAAAATCTCAGAGCAACAGCCTGATTATTTTGTAAGATATCAGAAAAATAGGAATTTGATTTTTTCATATCATTACTCGGTGATAAAATTCTGAGACATAGTTCACATCTACACATATCTTGGAGAGCTTTCTCAAAAAATTGGTGAGGAAATTCAATTTTAAAAGAATTATAAAATTATTGTTCTGTATTTTTCAATATTTTATTTTTGGTATGACAACTCCAAAAAATTCCTACTAATTGTTATTAAAGTGTTCTTTACTACTTTACTTTCAGATTTTTCTTACTGGTGCATCATTGAAAAAAATTAATATCTCTTTTTTAATTTATACACATATAACTCATAAAATGTTAATCACTTTTCAACAGAAAAATAGTTTTCAGGAAGAAAATCATATCATTTTACCATACAAAAATATTGGTGGTATATATCCATGGTGTACTGGCTAAAAATATAGACTGTTACATAATTAACTTATACTTTTATCAAAAGCAGGATTATTCTGTAAGCAGAGTTGGGCAGTATCGAAAATACATGTATTTAAAATATGTATTTTCGATACTTTTGTAATTTGTATTTTGTATTTTCAAAATACAAAAATACTTTTTATTGATCCGCTGTTGAAAATTTGAATTTCAATATGCAGTCAAATCTGGATAACAGAAAGGTTGATAAGACGATTTTTTTATATTTATAAGCAAGTAAGCTGAATAAATTTTATTTGGAGGCATTGGTTAACGGATTTTGGAGACTATCACACAGACGTTACATTACATTGTCACATTATGCATCACTGTGTGGAAGGGAATTGGGTGCATTTGTTAAAAGCTTGTGCTTGTGCCGTTTAAACAGCCAAACTTATGACCTCAGATTTTTAGGTTTTAAAATATGCGTTTTAGGTGCCTAAAATAGGTTTTTACAGCATTTCAGGTAGGCTTTCTAAATGGAAGAATAGAAGCAAATAAAACATAAAACTTAAAAGGAACACGTCTTAATCATTTATTATATATATGTCAACAATAAAAACATAAATCAATATTATGTAGAATCAGTTTTCTGTATACTATTTATGAACAAGTTTAATTGTTTGTCCTATAGTTGGAATTATTCGTACCGTATTTGCCTCACAATAAATTACTAATACTTCTCCAAGTTTTCAAGACAAAATGAATGTCTCTTATCGGTCAAAATCACTTTTCTTTCTCGGAAATTCTATAGCTTTATCTTACAAGCGGAGGCACGCTTTTCAACAAAGTCAGGAAGAAGTGTCATGGAGACTTTTATTGCAAGATCTTTGTCCCATGTATTCATTTCTTGTTATCTTACAGATAAATGCAACTTAAAATTAATATCATCGTTGTCTGATATGCCGACACAGAAGAAAAAAGTTAAAAGAATGCACAGACAAAAGAAATTAGGCAAATTAGTCTCATTTTAGTCAAGGCTTCTGAGAACGTGAAAATACTCTGAAAAAAATGTTCCCTTCGGAACATCTCTTCTGGGGGCGTTTGGATTAGGTTCTCCAACACCATTTTCAACATTTAATGTGTTTTTCAAAATTATCTTAAAGAAATTCCTCCAAATTTTTCCCTTTTTTCTTGAATGAAGCAAAATGTATTTATAACAGTGGCATAGGTCTGATTTTCATTAAAACAGTCTTTTTCATTTTCCCTTCGGCTGACCAGCTCCATCAAATTGCTTCATTACCCTCCTCTTCTGGGAGTCGCCTAAAATTAGTTGAGGAACTTTAGGTTTTAACCTTGAAAAGAATATTGTGATGCTGAAAATGTAGTCATGTTATTAATCATTATCGTTAGTAACAATAAACGTTCCTTATTCTTCCATGTCTGCATTATTGTTTTTTGGTTCAAGAAAGACATAAGAACTATTAGAAAATATAAAATAAGGGTCCAGATTTGTTGCAATTACTCCCATAATTTGCACAACATGAGATTGATCGTCGACACATTTACATTACATGAAATATTTGAAATTCAAATAAAATTGTATACAAAGTTTAAATTTTTTACATAAAATGGTGAACCTGTGTAGATGAAATAGAATAAAAAAATAGTAAAATCAATATTAAATAATTGTGATGGAACTACGCCTGAGATTTCATTTTGTATTTCCAAGAACTTCATAAACTACACCATTTCCAACAAACAAAATGTCAACGCCACTAGTAAGAAGTCTTCTAATAGAGGCGCTATGTGCCAGTGAGTTAGTGATGGGACGTCGGTAACGACACATCAACGTTACCAAATATTGGTGTTCAAAATTAAAACATGGATGTTAAAAATAAAACATCAATGTTATATAGTGTCTATAAAACACTATCAATGTTATAAAGCTGGTTCAGTAATCTTTAAAATAAAATTCACATGCAATAAAATTTCTTTTGACGATGGCCGTATTTATTAATTTATATTAAGATTTAACTGAAAACAATGTTAAGAAATGAGAACAATGTACAAAACAGCCTGAAAGCCTGAGCACCCAGGGTCATCTCGAAAGGCGAGTTCAATACACCGAAGAGTATGGGAAGACGGGGAGAGGCCCTGCAGCCATGGCGATTGCTTCAAACATCAATTTGAAACCTTAATCTGTGATTACATGAGAAGAAATATGAAAGGGAGTAAGTTTTACAATGTGGCAACTTATTGAAAGTTGTGGTATAATACAGTAAAACATGCCTAAGGCGGAAACCTGTCCCGAAAAAATATCACAACGGCCTTTTTTCCAATACAAAGTACGCTGGATAAGCCGGAAACCTGCCTAACGGGGAAACAGAAAGGAATTTTTAGTACAACAGTATTAAAAATTCTGGATAAGAAGGAAAACAAGTATTGTTTTAAAAATAAACATGACTTGCAAGTGTGGCGGCATCACACCACGTGACACTCGGAGCTGTGCCTGTCCATTTCTCAGCTACTTCGACCGAACATAGATAGTATTTCCCACGCTACTCGCACGAAAATCACTCATTTGTATACTGCGATTTTTGTAGGAAGAGCTCTCAAGGCCACTCAAATCCCATCTTCGCGATGGAATATGTCACAGCATTTCGCGTCTTTTCTCGGTCTTGCCGGTAGAAGTCGCATGATCGAAAGCACTGCTTCATACGGTCGCGATTGTGCGAAATCTAGCGGAACGACTGTGAATGATACGAAATGCCGTGACATATTCCATCGCGAAGATGGGATTTGAGTTATCTTGAGAGCTCTTCCTACAAAAATCGCAGTATAATAGCGCTGTCCTTCACAAGCCATGCGAAGGAAGAAGGGACGCGAAGTGATCCTTTCGCAGTTTTTGTCGCGCGAACCTTGGGTTCAGTTCTAAACTTTTACAGTTGTTTAGTTCGACGAGTAGTAGGCGTTGTGTTAATCTAGTGTTTATGGTCAGGCAGCAAATTGAAAACGTTAACTCTTGGTGAGAAAATTAGACCAATTGAACAATAACAAAACAACACTTTGTCAAAGTTTTGATAAATAAATGTTAAGTTGGGAAAACTCATGTGGAAAAGTATGACACCTTAAAAACAGAGAAATCAATGAGATTAAAATAATTTTTTGTAGGTGGTTGCAACAATATTCACGACTATCTAGGCAAATGGCCGAACTAATCATCAGAAGTATTCATCTGTTCCTATAAATATTGAAGAAAATATATTTTTTACTTCTTATGGAGTTCTTTTGCGTTTGTGTGTGTTACTTTCGTTCTTTCTCCCGGGACATCATCATTTCTTTAAAATATAGTTTTTAGTTGTGATAAACTACTGATACAACCAGTGGCGTCTCCTCACTCTGGACCTAGGGCGTTGGCAGGGAAGGAAAGTTTAAACCCCACATAATTTTCATTCGTAATATCACAAGAAGTGCTGTGATATTACTTATTTCACTCATGTTGTCCGCGTCGTAAGTAGCCAATGCTAAGTAAGGATATATTTAAATTAAACCAAACCCAGATGTTTATCGCCATCAGTTTGTTTACCTTTTTTTATCGCTGTAAAAACTTTGTTTACCCTTTTAAGATAACGATAACAATTGTTTCAGCTCCTGAAACAATTTCAGGAGACTCAATATTTTTTATAAATGTTGGATGTGTTCATCATTTACGTTTACGCCGCCGTGCATCGTGGCTATCATTTTGAACAAAGCGGGATTTTCAATAAGTACATTTAAAATATTTATTGAACAGAACCTATAAACATTTGATACTATTAACGTATTCTAGTGTAAGCCACGCAATGCTTTCCTTAGAGAATATTACTCGACTGTTTCACCGTTTACGTGGAGAAACGAGGAAATGCTCCTCGCAGGAGACGCCGCCGTCTGCAGTATCGTAGCGGCCGGTTTGAATTTCGCTGCCGGAAGTGATTTTGAAACTCAATTTTCTCAAAGACAATTTTTTTTTTCGGAAAAAACTGGACCTGCCATTTTTTATGACGTCCAACACAGAATTTGTTTTTTTTTGTAATGGGAGCTTCTGGACACCCTGTGTATTACTACAAAACTATATATTAACAAAATGACCCAATGAGGGCGGTGTTTTAAAAAAGTTTATCGCTTTATATGCGATTTTTCTTACCGCTTCTCCCTACGGGCCAATCATAAACTGACTCAACAATCTTAGGAGACGGTATACATCGATCGCTATGTCGATGTCCAATAAACCGCGTATGTCCTATAACGTAATCTGTTTGATTTTAACATAGCTCTCAGTTATTTTCAATATTTGGTGCATTTTGGAACTCCGTTGGACACAACTTCATTCGTGGAATAGTCCTATTAAATACCACTCGTGCTTTGGAAATTCTCAGATAAATCCCCTCCGCGCTTCGCGAGCCAGGGATTTATCGACAATTTCCAAAGTACTCGTGATATTAGCAACTCAGGGAAACGCGGGGTATTTCAGTTAGTTATTTGGTATTCTATCTTTTAAAAATTATGACAATAGGAATTTTTCTTCCACAAACAAAAGATCTAAAACTATCGATCTAAAAATATCTAAAATATCGAGCACCAAACATTGATGCTTCAGTATAAACACAGCTGCTTTGAAAACTCGCGTACGTACCTCGAGCGACGGCCTTGTCCCCGTACGTGATGATGAGGCGTCGCTCGCGCGACCAGATCTGCGCCAGCGTGGAGGTGGGCGAGGCGGCCGTCGACGGGATGATGAAGGGCCCCAGCTCGCGCACCAGCAGCGACACCAGCTTGCGGTGGCGGCCCTGGCGCGTGTGGAACCCCACGGGGAAGCGGTGCAGGTCCAGCACCACCACCTCCCCGCGCGACGCGTTCAGGAAGCGCTTCAGGTCGTGCAGCACCGGGAGCAGAGGCCCCACGCGCAGCAGGTCGTGGTTCACCGAGAACCTGCGAAGCGGCAGGTGCGCTCACCATGCAATTTCCACATATAATTGCCACCTTTCCAGTGTGACGTCGTCATGAGATGAGGAAGAACACAGACACGGAGTTTGCTGTACATATTTATTTACAATCATTTGTTACAATATTTACACTCCTACGGAACACTCCTAAGGCACTCCGACTCCTGAGACGAGCCGCCTGTCTCTCCCAAGAGAACCCCAGCTCGCTAACACTAGCGCCGCCCCTGGCCTCTTGTCCCGTGGCGAAAAGCCACGCCTCGCAAGACGCTGCTCGCGATTGCATCCGCACATCGATCCGGCCAACCTCGAATGCCTGGCAGCTTTTCCGACTCGCCTTTCTTGCGAGGCATCACATGACCGACCTCCCAGGCAGAAAGCGTCATTTCCTTTCTGAGATTTGGCCGGCTGCATATGGTGCCTGCTGCCATCTGCAGCCGAGTTCTATCGCCACACATCAACCCTTGTATGAACGGGCAGCCGCCTTCCCAGACACGCCCCCAGCTGAGAGACTCTCCGAGAGACCACCGGAGGTCCTGCCGCCGCCCTGGCACGAGAGGACCAACCCCTCCCCCTGCACGACTTGGGCGGTCGGTCGAGCCCAGTGCTATGACTGTGTTACACCCGTCACCTTGTTGGACGTAATTACGCTCGGAAATACGTTCCACACTCGTAAAGAAATCCAAGTGGTGACCATGTTTCCGAGTAACAATGCATTTTAATAATTAAATTTGTTCTTAGAATTGATCATACCGACCGGAATTCGAACCCGGGCCTTCTGTTTTACGAAGAATCCCGGACTCGAATCCCGATCTGGGTGACTAATTCTTTGAACAAATTTAATTCTTGCAATTTCCATTCAATTTCGAAAGTACAATTATTCGATCGACCAGATTGCATTGAGCGACTGATTATTTTGTTTTCCGGTGCGTCAACGGATAGGGTAATTGATCCCGCAAGTGTAGTGCATGTTTTCCACCGGAGGGAAGGTGATCTTCTTCCGCTGGATGGTGAGATCAGACGCCGACCCGCAGGTCGGCTTGCGAGATTTTCCCAAACTACGTATCTCCCAACAGCGGGGCACTGCCCAGCCGGGAAAAGCTCTAATCCCCCGACTGGTCTTACGACATTTGTGGAAGTGTAATGCATTTAAGTGTGTGTGTACGTTAGGGATGAGGCTTGAAGAGGAAGGAGATATCGCGTGCGGAGCATGGCTCGTTTGTTAGTGTACAGCTCTCGTAAGAGTACAGCGTATTATATCCCGGGATGTGGCGTTTTCCCCACTAAGGTTTTCCTGGCACGTCAACCGCTGTGATCATTGGTGCCTTTAGTGAAGGGCATGTTTTTAACATGGAAGGTGGCGAAGATTCTTTCCCCGCTGGATAGTTAGATCCGGTGCCGACGTACAGATCGGTTGCTTAATTCGTAATTCCAGGCGCGTCAACTGCTAAGAACATTAGTTCCGTACGTGTAGTGCATGTTTTTCCTCGGGAGGTGGCGCTGCAGTAATCTGCGGTGATGTTCCCGCTAGATGGCGAGATCCGGTGCCGACCTACCGTCTGTTAGCGGGGTTTCTCTCAACCAGATACCTCCCACCAGCGGGGCACCGTCCCTGACAAGGGACGCTATTTAGAGTATACCCGCTAAAACAAATAACAACTCTAATTTGAAATATTCTGTCAGGGCCCTGAACCTGTCAGCGCCCCTGCAGGGGCGCAAATTCTATGCTTTCCATGGGCGCCTGAATTCCTAGAAACGCCTTTCCTCCCGGCATGTGTGGTAGTGTACTACACATAAGTGTGTGTGTGTGAGTAAGGTGTAAGGATTGATCGAAGAAAATGAAGGAAAGATCGCGCTGAACTCGACCCACCTATCTAGCTAGTGTCGAAAATCTGCATCAGTTGATGCCCTGAGCCACGTCCCCCGGTACACGTCGACTTACGGTGGATATCCCCTTCAGGTATCTCCTTTAGCAGGGTACCGCCCCAGTCGGGACAAGTTCTAAGCTCCCGACTTATATCCCGGCATCGTGGTAGTGTAGTACTTGTTAGTGTGAGGGGAGAGGAGAAGACAAGATTGTGGAATGAAATATCATGTGCGATTCGAACCCGTTTGTTACGGCACTACTCCAGCATTTGCCTGGCATGAATCGGAAAAAACACAGAAAACTATCGATCAGAAAAGCCGACTGTTAGATTTCTCCTCCAAACTGTAGTTAATTTCGACCCAGCTATGTAGCTAGTGTAGCAATAAAACATATATACTTTAGGTCGTTCTAAAAATAAAAAATCAACAACAAAAAAACAACGCGCATTTTCAACGTGTTAATTCTTAAAACATCGATCTGAACAGGATAGAGGGATTTTACAGAACGTGATGCGCTTTAGCGTATACGCTATTAACACACTTTTGAGCTTCTGCACATGAGCGAAAGTCCAAGTTATGCTAGTGATAGCGGAGAATGTCATTCCACCAGAATTGGAGAGTGTAGTCACGTTACTAATGCCGCACGCTGATCCGGTCACGTGAACACGCTCTATGGAATTTGTTCCCTATTGTGGCGGCAGAGTATGCTGCTAACTCTATATTTCCAAGATGCAAAATGGCGTTGGTGTCATTTAACGATTTTCTATAATATGTCTGAATGTAAATTAGTAATTATAATTATTTAGCAATATAATTGTCTGTACAGATCGGGGGTTGGAGAACTTCTGTCGAACAAATAGGAATCAGGATTATGAGGCATACTGGCAATTTAGTGTTGAATCTACCGTCACAGATTGGAACTATTTCCGTTTAGAAAGAGACGTAAAACACCCCCCCCCAACTTTTTACACCTCTTTTGCAATTGGTGGTTGCCTAATAATGTTTTACGTTACGCTTTGGTAAAACTTCATAAATTTCATCAAGACACGGATATAACGTTAATTAATAACATTAATATACATTAACGTTAATATACATTAATTCACTCTTATCAATGTTCCATACATAATTTGTTTCACTGTTTATCTCTTTACAAATTCAAATGAATTCTGTTAGTCACTAAAAAATCTGCCTGTCCAATTTGGATAAAGCATCACGATCGTAATTAAAATTAACGAATGAAACTATTACATACTGGCTGTTATAGCTTAGTGGACATATCATTGTCTCTGAAATATAATTAAACGGGAGGTCCGAGGGTTCTACTTCCTACGGTTGAAGATATTCGACACACTAATAGCGAATGCCGAAGTCGTAGCCTAACAAGCGGGTCCCAACATTTCTTCCCTCATCTTCGTTCTCTCCTCTCTTCTGACACAAACGTTCACACTTGCTCTACTCTACCTCACATGTCGGGAGCCTAGAGCTTAGCCCGTCTGGGAATGTCCCGTAGGGATATTCCTGGAGAGAGAAGCCCCACAAGCCGACATGATAGTCGGCGTCTCATATTTCCTTCCAGTCAGAGAGAGGCACACCACCACCTCCTGAGATATAATTTGCACTACACTTACGGGACTAATAAAGGAAGTAATTGATTCGCCCGCAATCGAAACTCACTCAAACTACTTCATAAATTTTATTATTGTGTTTCATATAGTGCTCGCGAAAAGTCTCTCCACACTGGGCCGAGTCAGGGCCTCCTATTAAAAATGCCAATGATGTTGGTAGCAAACAGATCGCTGGGAAACAAGTGAAGGGGACAACACTTCCAGCATCTGTTATGATTGTGGTGAGTGCGGTATTTACGTTTTATTTTGTTACACACTACTAACAACATAATTTTTGTTGCAAGTGCCAGGGTGCCACTGGGAACTTTCCTGACGTGCTGTGTAATTATCGTAATTCATTTAGTGTGATCAAGCGAACGGCAAATAAGAGAGAGTTTGGCTCATGCGCCCCGAGACTTCCCCTTGGATCGCGTCTGGGTCTGAATGTAAATTGGGGACCAAACAATCCCTTCATCTTTTTTCGCAAAACTTACTTTCTAATTCTACGTGTAAATTGGTGACCAAACCAACCCAGGCAAGGAAAAGGACTGATTGAGCAGGTAAGCGCTTCAAGGGGGCTGCCGCCGCCGCGCTGCTGTCCAGCTTTTCACTTGCGCCTTATTGAAAATCTTACAGACTTGCTCCTACATCAAAATGAAACGCAATGAAAGGACTAGAAGAGTGTCCAAATTTCATGTTCAGCGTTATAGAATATTAGCTGTGAAAATGGACGAATACAAAAATGGCAAGATGAGCATAATTCATTCAATCAACGAATAATTCGAGTGAACGAAAACGAACGTCAAGCAAAACATATTTTGAAAGAAATACGCCAGTCCTAAGTCTAGAAAATTGGGAAGGCAGTTTGTTTTAAAAATAATGGCTATGAAAATGTTCATCAAAAATAGTGTCACCTTCCACTTTTACCTGGAAGTGGATGAGGTTGTCGGTCCCCAATTTACATTTGCCCTTCTTTGAGACGGTCTCCAATTTACATATGGGTTAAACTCTTATTTTCCTTCTAGTCCCCAATTTACATATGAGTTAAACTCTTACTTTCCCTCTGGTCCCCAATTTACATAGGCCGGCGTCAGTTGCGGATGCTTGCGGGGCACTGACCTGGAGGCGTGGTGCTGGCCCGGGGGCCCCTTGCCGCGCGCCGGGTAGTAGCCGACGCGCAAGTCCAGGTAGCGGATGCCGTGCACCAGCTGGCCCCACACGTCCGTGTCCTGTGTGAGCAGGTAGCGCGCGAAGGTGTCGCGGCGCGTCAGTCCGCCGCTCTTGTGGTAGCAGCCCGAGTTGTGCGTCCCCGGCAGGAAGAGCGACGCCAGCGTCAGCTGCCCCAGCTGCTGCCTGCGAACGCGCGGACGGCCACGTTTCACTGCACGGGGCTTGCTCTGGTCTCTCAAGTCTTCGCTTTCTACTTTCTCGCTACTGCTTAGACAGTAGAGGGAAAGTTATGTAATGCTGCGCGAAAAAACGGCGAATTTTCGCCGGAAAAACTCTTATTACACGGCCCTGGTAACGAAAAAGGGGATAAATCCAATTGATAAATTTACGAGAAAAAAATCCTCTAACATGAGTGGTAGCCAGAATCCGTGTTTTGTGGTCTTTGATACAAAACAAGTGGTGCTACAGAATGGCACAGGCTTTCCCGTATTAGTTTTCTATTTCCTGTGGTCTCGGATAGCTAACATTCTCTTGCCAGCTGCCCAAATTACATTTTTTTCACATTTTCTTAATTTTTCGGTTACCTAATAACCGAGCAACGGAAATATTATTTTAAGAATATTAAAGAACAGTAAAACCTCAATGGCAATTTTCAGTGAAAAATTTGGAGCGGTTTGAAAAAAATGGCGTTTAAGCGCTACTGTAAATGCCAAAATTGAAGCTCTTTTTCACGGGAATCTTTTGAGATTTTGGAAAACTTCATTAGAAGTCATTTAAAGTACATCAACTAACAAATACAATAGTGTTTACAAATTGCTGGAAATGTTCGTATTAATGGTGCGAGAGATCTTAAAAAAAATTACATTTGTATAATATTTGAAAAAACGAAAAAATACCCCAAAATGAACTTAACGACATATTAAAGAGTGCAATTTGCACTAACCATTCGAAAAGTTCGAAGAAAGAATTTGGAGCCATTTATGTGAAAATGGCGTTCGAGCGTTTCTGAAAATGCGGAATTTTCAGCTAATTTTCACAGAAAACGAGTTTGAGTCTCGAGCAACTTTAGATGACATTATTTAAAGCAGATGTACTTATAAATATATAGTAACGTGAACAAATCGCCGCTAATGTAAATATTAACGACGTGAGAGACAAGTAAAAAAATGGCATTCTTGTAATTTCTGAAGAAACAAAAGAATAGAGCAATATGGCGAATATGTCATCTCTAGAGTACATTAGGCACTATTCTTACCAAACGTTTAAAGAAAAAAATTGGAGCCGTTTTTCAGAAAATCTGTTTTTTGTAATTTTTCAAATTTGCACATATTACACGCAAAATTGCGCGAAAACGACTAAACTTTCCAAAAAATTTACAAACAATGAAAGATCTCACTATAGAGAACAAATTTTATTGGAAGGAAGAATCTCTATCTTCAATTTTGTACTTGTAGGAAGACGCTGAAAAAATTCAAACTTTTGCTATTTTCGAAAATTCAGAGTTAACCGTGAAAAATCGAACCTATGCCGCCTAGATAAGTGTATTTCACTTTATTCTTACAAGAAATTTAAAGAAAACATTTGAAGTCGTTTTCGAGAAAATTTTGAAATGTCCAGGGGGCTTCATGTAAAGTGCCCCCAAAAATTAATGAATGTTTTTGAAAATCTCAGAGCTTCGACTCAGGCCAAATTGACAAAGATTTCTTTAATCTGGAAACAATCGTATGCATAATTTAGGCGCTAGTGTTGTTCACATACACCTGACAGACCGACGGACAGACGGACGGACGGACGTTTTGCTTTCTTGGTTTCTCGGTATCAAGGACTTACAAACCAGGGATTCTGGCTACACCTGATGTTAGAGGATATTTTTCTTAATTTAGCAACTAGGTTTATCCACTTTTTCGTTATCAGGGCCCAGCAACGAAATTTTTTTCTGCCGAAAATTCCCCATTTTTTCGCGTAGCATTACATAACTTTCCCTATACTACGTATATTACTCCGTATATACGTACGTATTCGGGAAAGTAAAAATACAATGCAGTGTACATAATGTGGCAGAATGATACAATCAAATATTTGTATTATCAGCCAAAATCGAAACTTTAATTGTTTCTGGATTTTCCAGAGTTTCTGGGTATCTATCGAAACCACAGACACCTCTCACATGGCTGGCGGCTAAATATTTTCATTCAATTTCTGAGTGCATTGGAAAATAGAAATGGAAATGATGGTGATAATAAAATAATAATAATAATAATAGTGTTAATAATAAATGCTAAGAATGAAGCGATTCTCTCCAAAATGCTGTCCGTCATCAATGAATTTAGCAATGACATCTGCATGAAGTTTGATTTTGACAAGTATGCAAAAGTCAACTTAAAAAGAGGCAAAATGACCACGCCAGAGAACACTGAAGTTGATTGGCACACTGTGATTCAAGATCTTGAGCCAGGTAAAACTGGGCATTGAAGAAACTGGGCATAAATATGGGCATTGAAGAATGTGAAACCATATCGAACGACACAATGAAAGAGAGAATTCTCAGGGAGTACTATAGAAGAGTGAGACTTGTCCTGCAGTCCGCTCTGAACTCCAGAAATAAAATATCAGCTATAGGTAGTTTGGCGGTGCCTGTAGCCGAATACAGCTTCGGACTAGTGGACTGGACTGAGCAGGAAATTCGCATCATGGATCGAAAAACCAGAAAACTGCTTACAATGCATCATGTTGCCCACCCTCGAGCTGATGTACATAGACTTCATGTGTCACGTAAGTAAGGAGGAAGAGGCCTCAGACAAACTGAAGCCTCCTGGCACAACGCCATAGTCGGGATGGGAAAGTATGTAGTCAGCCATCAAGATGACCCACTAATGAGGCAGGTTATGAAATCTGACCGAAGAATGGGAAACAGAAGCATTGTGAGTGTAGCAAGAAGCATTGCGAAGAAGACTGCAAGACACGCAGAATGACAGAGACCCTGAACTTCTGATGCTTCTTAACATGAAATGTGGGACAAAAATGTTTTAAAGAAATCGCGGAGAGACAAACCATTGCACGGGCAATATCTGAAACGTATGGACAAGGTGCAGATCAATAAAGATCAATCATTTATGTGGCTTAAAAGGGGAAGAATGAAGCCAGAATCAGAAGCACTTGTAATAGCTGCCCAAGATCAGGCCTTGAGAACACGACATTATGATAAAGCGGTTCTCAAAATTTCCCCTGATGATAAATGCCGCATTTGCCAGGAGCACGTAGAAACCATTGACCATATTGTCTCAGCATGTCCAATCCTAGCAAAGATCGAATACTTGAAAAGAAACGACAGGGTGTGTAGCTACCTCCACTGGCAGATCTGTACCGCCCTCGAAGTTCCAAACACATGCTCCAAGTGGTACGAACACTCACCAAAGCCGGTGACGTCTGTTGGATTGTGTACAATATTGTATGACCAATAAATTCAAACTGATCGCACGACAGCGGCAAACAAACCGGATATATTTATCCGGGATTTGGAAAAAAAAATTCTTGTCTACTTGTCAATGTTGCTGGAGTAGATTTGATTTTGAGCCGACTCATAACATCTTTTATCGTGAAGTAGTGGAACAATAATAATAAAATAATGAAGATATTGGTGATGATGTTCCATGAGATGTCTTTCTGACTTCTCTCTGAATCGGTTTGCATTAAATATTAATTCTTGTCACGTTTTGGTTAATAAATTGACAAAACAGGCATAGCTTTTTCTCACATTTCCAACAACACGATCTTGATTTCCATAGCCTAGGGGACAGAATCGAAAATGACAAAGGTTTGTCTTGCCCCTCCATGCTCTACCCGACCCCACTTCCAACCTCATTCTACCTCACCTCCTCCATCACCAACCCACCTCACTTCATACTCTGTGAGCCCCCGGCCTGAGTCTCGTACCTGACTCCAACGGGTCTTGAATAGGAAAAGCGCAGACACAGGAATGATGCTTCAGCTTAGGACCTGACGCTCACATCCTCCTGAGCTGGCCCGGCGTGCCAGTCGAAGGTAAGACTTGATTGGAGGCAAAGATACGCGGTTGCCAAAATACCACAAGAGCAGGTGACCCCAGTCGTGGGTTGCGAGATAAAATCAAGACAAATATCACATTAACTGCCCCTGCCTAAAACTCTTGGTTAGGCCTCAATTCTCTATTCCTTGGCTCAGGCCTCAGTACAAAAAATTATACACTAAATCTAAAATCGTCGATACTTACGTGTCTTTATTTTCACTTTCAACCCATGTCTGAGAACAGCTACTCTTGTTTTGGTAATTTGACAACGCGTGAAATATCTTCGGCACCCCTTTCTTTTTTAGCGACTCTTGGGTTGCGTGCCCTCAGATTTCGGGCTTGGAGAATGTGGCTAGTTGTGTTGGAAGAAAGAGGAAGCACTTCGTTCTGACCTTGCTACTCTTCATCGCGTTGCAGCCACTACACTGAAAAGAGTAAACTCCTCTCTCGTGGCAAATGGTAGTCACTTTGAGCATTTACTCTGAGCATTACTCAGTTTCTTGTCATTTTAAGGAAATAATATTTTATTATTTTTATTAACGTTAGGTGCGAAAACTAAATATTTTGAAGCAAATATCTACACACATTCGACAATTAAAACTGCTTATCACACAGCTAAGTCATGGACTGTGTATACCAAGGGCCTGTTTCGAGGCTTCGATGAATTACGATTGAAGATCTCATTGAGGAGGCATCAAAGGTCTTACTAAATCTAACAAGGTTCGTTTGTTCGTGTTTTTCTATAAGTCAATTAATTTGAATGAATTGGCACGCATAACGTATTTTCGATCACTGAGTTCCGTGCGTCCAGTACAGAATTACACGAATTATATTATGCAATTAAAAGAATGAAGCAGAAAATGAAAAATCTAATTAAACCGGAAACATATTTATCATTAGTAAATGGCCCTGCCTAAAAGTGGGGGCAAATAATCACAAATTTTATGTGCCCTGGCTTAAAACTGGGTGCACATGACATTTGTAATTTTTTTTTGCACTATACCATTTCGGCAATTTCATGGAAATTTGTAGAAGATGTGTGCCAGAACTCTGAAGTAGATTTTTATTAGATTGCCGTGGGGGAATAATACGGAAGGCCTTCACCTTCTTTTTCAATCACGAGGAAACTTTCCTCGCGTGAGGAGCATGAGCAGCGTGAGGAGACGTGGTGGGTGCGGAAGGGTCTCGCTGAGCTCACCTATGTGAATGATCTTGGTTGCCCGGGTGACGCCGCGTCGAAGGTTGTGTTGCCGACGTTTCGACCATCTTATCGTAGTCTTCCTCAGGGCTGGCCTGTCCTGAGCAAGGCTACGATAAGACGGTCGAAACGTCGTCAGACCGGCCCTGAGGAAGACCACTATAAGATGGTCGAAACGTCGGCAACACAACCTTCGACCCGGACAACCAAGATCATTCACACGACTCCGGCCGCGAAAGCCTACGACTTCATGGAGCTCACCTGTGGTCCCACATCCACGTGGGCCGGATCTTGAGGCAGTTGGCGTGCAAGCGTCGGCCGGCGCGGTAGGCGCCCGCCCAGAAGCCCAGGCAGTGGTCGCCGGGCGCCGGGGTCGGGCGGACGCCGCGCTCCCAGCCGCCGGGCAGCGCCGGCCGCCCCAAGCTGACGTTGGTGCGCGCGAAGCCGTCTGGGTGCTCGCCCGGCCACGCGCGCGCCAGCACGCCCGCCGCCCCGCGCCCTGCGGATAACGCACTCTCTACTTTATTAATTGTTCAGTCGGCAGGTGTTGAAAAAGTGTGTACCCAGGCGCTAATTAAAACTCTTTAAGTTGGAAACAGTGGCGGCCGGTGGGTTTCGAATGAGGAGGGGCTGTATGTATGCCCGAACTATCACATACATTTTACCTCTTCAAAATATTTATTGAGCGAGAAAGACTATAGCATGTAGTGTACAACCTACGTTTACGTTGATACCGGAAGATAAAATTATGCTCACGCGAATATATACACCCACCCACCCACCCACACCCACCCATCCACCCACCCCCACCCACCCACCCCCCCCCCACCCCCACACACATACTATATATATATATATATATATATATATATATATATATATATATATGGTAAAATTCCAGGAAACAAAATACTAATTTTTAAAAGCAGATGAAACTGTCGGTATTCTTGGCTTAATTTATAGCCGCGGACTTTGCCGAACAAAACCCTAATAGCGTTCACCCCACCCAACTCCCAGTACCCCCACTCTTCCTCAAGCTCCAATTGACTCTTATGCAGCAGCTACGGACGGACTGGCGATAGTCCACGATAAAACCCATTCCAAAAACATTTATCTTTTGCTTAATCGGGCACTTAAAACTAAATTCGTTCTCAAAAATTGAGCTGGCGGTATGCACAAATTAAACGAGTCAATTTATTGCAAGTTTAATACTTTCTGAAATTTTTCCCGAGGATGGTTTTTCTGGGGAGGGCGCCGCCCTGGAGCTCTTAAGGAGCAGCCGTCACTGCTGCTATTATTTCGCAACATTAATATTAGCTGCAATAGCACTAAGAAAGAGAAGAATAAAGATAAGAAATTGAATAAGAAGAGAAAAGGAAGAAAGAAAATATAAAGAAAGATACAAAGTAGAAATAGAAGAATAAAGAGAATTAGATGAAGAAAGAGACAGCCAAATACTAAAAGTTCTTTATTCACTAAATGCATATTCTGCACATTCTTCTTTCTCGCTCAAGCTCTCTCGCTTTCTAGCTCGATTCAGGGGGTTCCCGAAAACTAGGTGAAAATAACAGCAAACAAACAAGATGTTGTTTGATGGAATCGGGAGAAAAATGGTATTTACTTGTTCACGGTGCTGTGCCTGGCAATTATAAACGCGTATGCATATAGATTTGTTCCCAAACCTTATTAGTAGGGGACGGATTTTGATAATCTAAACAAAGCCAAAATTACCAATAGAACGCTCTTAAAATGTTTTTAAAATGTTGCAAAATCAAAGAAAAATGACGTAAAACATTGATCAAAACTACTCTAGAAGAACAACTCAAGTTTTTGGATACATTACTGATGTAATCAAGGGTTCTTTCTTTTGTTCAAGTGAACTCAACTTGAAAACTTTTTGTTTCGACTGCTCGTTCTGGAAAATATGTTTTTACTTATCCCGAAATCGGCAGAACTGACAATGATGGGCGTGACAGAAACCTTATATTACATACAACGGCCGACATGGAAAAATAATGGACAAGGTGCAGATCAATAAAGATAAATCATTTACTCGTATGTGTCTTTAAAAGGGAAGAATGAAGACAGAATCGGAAGCACTTGTAATAGTTGCCCGAGACTAGGCGTTGAGTCCACGACATTACGATAAAGGGGTTCTCAAAATATCCCAAGATGATAAATGCCGCATTTGCCAGGAACAACTAGCACCCATTGATCATATCATCTTAGCTTGTCCAATTCTAGCAAAGACCGAGTACTTGAAAAGACACGACAGGGTGTGTAGTTACCTCCACTAGTAGATCTGTACCGCCCTCGAAGTTCCAAACACATGCCCCAGGTGGTACGAACACAAACCAAAATCTTTGACGTCCGTTGGACTGTGTACATCATTCTACGACCAAAAAATTCAGACTGATAGCACGGAAGTGGCAAACAAACCGGATATTGTTATCAGGAATTGGAGAAAAAATCGTGTTTACTTGTAGATGTTGTTGTGCCGTGGGATCAAAACGTCGTAACCAGGAGGCAAAGAAACGTCTTAAATACAAGAGTTTGGAAATCGAGATCAGCCGAATGTAGGGCGTAAAAGCACAGGTCGTCCCAATAGTTATCGGAGCTCTGGGATTTGTTCCGCAAAATTTGTGAAAGAACTTGGCTAAACTCCCGGGTCATTCAAAAGACTGGAAAGTGTAGAGGCACCGATAGTCCCTAGATAGGAAGTTTGGAAGTTTGTTGCCCCTTTTAGGAAGTTCGTTGCTACCTGGAATGGACTTTATAATCGACTGACTCATAACGTCTCTAGTCGTGAGTTAGGGGAATAATAATAATAATAATAATAATAATAATAATAATAAAAATAATAACAACAACAATATGTTAGGGCACTGATGTTTCAAATTTGAAGATACAAATCATTAGCTCGAGTTATCGAATAGTTTGTGACAAAGAGTTCTGAGTTTCCGAGTTTCGAATGAATACAGAAGGTGAAGCAGATCAAAGATATTTCAAGGCATTAAGCACTTCCACCTAACCAAAGTTGGAGCTGTGAGGGTTGCGCATCATAATTTATCGCGTGGGAGCGCGTTGCTCACCTGCCTCGTCGTTGGGGTCGCCGATCTGGGCGGGTGGCTCGTGGTCGAAGAGCAGCACCCACTCGGGCGGGCAGCTGGGGTCCCAGTTGAACTCCAGCTCGCGCTCCGTCACCCCGCGCATGTCGTCCGCCGCCGCGTGCCACAGCGAAGACACCGTCAGCCACACCGACCCGCACTCCTGCTGGCCTGAAGCACGCCCCACACAACGTTCCACACCCATTTGGCGTCGCACTGGTTTGGTTCGGATGTGGGTGAAGGGCACTGATCGTTAGAGTCCGGGGATGGGATGGGAAGGGAAGATCGCGCGCGATACGTTGGCTGTTGAATAGGGTTCTGCTTCCACATCGGCCTGGATTTGACTGGTTGATTAGTAAATCCGGGCTCGTCAACGAATGAGGTCGTTAGTCCTGTAAGCGTAATGCATGTTTTATGGCGGGAGATGGCGGTGATCTTCCCTCGCTGGATGGAGAGATCCGGCGGCGACTTACCCGTCGATTTGCGGTTTTTCCGTAACGAGGTATTTCCCACCAGCGGGGTACTGCACCAGCCGGGACACGCTCCCGACTGGTTTCCCGGCATGTGAGATAGTGAGTGCATGCAAGGGTATATGTGTGTAAGTAAGGAATGGGAATATGACAAGGAAGAGGAAGGAGACATCGCGCTCTGTCCGTTGTTCGTTTGTTAGGATATTGCTCGGGCATTCGCCTTGTGTTGGTCGGAAAAACCACGGAAAACTACCAATCACAGCCTCTAGAATTATCCTCCAGGCAACGGCTGAATTCGCCCTAGCTATGTAGCTAGTGTGGAAAATCCTGCCACCGTCGGGACTCGAATCCTAGGACCTTACGGTCCGAGGAAGTGACATCAATTGATGCCTTGAGCCACCTAAGCCGGTGCATACGTCTGGAAATGATTGGAGAAACCACTCATCAAAGCAGTGGGCCCGAAACATTTCCCGAGTCATTCGATTCTAGCAGGCGCCACAAACTCTTTTGTTAAACACATTAAACAGATTGTCAAACCTTCCCGGGATCAAATCTAGACCTCAAAATCATCGGTACGCTTGAACCTTAGGCTCTGATATTAAGCTCTTGAGTTAGTGTTTAAAAAAGAAAACCTATTTATTTTTTGTGAAAATACTGGATCTGCTATATGCGACGTTTGCCTTAGGCAAAGGAAACTACATTTATTACTCAGGAACAGAACAAGAGATCAACTCAGCTGTTGCTGTTGTGATGTCGTAGATTGCAGGAATCACAGACAATGTGGCTTTGGTATATGTACAATTTATGTAAATAAATACGATTACGTAAAAATACACGATTTTATACGTCTATGAGCCGTACAAGTCCGCGCGTTTGCATCCACGTGTCATCTGCCGTCGTCGACAAACATGCTGTTCAATATAAGAGTGGCGTTCACAACCGGCAAGCTTGGAGTCTCATGGTCCCTGGCGTCCTTATAACACAATGTCACGACGGAGGTTTCCGGAACAAAAACACCCGGTTACGTCGGGCTGCGACGCACGTCGCCCAACGGTTACACAGCACGGTTTTGCGGCATATCCGGTGCCAGCGTGCCACCTCGTCTCGCCCTGGGATCTTTAGATTCGGCCCTCACCCTCTTCCCTATTGTGGACGCATTCCACAATCGTGAGGTGTTTGCGTGTTGGAATTTGCTTGGTAGCGGACAGTACACTGTTCTCGGGAAACTGCGCAGAGAACTCCGATGAAGACGAGGAGTTAATAATTCCAAAATCGAAATAATGATTTAAATGTAATAATATTGAACTTCAGAGAAGTGTGAATAAAACTAGTGGTGTTACGAAATGGTAAAGATTTTCTCATACTAGTTTCCATTTCTTTTGAACTGGGGCTACGATTTCGGTTTTGCACCACGCCCTTTGCGATTGCCATTCTATCGCCGCCGAAAGGGCGGGCCTACGAGGTCTCAGGCAGAAACTACTGCTGCCCTGGAGATAACATCTCCATGAAGAGCTCTCTCGCGCTTCCAGAAACAAAGCTCTGTCCTGAAGCATCATGGACGTAAAATCGAGCATAAAACATCAATGTTCAAGAAACATTGGCTTCAATAATCGATCTTTAAAACATCAACTATAGAAAAATTGATGTTTTGAAAACATCGACAGCAATGTCCCATCCCTAGTTGCAGCGAGGCGAGGGTAGGATTTCATACTTTTTCTAAGGTTTATTGATATTGTGTTTGCCCATAAGAAACAATGTTAATTATTTGTCTTTGAACAGCCCAGAATTTTGGAATACAAATGCAGGAATACTTTTCTCTTAGTGCCTAAAAGTATTAGTAAATTATGGGAAGAGTTTCAGATTTTTCCACTGTTTTTTGAGTTTGACATTTATTTGCCCGTAAGAACCAATGTTGTTTCTCTTTGCACAGCCCTTATTTTTGGAATATAAACGAAAGAACATTTTTTCTTAGGGCCTAAAATTATTCTTATCTTTCGGGAATGGTTTCAGATTTTTCCTAAGTTTTTTTGATTTTGGTGTTTATTCGCCCATAAGAACCAATGTTAATTGTTTCTCTTTGTACAGCCCTAATTTTTGGAATTTAAACGCGGGGATAACTTTTTTCTAAGAGCCTAAAATTCTTATTAACTTTTGGAAAAGGTTTCAGATTTTTCGTAAAGTTTTTGATTTTGGTGTTTATTCGCCCATAAGAATCAATGTTAATTGTTTCTCTTTGTACAGCCCTGATTTTTGGAATATGAACGCGGGGATAATATTTTTCTAAGAGCCTAAAATTATACATACTTTTAGGAAGGGTTTCAGATTTTTCCTACGTTGTTTGATTTTGGTGTTTATTCGCCCATAAGAATCAAGCAGCGCCCACGATTTTGGGAAATCTAGAGGAGCATAAATTCGGGATAGAGCATTTAATTAGCCTAAAAGTTTGGATATGGTTTGGTTGAAATTGGTTTTCGGGCGCTGCTAACTTTGGATGGCTCCGGGAGACCGGTTGGGAGCTTAGGGCTTGACCCGGCTGGGGCGGTGCCTCCCTGGTGGGAGTTACCTGGTTGGGGGAAAACCCCGCTAGCCGACGGTAGGTCAGCGCCGGAACTCGCAATTCAGCGGGAGAAAACCACCGCCCCCCCCCCCCCGAGAAAAAACATGCACCACACTTACGGGTCTAATGAAGGGAATATTCGTTTTGGAAAATGTTCTATGAATCGTTTAGATCAGGGTTGTCCAACTGGCGGCCCGCGAGCCGCATGTGGCCGAAAGTGCAATTTACTGTGGCCCGCGGGAAGGTTCTTAGTCAAATGTGAATGTCCATTGCATCCATGTCGGACGAGAATATTGTGCGCCTAGCTCACGAGACTTGTCGGGATCAATATCCCCTTAATGTAAAAGAGGGTTAAGTTTAGATTAAGGATTGTTGTCTAGTGAATTCAGAAATTCAACGGGTGGTTCCATTCCCTGCCCCTTTCCCTCCTCCTTTCAAAGCAGCCGGGCAAACTGCCGAGACCAACGATTTGGGGTGACCTGTGGATCGCTCGAGTAATTCGTTACGGCCCATGAAAGTTTAGTCGTGGCCCTTGAGGTCTTGCAAGTTGGATACCCCTGGTCAAAATCTCTCTGATGTTTTCTCGAAGAACGAAATTTTCGTTTCTCATGAAACGTTTTGTTAGTCTAAAAACAAAGGATACTTCTCGTGAAGATAATGACGTAGACAATCACTGCTAGTGGGAATAATCCAAGTAATTTTGTAAAGCGTGTTAAAGTAAAGCCTTTGTGCCCTTCTTGAAGGTACTAAGATTTTATTTCATTTGATAGAGCATTTATAAGTCAGAACATGAACTGAAAACCTTTATTCTTAAGACGGGTAAATGAAACACAAAATTCGCGAATAATTTCTATATTATTTTTCTGATATCCTACACAAACATCAATGAAATTCGCAGAAAATATTTGGCCTTCTTGAGATATGTTTTTTTATGAGCACTACATTTTTTATGTTTTCCCGCGGGAAGTGGCGGTGATCTTCCTCCGCCGGGTTGTAAGAACTGGCCCCGACCTACACTTCGGCTAGTGGGGTTTTCCCCAACCAGGTATCTTCCACCAGCGCGGCACCACCCCGGCCGGGAAAAACTCTAAGCGCCCTATTGGCCTCCCGATAAGTGTTGTAGTGTAGTGCATTAAGGATAAGTGTGTTAAGTAAGGGGTGAAGATGGGACAAGGAAGGGAATGAAAGATCGCGCGCGATCCCTGGTGCGTTGTTAAGGTACTGCACCGCCATTCGTCAGGTGTTGATCGGATACACCTCGGAAAACTACCGATGAGAGCAGCCGGCCTCTAGAATTCTCCTCCAGATGGCGACTGAATTCGATCTAGCTGTGAAGCTAGTGTCGAAAGTCCTTTCACCGTCGGGGCTCGAACCCTTCCGATCATTGGCACTGCAATGACATCAATTGATGCCCTGAGCCACCTATGCCGGTATTTTCGGATTAGCGAATTATATATCGTAAGTGAGAATTCGAAACTTTTAACTATAACATAAGAAATCACAAAAAAATTTTAGTTCTCTTGGATAATGATGTTTATGTTTATAACAGAAGGGATTCAACTGCATTATAATTTGAGCCTTTAACTTTTAATTAATTACCGTTATAGTCCAACCGAAATACAAAGATAGCTCATCTGGGTTATTTTTATATATTAAAATATTTTTGAGAACATCGTTGCCTTTTTAGTAACATTTAGTTTAAAGAATGAAGGCGATCGTCAGGTCTCATCATTGTCATTTGTGGCGTGTGAACTTGAGTTTGTGCATGGTTGCGTGATAATGACGTTGTGACACAATAAATGTATAAATAGTTATCTCAATTACATGTAACTGATCTTCAAATGTACAATGGTAGTGAATGAATTTACTATGAATCAACATTCTTTTACGTTAAAATGAAGGTAATTCAATACGCAGTCATTTGAGCCCCTCAAGCAATTATAATTGGTGTCCAGTTCAAATCTATATAATTAGTGGTAGTTTCATATTTCACACTGTCATTTATCGACAATCATCATTTCCAATATAATACAAACGGCAATATTACTTGAACTGTATGTGACTGTCATATTCTCGCAGATTTATCTTTGAATTTAAGCGTTATGGTTCGAATCGCTCTTTCTAATTGCTGATACTCACCCCTAGGATGAGTCTCATTCCCACTCTCTTCGATTTTCGCATTTGCAACCGAGTTGCTGGCGCGTGTCTCCTGAGATCAGTGAAAGTACAAAAAGCAATGCAGGCCTGTCCTAGGATTTTAAAAAAATCCTCAAAATAATTTCGATTTTTTTTGCTCGAATAGAGCATTATGCGCTGATTAATAAGAAAATGGACGATTTTCATTAAACCCTCTGAAATGAGGAGAGTTCAATTTTTACTCTCTTCTCTAATCTCCTTAATGAAGCTAGATACTTTTCTTAATGAAAATTATCAATTTCAAGTTACATACCAATATTAAGTAACCGTTAAAATAATATAAATATGCTTGAATATGCCGTTATAACATATAATTACTTGTTTGTCTTTTTTGCAGTAGGTACAAAGTCATGACTTGTTGTATAAGTTACGTTTGTTGGAGCTAATCAGGTCAATGTCAATGTCACTAATAGCAAATACCGCAGCTCTTGTAGTAAATACCGGCTGAGGTGACTGAAGGAAAACTGTTGTCACTTCCGCGCCTTTGACAGGCAGGCCCTAGATTTCGAGCCCGAAGGTGGCGGACTTTCGACACTTCTAGACAGATAGGTCGAATTGAGCCACTACATGGAGGCAAATTCTATTAGCCTGTAGCTCTGATCGGTAGTTTTCCGTGATTCCTCTGATCAACACCAGGGGAATGCCAGAGCAGTACCCTAATAAATGGATATTTTTTCATCTGTATCCTTCCTCTTGTTGGAGTTACACACACTCGCAGTCGGAAGCTTTGAGCTTGACCCTACTGGTGCAGTGCCCCACTGGTGGAGATACTGATGAGATGTCTCTGAATGAAGTCGTCGACGGCGTCATCCGATATTGTTGTGTTTCCCCGGCGCACTGGACAGTTGATGGTGGTAACTAGACACGTGTTTCTTGATACGTATTGTGGTCAGTTGATTTTAGGAAGTGTATGTATTTTATGGGAATAAACTCCTGTTCTTATTAAATGACAATTATGATGTAATACCGAATAACAGATACCTGGCGAGGAAAAGCCCCCCCCCGCATGCCGACGCGTGGTCGCTTCGGATCATACGTTCTAGCGGGAGAGGAACATCGCCTCTCCCCGTATGTAGATGCATTACACTTACTGGTCTAATCACCATAGTAGTTGGGGCGCCCGCAAACCAAGGAATCAATCAATCGCAGACAATATTATGATGAAAGATTTAAATAATATATCATATTTCGCGGCCAAACGCTACATTACATACATACGTCTCTCTAGCAACCCTCGTATATTAGATACATTGCCATCCTGCACTGATTGATGTGCATATCAGCCTGGCAAAACAAATTTATATTTTCGTCGCCATCTTCGGAGAAATTAAACAATGTAGAATTCGATTTTTGAGGCACTCTTGTGTTATATCTGTGTAAAGTTGTTGCAGTCTATCATTGAGATAACATTTATTGAGTGTTTAATTAAAAATATTATAAATCAACAAAATGTAAAAAAGAACCATCAACCAACAGGCAAATTAAACGAATTGTATTTGCTGTTTAATGGATCTCCATGAGTTCGAGAATATTGCCGCGATTTGATTTGACCCTTATCCTTACGTTTGAGGACCCCTACTTTAATGGAACAGTCGGCCACGTGACAGGTGTTGTGTGACGCAGTTGTCGCTGGTAAACGAGATTAAATGGGGCAGAGGGTCACGCAATCACGAAGCTTAAGTGCTTGACGCAAGTACCCTAGCGGAGCGCGATCCCCGCGTGGAACAGCTGTTAGATTGCTTCTGATTTAGCAATGCCGCTATAGACGTGCTCCTGTGTTACCAAACCCGCTGTCAATGTGTATCTAATTGGAATAATCGAGACAAAAGCGCTAGAGATACGCTCTTGAAGCCGTCTACCGGTCGGAGCTGAGAGCCCCCACGTCGGTTCACATGGGAGGATCATTACCTCGCTCGACAGGCTACAGTCGACCTCTTATAGATCGCCGTTTAAAGAAGTTTACTAGGGAAAAATTAAGATAAATAATTTTCTAAATATTTTAACATTTTGCGAGGATATATTTTTTTGTTCATTTTTCAATGCCAGTTCTTCGATTAGAAACATAAAAAATAACAGGAGTGAACATTAAGAATGGGAAACATTTTTAAATAATTGTTTTCAATGACAAGGGGGTCATATTAAACACAAAAAATTATGTTTTCTATTAGAACGTAGAAATAGAACGCATAAACTACTAGAACTCAAAACTAGGTTAAAAGAAATTATAAGCCTTTACAATTCTTTTTATTATTTATTTATTTATTTACGTCAAAAACAGTTAAAAACTGCGTATGACGAGCTATGGGGAGAAGTGAATTTTGTGCACGTTTTCATAATTCTGTGGTCTCTATCCTAAACCATATTCTGGTCGAATTTTGAATACAGAAAAGAGAGTTTTTTTTTCGAGTTTTGTTGACAAAATATTCGCTCCTATATAATAAAATATATTTTCAAAGGTAAATTAGCTATAATTTCTGCCCTGAACCCTCATGTTCTTCATGAAAGAATAATACTTTTTGCCGCGATAATATGAAAAACGATAATTTGAATAACTATATTTCCCACTGAAATTCAGAAGACGTGCACAAATAATGAAGTTACATTTATGTCCAGAAGCAAAACAAGGGACCATCTCAGCATTTGCTCAAGGATCAGGGAAACTGGACGAAAAACCTGATCGAGATGGGGGCCATCAACCCAGAAACTGTGGTACAATACTTGTTACAGGTTCTTTAGAATTATACAGTCCAAATGATAAATAATTACATTAACTATCATTGTTAAAATTAATTCTACTTTCCTTTTTGATGCTCGGTATAGTCTCGAATTGTATAGAAACAGTTATGCAGCAGAAAAGATTTTACTTGGGACTTAAACTTTTCTATTGAATTTAATCGTTTAATGTCTTCTGGCAAAGTGTTGTAGAGTAATGTACATGAATTGTATGTGAATTTTTTGTAGTGAGCTGTTGATACTGCCACCTGCTGAATATGATTACTACGTCGTGTGTTATACTTATAGACATCGGCGTTTGCTGAAAATATATTCCCCTCCTTAAGTAAGTCATTTTTGACAAAAACTACTGATTCGTAAATCAGGAGACAAGGTAATGGTAAAATTCCTAGATTAATAAAGAGATACAAGAATCACGTGGGTTGGATTTGCTTATTATTCGTACAATTCTTTTTTGTAATCTGAAAGTCTGTGAACTATAAGATGTGTTTCCCCAAAATATTATGCCATATCTCAGGCGGGAGTGAACATTGGCAAAATATACACAACGAGCTGTATGAAGGCTGACGGAATTTGAAAGAATTCTGAACGCGTAGCATAATGAGCTTAATTTTGTGTTCAATTCATTTAAGTGGGCATTCCATTTGAGGTTTGACTGAATTGATAGACCTAAAAATTTTGTTACATTAACATCAGTCAATGGCACACCGTTCATTTTCAATGGAGTACAGAATTTTTTATTTGATATGGAAAACTGCATTGAAACTGTTTTATTTTCATTTACTTTTAATTTGTTATTACGGAACCAATTTGAAACGTCTGATAATGTACTATTTACGCTTTCTTTGTTGCAAAGAATATTTGTATCATCCGCAAAGAGAACTGTTCTTCCGTTTCGAATCGCTAAGGGCATGTCATTTACGTATAATAGGAAGAGAATAGGGCCTAAAATCGATCCTTGCGGGACTCCACGTACAATTGGCAAAGAATCGGAAAGGTGTGTACATAAGGTTCCATCATTCCAGTAAGGTATTTCTACTCTCTGAGATCGTTGTTTAAGGTACGAACATAGCCAATCTAGAGCAATACCACGGATTCCATACGAAGATAATTTTGAAAGTAAAATGTTATGATCAATGACGTGAAAAGCTTTTGAAAGATCTAAAAATATTCCAATAGTTGCTTCGTTTTGATCCAATGATGAGGCAACATCCTTAAGAAAAGAAAAAATGGCTGTTTCCGTAGATTTTGATTTCCGGAATCCATGTTGGCAATTTGAAAACGCGTCGTGTTTATTCAGAAAGGTTTCCATTCGCACATAAAAAAGTCTCTCTAATATTTTTGAAAAAACTGACAAAAGAGAAATTGGCCGATAATTTTGAACTTCATTTTTGTTGCCTTTTTGAAGAGCGGCTTAATCTTAGCTGTTTTAAAAATATCTGGAAAAATTCCGGTGCATAAGGATGCATTAAATATGTGAGTTAACGGGTGTATAATGGCTGGCGCGCACGTCTTTAACAAACAATCCGGAAATTCATCTAAACCGGCCGAATATTTATTTTTTAATTTACCGATTATTTTGAGAATTTCATAGGAAGAGGTTTCGGAAACGAACATAGTGTCTAAGACTTTTAGGGAAACGTCAGATGTTGAATTTTGTGGCTGAAAACCCTTAGTGAGATCGACAGCAATTCTCGAAAAGTATTGGTTAAAGAGACTAGCTACTGTTGCCGGATCGTTCACATCTCTATCGTTATCTTTTAAAACAACATTCTCTATAAGGTTTCTAGTTGGTTTGGTCGCATTTTTTACTATATCCCACATTGATTTTGTTTTGTTATTTGAGTTCAAAATATCCTGATCGTGTTTCATGATTTTAGCCTGCCTTATGACTTTTCTTAACAATGATTTGTATTTTTTAAAGTACAGGAGGAAATCTTGAGATACGTTATGATGCTTAGAAATGAAAGAAAGAATTCGTTTGTTTTTACATGATGTTCTAATCCCTTGTGTTATCCAAGAATTGTTTTTGCGTGAAATATTTAATTTTCTTTTCTGAAGAGGAAAGCAAGTGTTAAAATGAAATGAAAGCGTTGAAAAAAAAAAGAATAATATTTATCGTTTGTATCAATAGTATTATAAACTGCGTCCCATGACTCCTGCAGCAAGTAATCAATGAATAATTTTATTTTACTTTTAGAAAACACTCTACTCATACGTGTATTATTTATTGTGTCATTGTTCGCATTTCGTATAATGGTAAGAATTTGTGCATCGTGGTCACTGTATCCTAAATCTTTTGTTTCAATTTCATGTCGAGTAGTGGTTTTGTTAATTATAATTTGATCGATTGCCTTCTTTGAATTTACTGTGATCCGTGTAGGTACTTTTATTGTAATATCTAAATTGAAGGAATTAATTAAGTTAAGAAACTGCTCCTTCTCGCAAGATTCGACCAGAAAATCAATGTTAAAATCTCCACATACAACAATGGATTCAAAAGAGCGATTGATGACTTTGATAAGTGTTATCTCTAGTTTTTCTAAGAACAAAATGTAATCTGCAGCTCTCTTTGTTGGAGGCCTGTAGATGCAAAGCAATATCATTTTTAGCACAGGAAGATGTACAACAGAAATTTCAAAAACATTTTCAACGGCATACTCATTGAATTCCGTCAAGGAGATAGAATCAATATTATTTTTAACGTAAATACAAGAACCTCCATATGCCGGACTTTTATGAGATTCTCTTTTTCTACAATAATAGCCTGCGAGGTAAAAGTTTGGAATTTGGAAAATGCTAAGTTCATTAGGAGATAACCAATGTTCTGTAAAGCAAAGAACATCCATTTGATTTAAATCGCTCTGTAGAGCTGCCTCGATAAACTCAGTTTTATTTGAAAGGGATTGAACATTATGGTGCAATATCTTTATTTTTTGCAAGTACCTACACGAATGTTTTTCTGCTGCATCTGACTGTAGTTGCTATATATTTACTCCATTTTTACCTCGAGTGCGTGGTCGAAGGTTGTAATGTGTCCCAGCAGTCACAGGTTGTGAGGAAATAGAGGCGTCATTGGTAGTGGGAATGGGAGTAGGTTCACAGGAGGGGGTAAGAGGGTTCAGAATAAGGGTGGGGGGTGGGGAACGTAAGGAAGGTGAAAGGGATGGATTTTTGGCAGGAGGCTGCGTAGGACTGGAGTTGATGATGTATTGTGCAAGCTTTTCACCGACTGCATGTTTTCCAGCAAGGTTCATGTGGAGACCGTGCCGGGTGAAGTGTTTTACTGAGAGGAAATTCATTTCAAAAAGTGTTACATCTGTTTCTCTCAGTTGCAGTTTTAGTTGTTGGTTTGCGTGCTTAATCTCGCTGCAGAGTGTTGGCCTGTTGTACCAGAAGGGCAGAGTCGAGACTACAATGTTAGTATTTTGGGCGGCACATTGTAATTTGTTTACATGTTGCTCAGGTGTAAAGTTACCGCCCAAATTTATGTCATTCTGCCCTCCGATAATAAAGACTGTGTCCTGATTGGTCATTGTCTTCGTGTGAGTGTCCAACTCTGCAGTCACGTCTGCAAACCTCCCGTTAGGTTTAAAAATAGACGAGACTGAGTAGTTCTTACCAACTAACATCAGCATTTACAGGGAGTGATGTCATTGATATTTTTTGTAATGGAAAAATAATGACATGTCTGTGTACATGTGACAATATGTTTTGTACTTCCGCCACTTGCCTGGAAGTTTCTGCGTTTATTACAAATTACAGAAAATTGTGATGTGTCACAGTGTCACAAAAGCAGGAAAGCCGAAAACTGAATCCGTGCATGTGTGAATGATGTTGTGAATCTTCACTATTGTAAAACTTTCATTAGAAATAATTTTCGTATACAGCTAAAACGATCTTGCCAAATTTGTTCAAAGTATATTAAGTGTGTAATAAAACGAAATATTTATAGTCCTGTATAGATTAATGAGAGACGACGAAGTATGGTCATTATTATTTATTCATTACAATGTACGTGAAAAATTCTAAACTAATTAGCCATTCTACAGGTTTTAAGCATTTATGAGAGAAATAATCTTTAACGCTTCATATTGGAACACGATAATTGCAATAGAATTATTCAAAATATTTTTCAAAGCTTAATGGAAAATAAGCATCAAGACCGGAAACATTCCTTTGGCCAGCTGGAAACTATCCTTTCTTCTACTTTCTTTCATAGAATTGGGAGATTAAAATCCTCCACTCCTTTTCATACCACGTGCTTACGTAGTAAAGAGACAACGTTGTAATGCTGCGGCAAAAATTGGGCAATTTTTTGGCAGGAAAACTCGCAATGAGGGGACCTAATATCGAAAAAGTGGATAAATGTGTGTCGTCTTTTTTTTATGCCAGATCTTGTTCCTATACGTACCAAATTACTTTTATAATACATTTTGTAGTCAAAATCCATCTATTGCGGGTCCTAGATACCAAAAGATAGGTTGACGGAAAAACGTCTATCCGTGGTCGACGTTAGCGCCTTAATAGTTCAGGCGATTTTCTGCAAAATTGATATTGTGCAATCGATCTGGCCGAACTCAAGGAACTCAGAGTTCTAAACGAATACTTTAATTTTTGGGGATACATTTTATTAAGTCTTAACATTTTCAAAATTCTCTCTAAACGTCTTCTAATTTTTGAAAATAACTTTTACTCGAATTGAGCATAGAAGGCTTAAAAATGGCACAATTACATCAAAGTCTCTAAATTTTCTAATTTTGCAAAACTTCAATTTTTTTTGACATCTTCCTACAACTACGGTACTGAAGGTTTTTCAAAGACATACATAAATAAGGTCATTTTTCGAAAATATGAGTAGTTTTCGCGTGTTTTTGTGTGAAATATACACAATTTTTAAACAATTATTTTCGAAAAATCTGTACAATTTTTTCTTTAACTTTTTTCTTCAGATATAGGAGAAGACGCTAAAAAATGGCGTAGGTCCCGTTTTAAGCAAACTGTCTGTATTTTCGAAAATTGCAAAAATTACACATGGCAAAACTACAACACTCACGATAAAAATTCTTTACGTTAATGAAATGTGTTCTAAAATATTAGATCATTAAATAAGGTTAAGAACAATTTTTTGAAAAACATGTTGATTAATAATTAATTTAAGTGATAAGTAATTTTTACTGGAAGTTAAAGCAATTTATAAAATGTTTCCTGAAAAACTACTTTAGATGTATTTCTCGGATAGAGCAAAGTACGCTTTAAAAATTACACAGGTCTCATTTTCGTTAAGCACGGTTTTATCGAAAAAAAAAACAACACACACACACACACACACGAGAAAGTGTATGCTGTTCTTGCTCCTAGTTTTATAACACAATCCCAAGAATGTTGTTTTTATCTCTGTATTAAGTTTGAAATAATTTATAAACAATAATTTATGAAAATATACATTAAAATGTTATTAAAATTATATAGTTTCGTCAATAATCAACAGTTAATAAACAGATAATGTGTTCACGACCACCTACTTTAACTTCCTTCGAGCCACTGAAGGTATAGTTAAGATATATCACGAGTTAGAAGAAACGATCCTAACATAAATACGGGAAGTTTTCTGAAGGGAACTGTTTTCGAAGGTAACTGGCAATAGTGAAGAGTTACGATAAACACACAGAAACTTATGAAAAACATGTAGTTTTGAGACATGAAAGATCAATTACAAGAATCTAAATAAACATGCAGCCTGATAAATGGGTGGTTGTCTCTGTAAACGAAAGCTTTCGTAGCTTAGGTTCATCTGATCGAGATTCTAGGGGAGACACTGCGATTGAGAAAATAGTGCTGACTGTTTTGTCTGTTTTTCTGAAACTGCCTTTGCTTTCTTACTCTAAAGAAGATCAACGACAATTTATATTCACTCCCGTAATCTAGAATTTTGAAGACCCAGTCTTTCTCAGCACGGCTAGTTTCAAAATAATGGTACCACTCGAAACGACTCTTGTGTTGGAACTGGTATCTTGAAATCCGATTACCGTGTTCCTTGAAATCTGCTTAGAGAACTTACTGACTCTTTCCACATTTTTGACTCTTTTAGTGGTATTGGATTTCAAACGTATAATACGATACGTGACATGTAACTGTATCAAAATTTTAATTTTAGAAATTAATTTACAATTTAGCAATTGAATTTTTTGAGTACCTGCCTAGAATGTTTGCATGAACGCTGAAGTAGGGGAAGTCTTCTTCGAGGGTCAAGAGAAACCGCGCGAAGAAACGACGTAAGAACTTGTCGGAGAATAATTCGGTTGCGACATTGTCTCTGAGGCAACTAGAGAAGCACTTCGGCCAGGAGAATGGGGGAATAAGGGCGGGCGAGGAGAGGCGAGGCGAGGCGAGGCGAGGCGAGGCGAGGCGCTGCCAGGGGGCGTGTCCACCTGCGGAGGTGTGGACTGCACTCACCGAGCGCGGCCGCCAGCTGGCCCAGTGCCCACAGGCACAGGGCGAGAGCGGGAACGGTCCCCATGGCGCGGCGCGCTGCCTGCACTGCGACTGCCGCCGCCGCCGCCGCCGCCATCGCCGCCGCTGCCGTCGCCAGCCTTGGCGTAACAAGAGCGCCGCGGCCCTTGATTGGATAATGGCCGCCGGTTCCCACTTCCTCCTTGGGGCTGCAGCCCGCCCGCCGCCGCCGCCCCGGCCTCCGCCTCCGCTCCGCCGCGCCGTGTGGGAGGGATGCGCGAGGTGAGGGCGGCTTCGCGGTAGTTGCGGTCGTTCGCCATCCACTGTGGGTCCTGCTCGCAGGCTCAGAACGCACGATGCAGGTAGGGCCCAAGACACTTGCGAGCGGGACTTGGAAACTTGGCTCAGGCCGGTTTGAAATCTGACATCGCCACTTTGTCCACGTAGGTTGTCGCACTCTGGGGTCAATGCCCCCACACGGGATCCTTACTAATGACGTTTAGGGTTTACACTTCTTCACTTTTACTTCACTGACTCGTCACTGAAAATATAGTAATGTTGCGAGTACATATTAACTTGGCGAAATGATTGTTTTTTTTTTTTTTTTGTAAGATCAAGATTGAGTTTTTTTGACAAATAAGATATGTCGAGGGGAAAAAATGGATATCGTGCAAGAAACAATAATTTCTCTCGCGAATATAGACGTTTGTTTTTATGATTGTGTAAAACGCTTCTATTACGAAACATTATTTTTTTCGCCACTACTCTTCGCGCATATTGAAACAAGGCACCATTTTCGTTCGCCATCTTGATGATAAAAAGCCTGTTTTATTCGTGACGTGACGTTTTTAAGGTGTCTTAAGGAAAGGCTAACTTCACGCACGCGTAGCGACACTTAAAATCCCACATTTTTATGCGAAAAAAGAAAAATATTTATCTACACTTTAAGTGTTTTTATTCTCAATTTCCCTCATTATTCTTCTTTTCATTATTAAATTATTATATTTCCACATCTCTGATTTCATTTCGTGTATCACCCTCTTTATCAGTGTAATAGAGACAATCATGGCACATTAGACGTTTTAATGCATAACCGCTCACTAACATTTATTTATTCAAGTTCAAAAAAATGTTAAAACCTCTGTGCCGTATTTGGGGGAAGTACACTCTGCGCACGTTTTATTAAAGTATTGCTTAAGTAATAAATATATAGGAATGTCTGATATTTTTGAAAAACTAATAAGACGTATCGGTCTATAATTCTAAATTTAATTTGTATTGCCATTGTTGAAAAGCAGCTTAATGGAAGGTGTTCTGAAAATATCCGAAAACATTTTCGGGCTTAAAGATGCATTGAATCTGCTTCAACCCTTCCATATTAAGAAATTTTGTATATCCTTCATGCTTGTTTATTTTTCTATCGTAATTCAGTTTTGAATAGTAAACACTTGTTTTGTGCAGAAGAAAACACTACATATCACAGAGAATAGTGTTTCATTTGTCCGTGCGATTGCACTGTATTTGGAACGTTAACATTTAAAATATATTTTTGTTTATTTTTCGCATTCTCATTATTTATTAGAAGGGATTAGACGTTCGTGAAACCAAATACATGAATACGTGTTTTTATTTCATTATTTCTTCGGAGGATTGAACTTATCTTTCTTGTGCCTTATTTGAAAATCACTAAACACATTTGCATTAGCAAGAAACAGAAGTAGAAACAAGGTTGAATGGGAATATGGTATATATCTTTCGCGGACATTGACTTTTGTCGTGACAAACTTTTCTCTTCAAAGCTAATAAGGCGGAATAAGCGAAACATGGTCTCCTAAACAAGCTCTATTAGAGTTAATAGTTCTGATATTTCGAAGAAAATCCTACTCAACTCTGCCAATTCTGTGATTGTGGAATCTCATTTTCAAGAAGACTTAACAAAATATATACTTTCTATATATGTTTGATTTTCGGAACAGTTTTTAATTAAAAAAACGTAAGAAGAATCTAAGTAATCAATGTTTAATAGTTGTATAATAATAGTCAAATTGGCAAAAAATCTATCGAGTACTTTCTAAATGAAATCGTCTGATATTTCAACATTTTTCACAATATTATACATTGGTATTTGTGGAAGCAGACGTAAAATACTTTGGTATTTTAAAGAACATTTACTTACAAATATATTGTATAAACCTAAAATCAGAAAGCATCATTATCTTGGAAATAATGCCAACAATAATGTTACTGACAATAACTTCAGATGAGTATTTCTTTGTTTCTAATTATGAAGGGAATTACGATTATTAATTGTGATTATGAAGGGAAAGCTGAATAGTAGTAGTTTAATACTCTGTATGAAACTTCTTCTATGTGTTCTACCTTTATATTTTGCGTTCGAAATGCGATGAAATTAATGTGCCTGAACACACACACACATGGTTGCACGTTTTCTCGTCTGTCCACGCGCGGACATAATTTAAACGGTTCACTACCACAAATAAACAGAACCTAAAGTCATTTTTTTGACGAAAATTTTACTTTTTGTGACACTTTATTTTTCCCTTGAATGTGGATGAAAAAGGAATGTGGAAAAAAATTAGTTACAATTAATCTGTAAAACAATTCAAAAGAAGTTAAAAGGCAAATACGTTTCTATATGTTTGCGCTCTGCTACTTCTGACAAAGTTTCTTCTTGTGTTACGTCCGAAGTATGTAAAGTATCCTACTCAAGTTACAATTGTAGAGAACTGTGATGAGCTTTTGTTTCACGAATTTCTGATGTTCTTTCTAATTCTTGAAGCTACAGAACAATGTGTGCGTGCAGCGTCTTTTGCGCCTCAGAACGAAATTGTGACCACTCACGCGCCGCTGAATGGGATTCAGTTGAAGAATATACAGTGATTATGTTGTATATTAGCGGGTTCGTAGCGGTTAGCGTAACGGACTGCTATACCCAAGTTTGCGGGTTCAAACCCGATCGAAGCCGTGGATTTTTAGGGGCGAAAAAATCCTTCGTACGCCTTCCTTCGGAGGGGAAGTAAAGCCGGCTGTCCCATGTTAGTAGATTTACTTGCATGTAAAAGATCCTCAAGCCTAAATGAAGCCTCTGAGCTAAATTCAAATCACCGGTTTCGTCGCCTCAGTAATACCTTCTTTCCGCTCTATCCGGGGAAAGGAGTGTAGCGAAATTTGCGTGATCAGACGGAAGAGCAGGCCTCATGGCCTGAGTCTCGCCACGTAAAATAAGGCAATTCAATTCAATTCAATTCAATATGTTTAAGATATGTGTTCAAAGTCCCCATGCAGATTTTAAGGTCATGAAGTGCACGTTCACTGCATAGAAATATAAAAAATAGACATATCAATAATGTAAATCCCCGCAAGTTAAGGTATCATAAATCTCTTATCTTCACTTCGGCAAAAAAGAAATTTTCGCAATGTAGTACTTGCGAAATACACCATAATGTTTATTAATCATACAATGTGAGAGGATTTTGCTGCTAAGGACTGTAAATAAACAATTTTCCGTAATATCGTTATTTTCTTTTGCTCCTTTTGTGAAGGTAGTTTTTTTGAGAGGGAGATCAATATCACTTAAAAACGGTAAAATATTCAGTAGGTTTACAAGTATATTATGAACTTAGTTACTCACAAAACATTAGAATTTCAGTTTGACCATCACAACTGGTGTCAATAAGGTTTTTAGTTTGTTCAATATTGATTGGCACTCCTCTTATAACTTCTGCAAAGTAGCAGTTTGAAATGTATGTCCTCCACATTCCATGAGTGTTTGAAGATGAACTAGTGGTGCTACAGAATGGCACAGACTTTCCCGTATTAGTTTTCTATTTCCTTGGGTCTGAGCTAGCTATTCGAAATTGCCACATACTCTTGCCAGCTGCCATCTATCGCAGCCCAAAGTACATGTTTTTGACATTTTCTTCAATTTTCGGTTTCCTAATGGTAGAACGGAAATATTAATTTTAGAATATTAAAGAACACTAAAACCTGATCCTAAATGGCATTTAAGAAAAAAAATTGGAGCCGTTTTTATGAAAATGGCGTTTAAGCGCTACTACAAATGCGAACTTTGAATCTCTTTTTCACAGAAAATGTTTGAGTTTTCAAAACACTTCATTTGAAGTCATTTAAAACACATTAACTTACAAACACAATAGTGTTTACGAATTGCTGGTAATGTGCATATTAAAGATGTGAGAGACCTTTCAAAAAAATTACATTTGTGTAACTTTTAAAAAAATTAAAAAAACCCTCAAAATAAACTTGACGGCATATTAAAGAGTACAATTAGCACTATCAGTTCCAAAAGTTTGAAGAAAACAATTGGAGCCATTTATGAGAAAATGTCGTTTGAGCGTTTCTGAAAATGCGAAATTTTCAGCTAGTTTTCACAGAAAACGGCTGAGTTTTCGAGAAACTTTACTTGACATTATTTAAGGAATATGTACTCGTTAATATAATAATGTCAACAAATCGCCACTAATGTAAATATTAACAACGTGAGACACAAGTAAAAAAATTACATTTTGGTAATTTTTGAAAAAACAAAAGAATAGAGCAATAGGGCGTTTATGTCATCTCATAGAGTACATTAGGCACGATCCGTACCAAAAGTTAAACGAAAAAATTTGGAGCCGTTTTTGAGGAAATCTTGTTTTTACATTTTTTTTAAATTACACATGTCGCACGCAATATTGCACGAGAACTACACATGACCTTAAAGAAAGAACTCGCTATGAAGAACAAATTTTATTTAAGGAAAAAATCTCTATCTGCAATTTGTAGTTAGAGGAAGACGTCGCATAAAATTAAAACTTATGCAATTTTCGAAAATTCAGTGTTATCCGTGAAAATCGGACCTATGCCACCTTATTTTACTCTATTCTTACAAGACATTTAAAGAAAAAAATTAGAACCGTTTTTGAGAAAATTTTGAAAATGTCCGGGCGGTACCCCCAAATTTTATAGAATCTTTTTCAAAATCTCAAAACTTTGACTCCAACCAGATCGACCGGAAATATTCATTTTGGAAGAAATCGTACGTATGGTTTAGGCGCTAGCAGTGTTCACAGACGGACGGACGGACAGATGGACTGATAAACGGACGGACGGACGGACATTTTTCTTTCAATTGGTTTTTCGGAATCAAGGCCCCACAAAAGGGGGATTGTGGCTTCACCACGCGTTAGGGGATATTTTTCTCTTAATTTAGCAACTGAATTTATCCACTTTTTCGTTATCAGGGCCTGGCAATGAATTTTTTTCTGCAGAAAATCTGCCGAAATCTGCTCGTAATTACTCCGTACATAGTACGTATACGGGAAAGTAAAAGCTGTGTACACAATGGGTGCCCTATACCCTCACCATTGCACAGAAACAGAAGCGTGTGGAGATGTGCCAACAGTTGATTAAACAGTATTGTGCAGATTCAACGGAGTTCTTTCGGCGTATGGTCACCGTCGACGAGTCACGGTACTTCCACGAGACTCAAGATCCTCCATTTTTTCCGGATGTGGCTTCTAGTGACTTTGGCCTATTCGACGAAGTAAAAGATTGGTTGCTGGTAAAATGCTTGGTAAGAAGTTCACCACCAATGACGAACTTCATGCAGTTGTCCAACAATGGTGCCGAAAAACATCCTGGCTAGCTACGCAAATACGAATGCTTTCAGAATGACGGCAAAAGTACAGACATTGTCGGGGATTACCTGTAATATAATCTGAATTTGTTCATTCTGTAAATGGTTCCTGTGAACATCAAAAAATTATTGTGCCAATCGTTCCTGAACGCCCTAAGAATGTTTAGAATTCAAAATTTGTGATCTCACTCCATTTAATTGCCGTAGGTCGTTTCAAATTTAATAAGAAGAGTCATGATTGGGTGTCCCAAAGTGCAAGGTCAATATTGAAGTAATGTTTCATGACCACCAGGAATCTTACATACCGACGAGGGGGATGGCTTGGTAATGTAAATATATACTTCAGATATATGAAGTGTGTGAACAATTTCATAGATTTTAATAAAATGGACTTCAGAAGATCTATATCTCTGGATACCAACCCATACGGAAACTAGTGGTGCTATAGAATGGAACAGACTTTCCCGTATTAGTTTTGTTTCGTTTGGTCTCGGCTAGCTATTCGGACTTGCCAATACTCTTGACAGCTGCCATTTATCGCCGCCCAAACTAAATTTGTTTGACATTTTATTAATTTTTCGGTTTCCCAATAGTAGAACAAAACTATTATTTTAAGAATATTAAAAAAAATCAGTTAAACCTTGCCCTAAATGGCAATTTTTGCTGAAAAATTTGGAGCCGTTTTCAAGAAAATGGCGTTTGAGCGTTTCTGAAAATGCGCAATTTTGAGCTAGTTTTCACAGAAAACTATTCATTTTTCGAGAAAATTTATTTGACATTATTTAAAGCACATGCACTCATTAATATGATAATGTGAACAAATCGCCGCTAATGTTGTTAACGACTCGAGAGACAAGTAAAACAAACTACATTTTTGCAATTTTTGAAAAAACAAAAGAATAGAGGAATATGGCATTAATGTCATCTCATATAGCACATTTAGCACTATCCCTACAAAAAGTTTAAAGAAAAAACTTGGAGCCGTTTTTTAGCAAATCTGCTTTTTGTAATTTTTTAAAATTTCAAATATTGCGGAAAAACGACTAAAATTTTCAAAAAATGTACATGACCTTAATGAAAGAACTCACTTTGGATAACAAATTTTATTTAAAAGAAAAATCTGTATCTTTAATTTTGTCGTTCCACAAACACGCCGAAAAAATTTTAAACTTTTGCAATTTTCGAAAATTCAGAGTGATCCGGGAAAATCGGACCTATGCCACCTTAATAAGTGTATTTTACTCTATTCTTACAAGAAATTTAAAGAAAAAATTTGGAGCCGATTTTGAGAAAATTTTGAAAAAGTCCGGGGGCCTTCATGTAAAGTACCCATAAATTTTGAAGAAAGTTTTTCAAAATCGAGGCGCCTTGAGTGGACGCAGATCGATCGGGAAATATCTATTTTGGAAGAAATCGCACGTATGGTTTACGCGCTAGTATTGTTCACATACGGTCAGACGGACAGATGGACAGACGGATGGACGGACGTTTTGAAAAGACCCACTTTTTCGGTATCAGGGGTCCTCAAAACGTATATTTCCGTTGAAATCTCGAAATCGATTTTCCGCAGCATTACATAACTTTGCCTATACTACGTATATTGTATACCTATTATATATCAATTCCCTATAGTCCGTATATATGTACGTATACAGGAAAATAAGTATCAAGAAAACTGCTCTATCAACCCACATTATTCAAAAGAAACGTGGAGCACAACAGCATTATAACCCTCCTCTGATCAGTCCACGGGTATTCTGACATTTTGTTATGGGAAGGACTGTCAACAGAAAACTTACGTTGATGTCCATTAGCATTAGTCATTTTGACAGGTACGAATTTTTATTGCGTACAATCGTCCGGATTTTAACTCCAATTCTTGAATTGTTACAGAATATTATTGTTAAGTTGGATTTTTCTTACATATGTAACAATGAATCCCTAAAACAATTGATAACATTAATATTTAATATAAATAAAAAAGTTTTGATTTTTATCTTGTGAAGTTCTTGATCATCAGTAAATTTTAATTAATTAAACCCTCCAAAGCTTCAAAGCAGCGGGAACAAATATAAAAGGTGTTTCCAACACACGACCCACATACATATTCGTTGCAATGCATGCAGATCCTGGACTTGTTCTTGTATTTACATGCGCGCCATTTAATCAAGTACGTCAACGTCACATTTTGTTTCGTTATAAAATTGTACAGTCTCTGGAAGTTTCTCAGAGCTCTTTGCATCAATAGTTTGATGCAATTTACGAACAATTACGTTTTTTTTACTTTTCTCTGGTAGGATGTCAAAGATATTAGACGCAAACGTAACATCCGTCAAAATGACGAGTCTTCACCCTTTTAGTAGTATTTGAAAATATCGTAGTTAAATTTCTGTTTCTTTCCTATGCTTTGAAAAGCTGCTTTTTCTACACAGGTTTTAATATTTTCCCATTTTTTCTCTATTGTACCGCTTGTTGGAATATTTGCTACGTAATTAGGAAAAAGAAAGGACTCAGAGTATGGAATGAACAACTTAAGGAAGCAGTAGTAGAGAAAAAGAAATCATACTTGAAATATCTTCAAACACGTATTGAAAAAAGTAAGAGAGAATATAACTGCTGTAGAAATGAAGCCAAAAGACTATCTCGTATAGCACATCAGGAGGCGTGGGACCACTTCATAAGTAAAATAGAAAATGAAATTCATGGGAAGCAAGTACTTGCCTACAAAGTAATGAGACAACTCAATCAAAAAGAAAAAAACCTTCAATTGGAAGTTATAGATGAAGAGAAATGGCTGCAACACTGTAATAATCTGTTGTTCAACCCACTGGAAGAGAAGGAAGAACAAGATCAAAAAGAACAAAAGAAAGATAATATCGATCCACTAACAACTGAAGAATTATTACAAGTATTAAAAGAAATGAAATGTAGAAAAGCTACTGGTATAGATAATATAAATGTGGAATTACTAAAATACGGAAGCACCTTTCTCCATTTAAGACTGTTACATCTGTACAATCAATGTTGGCTAAGAAGTACAACACCAGAAAAATGGCAAACAGCCCTAGTAGTATCTGTGTTTAAAAAAGGGGATCGAAGCAACTGCGAAAATTATAGAGGTATTAGCCTCTTGAACACAACATATAAAATCTACAGTAAAATGATCCAAAAGAGGATTAAGACTATAGCTGAAGTTGTATTATTAGAAGAACAGAATGGCTTCAGAAAGGGAAGATCCTGCACAGATAATGTTTTCGTAGTGAATCAATTAATAGAAAAAAGAAGAGAGTTTAATTTAGACACGCACATTGCTTTCATTGATTTTGACCGAGTTAATAGAAGAAGACTGGGCTATAATGGATAGAAGAGGATTCTCAAAGCATTTAATAGATGTAGCTAAAGTTTGTATAAAAATACAAATATTCGAATAAAAATAAATCAACATCAGTCACAAGCATTAAAAACCAACCAAGGATTAAAACAAGGTTGCAGCCTTTCCCCGATACTATTTAACATATATATATATATATATATATATATATATATATATATATATATATATATATATATAGACGAAATTCTTAGAGAATGGAAACCGAAAGTAAAACAAGGGATCAGATTGAACGGGGAAAATTATATTAATACTCTACTATTTGCTGATGACCAAGTCATTATGTACGAAAAGGAAGATGATCTCCAAATGGCACTCCATCAATTAAATCTAATGTGTAAAAATTATAACATGAATATATCAAAACAAAAAAAAGGTCATGGCTTTTCAAGGAGTTTATCCAATTAGAACAAAGATATGTCTAGAAAACCAAACAATAGAACCAGTAACACATTTCAATTACCTGGGATGATATAAGTTATGACCGAAGCCAAGATATAAAAAATAAATTGCACAAGTTCCAATACATATGCGGCACACTACATAGAACATTAAGAAATAAGACAAGAAAAGATACTTTGTTGAAATTCTATAAAACAATGGCAACCCCAGTAGTCCTGTATGGGAGTGAAAATTGGATTCTCTCTCAAAAAGAAAAATTAAATATACAAGCTACGGAGATGAAATTTTTAAGGAGAGTAAAAGGTTGTACTTTGCTAGATAAACAAAGAAATGAAGATATAAGAAAATAATTAAATATATTCTGCTTAAATGATTCCATACAACAATGTAAACAAGACTGGAAAAAACATTTAGAAAGAATGGAACATAATAGACTACCTAAACAAATGTTGCAGTACAACTCAACAGGAAGGAGTGTAGGAAGACCACGTAGATGGTTTGAAGTGTGAAGACGGAACAGGCAGCCGCCTAATCCTTGAAGTGAAGAAGAAGAATTTCTGTGTACATACCTATTTTTCTTTCAATGTGTAGAATATGAGTAAGTATTAAAAGCCACAAAGCGCTGAGTTTACAAACCTCATATTATGTTAAAAATTGAAGATAAAAATTAGGTCACCCGTCAAAATGACGGGTGTCGTCCTCCTAGTGTTAACCAGCACCCAATAGAACTTTCTGTTGAACGATACTTTTGTAGACGATTTGAATGAGACACGATTGTAAAGAAGTCAACAAATCATTTTTCACATCAGCATTTTTTAATTGTGTTCCTGCCCCTTCGCTATCGCCAGTCAAGATCAAGGCTGCGGAGGGCAGGCGAGATAATTAGAAACAGGAAACGATACTGGGGCACCTAGAAAAGTGGACTATAAAAGACGACATAAGAAACGAGATTACAACAGTATATAATTTGTAATATTTGTATGAATAATTTGTAATATTATTACACAAAACGTTTTATATTCGACATATTTCTATAACGAGTTCATCTACATTTGAAACTATAGTCTGAGTAGTGCTCAGAGGAAGAGAATATTTCAAATTATAATCAGCTAGACCACTTACATGGTTTTATTTAGCTCTTCTAAGATTAAAACACCTAGGAGAATAAAATCGTTGTCTAGCTTCCGTGTCACTAATTTTACTGTGATGTGTCAGAATGTGTCAGAACGCCAAGAAGCGTTCGAGTGACAAACGTATTTGATGCAGCTTCGGCAACTTCCACCAGTAGTCACGTCGTCTCGTGCCTCACGTCGCCGCCAGTATGTCTGCCGGCCGCTTTCTCCCGCGCTTCCCTGTTGCCCTCGCCCGCCGATTGCGTTCCAGCCCAACCCTGCTCTTAAAGAATGCGATTCCGAAAGCTGATTCGCCCTCTCATTGGATGATTGACAGCAGCATGAATGGAGAGGTGGGTCTCGTTCGCCTGTCCTCGCAACTGCCATCTGACTGCGAATTAAAAGCGTCAATAAAAAGTGGCAGAAGGCGTTTCGGGTACGTAGCATATTTTGTTGCCTTCAACTTGAAACTTGCCAGACAACATGCACGCGGTAGCGAGCGTGGAAAACACTTTCTTTCACACCATCGGCAGAGTCGTAAGACCCATCGCCCCCCGACCTCCTACCACCCTCTTCCACCCTCCGGACCTCTTCTACAACTACTTATCTTATCCCCTAAACACAATTTTTGTGCTAACTCACCATTATTCATTCCTCTTCACCTGTATCCTCACCTGCTTGTTACCCTGTCACTGCTGTGACACGATACTTCCCTCGACCACGCAATTGGAATAAAAAGGAGATAAATAACGGGCAACTACGGTCAGATGCAGGAGAAACATATTCGTGAAGGTAAATGCAAAAGATTCACCTAACGCATCGAAGTGCTCAATCACGTTGCAATAACTAGTGGTGCTAAAACAGCGTGTACTTTCTCGCCTTAGTAATAGTTATGTAATACTATTTATACCACAATTTCTCTCCCAATTAACACATCTCGGCCATCATTTTTTGAAAAACTTATTACAAATCGTAGAACAATTGGTGCAAAACTAAATATTTTCAGGCAAATATCAACGCAAATTTGATAATTATAACTGCTTTTCATACTGATAAATCATGTCCCAACAATAAGACGTAATTCACAGATTGGCTCCCGAGTCATTGTTGCCGAGCCATTGCTGCTGTCCAATCTGATATTCCCTGAAGGTTAGCAATTTTTATTTCATGTATTTGAAGTAGGTTTTAAAAAATTTCTAAAATAATAATTTGTAAATGTAAAACAAAAGCTCGAATGTAAGAAATGGGAAAAAGAAATAAGAAATCATATAAAAATTCTAACTTACGAAGCGTCTGTCTGGAATTATGTTCACGAAGCTCAGTAAATTCGGAGCGGGCGACTTCGTTTGTCGCCAAATTACACCAAAAATACTAATATTTTCAAAAAATGGAACATGACCGTATTTGAAGATCTGTTTCTAATGAACACTTTTCATTAAGAAAGGAGTTTGTGTTCGTAATTGTAGTTGTAGGAAGACACAGAAAAAATATTGATTTTTTCAATTTTCGAAACATTGACGAATTTCAACGAAAATGAAACCTGCACAATTCTCTTAAACGTCCTTTACACAATCCAGCAACAAAATTTAATGAAAAACAATGGAGACATTTTTTTGAAAATTTTGAAAGTGTCCCAGGGGCTTATTGTAAAATACCTCCCAAAATTAAAATATAGACTTCGAATTCAAGGGGCCGGGACATCAGCCCACAGCAATGGAGAAATATCAATTTTGGAGAAAATCGACTGAATGGTTTAGTCGCTAGCATTGTTCACAGACCGACAGAAGTTTTGTCCTCAATCGATTTTTCGGTATGACAAAACAAATATAGATTTTGACTACACATGTTAGAGGATTCCCCCCCTAAATTTAGAAACTGGATTTGTCCACTTTTTCGTTTCCAGGACCCTGTAATAGGAGATTTTCTACTAACTAAAACTAAAACTTTTCTGTGAAAAAGGGTTTCAAATTTCGCACCTGCAATAGAGCTTAAACGATATTTTCTTAAAAACGGTTTAAAATTTTTCAACGAAAATTTCCACACCGGATTCATCTATAATATTCTTATAGTAATATTTTGGTTCTCTTATTAGGTAACAGAAAACGTGAACAAATTTAATAAAAATGTAGACTGGGTGGCTATAGATGACAGCTGACGAGAGTATGGAGAGCCCGAAAAGCTAGACCAGAGCAAAGAAATCAGACAAGTAAGTAGGACGAGTAAGTCTGTATCATGTAGCACAAGCAATTGCTGTGGAATGCAGTTTTGCATTTCAAATTTGTGTTTGTGTTTTGTGAATAATTTTAAAATAGCTAGTTTTCGTATCTCCTGCTAGGATTGGTAATGAGTTCTACAATTGGTAGCTGAGATGGGTTGATATGAATAGAAATTGTAACATATTACGCAATCATTACTAATGAAATAAAGTACGAGATTTTGTAGTAAAATATTTTCATTTGTCACAATGCTCTCGTCGATTTTTGTATGTCCATATTTTGAGATTTCCTAGTTTCCCTAGTTTTTTTGTGATCAATGTGCTTTGATTCAAATTCAAGAAAACTTACCTTAAATACTGACGTTAGAAATACGGGGACAGGAAAAAGATAGGTTGTAATATACAATAAAAACATTTTATGTATTGTACTATTAATATTTGTATAATTTCGTATTAAATAAATTTATATAAGATATACGCACATAATTCATCCAATAATATATAATTTATAGTATATCTTCCCTCCTAAGGGATTAAGAATAAATACTGAATCTGGGTAGGGGTCCGTGGCCGAGGTAGATGACACGCGAGCACGCTCGCAAAAGACAAGATGGCCGTGGTCACCCTCGCCCGCGATGCTGCGTAACGGTCGCCGTGGTCTCTGTACCATAAGACACATTTCGCATGTAAACTATTCAATACATACACCAAGTTTCCTCTGCAGGTTTATACATTTATTTGAAATTCAGAGTAATTGCTAGGATACTTGAGTTCTTCGTAGTAAAGGCTAAAATGCAATGGGGTAAACAGGCGGAATCCTTATTTAAGGTATGATTTAATCCACTAATTTACCCTAAGTCGTTGTGTTACTGAAAATTATTGTGATTAAAATAGTATGTTGTACTTTGTATGCACGCCCAAATATTTGAGACAATTTATTTCATTGGGCTATACGGGGCTGAGATTGATAAGATACAGATAATTTGGTTTCACAGAATTTATAACTTTTTAACTATTATTTTATTTTTCACTCAAGTTTTAATCATTAATATATTCATTGAAGTGTACTAGGGACAATAAATTTAGGCGGCTGAAGGTCATTTTCAAAGCCCCTTACTATTTACCCTCGCGTAGCTCGTACTCTGCTCTTTTCGTCATAGAATAGAGAAGACAAAGAGGGGAAGTGAGCTGTTTAAATAAATTGTCTCCGGCATAGCTTATTTTGGGCACTGTAAATAAAAAATTACCCTTATTGAGCGAAATATTGAATTAAAATTAAAATTTAAAGTAAAAGCTCCATGAGTAACTGCCTTTTATTCTTAAAATAAGAACTTTTTGTGAACGGTTGTTTTGCTGAATTGCAAGTACGAACATATTATTGACCTGATTTGAAGAATTATGACTTCAACCAATATTAGTGATGTGTTCGATTTTACAGGTAATTTTCAAGGTAATTTGCTAAATTAAATTCTAAAGATACATAACATAACATTTCCAGTATTCATCTGTTTCTTTACTTGTAAGTCATTGGACTTTTTAATGAATTCTATGACGAACCATTAGATTTAACTACAGTGACCTTCGATATTTGCTATTACTTTTATTTACACACAATCTTTATAGCGATCCTAATTGATATATTTCAAATTTTGGTTCTCATTATAACAAACGAAACAGAGCCAATGTTCTTTATACTATTCTTTACTTATTTGGATGCGTAACTGAAGTGAACTTTTGATTGCATTCTGATATTATGAATTTAAACATGAACAAAAAGTGAATATTACATTGAAGAAGCGATTAGACTTATTCTGAAATATATTTGTATTTAACAATTTCTGAATAATCACTTCATTTACATGATCATAACAAAGTTTCAAAATTCATCTTTAGCAAATCTTGTTTAAATTTTCACTTGTGAATGTAGGGTTTCAAATTTAGTTTGACGTCCTCTTTCGAAATATTTATTTTTCGTGATAGAAATTTTCTTCTAAACATGCATATCGAGACTAATGTAATTATGATATAAATTCGAGCAGGTATAGAAATTATTTCGCATTTATTTCATATTTAGAAATTTCTTCAAAACTTAGCATAATAATAGCAGACATAAATTGTGAAATCAATTTATAATAAAAATTATGGCTTCAGAATTAAGAGTCCTACGTTTTGATAGTAGTAACTCGATAAAGTCGGTGTAAATATCCAACTCTCTGTGTAAAGTTAAATTTGTGTCATCATACATATGCTTGAGAGAGATTTTTTACGGTAGAGTAATACTGTTTGATGAGACACTGCCAATGTTGCGAAGCAGACAGTTTATGTTCATTATGCATGCGTGGATGAAATATATGGGTTAAAATATTGTCTATAATATAGTATATGTAAATCAAAATTTTCATCAAATCAATAATTAACTTTAGAAATATGTTGCATTTCTTTGATTAAATAGAATCGGTAATATGCTAAAAAAATTATATTTATTATAACGCGATCTTGATACTTGGCCCAATTTCATTACTCATTATCTCATAAATTTCTCGAATCTGTCCTAGTGTGCTTATATTTTCAACTTAGTCTAATAATACTTTTACAAATGATAATGAAATTATGGGATGGCCGTGCAAAAGCAACATGGAACTATGGTTTTCTGTGGTCCATAATCCCTGTACAAATTATTGCTGATATTCTAATGAAAATACTTTGAAAGGAACAATGCGAAAGTTTAAAAATAAAATGTGTTAATCGTAAAGTTAAAAAAGATTATGTTTTCACGTAACAGCATTGCAAGATTAAACTAAACAATGCCAAATTAATGGGACCTTATTTGAAAGGCCACTGACAAAACGTGAACAGAACTTCAAAAATCTTTACTCTTACTAAGGCCCTTAACAGCATATTTCATTTTCATTTTGCCATTCTACACTTTTTACTACACATCTCAGACTAACGGATTTCTAAAGTACTGAACTCTTTCAACGCACGATAACCTATTTTCCAAATACAGTTTAATTGAAGTATATTTGTACGCAAATATTTCTCACATAATCCTTGTAGTTATCTAATGTATTATGCTAGGAGAATAATCCTCAATAATCAAGTCAATTGGAAAATAAATAAGTCAGAAAGTGATTTTCCTTAATCAATAAATATACTCTAAAATCTTGGAAAAATTCATTAAGCTCAATTAATGCTCTTAACACTATTAATTTACGAACGATAAAAGTTTATCACATTGCATAAATATTTAACTAAAGCGGAATGTGTAGTAAACTAAAATCTTTCAACGTTTGCGTTAAAAAAAGTAGACAGAGGTATCTTCATACATCGTCTTGGACAACATATTCGGATTTTGGGGATGAAAGGGCACGGTCCCTATTATACTTAATATCAAACTTGTATTAAGTTTCTAAGAATTCTACTCAATATTCCTCTTGTATATCATATTGCTTCTAAAAATTATTTTTTTGATATAGGCTTCTCTTCAATTTTAATGTCATTTAACTGACAAAAATTCGAAGCTCTCGAGGATTTTTATACTTCACTATCTATTGAGTTATAATACGCATGTTTTCAGATATATTTGAAACGCATGTGCATGACTGTTATTCCTGACTAAAAACTCAGAGGATTTGTCAGCACTTTTAAAAAATCCAGAAGTAGCTGTATTGCCATCTTTTATAGTGATAGAATTAATGCTGTTCATCGACCTGGTCGTGTCGTTCGGCAACATGTACACTTGAGTTGGATCGTCACTTAAATCAGTACTGTCTCATTGAATCGTGAACGATGACACGGGTTGTGACGGGTTAAGACATCCACGCAGAAAAACCCAGCGAAACGACGAGATCCGCTCTGCCTCTTCCGCCGCCGCCGCCATCTCCTGCGCCCGCTCCCACTCTCGGCGTGAGCAGCGTGGTGTGGTCGCGAGGCGTGTCAGGTCAGTTGCCCTGCTGCGTGAGCAGCTGCAGCAGGCGCGCGCGGCCCATGCTGCGCAGCGCAGCCAGGTCGACGCCCAGCGCCGCGGCCGCGCTGCGCATGTCCAGGCCGAACGCCTGCAGCAGCTCGGGCAGCTCCAGCTCCTGGCCCGTGAGCGGGTTGAGCAGGCGCGGGCACCACAGCGTGCACTGCGGCCACGAGCAGCGCTCCACGGCGCGCAGCGCGCACGCCCCAGCCCCCGCCCCCGCCCCCGGGGAGCGCCGCCGCCGTCGGCGCCGCCGCGCCGCCGTCGCCGCCACCGCCGCCTTCGCCTCCGCGCGAGCACCTAGGCGCACATGTGCAGACAGTGGTCATTTTTTAAATTTATTTATTTGGTCAAAAAACAACAACAAACAAAAAGTAAAAACTGTATATAACGTATGTGTGAAGAGATTATCTGCGCACATTTTCTTGAGGCCCAGAATGAAAAAACCGTCATTTAACGTCATTTATAACGTTATTTCTACGTGATGATGATCGAGAATATGCAGTGCCTGAGTTAATAGACGGAACTGGACCACATATTCTCAAGGAAGAAGTTCAAAAAGCCATTATTGCTAGTAAAAATGGCAAAGCTGTGGGTTTGGATGCCATCAACGTACAAATTTTAAAACTTTTGAACGATGCGAGTATTGCTAAAATTACAAATATTTTTAACAATATATATGACACTGGGTATCTACCTACTGATTGGCTAAAATCTGTATTTGTCATGCTTCCAAAGACAGCTAGGGCAAGAAGTTGTGACAATTATCGGACGATAAGTTTGATGAGCCATGTACTCAAGATATTTTTACGCATCATACATGCTCGTATTTGGAGAAAAGTAGAAGTTGAAATAGGAAATACACAATTTGGTTTTAGAAATGCTTTTGGGAACACGAGAAGCCCTGTTTGCCTCTCAAGTTTTAGTACAGAAATGTTTGGATCAAGATCAAGAAGTATTTTTATGTTTTATTGATTTTAAAAAGGCGTTTGATAATGTGAAACACGATAGGCTTGTGAATATTTTGGAGAGTATTAATATAGATTTAAAAGATATACGTATCATAAAAACCTTGTATTGGGGACAATACAAGTGCGAGTTGATCAGCGCCTTACTGCGGAAGTGGATGTGAGAAAAGGAGTTAGACTGGGGTGTATTCTGTCTCCATTGCTATTTAACCTGTATTCTGAACATGTTTTTAAAGATGCCTTACAGGATTGTAATCTGGGAGTAAAAGTGAATGGTATTCCTATTTCTAATCTACGTTACGCAGATGATACACTAATCTTGGCAGAATCTGCTGCGGATCTGCAAGAAATATTGAACAGAATAAATCGAGCTTGCAAAGATTATGAATTAGAAATAAATGTACATAAAACAAAGTACATGCTAATTAGTAAGAAAGGTGGAAGACCATTTCAACTGTCTATCAACGATCGACCGATTGAGCAGGTTTCTCATTATAAATATTTGGGACAAATTTTCAATGAGTCGTGGACATCAGATTTGGAAATAAAAACGAGAATTAAAATAGCAAGATCCACATTCAACAAAATGAGGAATTGTCTATGTAGCAGAGACTTGAGTTTTATCCTCAGATGGAGAATGGCAAAATGTTACGTGGCAAGTGTTCTCTTATATGGTGCTGAAACATGGACTCTGAAAACAGCATCAATTAATAGACTGGAGGCATTCGAGATGTAGATGATCAGGAGAATGTTGAGAATCCCCTGGACTGACAAAGTTCGTAATGATTACATACTAGAGAAAAATGGTATATGCTGAGAGATATTAAAAATGATTAAAATTAGAAAAACATTGTATCTTGGTCATTTACTTAGAAACCCCAAATATGAACTATTATAACTAATAATGATGGAGAAAGTTCAGGGTAGAAGGGGAGTCGGCAGGAAGAAGATGTCCTGGTTGGCAAACATCCGAAAATGGACAGGTATCTCGAGTGCTTCTGAGTTGTTCCGTGTGGCACAAGACAGAGAAAAGTTCGGGGAAGTGGTCGCCAACCTCCAGTAATGGAGACGGCACTTCAAGAAGAAGAATAACGTTATTTATCGGTCACATGCATCTTTAACCCTTGTTAACATACAACCCAACGGGTGTGTTAAGTGCACTTGTACCTTCTATGTTAAGAAATTTAACATCCTTAGCAACGAATTTTAACATCCTTAGCAACGTAAATAAACAACGATCGATTCATCGTAAGTCAAAGGTTTGTTAAGAAAACAACATCGCGATGCACATAACAAATCAGATTCAAATAACGCACGTTAGTTTTGGGGATAATTGTTGTTAATTGTATTATGATTAATAGTACTTAGAAAAATGTATATGGTAAATGAATATCATTTTCCTGACATTCCATTATATGAAACTTTTCTCTGGTAATAATATTTACTGACAAAGTGAAGTATATGAATATTGTTTAAATCATATATCGCAAGCAACACCCTAAAAATCGTACTAACGTGTCGCAGCAACAGAATTAATTTCTTTACTTTCGCAGTAATGTCATAAGTTTGCGCCTAGATCGTGATAAATTCTGGTGACCGATAAAATGCTGAATATACCACGAAATGTTTCAGTGTTATTACTGCCTCGCCCAAGTTAAAAACCTCGGCTCCGCTACGCTCTGCTTCGATTTTTAACTTATGGCCTCTGCAGTAATAACACTCATAACATTACCGTGTTAATATCCAGGTACGTTAACGGCCGATAAACAGCGCTTAACAGTTGTCGTTGAAGCTTGTAACCAACCGACACTGTTCTATGTACTCGCATTTTCGGAAGTATGTTGTTTTGTAATATCGTCTCCTTATAAGAAAAAAAACCTATCACATAAACAAGAAATACCTTTTCATGAGATTATGTTCTTGTGTACTTTTACACAGTCTTTAGCTACACCTCATTTGTTTCGATTTATTCTTAACGGATGGTGAACTAATAAATTCTTAACGGTCGCCAGCAGTTATGAGTGCCTTTTCATTCCTTTGTTTGGTTGCATTAAGTCGACTATTATACTCGCGAAATTAAAACCGATAGTGTTCAACTATACATACAAAATGCCCCAATCAGGGTAGTGTATCACAAACAGTTTATCGCGTTTTCTACCCGATTTTTCTTACCGCTTCTCCCTGCCAATCATAAAATGTGACTGATCTGTCTTAGGAGGCGCGATACATCGTTCACTACGTTGATGTCCAATAAACCTCGTATGTACTGTAACATAACCTTTGTGATTTTATAATAGCTTTCACTTGTTTCAATATTTGATACATTTTAGAACTCTGTTAGATATAATTTCATTCGTGGAAGAGACCTATTAAATCCCACTCGTGCTTTGGAAATTCTCAGATAAATCCCCTCCTCGCTTCGCGAGTCGGAGATTAATCGACAATTTTTAAAGCACTCGTGGTATTACCTGTGATAATAATACTACTGTATTACGAAAAATATTAGATAGTTACTAAATACCTAACTATCGTAAGACATCTTATTACGATACATTGGAGAATTGAAGGTCTTGGGGCTGTAACAAGATAACGTACTTCAACCACAGCCAGCCTCCCACTATTTGTAAGTGTCAATATCTGGCTTTTGGTCGCAGGGACATCTTATCCCTGCTCCAAACTCTTCATGGAAATGAACAAGTCATTATAAAATAGAAACAACATAAGCCAACCTTTCACCAAAATCGAAATACATTAATTACCTTTACGAAAAGGGGAATGGTTGTTGTGGCCGGTGGGGCTTATTTTGTTTTTGCCCCAAATCCTTCAATTCTCCAATCTCTGTCGATAGAAGTACAAATATCGTACAACGTTTTATTCAGTTAATAAAAGTTCCAATTTGCATTTCATTGTTCTTCTCAGGAAAGATATCAGGTCTATGTTCCAGCAATTATCGAAGGCAATTAATTATTTGTTAATGTTATGTGTATATAACATTTTAATGGGCCGCGGGCAGGATGTCAAGGCAGGTATTTGGAAAATTTAAATTAAGAGCATTTGTGTTGTATCAACTCTCGTTATGACACTGATATCAGTTGCGTAGTTAAGAACGCAAGAAGCTTTAGTTTTAAAGAGAAGAGTGTAACGATTACTCGTGTCCATGTAGTATTTTCCCACATTTACCCTCTGGGATGCAGTAAAAAGTAGAATATTGTGTCAAATCGATTGTCGTATTCTGTAATAACAATGAGAATTTTAATTATAAAATTATCATACTTATAAATGGAGAATATAGATTTGACGACCTTGAAAGGAAGGAACTGACAATTCCCTTCAACCCCCAATCCTTTCTAATCATTTTAAGACAATTCTAAAACAACGTATTTTAAGAGATTTTATGCGCCTAATATTCGTGTTTCGTGAGTTATATATTATCAATTTTGCAGAAAATCGGCTGAACCATTTAGCTGCTAGCGTTGTTCGTAGACGGACAGTCAAACGGACGGATGTTTTGCCGTCATTCGGTTTTTTTCGGTATCAAGGATCCACAAAACATGGATTTTTGCTACATCACATGATAGAGGATTTTTTTCTAAAATTAGCAACTGGATTTATCCACTTTTTCGTCACCAGGTATTAAGTATTTTTCTGTCAAAAATTCACCGTGTTTTCGCGTAGCATTACATAATTTTCTACTGCGTAAGCGCTGGCTATAATAGTACAGAAACGATGATGTAATGATGGGTATTAACACACGAGTGTGATATTACGATACGAGCGACGAACGAGCGAGTATCATAAACTTCACACGAGTTGGCAGTTGATTCAGCCAAGGCCACATAGCCGAGAGCTACCTAAATCTACCCTCGCATGCTGCCGCAGGTGGCTGTGGTTACCTGTCCGCCTGCTAAGGAATACTGCGTTAGTCAAACAGAATCTAAGTGAAATTACGATCCACTTTATTTTAAAAAATATACCACGAAAAAACACTAATAATAAAATAAATTAAAACTATTGAGTATAATATAATATCAAATACAATTTTAGTGTACAGAATCGAACGAAACATTTGCTAAAGCGTTTCTCATGATTAATTAAGTGTCAATACTTGGTTTGTAAACTTCTCTGTGATTGGTCAAAAGAACCTGTATCATTATGAAAACTGTATCGAAATGACTACCATTATGCAAGTGGTTGCAGCCATCAACTGACAGCGTTATACAATGGGAGTAGAAAAAGTGCAAAAGCGCGTGGTTACCCTTCCGCTTGCGGTGCCTGCCCCGCGCGCGGTGCTTGCGCCGTCGGCGCGCGCGGCCGCCGCGAGGGCGCGCCGTGGACGCGGGCGGGCCGCCGCCGGCGCAGGCGGGCGAGGGCGCGGGGGCGGGCGCCGGCGTGGACGCGCCCGCCGCGCGCACCAGCCCTCGCGCGGGCTTGGAGGGCGTGGGCGGCGGCGCGGGCGCGGGCGCGGGCGGCGGCGGCGGCGCCGGCAGCTGCGACTCCCAGCAGCGCAGCGCCTGCGGCAGCGACAGCCCGCCCACGCGCACCGCCGTCCAGTCAGCGCGCGTCAGCACCGTGTGCGCCACGCACGCCGGCGCGAACACCGCACTGCAGCACAAGGGCCGACAATCAATACACACTCAAGATCCACTCGAAATACGATACACTCAGAATAAATGTGACAAACTTATATGGCACCTAGATGGGTAAAAAATGACGCAATGAACATGCAGTGGAAAATCGCATGTAACGCAGTTATATGCATATATACAATGGCATTTACTCCTGATTGGTAGGCAGTCCCACAAGCATATTTCTGTGATCACGGGGTAAAAGTTAAGTCAATTTTTGGCAAAATTGGGTTAAGTACTGAAACTACAAGTTAAGTATCTATATTTTATTGTAAAACGACCAAATTCCAATGTTGCCTCATTAACGATAAAAAAGCGTTTGGAAGTAGCGTTCAGCATAGGATGAAGCGTTCGCTGAATAATATTTAACCCTTGTTTTCTCCGATCTAAGATTTTTGACTTAAGAACTTTTACCCCGTAACCACAGATTTATTGAGCAGGTACTTCAAATCTCCTGGATGTCTTCAGAATGTGACCTGCCCGAACATCTGTGCGTAATAGTTGCCTAAAATTCAGGGGAAATTGTCACATATATAACTCCGTTGAGTGGAAATCCCAATTTGAATCCTATACATGCAGTAGAAGTTTGTAACATTTATTCTGAGACACACTCTACAATATGCAAAGGATAGATGATGTTTTTTTGACGATTTATAATAAACCATAGGCACAAAACCCTATAGTGTGTTCTGCTGAATAAGACATTACTCCGCCACATCAAACAGATTTAAGACGAATAAATAGGTTGCAGATTTTAATACACAGAATAGATTACTGCAACCACATTATAATTACGCACAACTTGGAAACGATGCCTCCCAGTTTCTTAAAACTAGGTTTTCGTGTCCCCAAAGGAAGGACATGTGGGGAAGTGAAAGACACATGCGGTGCCCGAATTAGTTTTCTAAGCAGAATTATACAAAATGAAACATTTTTGAACTTTCTATTGAATTTTTAGTGATTTAGTTGTTTTTGGTGCTCCCATTCAAAACGTAGTTGGTCAAAAGTGCAGAAAACTGAAATCTATGTAAAATTTAATTGAACGAAAAGGGCTAAAATTACCTTTTACGATAAAATTAAAAAACAACAACTTTGATTTCTTGTTCAATTCAATACCAACGCTGAGCAGTATTAGAATGGTTATTTTCGCACAGTTACAGCCTTATATTATTCTGGTTAAGTCAGAATGCCTTGTTAAGATGAGTGTGAATCGATTTTGGGTTCGAAAGTGTACCATAAATTAGCCACTTATGAACATCGTGAGCATAGGAAATTTACATTCCCCTTAAATTCTTCAGGAACGTCGGTATTCTTGGTTTGGAAGAAATAAATGCTTCTAAAATATTATGTTTTTGTAATTTTAATAAAATATAAACGTTTAATTGTTTTCATGACATTTATTAGTATATTTCATTTAGATTATTTCGCCCTCATTTGCTTTTTTCTCAGATTATCTTCTTGCCAAGAATTACTGAACTACTGTTAGCGGAGATTTTACTTAAGATTGCCGTGTGTTTACAGCCTCTTAAAGACTTCAACGGCGCGACAGCGTGTCTGGGTGTAAGGGAGGCGAACAGAGTAAACGACGGCAATAAACGTTTTAAGGCTCATCGCCTGAAACGGCTTTCGTGCTTCTCGATCATTTAAGGAGGCACTATACATGTGGGGGTTTGCGGGCGAATAATTATCGCCAAGGTCGTAGTGATTCAGGCGAAGGATTGTGGTGTGTGAGAAGAGACTGTTCTAGAAATAAAAGACGTAGATATCAAAGGGTCATTTAAGAGAAAAAAGAGGTAGGTAATATCTTAGCATTGTAGCCATTGCTTCTGTGATAATTTTAAAAGGTTGTGAAAGAAACAGTTTTGTTAGATATTCCTACACGGTTAAAAATAAACCATTAAAAATTAAATATATGATGGTTATATTGGAATTTTGTGATGCCATATTTACAACAGAATTGTTTAAAACAGAAATGTCATCGACCATTGCTATATAATGGAAGAAGAATCTTAAATCATTCGAAATAACATTTTCATGAACATCTATTACAATTTATTTTGGAATATTTATTTTACCATCTTTACAATTGAAGATAATGGACAATTTCTTGTTCAAAAGGACATAGGAAAAACGAACACGAAACACCACCCGGGAAGCTGATACAACGTTTTCCGTGTTATCATTATCCAATACACTGATACATTGATAAAAAAACTCGATTAAATAATTGATACGAATGAAAATGAGTAAGCAAGGAATGAAGGTTTCTTCCTTTCCTCCCATTTGTGTGCGTCTGTCGTGTTTCCGCGGTTAAAGAACGTGCCGGTGTACTTGTGATGTGCACTCACGTGACGTTGAGCAGCGACTGGCGCAGCGCGTCGCCCGTGCGGTGCACGTGCTCCCACTGCTGGTGCGTGAGCGGCGCGCCCACGTTCTCCGCCGCCAGCTGCGCCTCGTCGAACAGCCACTGGAACACGAACACGGGCGCTGCCCCGCACGCGCCCCCAGTTACACTCACGCGCACTCCAGGGGCACGTCGGGTTGGTGGTTGAGTGGGTGGGTCAGGTTAATAAGTGGGTAGGTCAAGTTAGTAAGTGCGTGTGTCAAATTAGTGAGTGAGTGGGTGGGTCAGGGGAGTAAGTGCGTGTGTCAAATTAGTGAGTGAGTGGGTGGGTCAGGTGAGTAAGTGGGTGGGTTGGCTTAGTAAGTGGGTGGGTCGGCTTAGTAAGTGGGTAGGTCGGTTTAGTAAGTGGGTGGGTCGGCTTAGTAAGTGGGTAAACCAGGTTAATAAATTGATGGATCAGGTTAGTGAGTGAGTGGGTCAGGTTAGTATGTGGGTGGATCAGAATAATAAGGGGGAGGGTCAGGTTAGTAAGTGGGTGGGTCAGGATAGTGAGTGAGTAGGTGTTTATTGCTTCATTTTTGATTGATTAATGCTTGATTGATCGATGTGTAAGGGCACGTCAACTGCTATGGTAATTAGTCCCATTAGTGTAGTGAACGTCTCATCGCGGGAGATAACGGTGTTCTTCTCCCCGATGGATGCTAATATCCACCGACGACTACTTGTCGACTTGTGGGGGATTTCCCTCTCCAGATATCTTCCCCAGTAGAACACCCCTCCTGTCGGGATAAGCTCAAATATCTTCACTGGTCTTCCGACACGTGTGGTTGTGTAGTGCATGTAAGTGAGGGCTGAGGATGCTACAAGATGAAGAAAGGAAAGCTCGCGCGCGGTCCGTGAACCGTTTATCAGGATACTGCTTCGGTATTTCCCTAGTATTGATCAAAGAAACCATCGAGAACTACCGATCAGAATAGCCTTCGCTAGAATTCTCCTCCAGAAAGCGGTTTGACCTAATGAAATAGCTAATGTCGAAAATTCGCTACCGCCGGGATTTGAACCCTAGGACCCCCCGGCCGGGTACAGCCAGCAGAAGTGCTGGCTTCTCACCATTCAGCAGTGTAAGAACATCGCCACCTCCCATGACAAATCATACTCTACACGTACGGGACTAATAACCGTAGCAGTTGACGCACCGGAAATCAATTAATAAAAAACTTTCAAGGATAAAGAGGTATCAACCACAATAGTAGACCAAATTTTTTTAATGTGTAGAAAATTTAGCCATACACGTGTTCGGGAGTGTTTTTTCCATCATCAGTGGCTCCAAGTAACACAGATTAGACACACATTAAGTATAGGTGTGCATAGCGCTCCGTCTTAGGATGCCGCCATTTTTGCATCGTACGAGGTACGGGGACAGACAGGAGTATTGCTCGCGCAACTTTTCTTGAACGATGGATTGAAAACATGCAGCTAGATTGGGGATATTAGTTACGAAATCGGCCATTAGATTTTATGAAGTAATGCCAATCTCTGGAGAATGAGTCATTCCTTCGCAACTTTGTCAATAATTTGCGTTCTCATTTTCTCAGAAGTTCGAGGTATCTCTTATAATGGTTCTTCACCTGCTTTGGTCATTTCTTTCGATTTTTTGGAGAAAATCACGGACAAATGTTCTTATCTTCAACAGAAAATAGATTCTATTTCGCGCCAGTGCAGATGTGCTTGGAATGTTGTCCTCAGTGCTCGCTGCGAGCTTTTACCTTCAACTGTTTATTGCGCCAGAGAGGGGGAAGTGATGAGATGGAGATGTCACTGAATGAAGTCGTCGACGGCGTCACCCGATATTGTTGTGCACCCCCGGCGCACTGGACAGTTGAAGGGGGTTACTAGGTACGTGTTTTTCTTGATTTGTATGGCGGTCAGTTGATTTCACGAAGTATGTATTGTATGAGAATAAACTCCTGTTCTTGTTAAATGTTGTTACGGTATACATCCTATATTAATACTAAATAACAGGAAGCAAGGTCATCGTTCAAGGAAAGTTGCGCGATTAATACCACAAGATCTCTGCTGCCACCACAGAATTTAATTAAAAAAAACAGCAAAGCGATGTAGCCTCACCTGCGAGCGTGGGGTAGAGGCGGTAGCCGAAGTAGCACCGCCAGGGCTCGTGGGCGTGCGCGCGGCGGCAGGGCTCGGGCACGCGGCCGCGCCACAGCGCGTGGCCCCGGCGCGCGGCCTCGGCCGGCGCGGGCCGCAGCGGCGACGGCGCGAACAGCGCGCGGTCCAGGAACCACCCCGAGTCCGCCACGCCCCGCACCTGCACGCGCCGCAGCCCCGCGCCGCGCAGCTGCGCCGCCACCGCGTCCACGTTCAGCAGCACGCCCGCCGCGCCCGCGCTGGCACACACACACACACAACAGGGGCTTACGCAACGGTCTTGGCGCTTCTAGAAGCTTCAAGTTTGAAGCACTAGGTTCTAAACTCTACAACAGTGTTGTCAAGGTCGATGCCTCGAGCTGGAGTCCGTGGCAAGAGTGCCACGACGAAATCGCCCCTCCACACAGTTCATCACCCCGCCACCAGAGACAACGCCATTCCTATTGTACAACGGCAGGATTGCTAATAGTTTCCTTTCCCAACGCTAGTTGTGCAGAGAAGCTCGTGGCATGTTACGGTGCCACGACGCGTACAACTGCCACCAGTAGAAGACCTTGACACCACTATTCTATACTCTACAATCTCCTTTGGATACTTCAATCATGTTCTGTTGTTGCGAAAAAAATCAGTAATGGGGTAATCAGTAATGCCAAGGTAGCTGGCACCATTGAGACTCGGCGGTACTGCCTATCGCGTCCATGATCAGCAGCACGCCCGGTGCGCCCGCGCTGACACACACATATACTAGGAGGTTAAGCAACGGACGGCCTTGCGAGTTCTAAAAGCCTAACATTTTCAGCACCAGGTTCTAAAACCTGAAATGTCAAATCTCCTTTCGATTGTTGTACTTCGATTCATTTGTAGTGGCACTTGATGTAAGTCAGCTGTTACGGTGCCATCCAATCGGGAGCTTGACCGTCACTACAGTGGCGTCACTATTGTGACGTTCAAGCTCCCGATTCGATAACACCATAACAGCTGATTAAACGTCAAGGCCCATTATAAATAAATCGAAGTATGAATCAGGTTATGTTGTGGCGTCCAAACAGTAATGTCAAGGTAGTTGACACCAATGAGACTCGGTGGTACTCGCTGCCGCAACTATGTTCAGCAGCAAGCCCGCCGTTCCTGCATATTGACCCATGCGAACGTACACCCATTCACACACACACACACACACACAAGCGCGTGCGATGGGATTAAACAACGGCCTTGTGGGTTCTAAAAGCTTAAAATTTTAAGCACTAGGTTCTAAACCCTTCCTTCGATAGTTAAATCAGGTTCTGTTGTGGCGTCAAATCAGTAATCAAGGTAACTTCCACCAGTGAGACTCGAGTTTTATTTCAATAATTGAATGAGTTTTAGTGAGTTTAGTTTAAGTGAAAAAAGTTTAAATCAGTAATGTCAAAGTAATTAAAACTAGTGAGACTCGTGTTCACTGTAGCAGCACCCCTGCCGCGCCCGCTCTGACACACGTGAACACATAGATACACACAAAACAGTTAACGCTGCAGGGTACCCTGCAGGGTTATTAGTTTGTACGATGGCTTCTATTGAGTCTAGGCAGGCTGCTAAACTACGATCCTGGATAGCAATATATGTTCAGCTTTTACTACTGCCCGGAAAGTCGTAAGATGCAAAGTATGCATCAACTTATGCCCTCCAAATGGTTTTTAAAACGCTTGTATTATTTTTAAAATTTGTTTAGAAATTGTTTGTCAATGTAATTTCGAGTTATGTAAATGTGTTTTAATACTACATAATATATTCTATTTTACATATTTATTTCGTATTCTTACCGTTTTCATTACATATTTATGTACATATTTTGACGATTCATAGTACATATTTTTCCGGACTCTAATTGTGAGATAGAATTATGAAAGAGAATTATGGGAGGGAAGTATGAAAAGATAAACCGAGTCAAGTTAACATCTGGTGGATTAAGTAAATAAGTAAATCTGAATCATTAAAAATAGTCAAAAATTAAAATTATGTATGCACCACGGGCGTTAACTAATTCTAATGGTCTCGGGCGTCAAAAAAGTCTTGGGGCAAAGGCCCTCGGGCATTTTGTCGCCGCTCGATCATTAGAACCCTTATAACGCCCTTGGTGCATCATTAGAACCCTTATAACGCCCTTGGTGCATCATTAGAACCCTTATAACGCCCTTGGTGCATCATTAGAACCCTTATAACGCCCTTGGTGCATCATTAGAACCCTTATAACGCCCTTGGTGCATCATTAGAACCCTTATAACGCCCTTGGTGCATCATTAGAACCCTTATAACGCCCTTGGTGCATCATTAGAACCCTTATAACGCCCTTGGTGCATCATTAGAACCCTTATAACGCCCTTGGTGCATCATTAGAACCCTTATAACGCCCTTGGTGCATCATTAGAACCCTTATAACTCCCTTGGTGCATCATTAGAACCCTTATAACGCCCTTGGTGCATCATTAGAACCCTTATAACGCCCTTGGTGCATCATTAGAACCCTTATAACGCCCTTGGTGCATCATTAGAACCCTTATAACGCCCTTGGTGCATCATTAGAACCCTTATAACGCCCTTGGTGCATCATTAGAACCCTTATAACGTCCTTGGTGCATTATTAGAACCCTTATAACGCCCTTGGTGCACAATAGTACATTGTGAAGCGGTGATGTGGTTATGGGTATTAATACACGAGTGTGATATTACGTTACGAGCGAGGAACAAGCGATTATTGTAAACTTCACACGAGTGTATTAATACCCATTACATCGAGTTTCATACGGCACTACGACTTTTATAAGTTAAACTTTTACATTGAAAAGTTTTGTGGCAGTTGATTCAGCCAAGGCTACCTAGCGGACAGCTTCCTAAATCTACTCTCGCATGCTGCCGCACTTGACAGTGATTTCTTGTCCGCCTGCTAGGGAGTACTGCGCTAGTCAAATCAAAGGATCAAAGTGAAATTACGATCCAATTTATTTTAAATCATATTTCACGAAAAAAATACAACTAATAAAATAAATTAAAACTATTGAGCATAATATAATATCAAATGTAATTTTAATATACACAATCGAACGAAACATTTGCTAAAATGATTTTCAATACTTGATTTGTAAACTTCTTCGTGATTGGTGAACGTGTATCATAATGAAAACAATATCGAAGTGACTATCATTATGCAACTGGTTGCAGCCATCAAATGGCAGCATTATACAATGGGAGTAGAATAACAGCTATTGCGATTGAACAGCGCAGGGTTACAGCGCAAGGGAGTGGGTTGGTGTACCTGCTTCCGGCGAGGAGCAGCGAGTCGGCGCCGCGCAGCGAGGGCAGCAGCGCGGCGACGACGGCGCGCAGCACGGCGCCTCCCAGGAAGCGGAAGGGCACGCCGGGCGCGGGCTCCAGGCGCCAGCCCGCCCACGTGTCGCTCGTGCAGTACGGCAGCAGCCTGCGCACCCAGCCCCGCGCGCGCCCGTCAGTCTGCGTTTCTTGCGAACAGGTGTGTATGGTAGCTATACTTCGATTTTGCTAACGTGCCCGATGACATTAGGCCATTATTAGATCCCCTGCCCCATAAAATGAATATTTTTATGTAATTCGCGAACGTCCTTCTCCACGGGTCTGGTGGTCTCCGAAATAAGCTTACCACTGTTAAAAATATTACTTTTATAAGGCAGGAGGTGTAATAATGACCTAATGTTATCGGCCACGTTAGAAAAAACGGAGTATACTTGGCTGCCCGGGAGACGCCGTGTCTTAGGCACAGGTGCCAACGTTTTGGCTGCCATTCTGCGACTTTCCTCCGGGCGAAATGCTAGGACGCGGCATTTCTCGGACAGCCAAGTAGATTTTGACTATGGCTGCGGAAGCCTACGCTCTCATGTGTGTACGGGATCCAGTAGTGCTTTGTAAGGCATCAAAGCTACTTACGTTTTATTGATACATTATTGTCTTCCATTCCTCGATTTACGCTGCGTAACTTAGTGGATCTGATTACGAGGATCGATAGGATTGTGGTTACGAGGGGAAAATGGAATCAGTTGAATGACACTACGTGGTCTCTTATGGAGGGAATCATGAAAGCATTCATATTGTAAATCTCTCTTTATAGTATTTACTGTATTTATCATACTAAATAGTTCGTATATATGCAATAAATCTTGTACTACGTACCATGGAGATTAACTATTTCTAATGATGTTTGTAACGCCCTTGGTGCATAAATAACTGTTGTATTATCTACAGTGACTCATCATATACACACAGACGGTTATAAAAGCCTTTGAAACCAACTGATCTAAAATTTACAATAATTTTGGACCGTTAACGACGTAATGATAGGGCATATATTGTTTATTAAAATGTATGATTTAGACGTTGGTCAGTTATAAAATAAAGTATTCAGTTGGGAAGGTGGAAGCCAGTCGTGGAAATCTGAACCTAATTCTTTAGAACTTCAAATCTTCAAACAAAATTTCCAAATACTCTGCATTTAAATTAATAACAAAATAAACAGCAATAATTAATTTATTGTTGGAGTTGAGCATTTGCAAAACAATGCAAAAAACAGGGCCAGTCATGCAATCTGTTTCATACAAAATAGGAAATAATATTTTATTATTTTTGTGCCGAGTGATCATAATCCCTGTGGGACATATTACGAAAGTCACATGTGTTCCAAACATGTGCGGGGAATAATATAAAGTATATTGAGAAGAAGGAGTTGTAGAGCAGTACGGGAATATTTATTACATTCCACGATATATTGCAGACGCTAAAGCAACTTTTTATCATGAAACTACAAATTTATACTAAAATTTCTGTACTATATAAGTTACTTTACTGCTCTCGAATACCCTCGCATACTTAAGTATTGTACTACTAGGCGACACGGTGATTACTGATTTCCTAAGACCTTCATTCGACTGTGCTTATGCTACAAGGTCTGTGGCTGGGCTCCCGGTGCCTCCGTCGCTGACGCAGTGTCACGCGCGGGCGTCATGCGGGTTGCCGCCCGCGTTCTCTGCAGGCGCTCCCGGTGCGCTCGTACCGACAGGCAGAGGGACAGTTGCTGCCACACCAAGTTGAAAAGCTGATCACTAATATCCCCACAACCTTTCTAGACTGATCGCTCGGAGAAATGCGGATAGAGTGTGAGTATTCAGCATGGACTCATTCAGTATCATCTATTCAGTATTGGTTCTGCACGAACCATTCCCTTAGTACTAAATGCTACACACTGGTTGAATTTTCAAAGTAATTGACAGCTACCGAGGTACGAAGGAGAGAGAGTCCGTTATCCAATCGTAAGCTTTAATTTATGATTTCAAAACAGAATTGCCAAAGTTAATTCAAGAACTTATACTTCTGTACTGAGTCATTTGATAGTTGGAAGAGACCCTCTTCACTTCACTATTTTTATGGATTATTGTATCATCCTGAATTATCTGTTATTCTGTTGTTTTCATTGCATTTTTAGTTGTTTTTACTTTCTCGCCTTACGGATACTTCGTAAGAAGAGAAAGTTATGTATTAGTGCGCCGGAAAACGGTGAATTTTACCCAGAGAAACTCGGATAGCTGGGGTCTGGTAACAAAAAAGGGAATAAAACCTAATGCTAAATTTAGAGAAAAAACCTCTATCTCGTGATGTAGTCAAAATACATGTATTGTTGTAGTATGTACTTTGGTAGCACCACTAGTTTTGGGGTGTGTTAATTTTTTGTTACCGCTGCTACTCATGTTACTCTTGAAATGTCATTGTTGTTATGTTATATATTTTATTATTTCTTACAATAAGGCGAGTTTCATATGTACAATCGCTGTTGCTTCATTTTATATTGTTACTTAAAGTTTATTGTGCCATACAATATGGATTGGCAATATACATCGTAATGAGCAACATATTTGTCACAAATGAAGAACGACGCACGTGTCTTGTTTGCGGCGGCCCGGACTGAGCGACTGCAACCACGTGTATGTCGGGAGACTGCTTGGCAACACCGTGTCCCTACAGTTCCAACTGACAATCCCTTAGACATTTTAATTGGACTATAATAAGCTAAGACGTTGTTGTCGCTTGTACGAGGAGGCGACTGTAGAGGGGTCTCCGGACGCTGCGCGGGCGCGAAGGAGGAAGTCGCGCATTATGAATTCCACTTTCTCCCGCGCGGACGCGTGGAGTGGGGTGCACACTGCACGGGGTCCTCTCAACCCTTTGATGAGAGGTCTCTGAAGGGCTGTGGGTTTAAGGGCAATTATGATTAAGAATGTTATGAAAAGCCCTCCTCTTTCGCTTATCTGAATTGATTGAAAGATAAACGACCATTCTGTTAATATTTTCTGTCGGTCACATGCGTCGTTAACTCCTGTTAACATGCAATCCTACAGGTTCGTTAAGTGATCTTGTACCTACTTGTATGTTAAAAAATTCAACATCCTTAGCAATGTAAATAAACAACTATCGAATCATCGCAAGTCAGATGTTTAAGAAAATAACATGGCGATGTACAAAACAAATAAAATTCAAACAATTCAGAGTAAATGTAACTCATATTAGTTTTGAGGATAATTGTTGTTCATTTTAATATTAATAATACAATTAAAAACGTATATTAGTTAAGTTAACCTCATTTTCCTGGCATTTCACGAAATGAAACCCTTCTCTGGTAATCATATTTACTGTACATCTGAAGGTGTCGTCACTGGAAGTCGATGCGCCAATATTCACACCGAATTTCATTTCTTCAGGTATCTTTAGGTTCAGTAGAATTATTTGCATTAATCTTTTTTCGAACCACGGTATATGAAATTGTTTAAATAGATATCCCACATATTCTACAATAGATATTCTACAAATCCTACTATAGATATTCTACTATTGATAAGCAACACCTTACAATATCGTAGCAACGTGTCGCAACAACAGAATTCATTTGTTTACTATCGCAGTAATATCGTAAATATGCTCATAAATCGTGAGATTTTATGGTGACCGATAAAATGTTGAACATACCACAAAATTCTACAGTGTTATTATTGCAGAGGCCAAAAGTTAACTCATTTGTGAGTGTAAGTGCTTCAAATGACTTCAAATGAGGTTTTTTGAAAACTCAAAATGTTTCTTTGAAAAAGAGCTTCAAATTTCGCATTTTTAGTAGTACATAAACGCCATTTTCTTAAAAACATCTCAAAATTTTTCAAAGAAAATCACCATTTAGGACGCAGTTTTAGTGTTCTTTAGTATTCTAAAATGAGGATTTCCGTTCTTGCATTAGGAAACCGAAGAATTAAGAAAATTGAATAAAATGTACTTTGGGCGGCGATAGATGGCAGCTGGCATGATTATGTGGCAATTCCAAATAGCTAGCCCAGACCCAAGGAAATAGAAATCTAATATGGGAAGGTCTGTGCCATTCTGCAGCTCCACTAGTTAACTTTTGGCCTCTGCAGTAGTAACACTTATAACATTTCTAGGTATGTTAATAATTGCCAATAAAATAAATTTGGGAAATATATTTTAAATATTAGAAAAATATTTAATTTAAGTAAATATTTTTACAAAAGACATTGTTAGCTGAACAAATTAAATTAGATGTGCACCAGAGATGCGGATAAAATAGCATCGGAATAACGAATAAAACAATGAACAACAAGAGAAGCTATGACAAGATGAGTTGCGGGTATTGAAAAGTTAGGACGTTATGTCTCTGGATGGTGGAAGGATGCGAAGCCGCGGACAATAAAAACTTTTTAAAGTTGTCTTGAAAAAACAGAATGTGTTATGAATAGATCCAAATATTGTATATTGAGGTGATTGAATTTGTTTCTTTTGTTGATGAGTAAATTAAGTAAAGAAAAACGCGGTCAGTTTAAAACTTTCGTGGTAACATGGAAGAGTGGTATGCTGCAAGAAATGGTTCATGGACAACCCAAAACATTTTTTGGAAATATTAGTGTACGAGCAGGGACTGAATTCTCCTCGACTCATCGCCATGAAAGTAGTCCTTCATTGAAAGGGAAGTGCAGAAATTAAACCCCCTACAAATACATTAAGAAAATATTTAGGCCAAGAATGCCATTAGAAATATAAGTTAAATTAAGCCAGTTTTCAAAAATAATAAGAATAAAGTAATAATGGCCATCATAGGTTAGAGAAATTAATTTTATGTCAATCCAGAAAGAAAGAAAAGACAGTAATAAAATAACAAATTGCACCCGGTCCTTCTTGCTGCTGTAATATTAATTAACAAATGACGTGTTGTTATTTAAAAATTACACATTAGGATAAAAATTATGATTATTCAATTGCCATCATCATAAATATTATCATCAGGCGTAGCCTCGAAAGAGCGGATGATTTTCAGCACACAACGAAAAACACAGAGCAGTAGCCATGAGATCGTATCATAACGCCCATCATAATAAAAAATGAGCTAGCCTAATGCATAATTAATTAGATAAATAAATTAGAAGATATAATAAGAGGGAATAAAGGGAATGTCACACTACCAAATAGTGAAACTAAAAGACGATTTTAACGTACCGCATTCATTAAAGGCGTCTGTCCGTCCTCGAAATAATACGAAATACGAGTATACGCAGTAATGTACGAAGTGTGGAGCAAGTTATGTAGTGGCAAAAAGGCGATTTTTCGACACAAAAACTTCTAATGACAGGCACAGAATACGAAAAAGTCAATAAACCTTATTTGAATAGTTGAATGTTACTTCTTCTAACCCGTAAGTAACCAGAATCCACTTTTTTCTGGTCCTTGAAAACGAAAAAGAGCCAAAAATACCTCATGCATCTGTCCCTGCGTCCATTCGTCATGAGCGAACCACAATTTCACATGAACTACTCCAAGCAATTGTCAAAATGAATATTCCTTTATCGAAATGGGCTGGATGATGACCCAGCTAATTTGAAACGAATTCTTTGAATTTTGGGTGTACTTAATAATAAAGCCACTCGGTAATTTTCAAAATTTTCTCATAAACGACTGCAATTTTTTTCTTTAAATTTCTTGTACACTTTGAACGAAATAAAAATAGTATAGGTCGATTTTCACTGTTAACTCTGAATTTTCAAAAACTGCAAATGTTCTCAAAACTTTTCTGCGAAAATAAACCCAGAGTTGCGCATTTTCAGAAACGTTCAAAGAATATTTTTCCAAAAATGGCTCAAAGCCTTCAATTAAAATATGCGTATAAAAACTTATCACTCTTTTATGATATTCTCTGAATCGTTTTGATTCAATGATTAAGACAGCGAAAAAAATGGGAAGATATGCAAACGAATCTTTTAGGCGCCGATAAGTAGTTGTTAGGAAGAGCGTAAGAAAAAAAATACATCCCAGACTAACTGGATTAGGAAACTAACTGATACGAGAAAGTCTGTGCCATTATTTAGCACGATTAGTGACTTTCTACCATACTATTTATGTAGTGTAGGGGAAGTATTGTAATCCTGCAGCCAAAAACGCTGATTTTCGACAGAAAAACTCGTATTGGGCGTCCGTGATACCAAAAAAGTTGACAATTCTTGCTTCTGTATGTAGTAAATAATTTCTTCTAATACATTGTGTAGTCAGAATACACATTTTTTTAAAAAAAATTGGTTAACAGCGATAACTCTGTCCATCCGTCTGTCTGTGAACAACGCTAGCGGCTGAACCGTATAGAGGATATTCATCAAAATGGAAATTGCTCTCTCGATCTGCCTGATGTTGCTGGCCTTTGAATTTGTAATGGATGTTTTCATATTTCAAAGTACTTTACACGAGGCCTCAACCACATTTTCAAAATTTTCTAAAAATAGCTCTATGTAAAAAATTTGTTCGGCTCCTTCCAAGAAATACAATACTGGATGGTTAGTGCATTATTTTGTGCAATGAAAGTAATTGTGTATTGAAGGGTCTCTCAAAAACGGCTCAAAATGTTTTCTTTATAGTTTATTCTTAGCTACTGCGAAGTAGGAGCCTACGATAAATATGGGACAGGTCCGAATTTGATTGAACTCTGAATTTTCGAAAATTGCAAAAGTTACAAATAAAGTACTGATGACGCAACACCAGTTATTTTTAATATGAATAAACTGATTTGTACGCATGTGTTCACGGAATTAAGTTAGCAATTTTTCTAGAAAATATTTAACTTTTCTTATAATTTTGAATTACAATAAAAATATAATTTACCTTTATTTACAAGACACATTTCAGGTCGGCATTTTAAGATTATTTTATGCCAACAATTAAGAGCAGTACTTTATCAAAAGCAAATTATCCGAAAATAATACACAAAATGTCATGCGTCCGACGCTGAATCTTAGGGAAGGGACAGAAACATATATATTTGGTGAACTCTATTGAAATGAAACAACCGTTTTAAGGTTGATAATATACACTGCGAAAGAAATACCATTGATCAGATTAGTTTATTTTAAACTTTCTAAAAACTCAAAACTAGCAAAAATATGTCTATCACGTTGGCATTTGCTAATTGGAGCGTCAAATAATTTATTCAGTGACCCTTTACTCTTACAAGTACTTGTACTTACTTTCACTTTTCATAATCTTCACAATAACAATTTTAAATAAACTTCTTGTCATTATTTCGAGAATTGTACAGTCTTATCTCTCTCTATAAAACAGGATGTTGGTATGTATGTAAGAGGAAAACTCCAACACCGTTGGACCGATCTCCATGAAAGTTGGCACTTCTACGAGTTTTTTCTCCAAGAAGATTTATGTGTTGTTAATACTGTTGTAACTCCACTATATGGCGCTACATATTCACTACATATCCACTGCATATTCACCTCAAATGCAACCTGCAACACACTCGGCAGCATTTTGAATCTATATCGTTAAATAACGCCTAAACGAGGCATTCTAGGGTCTTAAAAACTAAAATTTTGAGGCCAAAGGCCTCATAATTACCTCACCTGCTCAAAGAAGTGCAGAATCTGCAAGTAAATGTGAATGAGAGGTGCACTGAGCGGCAGAGGCAGAGACAGACAGGGACAGGGTGAGCGAGGGAGGTAGGGAGAGAGAGACAGTGCGAAACAGAGATGGGAGGGGAAAGAAGGAGATGAAGGGTAGAACAACGTCTGCTGGGTTTTCCTAGTTTAAATTAAATTGACAGTATTCGACTCTTTCAACTAATTACACTAGTCTTCCACTCCCATGTAATTCTTTAAGAACTCTCTGTCTGTTGTAATTGTTTTCTTGAAATTTGTTGAATAGTTTGAAAATTTGTGCATTATACGGGAAGATTGGACTAATAATGAATTTAAAAATAAAAACAGCAGTATTAATGATGGCAATCGTAATGCTTGTTGCACACTACAACACTGATACTCACACATGGTTAGCATCCCACCAATGAGGGTTCTCACGCGGGCTGGATGACAGTAGGCCTCCCACTGCAACAGAGCAAAGGAATATGATAACGGCCAATGTACTGCGAATTGATTAAAAGTAAAGAAAACAGACAAAAATGGGAGTACATGAATTACTTCACGTTGTGTTTCTAATTTAAAAGTATGCATTGGCCTATAAATAATTAAATGACCTCTAAAATAACTTTTTCCAATAATGATAAAATTCCTTTTATGCATATTAATACTATCAGATTCACTTAATTACTTTGTGAAACAAGGTAAAAAATTTACATGTTGCTTGAATTACGAAAGTAATAAAAATTAGAATATGAAATATTTAGTTTAAACCGCATTTTGTAGATGCTGGGACACAAAAATCCGTGACAAGTCCTCACACGAGCATAAAACTTAAGATATTAATAATTATTAAGATACAATAATAATTTGAATCATACAATGGGGTAACTTCCAGGATTCTTCGAGTAGAAAACATGATTTTCAAAAAAGCAAATTTGGTAAAAACGAATCTCTCAGGAAGGCATCAAGGGGCTACACGTAGGGGCGTCCAGAGAGTGGGGTAGCTGGGGCAAACTACCACTTAAGTGAGACCCCCGAAAATTTAAACAAAATATATTTCCTTCAATACACTTTTTGAAAAAAAATATTTAACTGTACTTGAAATATGATTCACATTAAAATATATTAATAATTAATGATAATAAATAGGAAAACTCTATTGGAAATAAAGAGGTCCCTTGGATCTACTGCCCAAGGCCTCTTGATTTCCTCTGGGCGCCCCTAGCTACCTGTGCACCAAAGGGGCGACGTCGCGAGAGACTAAACCGAGCATCAAAACGGAAAGTAATATTAATTTTAACGATGATATTTAATGTATTATAATGGATCGTGGCAGCGTAGTGGTTGGGACACACGCTTGCTAACGTGAGGGACCTGGTTCAAATCCAAGCATGGCTAGGGATTTTTATCCGCCGATGACCTATTCAGGGCGATCCTAAGGTTCACTTAGCCTTCTTTCCAAATATTAATAAAGCCAGTAAATATTGGGTAAAAAGGTGTCCGGTTGAAGTATGACGCTTGCCACGCCATCTTCACACTCACTTCTAGACATACGGGCCTCTAAGAGAAACCCGGACCGAAACTTCTGGACATTCTTCTGTACAGGGGGCCTTGGAAGTGGGGATAAACAGGAAAAATGGCTGAAAAAGCAAGTTAATCCTGCAGCACTGAAAGTGCAAAGGGTAAAAAAAATTAATATATTATTAGTATTGTACCTCAGCTTCTGGATCAATGACCCCACCTCGATCAGGGTTTTCGTCCAGTTTTCCTGATCCTTTGAGCAAATGCTGAGATGGCTCCTTGTTTTGCTTCCGTACGTAAATGTAATTTCATTATCTGTACACGTCTTCCAGAATTCAGAGGGAAATATAATTATTAAAGTTATCGTTCTCCATGTTGTCGCGGCAGGAAGTATTATTTCTTCACGAAGGACATGATGAGGGATAAGAGCTCAAATCAGACCGAATATTTTGTTAACCATCCTTGCAAAAACCGCTCATTCTTTCTGCTGCCCGTTGAACGTGACGGTGATGCCTTCCTTGGAAGAATCGTCACCGGACCTGAGATTTTAATGCCTCCCACATCCACCTTACTCGCCCGATCTTGTCCAGAGCGATTTCCACACGTTTGGGCCAATCAAAGAAGCAATGGACGGGAAGAAGATCCATTCATGTGAAAAAGAATTCATGTGTCACCATAGCAGGGCACATGCAGTTTTTAGCTGTCTTTAATGTAAAATAAAATAATAAAAGGGAGTACCTACCGCTGCGCGCCTTGGGCCACTGCGAGGACGACATGAGGTGGCGCAGGCGCGCCCAGCGGTTGGCGCAGCTGCCGCGGTCGTAGCAGTACCAGCCACCTGCGCACACCACGCTGGCTCAGGGAAGCTCCGACAAATGCGGAATCCACAAAATGTTCTGCACTTTTATGCATTCTGCATTTTAAAATGATGATCACATGCATTTTATATATCTCATATATCTATTTGTCAATGCTGCAGACGCTATTGAAATTGACATGTACGCATACACATTTGAAGTGTGTGCTGTAACGATAATCAGCTTGGAAGTGACCATTTTTATCGGTGAAAAGCAACAATATAATAAAGTGGCACACTCGAATAAGCCATTTTGTGACGAAAACATGCAAACAAATAGTTTTAGAATATTTAATAAAACTGCTTTGAAGATCATCAAAGTTTATAATATTTGTTAACTTTTAAATCGTTCATAGCTAATATTATTACAGAAGTTGAATGTCACGTCGCCGTCGCTGTAAACTGTTTTAAAAGTATATTCATGTGTTGAAAATTTCTTTCATGCCTAGCTTTGTTCAAATATGTTCTTAGAATATCTGGCATTGGACTTACCAATACCTGTTAATGTTACTCTCGTTCAAAAATTCCTAGTACTCAATGGCCTTGTATATTAACTCCAAACGCAATATGAACTGGTAATACTGTAATTTCAAAATTATAATCGCTGTAAAAAGAATTCTTACAGGTATATGAATGATGCGGCAGCACAGATATATTTTTTACGTTTTGTTTTCTAATATGTACATAAATGATCACCGGTAAGCTGTTGTACTGCGTTATTCTCTAATGATAATATAAGATCATTCTCAATTAGTTCGGGAAATTCTGACGCAAAATCTTCTACAACTACATTTCATTCCCCTGAGTTGCTTAACACGTCATATTTTTGTCCCCTATTTTAAGATTTTAAAACTCCACAAACTCAGTCTGATTTTTGTTTGATACTTCAGAATATGCAACACATTATGCCGGGCGATATTCATTTAATTTTTGCTCGTTTGACAAAAATCAGTGTTTTCCAACCTCATGGAAGAAAATTATGGTGTCGTGGACTGAAAATAACTACGGAATAATGGGGTTTAATCATCGTCACCTGCATAAATCTATTTAGGTGGCATTGGTTAATGCCCGTTTTGCTCACAAGATCGCAGCGCAAAACACGAAAAAACACGTTTTTGGCATTTTATTGGATTCTTATGGCCGGATCGGAAAACAAAGATTCAGTTTCCCATCAGGAGACCGAGACGCGTTCAATGATACCTCATATGTCTCGATTGGTGCACGGGAGTGGTCAAGCCATCAGACACGGAACTGCACACACACGCACGCTAGAGGAGTTTACTCAAATACAATATGGGGATTTAAGGGTTGAGATGCGTTCTAAAACTATTTTAAGCGCTGGCTTTTTGATTTGAAGCACCTTGTTATTTCACGTCCAAAATTATTAATAAGAAAATCATACGATAGTTACTTTCTAGCCTTCTATTAAAAAAAGTATTATGATGCTGCAGCGGAAAGTGGCGATCTTTCGTAAGAAAAACTCGTATTGTGGGGTACTGTTATCGAAAAATTGGATTGATCTTGTTCCTATCCGTAGTAAACTACTTCCTCTAGCGCGCTGTGCCGGGATCTTCATTTTGTGGGCCCTTGATACCAAACAATTAGTTGATGACAATAGGCCTATCTCTGACTGATATCCGTCTGTGGTCATCATTCTCGTCGGAACCGTTCCATCAGATTCATTTAAAATTAATATTCTCCCGTCGATCTGACCGAGCCCAAGACCCTGCAAATTTGAAACGGATACTTCGAGTTTTACATTACATGAAGCCTAAACAATGTGTTCAAAGTTTTCTAAAAAATAGCTCCTCATTTTTTATTAATTTTTTATCGGAGAGAGCAAAGAACTTTTAAACGATGGCGCAGATCTCATTTTCGTTAAACTTTCTGAATTTTTGAATGTTGCAAAAGGGTAAAAATTGTTTCGGGGTCTTCTTACCATTACAACGTTGCAGACAACTATTTTCCTTAATGAAGTCCGAGCCTTAAAGACAGTTCTTGAAATAAGATTGTGTACCACTTTTCGAAAGTATGTGTAGTTTTCGCATAATTTTGTGTGAAATATAGGCAATTATAAATAGAAAACGGCTCTAATATTTTTTTCAATTTTTTCTCAAGTAGGTGAAAGCACACTAACGGCACAGTTTCCATTGTGTCCCGTTGTGTTCTCCGCAGGAAATGTTATTTTTGAAAATTGGAAAAAAAAGAAACATTGTAAAACTATAAAATCGATGGTCAAGTATTTTTTCCTCAATGAAATATCTTCCAAAAAATAGTTCTGTAAATAAGGTCTGTTAAACAAATATGAGTAGTTTTTGCGAATTTTTTTGCAGTGACATCAGGTTTTATAGAAATACTTTCTAAAAACGGCTCCAAATTTTGTGCTGAATTTAGTCACGAATAGAGAAAACTACATTTATAATTGCGCAGATTCAATTCACGTTTAACTTTATGAATTTTTGAAAATTGAAAACGTTACATAAAGTGCAAGAAAGTATGTATTGTTGTAGCAGCACTAGCCCGGTATGCTGTACAGCAAGAAAAAAATTAAAGAAATTTGTCAACAGAGTTGCAAAATGAAATAAATAAAACGGAGTTTGACTACATTTCGATTTCTTTTTTGTAAGCCCTTTGGGCAACTCCATCGTTTTCGTACACTGGCAACAAGAATGGTAGAGTCTAGTCACGAAAGATACGAATGGTTCAAATGACTACCGAAAGAGCTTTCCGTTATTAGATAGGATATTTAGACAGAAGTATTTTAATTCTCTCCGATGTGGTTTTGGCAACTTAAAGTATTAACACGTTATTTACAATGTGTGGAAAAAATATGCGAAAATTTCTATGCTAGAAGAAACATAACGGATGTGCATTTTTGAGCGATGCATTGCACAGTTGGTAATAAGAAGCAGATTACATTTAAGGTAGAACGTTAAAATAACATTTGCGTAGATATAAATGGGAATATGTTATAGCTATAAAGAATCGTAATATGCAATTTTTCAGATGCGCAATTAAGTTTTATTCCAGAGACACTTCATAAAAAGAACCAACCGAATTCAGTCGAATATTTATTTATGAGTTATAAACAGAGACAAATAATCTTGAATATTATAATTTAAAGACTATTAGAAATCATTCATACCAGTCTTTTATTCTCACCTTCAAGGAAGAGAATCCATCGCCGACTGCCGGGAGACTCACGGACGTAGTACCTGAACACACGTTTCAAGGGAGTTAAAGCCTGAGTTCGATCTGAAAATAGGTGAATTATTATTCTGCATTGTGCAGATCATTTGTATTTTTATTACATAATTTTTATTTGAAATATATTTGGATAAAAAATTTAGCCAATCTGATATTAATATTCGGAAGAAATGTAACAAAGTAAGATGAATTAAATCTAATATATATATATATATATATATATATATATATATATATATATATATATATTCGGATAAAGTAGTTTACTTAGCATTTCCTAAGCTGGCTAGTTTACAAAGCACATGAAAATTTACGCAATGAGTAAGAAAAAACCTGAACTATTTTATGTTTTTACCCTAAACCTTTTTATATCCCTTAATTTTTAACATTTTGTCTCTTTCATTCATCACTACATTACACTTAAATAAGATTGAATGATAAAAACTTAGAAAATGATTACATTGAACTTGATATCACTTGATTTTTATAAATGTTCTACGCAACGATCCGAATGTCATAGTTACCAATTCTACTGTGAAAAACTAAATATGTATAGATGTATTTTTTATCAGGAGACATTATTTGATCTCACACTGTTCGACAATTTAGCCAGAAAAATTTATCTGAATTTTCTGGACTTTTTATGTATGTTACACTTTTACATTTTAGATCTTGTTCCGAGAAACAAACTTGACGTCACTATTTTATTACATGCTTTGTTACTGATTCTTAACGTCAAACAATTTGAATTTCAAATTCGTAAATACCTTCAGAACTAAATGTTGCCTTTGGATGTACTTAAATAGGGGGCGTACCTTTTCTGAGAACCACAGGTACGGAATGTTACTGATAATTTCCTTCATTATTCTAGCTGTTTTCTAAGGATTTAAACACCTATTCATTAGTACTATTCGAGTAGATACTTAAGCGACATACAGTGAAATACCCTTCTTAACCGTCGCACACGGGATCGGGGTATGGTACAAAAAGAGTAGGATAATCAGAAGAACAATAAAAATGTATAAAAACGCGAAAGGAAATGAGCACAAACATAATATAATATCGTAATATTTATTATATATTGTTCTACAAACAATATATAATACTATCAATACACACCATTTTATATTGGGGAATTACAACAATGAGCCATGGTAAACATCCTATAGGAGTCGAGATTTAGGTTAAAAAGGGGGAGGGAAAGGAGGCAGGATATCTCGTGGTCGGATACGAAGGAGCAAATTGATTTAAAGGAGAACTGGAACGCTTTAATATTTTTCAGTCTATAGCAAATGTTTCAGTCTTTGTGAGACAGTTGTTTGAATATTTTGAAACACTAAATATTCCAATAGTAAAATACAATTATCGTCAATATATTGTTTTTATCTAAACAAATAAACACGAATTCATGCATTACATTTCACTCGTATGTTTCACTTTTATTTCAATTTTAATAGACGAATAACAACATCACATGGGTCATCGGAAATATTTTTTTATATTATTGTATACATTTAGGAGATACTTGTTCGTATATTTTAGTTTATATAATTTTAATTTGTTACTTTCCCGTATACGTAGGTATATATACGGAGTAATATACGTAGTAAAGGGAAAGCTATGTAATGCTGCGGAAAATCGATTTCGAGATGTTAACGGAAATACAGGTTTTGGGGTCCCCTGATACCGAAAAAGTGTTTTTTTCAAAACGTCTGTCCGTCCGTCCGTCCTTCCGTCCGTCCGTCCGTCCGTCCGTCCGTCCGTCCGTCCGTCCATCCGTCCGTCCGTCCGTCCGTGCGTCCGTCTGTCCGTCAGTCTGTGAACAACACTAGTGCCCAAACCATACGTGCGATTTCTTCCAAAAAGGGTATTCCCCGGTCGATCTGTGTTCACTCGAGGTGCCGTAATTTTGAAAAACTTTCTTAAAAGGGGGGTACTTTACACGAAGCCCCCGAACACTTTCAAAATTCTCTCAAAAACGGATCCAAATTTTTTCTTTAAATTTGTTGTAAGGATAAAGTAAAATACACTTATAAAGGTGGCATAGGTCTCATTTTCGCGGTTTACTCTGAATTTTCGAAAATTTCAAAAGTTTGATTTTTTCGGCGTCTTCCTACAAGTACAAAATTGAAGATGGAGGTTTTTCATCAATACAATTTGTTCTCCAAAGTGAGTTCTTTCATTAAGGACGTGTACATTTTTTGAAAACTATAATAGTTTTCGCGCAATATTGCGTGCAATATTTGCTATTTAAAAAAAATACAACAACATTTTCTCGAAAACGGCTCCAAACGTTTTCTTTAAACTTTTGGTAGGGATAGTGATAAATCTACTACATGAAATGACATAATCGTCGTTTTGCTCGTTTCTTTTGTTTTTTCCAAAAATTACAAATATGTAATTTGTTTTACTTGTCTCCCACGTCCGTAATATTTAGATTAGTGGCGATTCGTTCACATTATTATATTTTCGAATTCATGTGCTTTAAATAATATCAAGTAAAGTTTCTCGAGAACTAAACAGTTTTCTGTGAAAACTAGCTCAAATTTCCGCCTTTTCAGAAACGCTCAAACGCCATTTGCTAAAAAATGACTCGAAATTTTTTCTTCACATTTGCCCAACGGATAGTGCTAACTGCACTCTTTAATACGACGTTAAGTTCAATTTGGTGTATCTTTTGTTTTTGAAAAAATTACATACATGCAATTTTTTGAAATGAATTTGAAAATTCTATGATCTTATTTGCGTTTATGTCCGTTTTCAAAGAAGTCTCCTCCTGTGTACGATTTTCGTGGTCACACTTAGTTACTTGCATTTGTAGCTCAGCGTCATTGATAAATTGCTTCTACATTGGTAAATTGAGAAAAAAATATGCTTTAGAATGAATATTTTTTATTTCAAATATTCTAATTAATCAGTAAAATGAAGCTAATTATCCTGGAAAACTGTAACCCTCACTTGAAAACATAATTTTCTTTATTAAAGATCGTGAAAATAATTGCAAAGGAAAGCCTACAGGAAAGCCCTTCAAAGTCGATTGGCACGTCCCAAAGCCTTTTTGCCTCGGACCCTCAGGCGCACACAGATGGCGCTGCGCCGCTGGATTTCCCGCGCCTTTCTCAGATTACGCTTCCACGACTCGCACACAAATACGAGCCTTTCATCGATTTCATCTTACCGCGATTGCCAATTTTTCGTAAGAGAAACATTACCTCTTAGACTAGCTAAATGTTTTTACGAGGTATTTATTTCTTAAGGTAAAATGATACTCGTGATTTTGTCATTCAATTTTCGTAGTTACAATTGAACCCAAGACAATCATCTCATATTAATCTCTTAAAGATGAATTTCTTTCATATTCGTAATTATGAAAATTAATATATTATATACGCGGAGATTTCATTCGTTTCTATGGCAGAACTTTTTCAGTTTGTCGCTTAAATAATATTTTATGGTAATGTGTAAAATATTTTAGCAAAAAATTAAATACGAATATGCGGATTTTCGGCTAATTGGAAAAAGGGCAGAAATAGGAAAAAGCTATACTAATCATAGAAAAATCTTAAATACATAAAATTGAGTGTAACGAACGTCAGTTACAGGAAACTAAATACTCTACGATTTACATATATGAAAACCTGCAATTTATATTATGTACGAAGGATTATTTTCATTCATTTTTTCTCTCTAAAGAGTTTCCGATAATTGTATTTTAGAATAATGGGGAGCCGGGTTTTTATTGGTAATTTTTAATCCTTCTGTATTACGTGTTAAATATTTTTTCCCCTCAGTAAAATAATGTTACCAATAATTTTACAATTACTGTAATACTGAAAAGTATTTGCTGACAGAAAATAGCTTATGGAAACTAAGGTATAAGAACTTTTTCGTATTATGTACTATATTTACTTAGTAATGCACTCATTTTGTATTCCTTCTTTTTTCCCTTGATTTAAAAATTAAACAGCGCAGCGAACTAAATTGACAGTGTAACTAGAGTACTTCATTTAGAAGTTTTGAAGATGTACGAAAGAGTTTCACGAAATCTCGCGGATGGCAATACCAAACAAATTTTTAATTTATTAGAACGTTTTGGTTCCTCAATACCGGTCCGTCAACGGACACTTTAATTTAGACCTATTTCCTGGAGAAATATTACAAATATGCTGAGTATGATTTCAAGCTTTGGTGCTGTGGGATACCTCTTTTCTATCTTCTTTCTCTTAAAATGACTCATCGGTACGAGATGTCGCTCTTTCGCAGGCAGAAGACGTGATAGTTCTGGGAGAAGTAGACTGTGATAACGCGCCAGTGACTTGCTGGCCAAGGTTCGTTGATGCAATGAAGTACTCGACTTATGGACGAAATACAAATCAACACATTTCCATCTGGTTTTCAGAGAACATGATGTTTACAAGGTGTTTCAGAGATGAGAGTTTTAATATCTTGAACAATAACATAAATAGAATAATGTTAAGAAACGTCTGAAAATATGATTAAATAAATGCGAAATTTTCAGATGGAGGATGTACCAATGAATTTTCTCAGTTATTAACTGACAGTGATGTGTTATACATGAATAATTTTAAATGACAAGTAAATATTGTCTTGGTTGTTGTTGTTGTTAATGTAGTGGTTCCTATATCCATATTTAAAAATTATTTGTCGTTGTCTTTTATTTGGATTTTTATGGGTGAAAATGTCCTTGTCCTGCGCCGACATAACTTCCTGACGCGGAAGTGCGCAAGGAAAAAGTCATTATCTTAGCAACTCAAATGCTTTCTTGTAATCCAGAATTAAAAAGGCCCTTTTTCGTTGCAAGAAATTGTTCATAAAATGAAATCTAATGCTCAGGTCATGGCGTATTTGTCGTTCGTGGTACGAATAATTTAATAATAATAATTTCAAAAGTATATAAAAATTTGTTTTGGGTAATTCTTTGGTGTATTGATGCAAAGTGAAAAGTTGAGTAACTGTAAAAATAATTGAACATTTCTTGAATTATATCGAGATACTATAGTGAAAATCCTAACCTATTTGTTTCTTTCCCTTGTATTTCAAACCGTTTTTAAAAAAGACTGATTTGTTTTTACAGCCATTAGGCATGGAGTTCGATTCTTGCAAAGTTTGGAAATGATCTTTTTTATTATCTTCTTTATGCTACCAATTTTTAAAGCGTTCTTTTCAATGATCGGTGCTTTGTAATTCCAATCAGTTGAAGAAAAGATCAACCTTGAAAAGACAATGGAAAAAAATCTCACATTCTGATCATTAATATTGACGTTTGTTCCTGTGTCCTTCGTGTCAAGACCATAAGACAAAGAATAATCAGAAAATGGAGAAGGAGAAGAAGAAAAAAGTGAAGATGAAGGAAATGAAGAAGAAAACTAGGATGGAGATGGAGTAGAAAATTAAGTCAATGAAGAAGGGGAGGATGAAGGAGAAGAAGACGAAGGGGAAGATACAGGAGAAGAAGGAGAATGTGGAGGAGAAGAAAAAGGAGAAAAAAGAAGTTGAATTTTGAAGAACAAAGCTCAGTAAGTATTTCCGTGTAGCTGAGGACCGTTCGGCCGCGCGCGCTGCGCCGCTGGGTCGCGAAGCACGTGTTGCCGCCGCGAGAGCGCGCCGCGGAGGTGCGTGGAGGGGCGGGGCCGCGCGAACGTGCCCAAGAGCGCTTGTGAGCGGCGCGGAGCAATTTCCTCGCAGGCCGCGGGTGCCGCCGACGCGTGTTCTAAAGTGGCGCGTCGCTTTCGAGGGCTGCCCCCCCCCCGCGCGGCGCGAGAGGCAATTGAGGATCTCGACCGCGGAGGACGGCCGCGCCGCGCGAAGCACCCAGAAGAGAGCGCGCGGGTTCATTACGAGATGCCTTGACGTTCGAGGCTGGGCAACCCACAACGTGGACGCCAGGCGTGTCCAACTGCCCGGCGCCCCTGCGTCCCTGCCGGCATAGGCAGCTTCCCTTGACTTTGCTCTATTTTCCCCTCCAAATCCAGAAAAGGATAAATGAAAGCGTCGCCAAGAGGGTAAGTTACACGCGTAAGTTAAAGCGTCGCGAGGCGTGTAACAATGGCTTCATACGAAAATATGCTTGCCATGTGTGTTCTATCAAGTAACCGAGATTTGCATTATGTTTACATTCTTTACTATTTCATGTTTATTTGCTTTTTAAATTCTACCTTGTATAAAAATGTTTGCCGATGGGTAAGAATGTGTTTGAATGGAAAATTCTTACTTAATTTTTATTTTGTGTTAGGTCTTATTAAATCATTAAATTATTTGTTGATGTGTAACAAATAAACAAATTTCAAATATCAATGTGTAATAAATAAACAAATTTCTAAGATTAGTTTTCGCTTAAGGACTGACTGCTCTTTTAACAGGCAAGAATCTTTGTTAAATCTCCTCATTTGAACGTGGGAAATTAATGCAATTTTTACACTCATAAGTAAAGACAATTAAAAAATCATGATACTTAGTATTCAAAGTGCTTAATTTTGCTCTTAATTGACAATTTGAAATCTGTCTGATGTATTATTACATTTTTAATGGATATTTAATTTTAATGGATATTTTCTTTGCTTTAATAATAGTGGAGGAAATGAGAATTAATAGAGCTTTAGGCCAATAACTGTCAACCAAATTCTCTCAAACATTGCCCTGGGACAGTGACGTGCTGCCATCTGGAGCTACTGTAGAACCCTTACTTTTTAAATCTCGCACTAGTTCCTCTAGACGCAGGGCCCGCGAACTCGAATAAGCTAGTTACCTTGCTCGCGACCTTGGAATGCCTGGTGTACGCACATGACGAGGTAAACACATTATAGCTTCCTGTGGTGCAATTTTCAATGTTGCCAGTTTTTATGGGTACTGTTGCCAGTGCAAAAAGTATCTTTGAGAAATAATGTCCGAAATATCTCTGAAAGTTACACTTTACGGAGCAACAAATCAAAATGTGTAAACTTCACAATTCATCTCAAATTAGTTTCAAGAAAATTATTAATATAGTTTTAACTTTCTGAACATACAGGAGACAAATGTCGAGTCAAAGAATATGAATTTTTTTAAATGAAGGAGAAGTATAATTATCGATTCAGAAAATATTAAATCTAGTGACATGGGCCCTTATATGCATTACAGTGTGTCTTGAAGTTGATATGTTTGATCTATTACTGCCGTAATGTTGTTTTTAAAACATAATATTAAATTAAATAGTTAAAAAAATGATTGTACAAAGCGATACATTGAAGAATACGCAGCTGATTTTTGGCCTAATCTATAAAGTTGATGTACGACCAATACGTAGTACTCCGACGTCTCATATTTATGGCACGGGATATTCTACCTCTTTCTAAATCTATCTGTAACTTGCAAATTTCATTTAATTGTTAATTTCTTTGTTTTAACGCACATGTTACGATGATCATCCGTATTTCTATCTTTCTTTTCTAAATCAGACGTAACCAAGTGAAAAAAATTGAATTGAATGGGAGAACATAATTTATTGTCAACATGGTGAATTAATTGGGACAATTACAATAATGATTAAAGATTAGGTTTTAATCTTCAATCATTTCTATTCAGTGCATTTGAGAGTGATGCTATTAATCGTAATACTTGGTTATTGCTTATTTGTTAGTCAACAAAATACGTATACAATATAAATTGACTTGTTTTGATTTTGTGGATCTCCGGCCATTCTGGTTCTCTGCACGTAAGTGAATTGTAGCCCGTATCACCTCCTTCGGAGACATCGCGTGAGCGAGCGCGTAATCTTACAACGGAAGCCCTCGCACAGGACACAGCCGTGAAGCCCCCGCACAGTAGGTGTATCTACCCATCTGCTCGGGCGAAAGTGCACTTTATGACTCTTCGATCGATGGGGTATTTATATCTCCTAATTTTGTGTTTGAAGAACTACAACGCATGGTAAGAGTTGATATCATAATACTGTTAATTATAATTATTATAATTAATATTTTACTGAAACACGTTTACGTAACAGTTTTTAAAAGAACCCATTAAGATTCTGAAAAACCATGAAGGTTGAAATTTACGTTCTTAAGAAAAAAATGTAACACATAAAAGTAAATTTAACGCACTCATGTTAGTTTCAAGGAGATGTAGATAATTTTAAGATGTCTAAAGACACAATAATTATTGAAAAAAATATCGTTGCTAACATTGTTTAACGTGTCTTGCCATTCTAATTAGGACAGATGTTGGCAGCTCCACTCTTCGACAACGTTGAAGGTTCAAAACTTGTGAAATTCATGCATGTTTTCGCGTTGATTTTGAGGTGTTATTGACAAAGTTAACCCAACCGTATCATAATGTATTTCATAATTCATCATTTTCTTATGTTTTAAAACATTACTTCCAAATATCCATATCGGTTTTCTGCATACTTGGTAACACTAGAAGAAAAATGTGTTCGTCCTTTTTGTTTGGGAATATTTGACACTGTGACACATTTGACAGTACAATTTCTCGCCAACAGAGGCTCTCGAGTGCTCAGAAAAAGTCATCCCCCAGTACATGAAAAGCCGTCGTGGAAGCCACTGGCTAGTTCGTAACAGTAGTTTACATTTTTTTCTGACGGTGGAAGTGCCTTTGTTTACAATGTGCCAGAGAAGTGCTTCTAATTTGAAGTGGTATGTAGAATTAAAATAATCCTTTATATACAATTGGTGAATGTGAAAGGAGCATGTAGATGTAGTTTATTAGCAGTGTAATATTAAAAAAAGCTAATTATAAAATTGCCAGTTGCAATCGATTAAGAATGAGAGCGGAAATCATTTGATTGATAAACTTTGAATGACAAGCTGTCCTTGGAAGAAAAGTACTGGCGGCCGTACTCTTTCGCTGTAATCTTTAGAATATTTATAGTTCTAAATAATTGCAATGGCTGTTAACGTGTTACTTCTAAAGAGAAATACGCTTCAAATTGCAGATGAAAATTTACAGTTGTTTTATCGAACATGCGTAACAATAGTATATTATGCAACTGGTTTATAATGTGAAGCTTTATTGAATGAGTACGTGGTTTGAAAACAAGCGATGTTAGAAATGAGTTTTCAAATTTGTACGAATGCAATAAGGAAACATTATAAACGAGTTGCATACGCTATGTTTTTGTCTAATAGCTTTATAAATTTATAAGACATAATTATTCTAGCGTACAACTGAGGTTAAAGACAATAAATAAATTTTAAAAATATTATAAGAGACATTTTGGAAGCAATTTTATTGTAACGTCACAGGTATTGGCGTAAAAATATCTGTGCGTAAAAACGGTGGTCGGCTTACTCCAATGATTCTCTCGCATCGATTGGCGGAATGTGTGACGACGCAATTATTGGTGCCATAAACGGCAAATATGCCTTAATCTGTGCAATAAGATATTACTTTATGAACGATTTATTGTAGCGAAAGAGGTCGTTCACACCCTGAATTTAAGTTTCTGTAACGAAGTCGTTTATATTTTTAAAATATTCTGCTTCTCGGTGAGAGTTCGGGCAGTACCCATATATCACGACTGTATGGTTCGAATCGTGGAGGGAGGAATGTAGAGAGACATGTACACTAGAGAATGTAGGTTTTATGAAATTGTAGCGCTGTACAAATGAATGTCATGCAGAACTATTGCATTGCAAGAGATACCGATGAAGCCATTTACAAGTCAGCTAATTGTAAACGAACCCAAAAATAGAGTGCATGGACATAACCTTCAGTTATGTTGCTAGCAGTAGCCAAACAGAGGTCAAAGCGATCCCTTCTTGTAGAAATCGCTCTAGACATGCTGGGGGAACACCGCTGCTGAAGTTCGCATCGAACAATTCTGAACCGTCACTCAGCCTGAGCCGAACAGTTATGGGTCCTCAATATTCTGTACCGAAATCTCGATGCGCGAATGCGTGCAATGAAGTACGTGTTAACTTGCCGAAACGCGGCGAGATTTGTTTCTGCACATAAATCGACCCAACAAATTGACGATATTAGATTGTTCATTTTAAATTTGTGAAGGAGAGGATGTATTAACGCCGTGTTTTCTCGAGGTGGTCTCGCCGCTTTTCATGTTAGTTTCAGGGAGTTGTTGACAATTTTAAGATGTGAAAATACAAAATAATTACTTAAAAATGATATCGTTGCTAACTTTGTTTAACATGTCTTGCCATGATACGTGCATGCTCTGGCACTATTTTGAAAAGTTTCACATAAAATTTGTTTTTTGTATAATGTATACTTCTAGTTAATAATGAACGTAATATATTAATGCAATATTTACAACATGTATTCTGTTCTGTTTTCTCAAACGCGTAAGACACTAGATTTTTTCGCTACCCGCCGGTTACAAGAGATTAGGGGATGCCACACCCGGACCTTCAAACTCAGTAAGAAGTTAAGGGCCGAGTTATCTGCTTCTTCTGAACTGATTTGACACGAGATGGCGCTGAAGTTTTTCCATAGAAGCAATTGAAAAACTTATTTAACTACTAATTTAGTGTAATGTAGCCTGAACTGATTTGACACGAGTTGGCGCTGAAGTTTTTCCATAGAAGCAATTGAAAAACTTATTTAATTCCTAATTTAGCGTATCTAATTTTACAACATTTGGTAATGTCGTTGCTCTTGTCTGGTGAATAGGTAGTTTGAGCCAGTAAACCGTCATTCATTCTTTTAATTAATTAATTCTTTCATCTAGCGAAATTAATAAGTTTGGCGCTAATAGAAATAATAATACAAAGCCAAGTTGTGTTGGACCGAGTGACTTCACAACTTCGTGAGTTATGAAACTCTGATAGACATTCATACGTCAACTAATTATAATATGTAAAACGAAGAAACATAAAATAGGGACGTTTAGAAAACTACAAAAACAAAATTAATACTACGGATTATTATCGGGTAGTTTATAAAAAGTCACATGTATCCCTCTAAGAAGAAGATAGGGAAAATAACTTTTTATACATTATTTAAAATCTACTATAATTTTATTCCTACTACACATCAGTGAAAGTGATACACGCCTAAAAAGTTTTCTGCTCGCCAAATTGATATTTACTGAAATTTTTGAGAATGCGACTTAAAATTATTCTTTTTTTATTGTTTACAAAGTGACTCGTTGAAAGGCAAAAATCTCCCACAGAATTTAATAAAAATATGGCTAGTAAGAAGCGCAATATAAAAAATTACATCGTGTAAGAAATAATGCATAATAAGTACACTTACCTTAACTCCGCGTTAAGTAGCTAACGGGAAGGTAAATACTCAATTCAATTGCTACTTAATTAGGCACTCAATTCCCGCGTGCAATTCACGCCTCTATCATCGTCGGCAGCGCTCACATCTAGTATTCGAGCGAACGCAAGTTTGCTCTTCACCTTGTCGCCGCTTGGAGCTGAAGCGCAAGGCGTTTTGGCGCACTCACCCGGCCGGCGTGCCGTCATTGCAGGTGGCGTTGGGCGCGTTCAGGAAGACGCGCCGCAGCCCGCCCTCCGCCGCCGTCGCCGCGGGCGGGGGTCGCGCCTCCAGCATCTGCCACACACAAACACTCAATTCGAAATGGAAATAGTAAGCGTACATTGACAAGTAATAAGATTTCATAAATTTAAAAGGTTAGCAGCCGAGATGACAGGATTGATTGAATGATTAATTAGTGATTCCGAGCGCGTCATCTAGCAAGGATATTATTCCCGTAAGTGTGGTACATGTTTTGTCGCCTGAGGTGGCGATGATCTTCCCCTGTTGGATGGCGAGATTCAACGCGGACCTACGTCGACTTGAGGGAATTTTCATCATCCAGGTATTTCCCACCAGCGAGGAACCGACCCAGCCGGGACAATTGTATGCACCCGACGTGTCTTCCAGCAAGTGTAGTGCAAGTGTGTGCAAGTAAGAGGTGAGGATAGGAGAAGGAAGGGGAAGGAAAGATTGCGCGCGTTCCGTGGCCAGTTTGTTAGGGTACTGCTCTGGCATTCGCCTTGTGTTGATGGGAGAAACCACGGAAAACTACCGATCAGAGCAGCCGTCTATTAGAATTATCCTCTACACAGCGGCTGAATTCGACCTAGCGGTCCAAGCTAGTGTTGAAATTTATACCACCTTCGGGATTCGAACCCTAAGACCTCCCGGTCAGAGACACTGCAGTGACATCAATTGATGCCCTGAGCAACCTTTGCTAGCGCAGGAAGATAGTAGAAGAGGTTTATAATTTTCATGGGCGAATAGGACATATTTAATCTGGAGTCACGTCCTTTATTCATTTATTACCATGATGTAATCTAACGCGAAAAAAGTTCACTTGAATTTAGTAATAGTCAGTACTCAAAAAGAAATACTTTTTCATTATTTTAGACTTGTTAAGGATTCGTGTAAGTCAGATATTTCGAATTGTCTAAATTATTTTTGGCATAAAAATAAACTCTCCAAACTATATACACATTTTTTATTTCACTAGAGAATCAAAACAATTTTTATATTTTCGAGATGAAATAATTAAATGACACTATAAAATGCGAAAATTAGTAAATACCCACTCAGGTGAATCGTTCTTCTTTACTATAAAAAAGGCAATTGATGATAAGTAAACTGTTAATTGTACCAAAACGAGTGATTGTGACAGTGAAACTAACACAGTATTTTTCAGGGTATTTCGTTATTTGCACGAGAGTAGTTGCAAAATGAGACCCATTTTTCAAATTTCATCCACGAGCAGGTGCTAAAGGGGTCAATATTCTAATGAATAGTCAGAGGTCCAAACGTTTTCTTTCTTTTCGTACGTTTCTCAGCTCTCGCTTCTCCCCCAATTATCGTCGCCTCGTTGAGATTTTCTAAGTCAACGGAGACCGGCCATATGAGAATGGGAGATCTACTCAACGCCCATCCCGCAGAACCACTGGAGAAAGATCAGGATGGGGATGGAAGAATCGTGAGCGGTCCTTGCGTGGTTTGCATAAGGTACCGCTTCAGTCGGAACTCCAATCTGAGACATTCTTCACAACGAAGCTTTAGTTGAGAGCTCGCAAGTGCATGCACCGGATTTGGAGAGTTTTTATAGGAGCTTTATATAACAACTTTTTGGTACAAAGAAATTCTCAACATTTCATTTTCTTAAATATGTTGAGATTGCTCTCTTGTTACATTTCATTTTAGTACGTACACAAGAAAAAATAGAAATCTCTCATCAGATAAAACTCAATGCATCAACCTGATGTCACTCCAGTCCCTCTGCCGGGAGGTCCTAGGTTCGAGTCCCGACGGTGGCAGGATTTTCGACACCCGCTTGTCAGCTAGGTCGAATTCAGTTGCTGTCTGGAGGAGAATTCTAGCGGTCGGCTGCTCTGATCGGTTTTCCTTGGTTTCTCCGATCAACACCAGGCGAATGCCGAAGCAGTACCCTAACAAACGGGCCACGGACCGCGCGCAATCTTTCCTTCCTCTTCCTTGTCCTATCCTCTCCTCTTACGCGCGCGCGCACACACACACACACAAACATACACTACACTCCCACACATGCCGGGAGACCGGTCGAGAGCTTACAGCTTATCCCGGCTGGGGCGTTGCCCCGCTGGTAGGAGATACTTGGTTGAGGGGAAATCCCCGCTAATCGACGGTAGGTCGGCGCCAGATCTCGCCATCCAGCGGGGAAAAGATCATCGCCACCTCCCGAGAAAAACACACACTACATTTACGGGTCTAATGACCTAGGTAGTTGACGCGCCCGAAAACACGAAGCAATCAATCAATCAAAAATGGCTCCAAATGTTTTCTTTATTTTTTCTCATATAGAGCAATGTATGCTCATAAAAATGGCGTATGTCGATTTTCGTTGAATTCTGTAAATTATCGAAACCTACAACATTTTAACTTTTTCCGGCGTCTTCCCGATAACTACAACATGACAGATAAATTTTTTTCCTAATGAAATATACTCTTCGAAATTAGATTTTTAAATAAGATCACGCATAATTTTATGAAATGTGAGTAGTGTTAATGTAATTTTGCTCCAAGAAAAGGGTATTTTCTCAAAAATGGTCATAATTTGTTTCTTTAGACTTTTTGAATATTAATATTATGTAACAGTTACAAATAATGTGAGAAAGTACGTGCTGTGGTAGCATCTCTAGTTTTGATTATCGACTTTTAATAACGATATGAATTTCGTGGGTATAATGAGCAATTTAATATGATACGTATTCAACGCCCACTTCTTAAATTACGTCGTTGAAATAAAATTAATTTTATAAGAACGTAATTGAAATACGTCTAAAATATGCTAACTTGCTTAAAATGAGTTATACGTTAGTTAATTTAAATTGACGAGTAACAGAGTTGCCTCCAAAACTGCTGAGTTGTTTACAAGCTATGATAATGTTCAACCAATCAATCATCAAGAGAGCCAATTATCTGAAAATGTCCGGACATAATTTTGTCGAGCTGAGAAAGTAAGGGTCTGTTTCTTTCCCACCTCTTTTCCATGAAATTAGAAGCAAATTAAAACAATTTTCATTTAATTTGTTTTATATTAGATATCTTCTGCGTTAAAAATGGAGGGCGATTTTCAGACCATCCCCAAATTCATTCCGTAGCGCTCCTTAGCAGTTGTCAAGGTGAAACTGGCTGCTAAAGGAGTGAACGACGAAATAATGTTTTGCTCCATAATCTTCAAAAAGGAAATGGTTCTTTTTCTCAAAGGATAGGGTCCATTTCACTTTAAGTAAATATAAGATAATACCATTGACAAAGCATTGACTAATACTTCATGTCATAGATACAGTACTGATGTTGACAAAATATTAAATTTTGTTCTTGAACATATCTGTCGTACTATATAAGGTAGTACATAAATAAATATGGGTCTACTATAATAAAAGCGAATATGTACGACAGGATAATATGCTATTATACGCTGTAGTATAAGCGAATATGTACTGAGAAAACATGCACTATTTGCGCGAATATTTCCAAAAGATATTTCATATGTCAAATATCGTATTAAAAAAGACATTCCCATAACATTGCTAAGAGTAATTTTAGCGTAATGTTCAAAGTGATTCATAGCCTACTTTCCACATTTTGAAAGAATTTGTGATTTTATTTAATTTCAAATATTTGTGTCAGTATTTTAACTCACAAATTGTACGTGATTTGTACATAGAGAAATCTGAAAGCAATGCAGCTTATTCAGATTATCATTTAATGTTTTTGAAAGTATTATTTGTCGTATGCTAAAAGTAACGAAAAGTTATTAAAATTAATTTGAAATAATTTCGGAAACTTGTTAGATCTACACCCGGACACCGACTTTCAGAATACGAGCAATCTCAAACACGAACTTCAAAGAAAATCAGGAGCTGACGTTCAAAATCTTTCTACACATCAAATTGTGGACACAAACGCTCGTGTGTGCCCGGGCAAATAAAACGGACGGACAAAACTCATAATTCCGAGCGTGTGTGGTTCCTTTCACCCCCTAACACCGTTTATGAAAAAAAAGACTACTAATTTATATGGGAATTACTGCGTGCTATCAAACAATAGAATAGAAATAAAATACATAAGAACAATTTTAAAGATTTTTGTGTTGTAATTTTTATAACACAAATTTATTTGTAATTTGGGACAGAGATCGTTAATGACCTCCCATGTCGTTTGAAGTAGGACAAACTTCTGAGAACCATACTCATGAAAACCACACTCCGTTTATGTAAACGTTCCACGCGGAAGTGTACTGTGTTTCTGTTATCTCTAGGAAGTCATATTTCTGCGAAAGTCCGATATAGGTCGAGGAGTAACCGGTTAATTTGCAAATTAGCCGAGAGCGATGTATGAATAAAGATACACGGATCATTTCGGACTTCACCTTGGTAATGATTGCATTAGCCACAGAGCTGTGTGTAAAGTAAGGTGATTGTCAGAGTGTAGAGTGTCTTACGTATTCGCAAAGGTACTTTGGCATACAAATGAGTGGGAAATAAATTTTTTCTACGTAAATCGCGAAACTTGAAGATTAGAGCATTGACGCCTACTCGGAAATGAGAAGCGAAGCGTGTGGTGAGGCTTATCGCGAGGCTAATGTTAGGTTAGGTCAGTGGTGTCAGTCTTCGTGTGGCAGTGGCACGCGTCGTGGCACCGTAGCATGCAACAATCTTCTCTGCGCAACTAGCGCCGGGAAAGGAAACTATTAGTAACCCCGCCGTTTTACAATAGGGATGGCGTTGTCTCTGGTGGTGAGGAAATGAACTACGTAAAGGGGCGATTTCGTCGTGGCACTCGTGCCACAGACTCCCGCTAGTGGGATCGACCTTGACAACACTGGGTGAGGTGGCATCGTATAAATTAAAGTTTAAACTGAAACAGTGACATTCGAGACTTTTCTCCCAATAGCCTTAGAAATGTCCTTCAAGCAGTCTGAATCCTGTTTAAAACACTTTACCTGCTATTCGTCGTATCGTACTTCATCTCCACTAGCCAACTCGTGCTGGCTAACTCACAGAGTATTGGTTTTAAAATTTCCCCAGCCTAGAATTATTAGACATTTTAACATCATTTAGCCTTTTGTTTGTTGTTGATACTGCCTGTCCTCGGTAAATCCCACTGCCTTTTTACACTCTAACATGACCCTAGTCTCCGTAAAACGGTAATGACCCGTAATGCCCAATACGGCAAGGAACCCTCTGCATCTTGTGAGCACGTGTAGGCTCTTGATCCCTTTTGCAGGTAGGGAAGTTTGGTGACAGTTTAGGGGGAGCTCATATAGGTGTTGGCCGATTGTGGAGCTATAAGAGTATACCCCTCCCGACAGTCTCCACAAACCATTCGGCAGGGAGAGAACTAGGAACGAACGGTATTGAAGATGCTACGCCATGGTTGGAACAGGCCCCATCATTACACAAAACCAAAGCAAAAGTTCATGTCCTAGGCGGGATTTGAACCCGCGGATCCCACAGTTCCGCGTTCGAGGTCTCGCAGCAAATTGACTTAGTATTAAGTCAGCTTCAGACACCTGGCATTACGGCGAGTAGCGAACGACTGCTCGCCCAATCCGAAGAATCCGAGGTGCTTGGCGCATGTTCGCTTCCTTTGACGTGTCCAAATGTCCTACTTGCTGCGGGTAGGGCAAGCATCGAATGTTTGGCGCTCGGCAAATAGCAAGCCTTTCAACCTCACTACTCGGGATTCGGCGTGCAATCGCTTGGCACTCACCAAATACCGACTGTTTGGAGCCGCCTTTTACCACTGGTTCGCGCGCTAGCACTTGGTGGATTCATTCGATTTGCTCCACTTTCTGTATTTAACTTTCCAGTAGTGACAAAAACCCTAATACTATTGCCCGGTCAACTGTAAAGTATTGATTGTGAAAATACCGGTATCTCATCATCGCCATTTGGGAGTATCTTCAAAGGTGATACACAAAATTATTAAGCCTCACAATTTTATGTGTTACCATTTAAGAAAGCTCTAAATTCCAGCTGTACATTGAATATCTTTGATCTTATTGACATGTTTGAATCAATTAATTTAGACTAGTGACCGGCAAAGATGGCCCAGAGCATTAACTGATCCACGGAACGCACGCGACCTTTCCTTCCTCTTCCTTGTCCTATCCTCATCCCTTACACACACACACACACCCACACACTCACATGCACTACTCTGCCACACTTGTCGGGAGACCTGTCCGGAGATCAGAGCTTGTCCTGACTGGGGCGGTAGCACGCTGGTGGGATATACCTATTAAGGAAACATCCCAGCAAGCCGACGTGTAGATCAGCGCCGTATCTCGCCATAGGGTAAGACCACATCCACAGACAACGATAAACATGCACTACACTTACGGGACCAACGACCTTTCCAGTTGACGCGCCCAGAATAACTAATCACTCAATCAATCGAGAGGTGATTTTTTACATTCCATACTTTACCGTTGACACGACAATATTATTTTCACTTGTTACATTACTATTTCGCCGCCCTATTCTCCCTGTTTGAGGGCGAGGGGGCGAGGGGGCGTGGGGGCGAGGGGACGTGGGGGCGAGGGGGCGAGGGAGCGAGGGCGAGAGGGCGAGGGCGAGGGGGAGAGGGCGAGGGGGCGAGGGCGAGGGGGCGAGGGCGAGGGGGCGAGGGCGAGGGGGCGAGGGCGAGGGGGCGAGGGCGAGGGGCGAGAGCGAGGGGGCGAGGGCGAGGGGGCGAGGGCGAGGGGGCGAGGGCGAGGGGGCGAGGGCGAGGGGGCGAGGGGGCGAGGGCAGGGAGCGAGGGCGAGGGGGCGAGGGCGAGGGGGCGAGGGGGCGAGGGCGAGGGGGCGAGGGGGCGAGGGCGAGGGGGCGAGGGCGAGGGGGCGAGGGCGAGGGGGCGAGGGCGAGGGGGCGAGGGTGAGGGGGCGAGGGTGAGGGGGCGAGGGCGAGGGGGCGAGGGCGAGGGGGCGAGGGCGAGGGGGCGAGGGCGAGGGGGCGAGGGCGAGGGGGCGAGGGCGAGGGGGCGAGGGCGAGGGGGCGAGGGCGAGGGGGCGAGGGCGAGGGGGCGAGGGCGAGGGGGCGAGGGCGAGGGGGCGAGGGGGCGAGGGCGAGGGGGCGAGAGCGAGGGGGCGAGGGCGAGGGGCGAGGGCGCGGGGGCGTGGGCGGGGGGGCGGGCGAGGGGGCGAGGGCGTGGGGGCGAGGATAAGCGCTGCGTACCTGCACGAGTCTGCGGATGGAGGAGAGCGAGGGCGCGGCGACGGCGTTGTGCTCGGGCGGGGGCTCGTCCTCGGCCGGCAGCTCTAGCGCCAGCTCCACCGCCGCGGCCGCCAGGTGCGGCGCCCGCGCCCACGCGCACAGCAGCGCCGCCGCCACCACCAGCCGCAATGGGCCACCAGCCTGCCCCTGCAAGCGCACCACACCGTCACACCACCGCCCACGAGGCAAACACTCCGTTATGGCACAAGTGTATGTGTGAAAATTCCCTGCTTACTCCAAAAGAAAATGTTTGTACGAACCACGAGTGCATGGAGACAAATACCGGAGTTGCAAAGTGACAAGTGCGTAGGTCATTTTCGATGAATCCCTAGTCGCTGAGGGAAAATGCAATGGAAATGTCCAATGAATTCCCTAGTCGCACAGTGAGAGTGCATTTGAAATGTCTAATAAACTCTCTAGTTGCTCAGTGAGAGTGCCCTGGAAATTTTCAATAAATTCCCTAGCCGCACTGAGAATACATCGGAAATGTGCAATAATCTCTCTAATTCATAAATTACGTAACGCTCAAGGGGAAGGAGGCGTCTGAGGCAGATTGACGCTGCGTTACATAGGGGTAGGGGGTGCGTTACCAGGGGGAGAGGGGGTATTGGAAATACTCGAAATTTGCGTTACATAATTTATGGACGGCCCTCTAGTTGCACAGCAAGAGAGCATTGGAAGCTTCCGATAAATTCCAGTTGCAAAGTGATAAGGATGCATATCTGGACATTTTCAATGCACGAGTGGTATTAAATAAGATTATTTAACGGATAAAATTATGTGCAATAGAGTTAAATTTATGTCAAATATTAATTACTTTGATGACAGTTGCGCTTTTATTGCACATCACCTCCTATGGCTGACATATCGGAGCTTTTGATTGTCCCGCAGAGAGGAGTGGTAAGAAAAATCGGTTAACTGATTTACACTGCACCAAAATATTTTCACTTATTGGCTTCAAATAACTTTATTCATCGTTATTTCACTGGAGCAAGTGATAACAGATACGATACTTAAGCAGTCGTCAGAATCAACTGTTGGAGCTGAATTTGAAACTCATAAAAATACAAAATATGCCTTGATTTATATAAAAAAGAGAGCCAATGGGGTCACCAATCGGGACAACTTTATCACGCAAAAAAAAAAAAAAGTTAGAATTTTCATTTAATTGTCAGTGGCTGCGTCCAGAATTTATTGGTTAAAAACTATAGATCTTCAATCATTTAATGATTTATGTTCAGTCTGGGAGTTGAAATAGTCTCGTAATGATACCTGTAAAATACATTCAATTGCAGTGCAACCAGTAACTTTTTCTGTGATCCAAAACATGTTCTCAAGACAGACATGGACACAGACATCAGTCACATTATGATTTACGAATCGTTACATTCCTACATGCGACCACTAAAATATATTGCACTAGAGTTACTCGTACTAAAAATTATGACTGCAGCGCTATATCTTAACCTTTCATTATAAGGCAGTAACATTAAGCGTTTACTGAGCCGACATAGAATCTCTTATTGGGTGAGAGAGACCCTTCGAGAAACCGGCAGGGGTGGCCACTACTTAAGCAGTAATTACGACAATGGGGACGTTAAAGTGGAGAAGCATGTAAGAGCAGAAAAAAGACGAGTCGACGGAGGACGAATCAGCGAAGAAGACGGATGAAAGATAAAATTGGAGGAGATTAGAGAAAGAAGGATATTAAAGGAAGATAAATAACACTATACAAGGGAAAGAGGGTACGAGTGGAGGGGGAAATGAAGGGACACAAGGGCTTGCAACAAAACGAATGCGGGAAAGAAGGTAAAGGGAGTTGAAATAATGCAGGATGAGAGAGTGAAATATAATGATAAAGCTTACGCAGAGGTAGTAGCTGAAGGGGAGGAATAAAAAGGTAGAAACGGTTTAGGTGTGGCGATGGCAGCACTGTCGGAGGATGCGAAGGGGAATCCCAGGCGGAACAGAGAGCCCGAGGCGCGTTATTTTTCATCGCCGCTTCCCGCAGGGCTGATTACCCTCGTTTCTTCGCCTAATGGAATACGTCAGTTAGCGTATCAACAGAATGGGCAAAAGCATAAGGGAAGGAGGGAGGTCATCAACCACTTGCTGCATTCGTGATGGTCATTCAAAGACAGGAGATGAATGAATGTTTCTCGTTATGGTTCTCCGATCCCTCTTGCTAATTGGATCAGCGCAGCGTGAGTTCATTATACCTTGTCTTTTGTTGTTGCGCACCGACGGCGCTTACTGCAACCACCATTATTCTTTTTTCACATATCACTCCAAATATTATTTTTTTTAGGAATTTTATTAACATTACAATAAAGAGTCTCATTTTTCAGTTGCGTTTAGTTTGCGTTGGGCTCAATTCGTATTGAGTGGCATCTTTCTGTTTCCGATATTCTAAATGGTATTGAAAACTGCCAGATCCTACCCGACACCTGTGGCGAACTTTGGTTGAGAAACGAATGAAAGTAATATACTAAGATCATGTAGAAAATATTAAAACTGAAGCTATTGAAACTACTAAATTCTAAATAGGAAAAAGAAACTGAGAACAAAACATGACATAAAGGACATTTGTGTTTATGAAATTATATATTTAAAATACCTGAAATATTACGTTAATACTATACTTCAACTTTGCAATATTCCGTTTTGGAATATCTCGAGGTACGTGTTTGGTCATAATCTCACAAGAAAGTATATGAAAGTTATTTTGAAAGCCAGTGTCCTTGGCTTTGGATCACTGTTTCGTGGATTTACGAGCTCCGTGATCATCTGCATAACACTGCCAATAACTTCAAAATATTTCGTAGATCTCACGCATTATGAGATTTTTGCTTTCCGAGACCTGTTGAGCCCCTTCCTTGTTTGAAATTAAGCTTTTACCGTTTTACAGACGGTAACATGAATAGTGAAAAGTATATTTTCCGAGAGTACACTCAAAAGATAACTGTTTTGAATTATTAGAAACTGAGAAGAATAAAATAATCTTGATTTAGATTTTGAAATCTTCAATTAACTGAGTGTGAATGAAGAAAAAACACTGATGTATCCGAAAGACTTTGCTTGAAAGAAAATGCAACAAACCTCAGATGGTTTGCAATTAGAAGTTTATTAAATTTAAATTCACGCATTTCGGATCTCAACAAGAAACAAAATCTCTTCAAGAGAAAACTCGTAAAGAAAAATATCAATATCATAGTTTGTTGATAATTTCAGCCGTTTTGAATTTACTTCCAATACTTTTGAAAGTGTAATGCAAGTGATACGCGTGATTTTCTTCAAAATTTGTGAACAATTTATATCTCCGTTTAATGAAGCCAAGGATTTTACACTTTAAGATTCTCTCGTAAGTTCTCGGTGAATGCTCTAAACATACTTCTTTTCTGAAGGGAAACTGTATTTCACATTTTAATCGAACTATTTTCAAGAATTTTTCTCTTAACCAATACTTGCAACAGCATTTGAATACCTAGTTCACATTTCAAAAATAAAGTGAATGCATCGCACATGTTCATACTTTCTTTGTCCGATTCATTGATATGATTGATTTTATGTTTTTTTGAAGGGATATTTACAGTTCTTACGCCTATTTAGAACTTCCAGAAGTGATTATAAAATTAAGCATTTCACTATATTGGTCGCAAACACGGACGAACTCTCAAGGACATCGCAGTCTCCCAAGTATGTACAGGTTTCTATTCTTTACTTTGCACGATGTGGACGATTGTTTGTTAACTCATCTTGTACAACATAACTGCAGATTCCACAGGATGAAAGCTTATTTGACTGGTTTCCTTGACATTTATTCCCCTCTTCCATAAGAAGAATAGATATTCAGTTTGATGAGTGATCTGATTGTGTGCTACTTTCCTTAGCGACGAATCAGAACGTGAGCGATTTTGGAAACTTGCATTTATAAGAAAATGCACATGACACTGAAGAGAGAGAAGTGAAATTCAGTGTGTTATTAAAAAGAATAAAAAGGGCCAAACCGATTTAATTCTTAGTCACTAGTGCTCACTCGCTAGAAAGTCCGCGGTATTTCCCTGCCATAAATAGCTTCACTGCAGTAGTAGTAGTAGTGATAGTAGTAGTAATAATAGAAGAAGAGTGTCCTCCGTACAGCTGCAGCCCGTTCTTTACTTTGACAGCAAATAACACCGGTTCTGCCCCTCCCCCATTGACGCCTTCCGCACAACCTAAGACACGACCGGCTACCACCTCCACCGGTCCGCCGCCACTGCCCCCGCCTCCCCCACCGCTCCCGCCGCCCCTGCCGCCCCCGCCGTCCACGCATCCTCCTCCCCCAGCTACCACCCCCACCCCGGACGCCCCCGCCGTCCACGCATCCTCCTCCCCCAGCTACCACCCCCACCCCGGACGCCCCCGCCGCCCCCGCCGTCCCGCCGTCCCCGCCGTCCCGCCGTCCCGCCGTCCCGCCGTCCCGCCGTCCCGCCGTCCCGCCGTCCCGCCGTCCCGCCGTCCCGCCGTCCCGCCGTCCCGCCGCCCCCTCCCCGCCCCGCCCGGTCCCACCTGCGCCGTCCCCATAGCCTCCGTCACCCGTGCTCATACCGCCATCGCCCCCGTCCCTCGCCTCCGCCGCCTTTTCCTCCTCGGCGCCTTTGGTCGCGCTCCGACGCGAGGTGACAGCGGCCCTTGGCACGCGGCGCGTTTCAAGTCGCCGGCCCCTACCTGCGGCGCGGGGGCGGCGACGAGCGCGGACACCGCGCCTCGAGGGAGGGGGGCGGGGCCCGGGGCGTCTGACATGGTCCTCGTCGCCGCCTCTTCGCCGTCAACACCGCCGCCAGCGCCTGCTGTGATGTACGGCGTGTACGGAGGTGCTACACTTTGCTGTGTCTATATGTTCTGCTAAACTGGTTTCGTTGCTCATTAATTTAAAAAATTAGAGAAGCTTGGAAAATGTACGTTACCTTAACACTATTCTCAAAACTTTAATTTCATTTAGTATCACTGAATTATAGTTTTCTTTCCTTCATAATCAGAGGCTCAGTATTTAAGATCAGATGTACAATATCAAACATCTTTTGATATATGCCTGGTTCCTCGGTATCTCACATGTTCAAATAAACAGTATTTTTTTTATTTCAACTCATTTGCTGAATCATTCCGATGGTTTGGACGACAATCTGATGAAATTTCATGGTGAAGTGAAATGTGTTGAAATACAGTGCGAATGAAATACAGTGAAATAATACTTCCACGCTAAAAATAATATGTAATTCTTCACAAAGTTTATTCAGACATGGTTTAGAGTATTTCCCATCTTTGGTTTTTATTTTAAACTTTAAAGCTATGAGAAAATGGTAATGAGAAAATAATCCTAGAAACATGTGTGGGTGGCCTTTGTTTGGGAAGAACAAAATAGTATCTACTTTGTGGAAGATTATTTCATTGTCTAGTTCCTCGTCATCTGCTAAAATTAATGTTTTGTCAGTGTATGCATAAATGATTTACAGAAATTTCACTTGCACGAGTGAAAAATACATTCCTATGTGTCTATTTCTACGGATTATTTGTGTCAATTCTTTCCTCCTGATTTTCACATAGGTGGTCACATATGGTCATCAATATTTTTTTCTCCTTTAGTCGCAATCTTTTTCTCACTTTCAGCGCCTTCATTTCCTTCTCTCGATTCCATTTTCATATCAGTACTCTATCTTACTTGTTTACCAACATTACATCATCAAGTTCGCCAACCTTTATTGGTAACTGCACCTCCTATTTCCCCTTGTATTTCAGCATCAATTTCTCTACGCAACCAATAATTCTCTCTCTTGTAGTATAGCCCTCATTCACAAACGTAACCAGTTCTGTTATTATCAGCGCCGCCACATTTTCTTCCTCTTCCGTATTAACCACGAATACCTCCTCCAACTCATCTTATCCTCTCATCTCTTTCGCATCTACATTCACCTTATCTGTTTCTTTCCCGCACGCCCCCGACTGCCTCACCAACACAACCTCTATTTTCATCTCCGCTTCCAGTAATCTCGTCTTGTGCTACCATCACCGCCGTAGCTGCCTCTTCCTGTGCCTTCTGCCGCCGCGGTCGTTAGGAGGCAGTGAGGCGGCGGCGGTGGCGGCGGCGGCGGAGGCGGCGGCGGCAGCTGCTCGGAGCCGCGGGCGGGGGGAGGGCGACGGCGGCGGCGTCTTTGATCCTGTCGGCCGGCGCGGTAGCTCATTTCCAAACGAGGCTAATCGCGGACCGGCTGACACTGACAGAACAGCCGCCGCCGCCGCCGCCGCCGCCACCGCCGTCACTACCTGGGCCGCCGCCGGGCAAGGGGTTGCGTCAAACGCTGCCGCCGCCGCCGCCGCGGCAGCGTCTCTCGTGCTCGCCGCGGGCTGCAGCGTGGTGCGCGGCGACGCCCGCTCCCCTCCCCTCTCCTTCCCACCCCCCTCTCCACGCTCGCTCGGCCCGGTCCGGCCCCGCCCCGCGCTGCCCCGCCCCGCTGGACAACGACGGGCCTTTGGGCTTCCCTCTGGACCGCTGGGAAATGCCCGGCGTGCGCTCGCGGTTGGCTCGGAAGTGAAGTGGCCGGCAATGTCGCGTTTCCATCTCATTTTCGAATTGGACGGACGACAATAGGGCTAACGTGGCTGCTAGAATATTTAAAACTACCTGTGAGGTACCTTGGTTTCATCTCGTTGAATATTGAACTTTGCTGTGCATGAATCACAGTCATCTATTAGAGACGTAAAGAATCGAATGAAATCTGTGTAATGTCATTTACATGTCCCGCTGCTCTCTGCCCGCTCCACCTCGCAACGTTTCGCCCTCATCTGCAGCTTCCCACCCCGCGCCGCCACGCTTCGCCAAGCCACGCTCCACTACGCCACGCCATGCCCTATCCTGTCAAGCCTTTCTTGCATTGTCATTGAATGAACTCAGTCTCGATCTGGCAGCAAGAGTTTTGACACCTTTGGGTGGCGCTTCATTAAACTACTCGCATTGATACTTCAGTGCCACTAATACAAAAGTAAGCGAAATACTCCCAGAAAATTAATTATTTTGTAAATAGGCGAATAGTTAATGTTAATGTTTTGTATCATAGCATACACCAGTGCAGGCCTTCAAATGAATCTAATATTAAAGTTTCATCGATATTTGATCAATATTGTAGATATAATCGGTACTGGCAAAGTAACATTCGAAAAAAAAATAGGAATACAATATAATCGGATAATAAGAAAAGAAAATGAAAACAAAAATCATTCTAAGCAATTTTATCCTATTTCACCCCAACATAAATACGTGTGTAATAAATGCTTGTGTAAATAATTACAGGTGAACCAGGAAGAAAAAAAATCTTCCAATACGCCTGCGCTAAAATGTTGATACGAGCAGATGGTCAGGTCTAGAGAACTCGGAGAGAGACATCTTCGGTAGCATAGCGGTTAGCATGTAGGCTGTTATACCTGAGTTCTCGGGTTCAAATCCGATTCATCTTCTTCGACGGTTTCTACCCCTAAGAGTTTGCCGTTTTCGATTTTCATATTTTTCTGTCCTTCCATTGACCTTCTTCTAGTCCTTTCTCCTCCATTACTTCCTGTATACAGGTGTACAGGTCAAAACAGGTCAGCCTCTTCTACGCCTTCTTTCAGATACCCAATTTAAAATTTGATTTGGCCATCTCTCATTTTGCATCCTCTGGACATGTCCGTACCATTGAAGAGCTTTATTTTCTAGTCTTCTGGTATTAGTTGTTTGAACCCCAGCTCTTTCCCATACCACTTCGTTTGTTATCTTGTCCAGCCTTGTTATCTGCAAAGATCTTCTCATCAAGTCAAGCTCTACTGACCTTATTCTCCCTCTACGGCCTTTTGTTAAAGGCCACATTTCTGCTCCATATATAATATTTTCCTCTACACTGCGGAATATTCTTCTCTTTTTGTGTCTTGTTGTAACACACCACTCCATATAAAGCCATGTAGAGCTTTGATTGCATTTCTGCCCATTGCGAGCCTACTGGTAATATCTTGCCATAGTCAATTCAATTTTCCCATAGTCAGTAATTATAGTCCTCAGATATTTAAATTTTGAACAGTTATTTAGTCATCAGAAACTTTTATATTAGAGGTATCTCCTCTAATGCATAAATATTCTGTCTTTTTAAGGTTATTTTTTTAGTCCCCACTTTTCGTATTCTTCTTTTAATTTCCTAAGCATAAACTCCATATCTTCCCGATCTGATGCCATAATGACCTGATAATCTGCAAAAAGTAGAGAATGTAAGCACCTATCATTTATATAGATTTATTATACATAATAAATCAATATAATATATATATATATATATATATATATATATATATATATTAAAGAGAAGTGGCGATAAACTACATCCTTGTTTAACCCTTTGTTAGTTTTAATACTCGTACTTTGGGTAATTATCCTCCCCATTTTGATACACGCTTCAGTATTCTGGTACATTTTTTTAACCAAGTTAATCCATTTTTCTGGAACATTCAGTCTACTTATTGCTGGCCACATACATTTAGGAACACTGTCATAGGCCTTTTCCAGGTTAATAAATGTCATATGTGTGACTATATTGTATATTTCATTTTATCTATTATTTAGCGTAAGCAATGAATGCTATCTAAACACGACCTTCCAAAACCGCTTTGTTCTTCGCTGAATGTTATTCCCTTCTGTATTTTTTCCCATAGAATACTAGTGAACAGCCTAGCTATTGATGGGATGACACTAATTCCTCTGTAGTTTTCACGAAGGGTTTTGTCATCTTTCTTGTGTGTAGAACTGACATGACATATTACATTCCTGAGGAATATCGCCAATAACTTCAATTTTGTTAAAATGATTTTTGTATTCAGTTATTCAGTAACATCCGTATTTTAAAAGTTCCATTCTGAAGTTAGCTTGTCCTGTTATTGTTATTAGCTCTCGCCAAAGTCCTCTTTACATCAAACCAACTGATTTCAGGTTCCCACTCTTGCCAATGTGTGCATTCCAAATTGTTTTGGTATTCACCTCTACTTTCTTGTAATAATTTTCCATAGTAATCAATCCATTTTGTAGAAGTTATTATTTGTACTTTAATCCGATTCTTTTAAGGGCAAAAAATCCTTCGTAAGCCATCCTTCGGAGTGGAAGAGTAAAGCCGGCTTGACCATGTAAAAGATCCGCAAACCTCAAAGAAGTGTCTGTGATGAATTCTAATCACCTGTTTCGTCGCCCGAGCCGTACCTTTTTTCTCTGCTAGATGGCGAAAGGAGCGTAGAGAAATTTGCGTGCTCAGGCGGAAGAGTAGCCTGAGCCTCGTCACGTAGAATAACACATTGCATTGAAATCGAATTGAATTGAGACGATTCCTCTAAGACTTAAAAGATAAATCTTCACCCCGATGTTGTTTTCTATGCAGTACATTTATCCATAACCAATAAACGAAGCAATTACTACCGAAAACTGTTTAAAAGAATTGCTCCAATTAATAATTTATGCATAGCTTACCCTGAGAATCTCCCGGCGAACCTTCAACAAACTTTTGACATAAGAAAATAGTTTTTTATGATAAGAATATTTCCTTTATTTGGTAACGGAAGTGGATCATTTTCCATGACTTTTCTGTTCGGATATAAATTATTTTCATTATCGCCAATCATAAAAACTTCATTTATAAAAACCAAAAGAATTTCCCCGTATTGTTTTTATGTTTTTTTCAATATTGTAGAAGGAGAAAATAAATATAAATGCCATACATTATTTCTTAGAAGAAATCTTATAAATCAGTTTACCAGAATTGACAGAAATTACGGGAACATTAGAAATATATGATTTAAGATTCAGATATATCAAAATATTTATGAGTTCTAAAATACAAGAAAATACATTGGTGGACAAATTAATAGGTTAAATATTTTTCCATTCACTTACCGGTTTATGAAATGCCTGAGGCACATGACAGAAACCACCAAAAGAGAGGCATCTGACAAAAATAATGGTTTGATATCTGTTCATGGGTATTGGAAATGTATACATATTTAATAATACTGAGGCACGGCTAAAAATAGGTGTCCCATAGGAGTAGTGATTCTCTCAAATAAAGGAGTGATTTGAATAAAATTCATGAATATTCCTGCATGACTACGCTACATGTTACAATAGTAAAGCAATTCGGAAAATAACTCTCAGATATAGACCAACCTGTCCTCCAATGGGCTGCAAATAGCCTGATATGAATCCCATAGAAAATATTCGTTCTACAGGCAAAATAAACTGAAGAAAAGAAGGACATAAGAACTAGCTCATAAAACAGCTCACTCGCATCTATCAAAATTATCTTGAAATAGAAAGAATTTATTAAATATTAATTTTCAACATGTTTCACAACAAACACGTTAATTGTGAATAAGAGCATGTTCATAAAACATTGTAATGTCTTCACGCAATTTATTGACACGATATACGGTCGAAAATATATTTTTGTGTCATTCAGTAACTCTAGTCTAATAATTTGGCTACGTTTGTAAGTGTTGAGAGTCGTAAATCAGAAGCCTTGTCGTGCCGCCTCCGTATCCCAGAGGGAATCCTGCGTAGCCGGCGCGTCGGGAGCCCCAGTGCGAGCCTTGCGGGGAGACGATCACGTTTCGGAGCGCGCACGCCGCCAAACAAAAAGCATACGCCACCGCCGCCGCAGACGCCGCCGCCGCCGCCCTGCCGTGGCCACCGGTGACACCACCTCCACGTCCACTGCAGTGGCTACCACCGCCGCCACCGTCGTCACGCTCGTCTCTACCTTTTTCGCAGCCTTCCAGCAACAATCAGTTTCCGGCGCTCTTGCCACTCCAAGTATGCCACCGACTCTGTGCCCGCCTTTGCTCTTGCTTTCGCCTTCGTTTTCTCCTTCGTATTCCCTTTCGCCGTCATTTGTCTCCGCCTTCGCATCCTCCTTCGCTTTCGATTTTGTCTACGTGTTTTCTTTCGTCTTCGCCTTCATCTCCGCCTTCGCTTTCTATTCCGCCTTCTCTTACCTTCGTCTTCACCTTCGTCTTCCCTTTCGTCTTCCCTTTCGTCTTCACCTTCGTCTTCACCTTCGTCTTCACCTTCGTCTTTACCTTCGTCTTCACCTTCGTCTTTGCCTTCGTCTTTGCCTTCACCTTCGTCCCCGTCTCTATCTCCTCCTATTTTCCGCCTTGGCCTCCAGTTTTGCCTCTGCCTTCGCATACACCTCCACCTGCTCTGTGACTACCCCGTCTGCCTTTCCATACACCCACAATTTTCATTCCCTTCTTCCATTGTCTCTTCCCCTGATGTGGACATCTCTTTTGTCTTCTTCTTTTCCAGATACTCGCTATCCCGCTATCGCAAGAGCTACTGCCACTTCCGCTGTGCTACATAAATGTTACCCTTCCTCACTAACACCACCTTGCTGTTCCTAACTATTCCCATTGTATTGCCGTTGCTTCTGTTCGTGCAGTTGTTACCGCGTTTCTTTCTACTGCCATCGCTGTTTGTCATCGCTGACACCGACGTTCGTGCTTCTTCTGCTGTCGACAAAACTGCTCACTTTATCTCCATTCCACATTATAGTCTTCGATATTGCCTTCTAACATGTTCTTCAGATTTTGTTCCTGTTCAGTGACATAGTACAATGAAATGCACATCTTCCAGATAGATACACCTGGACTTAGTCATACCATCGTACACACTTCTGTGGTGTCGTCTCCGGCGATTTTCATCGACGCCACAGTCGTTGTCGTCTATGTCATATGAGCACTTTCTTAACTGTTCCCATTTCCCTCCTCGTAACCCCGCCCCCCTCGTTGCTGCCCCGTCGTCGCGAACAACTTCCGCCGCCGCCTCTTTGGACGCACGCCGACGCACGTCGCCCGCAAGGAGCTGTCGGCGGCGGCGGCGGCGGCGGCGGTGACGGCGGCGCTCAGTGGGCTACATGGTGAATCCAGACGGAACTAGCATTAAATCTTTTGTTTAAAATGTTTTAGGGGAAGAAATTTGTTTTCCATACTGAGTTCTTTCATTAAGATCATGTAACTTTCCTGAAAGTTCTGGTAGTTTTCGTGTAATATTGCTTGAAATATGCGAAATTTTAAAAAATTACAAAAACAAGATTTTCTCAAAAACGGCTCCAACTTTAAAGAAAAAACTTTTAATAGGGATAGTTCCTAATGTACTCAATGAATTGACGTGAACGTCATGCTGCTCTATTCTTTTGTTTTTTCAAAAATTACAAAAATGTAATTTTTTACTTGTCTCTCACGTCGTTAATATTTCTTGTCTCTCTTGTCGTTAATTTTTACATTACCAGCGATTTGTTCGTATCATTATATTAATTAGAACATGTGCTTAAAGTAATGTCAAGTAAAACCTGTCGAAAACTCAACCGTTTTCTGTGAAATATAGCTCACAATTCCGCATTTTGAGAAACGTTCAAACGCCATTTTCTCAAAAATGGCTCCAATTTTTTCTTCAAACTTTTCGAACGGATAGTGCTAATTACATTCTTTAATATGACGTCAAGTGCATTTTGGTGTATTTTTTTGTTTTTTCAAAAAATACACGAATGTAATTTTTTTGAAAGACCACTCACACCTTTAATATGCACATTACCAGCCGTTGGTAAACCTATTGTATTTGCGAGTGTAAGTGCTTCAAATGACTTTAAATGAAGTTTTTTCAAAACTCAAAAATTTTCTGTGGAAAAGGGGTTCAAATTTCGCATTTTTAATAGCGCTTAAATGCCATTTTCTTAAACAGTAGCTCAAAAATTTTACCATTAGGAAACCAAAAAATTAAGAAAATGTCAAAAAATGTACATTGGGTGGCGATAGATGGCAGATGGCACGAGTATGTGGCAATTCTGAATTGCTAGCTCAGATCCAAGGAAATATAAAACTAATACGGGAAGGTCTGTGCCATTCTGTAGCACCACTAGTTTTAAGGTAGCTTTTTAACTACTTGGTCATATAGCGACCACTGTAATAGTTTTAACTGTAGAGGGAACTATAGGAAGAACATTTAAGGCAACACGAACACATACAAACATCTATGCCTGAGTCGGGAGTCGAACACGCGACCCTTCCAGCCGAGGCAGCTGCGGTCCTTCAGCCTTAGAGACCTCGGCTATTCAGGCCGACAATATTAATTTTATTGGTATGATATTAAAACGTTGGGGAGTCTAGTTTCGCCTAGATTTGCGGTGGCGGCGGTGTTGGTGGTGGTGGCGGCGGTGTTGGTGGTGGTGGCGGCGGTGTTGGTGGTGGCGGCGGCGGTGTTGGTGGTGGCGGCGGCGGTGTTGGTAGTGGTGGCGGCGGTGTTGCTGGTGGTGGCGGCGTTGTTGCTGGTGGTGGCGGCGTTGTTGCTGGTGGTGGCGGCGTTGTTGCTAGTGGTGGCGGCGGTATTGCTGATGGTGGCGGCGGTGTTGGTAGTGGTGACGGCGGTGTTGGTGGTGGTGGTGGCGGCGGTGTTGGTGGTGGTGGCGGCGGTGTTGGTGGTGGTGGCGGCGGTGTTGGTGGTGGTGGCGGCGGTGTTGGTGGTGGTGGCGGCGGTGTTGGTGGTGGTGGCGGCGGTGTTGGTGGTGGTGGCGGCGGTGTTGGTGGTGGTGGCGGCGGTGTTGGCGGTGGTGGCGGCGGTGTTGGTGGTGGTGGCGGCGGTGTTGGTAGTGGTGGCGGCGGTGTTGGTAGTGGTGGCGGCGGTGTTGGTAGTGGTGGCGGCGGTGTTGCTGGTGGTGGCGGCGGTGTTGCTGGTGGTGTTGGTGGTAATGGTGGTGGTGGCGGCGGCGGTGTTGGTGTTGGTGGTGATGGTGGTGACGGTAGTTTTGGTGGTGGCTGTGGTATTGATGATAGCGGCGGTGCTGGTGGTGGCTGTGGTATTGGTGATGGAGGCTGTGTTGGTAATGGCGGCTCTGTTGGTGATGGCGGCTGTGTTGGTGGTGGCGGCTATATTGATAGTGGTGGTGGTGGCTGTGTTGGTGGTGATGACGACGGCTGTGTTGGTGGTGGCGGCGGTGTTGGGATGGCTGTGGCGGTGATGACGGTGGCAGTGATGACGGTGGCGGTGATGACGGTGGCGGTGGCAGCGGTGGCAGAGGTGGCGGTGACCATTGAAATGGCGGCGGCGGCGGCGGCGGCGGCGGACGCGGTAGCGGTGGTGGAAGTGGAGGTTCGGCGGCGTGAGCGGCTCGCGTGCCGTACTTGGAGGCGCAGTGGATGGCCACCGACACTTCACGGAATACAGCAAGCCCTCTCAAGAGCAGCGTTGTCGGCCCTTCAAAGTCGATTGAACGTCGGCGCAGGCACGTCCCAAAGCCTTTTTGCCTCGGACCCTCAGGCGCACACAGATGGCGCTGCGCCGCTGGATTTCCCGCGCCTTTCTCAGATCACGCTTCCACGACTCGCACACAAATACGAGCCTTTCATCGATTTCATCTTACTGCGATTGCCAATTTTTCGTAAGAGAAACATAGACTAGCTAAATGATATCTCGGGGTACATTTTTTTCTTAAAGTGAAATTAATCTCGTGATTTTGTCATTAAATTTTCAATTTTCGGTATACATACTTATATACGGAGTAATATACGTTGTAAAGGGGAAGTTATGTAATGCTGTGCGAAGAAACGGCGAAGTTTTGGCAGAAAGGAAGTTCATTACCGGGGTGTGAAAATGAAAAGGTGGATAAGTGCACTTGCTAAATTAAGAAAAAATCCTCAAATATGTGATATAGCCAGAATCCCTGATTTGTACATCCTTCATACCGAAAAACCAATTGAAAGCAAAACGTCCGTCCGTCCGTCCATCCGTCCATCTGTTCGGGGTCTGTGAACACTAGTGCTTAAAAAATAAGTATGATTTCTTTCGAAATGAATATGCTCCGGTCGATCTCGTTCCACTCGACGCGCCACGATTTTGAAAAACTTTCTTCAAAATTTAGGGGTACTTTAAATGAAGCCCCCCGGACATTTTCAAAATTTTCTCAAAACCGGATCCAAATTTTTTCTTTAAATTTCTTGAAAGAATAAAGTAGACTTATGAAGGTGGCATAGGTCCTAATTTCACGATTAAGTCTGAATTTTCGAAAATTGCAAAATTTTGAATTTTCTCCGGCGTCTTCCTACAACTACAAAATTAAAGATACAGATTTTTCCTTCAAATAAAATGTATTCTCCGCGAGTCCTTTCATTAAGGTCATGTACAATTTTTTGAAAATTTTAGTAAATATTGCGTGCAATATGTACAATTTAAAAAAATACAAAAACTAGATTTTGTCAAAAACAGATCCAAAATTTTTCTTTAAACTTTTGGTAAAGATAGTGCCTAATATTTCTATGACATGACATAAACGCCATATTGCTTTATTCTTTTGTTTTTGCAAAAATTACTATCATGTAATTTGTTTGACTTGTCTCTCACGTTAATATTTACACTAGTGGCAATTTGTTCACATAATTTTATTTATAAGTACATGTGTGTAAATAATGTCATACAAAGTTGCTCGAAAACTCAATAGTTTTCTGTGAAAACTGGCCCAAAATTCCGCATTTTGAGAAAGGCTCAAACGACATTTTCTTAAAAATGGCTCCAAATTTTTTCTTTAAATTATTGGAACTAATAGTGCAAATTAGCAAAAATTGTGCACTCCTTAATGTGACATAAAGTTCATTTTTTTTTCAAAATTTACTCAAATGTAATTTCTTTGAAAGATCTCTCACGCCGTTAATATGCATATTTCCAGAGATTTGTAAAAACTATTGCATTTGTGAATTTAAGTGCTTTAAATAACTTTAAATGAAGATTTTCGAAATCACAAAAGATTCCTGTGAAAAAGAGGTTCTAATTTTGCATTTGCAGAAGCGCGTAAAGGCCATTTTCTTAAAAACGGCTTCACATTTTTCGAAGAAAATTGTCATTTAGGAGTAGGTTTTACTGTTCTTTAACATTCTGAAATTAATATTTCTGTTCTACCACTTGGAAAGCGAAAAGAAAATGTCAAAAAATGTAGTTTGGGCGGCAATAGATTGCAACTGGCAAGAGTTTCAAGTCCGAATAGCTAGCCGAGACCAAAGGATATAGAAAACTAATACGGGAAAGTAGGTGTCATGCTGTAGCACCACTAGTTACTTCCTCGTATACGTACGTATATTATACGGAGTAATACACGTAGTAGAGATAAAGTTATGTAATGCTGCTGAAAATCGATTTCGATATTTCAACGGAAATACAGATTTTGAGATCTCCTGATATCGAAAAAAGTGTTTTTTGAAACATCCGTCTGTCCATCTGTCAGTGAACAACACAAGATCCCAAACTATTCGTAGGTTGTTTTCCAAACCGATCAGGCCTCACTGGAAACCATACGATTTTGAAAAACATTCATTAATTGTTGCGGGTAAAGCTCCTGGTATATTTTCAAAATTTTCTCAAAAATGGTTCCAAATTTTAAAAAAAAATTAAGAATTGAGTGAAATACACTTGTAAAGGTTGCATGCGTCCGATTTTCACTGTCATCTTTGAATTTTGGAAAATTGAAAAATACTCAAATTTTTTCGGCGTATTCCTATAAGTACACAATTGATTATAGATATTTTTTCTTGAAATAAAGTTGGTTCTCCTTAATTAGTTCTGTCATTAAGGTGTTTTACATATTTTTGAAAATTTTAGTCGTTTTCGCGCAATATTGAAATATGTGTAATATTAAGAAATATCAACCATAAGAATTGCTAAAAAACGACTCCAATTTTTTTCTTTAAATGTACTGTACAAGAGGACATAAACGCCATTGAGCTCTATTTTTTTGTTTTTTCGAAGCTCAAATTTCCGCATTGTCAAAAACGCTCAAATTTGTTTTCCAAACTTTTTGTACGGATAGTGCTAAATGCAATGTTTATGATTGATGACATCCAAGTAATTTTGTTGTATTCGTTTGTTTTTAAAAAAATTACGCAAATGTAACTTTTTTAAAATATCTCTCACACCGTTAATACGCACATTTCCAGCGATTTGTATTCATTAGTACATTTGTGAGTGAAAGTTTTTCTAATTACTTCCAATGAAGTTTTTTGAAATCTCAAAGATTTCCTGTTAATAGACCTTCAAATTTCTCATTTACAGTAACGCTTAAACATTGTTTTCTTGCAAACGTCTCCAAATTTTTGAACGAAAATTTACGTATAAGACGAGTTTTTACTGTTCTTTAATATTCTGAAAGTAATATTTTGATTCTACACTTAGGAAAGCAAAAAATTGAGAAAAAATGTAGTTTGGGCAGCAATAGATAGCAGCTGTCAAAAGGATGGGGCAAAACCGAAAAGCTAGCCCGGATCAAAGCATTAAGAAATAAAGTAGTACGAGAATATCTGTCCCATTATGTAGCACCGTCAGATTTAATTACCATGAAGCACAAGACAAGCATCTCATATTAATTTTTGAAATATCAATTACTTATTGTATATTTGTAATTGTGAAAACAAATATGTTATGTGCGCAGAGATTTCGTTAGTTTTTACTTTCTCGCCCTTACTAACGTAAGAAGAGAGTATTGTAATCGTGCGCTGGAAAACGGTGAATTTTCGTCACAAACTCTTATTGCCGGTCCCTTGTTGAAAACTTTTCCAGATGGTAAAGTTAGAAAAAATCCTCTAACACGTGGTGCATTGTTTGTGGGTCCTTGGTATCGTAAAATCGAATGATCAAAAAACGTCTGTCTGTCTGCGCACATTAACTAGCACATTAACCGTTCATCCGATTTCTCCAAAATTGATATTCCTCAATCGTTCTGGCTGATGTGGCGGCCCATGGAATTTGAAACCGATTTTTAATTTTGGGGGGTACTTTACATGACGCTCCTTGGACATTTACACAATTTTTAAAAAATTGCCTTCAAATGTTTGGATTAAATTTTGTTGTTGGACAGTGTAAAGGACATTCAAAAGAATTTCGCAGGTCTCATTTTCGTTAAAATCCCTGATTTTTCGAAAATTATCAAACAAATTTTTTTCGGCGTCTTCCGACAAGAAAAATGTTTAAGATAGTGATTTTTTCCCTTAATAAAATCTGTTCCTTAAAGATAGATTTTGAAATAAGGTCATGTTCACCTTTTCGAAAACATGAAGTTGTTTTTGTGTAATTTTGTCCGAAATATAGGCAATTTTTAATTTTCTCTCGCAAAAACCCCTCCATTTTTTTTCCTTAAAGTTTTTGTACATATATAATAAGGGACTGTAAAAAATGTGCTTGTCCCATTATCGGGTATCGCTCGGTGTTTCGAAACTTGCAATCGAAGGTAGATATTTTTGTTATTTGTTTTATGTGTCTTCTAATTTGAGTCAATCATTGATATATTTTAAAACGTAAAAATATCAATTAAAACTCACATATTTGGATTTTATTAAAATGCTTAAGTTACATGTATCATTGTACATGTATGAAATACACTCATCGTTATAAAAAATGCTGCACCCAGAAGGACGAGGCGGCTTGCGATCATTATTGGAAGGCAGGTAGAGGGTACCACGCATACAAAATGATTACAGTTTCACATTTGTAGGACCAATGCGGCGCTACACGGCCACAGACGGTACATGTTAGTATGGCGTGGGGCCGCCATCTTGACGAACACACGCATCCGGACGTCGCGCCATGGAGTTAAAAAGGTCTCAAATGGAGTCCTGTGCTGGTCCATCCCATGCAGCTTGCACCTGAGCGTGAAGTTCTTGCAGATTGGTGGGTAGGGATGGGGTTCTAATCCCACACTCCATAACACCCCAAATATTCTCGATTGAGTAGAGGTCTGGCGATGCGGCTAGCCATGACAGAGTATCCACGGCTGCAAGATATACTCGGGAGATGGCTGCGGTATGCAGACGCGCGTTAACCTGTTGAAATAGGGCATGGGCGTGGGCGTTCACGAACGGCAGAGCCACCGGTTGCAGGATCCCCTGAACGTACCGTGCGGCTGTCACGGTGCCTCCGAGGAACACTAATGGTGAACGGGCACCATGGGATATCACGTCCCAAACCATCACCAGGTTGGCAGGACGTGTGATGGGATACCACAAACCGTTCATCGTGGCTCTCCCTCACTGCGCCTCCAAACACGGACCCAGTGGTTGTCGCCGTCAAGGCATATTATCGCTGAACATGATTCGCTGCCAGGCGTCGTAACGGTCGGCATGCAGCCATCCCTGCGTTGTGCAACCGCCTGCCAATGGTACTGGCAATTACAGGATGTGACAGTGCAGGCTGCACAGCCCACTGAATAGCATCTATCCTTGCCGTTGGATCTGTTCGCGCGTGGCGGACAATCCGTCGGTCCTCCCTCCTCGTGGTGCGTGGCGGACGTCCATCAATGTATTGATGAATTTCTTTCAAGCATTCCGTAAAGCTTTATTGAAATTTGCGTAACAATGCCGCAATTGATAATTGAGAAGCTCATTGTTGTTGAAAGTCGATATGGTGGCGGTAATAAGGAAAAGCTGTTTTATTTATTGCTTGTATTTCCAAATTAACCTTTTAGAAATGATTCGAAACCTATTTCATAGTCCATATTTTTTGTCCTTGTTGCGAGGTATAGACCATACATATTTTCACTGAACGAAAGGGCCCTTATGTACCACAAACCGCTTGTCGTGGCGCTCCCTCACTGCGCCTCCAGACACGGACCGAGTGGTCGTCGCCATCAAGGCAGAAGCGACATGCAGATTTCAGCATGTTACCAGAAACCGTGTACAGTATTTGAGCAACTCTGAATGTGCGTATGTTCGGATGTGCTGTTCCGTCACTCACCAGCTAGACCACTTCCCGTGCACCAATTGAGACATATGAGGTGTCATTCAGCGCGTCTCAGTGCCCTGATGGGGAACTGATATATGTTTTCGGATCTGGCGAGAAGATTCAAAGAAATTTTCAAAACATATTTATGCGTGTTTGGCGCTGCGCTCTTCGTGAGTAAGCTGGGAATTAAACGAATGCCACCTAAACAGATCAATATACGTGGGGTTGATGAAACTCAAGAACCCAAAAGCACTTTTTCTCAGTACGCCTTAATTTTCACGACGTTGGCAACACTGATGTTGACATCTTTAAGTGAGCAAGTGAAGGAAATTTGAACAATTAAATTTATTGGCATATTTTATTTTAATTTTTATCCTTAGGTTATATTACCATATTTTTTTAAAATAAATTTTCGAAAACCTACAACAATTTGCCTCGGAACTTCTTAAATTTGAAGAATTTCAATTGAATACGGAGAAAACAAAACTTGAGTAAAGTTAGAGAATGAATGAACTTATTTTCGACTTCTCACTTTTACTTTCCTAAGTGAACAGATACCGATTTTCAAAGGAATGTGACCCAGAACGTATTCTTATGAAACCTAACTAACACCTTATTCACATAAACATATCAATCAGTTGTATTTAAATGGCGTATGTAAATTCGTAAACAAAACGATTAACAGAGCAATTGCAGAAGTGAAAGTGAACACAAATTAGACGGAATTCGTGGAGTTTTAATCTCTCCAAAAATTGGAGGAGAAAATATGGAAGTGTTAAGAAGAGAATAAAATGTAATGGGGAAGAATCAAATGTGGTTGTACAAGATTTTGCGACAGAATTTTCGGAACTAATTCAGAATGATTTTATATTAGGATTAGATAATAACACAGAAGAACAGCTTACAGATGATCTTTGTGCATTATTGTGCATATTAGCAAAAAGGTAAAAAATGGAGCTGTACTAAACTCCAACTTTTCGCATCGTCAATACCTTCGAGTACATTATACACAAGGCAACATACAAGGCCATTGGATGTTGGGAATTTTCGAAGGGGAGTATGATATTGTCAGCTACTACGATTCATTGGTAAGTACAATGCCAGATACTGTAAGAGTAAATTTGAACAAAGCTAGGCATGTGAGAAAATAAATTTTCAACCCTTGAAAATACTTGTAAAACAGTTTGCAGCGTCGGGGACGTCACATTCACGTAGTACATTCCATATTATAGACGTTCAAAATTTCAACGAGTATATAGCAATATAGTACTAAATCGATTATCCGTTTTTAAAAAAATAAAAAGCAGGTTCGCTTTTTGGGTAAACATTTTGTGAGTTGAAAATTAAACAAAGGTTTACAAAACTAACGGATTTATTTTAAATTTTTACTAATAAACACGTTGATTTTTGTCGGCTATAGAACGTTGAAGGGTTCATTTTAGTATTTTAAATGTATTTTAGTATGTTAAATGAGTTTGGCCACTAGTTTAGAATTTAAAAAGAATACAATCACTGAATCATGTTATTATAAAATTTAAAGTTTTATTTTTCTGCGCTACTTTTGTGGCGGATTTGTGAATATATAATAAGACAGTAATAAATTAACTTAATATTACAAATCGTAAAACATTAATAATTTCATTTATTAGTATTAGAGTTATTTATCAACTGTGTGTGATGTACTATGAATAACCCATTCACTAGAAATTTAAGTACAGATGAAAATAAGCGTTTTGGCCAAGAATTGATAGTATTCGCCATGCGAATGCACATAGTTTTGGCAACGCTGCGTTGGCAACATTGCATTGCTCGCTTGTGTATAATTTGCTGCGAGTACTGTAACAGTGAAATTTATTCCTGTTTAATTCATTTATCCAAGTAAAAAATGATTGCTGCTTCTGACTTTTGAATGTAGATATACATCACATGCGGTTTATTTGAATTGGTTGAATTGGACGTTTTCAAATAATAGCTGCGGTGTTAGAAGCGCAGAAAATGCAACATTTCAATACTACGTAGCTGTTTCCAATAATGCAAGAAAGTATATGCTGTGGTAGCAGCTTTAGTTAATGCAGATATTATTCAATTTATCACATTATTCCATTATGTGAAATGCTTGAACAAACAAATGTATTTAATTACTTAACATTATCTTTAGTATTGTTAAATAACGAAATGAAATTTACGTGTTAAACCCATTCTTTTCACATTTTTGAGCTTTGAAAGCATACTGCTTAAAAAAGAGAAATGTCGCAATTTAAGAGGAGGAGGAGGAAGACAGAGGCCAAAAACAAGTAAAAGGAGATGATGTAGAGGAAGAGGATGAGGAATTGGAGTAAGTAGGTGAGGTGGAGGAAGTAGAAGAGGCGAGGTGAAGAGGGGAGGAAGTAAAAGGGGAGGAGGATGTAGAAGATGTGGAGGAGAAATCGCGAGAAGAGAAGGAGGAAGATGAAGAGAAAGAAGAAAATGAGGAAGATGGAGAGATATAGGAAGAGGAGGAGGAGGAATAAGAATAAGAGGAGGAGGAATAAGAATAAGAGGAGGAGGAATAAGAATAAGAGAAGGAAGAGGAGGAACTCTCCGATATGTGGCGCATCTGAGATACTGAAACTTCTCACATTTTGGCTGACTTGAGTTGCAGCCTTCTTTAGAGGTCTTTCTTGCTGACTGATTTCTGACGGTAATGTGACACTGAACGTGTTATGATTAGGCTTTTACTAGTAAGTGGGAAAGCTTCTATGTAAGGGGAAGCCAGACTGTTTTTCTCTTAGTACAAGCAAGCCGCACTTTCTACAAGAAAGTGGTGTGCAAGAAATCGTATTTTAGAGTGTGAATCACAATTATAATTCAAGCAGACATGTGAGCATGTGCGTTATTGAACAGCAATGACAGCGCTAATCAAATCCACTTCCTACCCTTTATAGTGGAGGTCGTGTCTGATGCTTCTAAGAGACAACAATGCGCTGTTATCCTGCAGAGGATTAAAAAAAATTTCTGGGACTCAAGAAAATGTGCTTAGATAATATCTTCCCCCATACGTTATATACAGTTTTTTGACCAAATAAATAAAAATAGCAATATATATTGTAGCGATCCTGAGCTTGCTCAGTCGCTATTTATCGATAAGAAAGACCTCGTCTGCGTGGTTCGCCGCGCGATTACGTAACCCGTCGCCTTATCAGCGGTCGCTGGAGGGGTGGCGGGGGGGAAGACAGTTGTCCCCCCTACGCGGAAAAGAAGGGGTTGTAACGGCGGTGTGAGGAGAGAGAGCAGAATGTTTCGAAAAACGGCAGCGTGAGGTTGCAGCGTGAGGTTGGAAGCTGATGGTGTGTGGCCGCGAACTCCAGTTATCGAGAAAGGAGAGGTTTGGCCCAGTGGTGGCTAAAATCACACGGCAGAGGCACGTTCGACGGAGGCATCTGGTCTTGGAGTACGACGTGGTTACAGAGAGAACACGTGCTTAAGCCCAAGACAGAGCGTCGGCAGCCGCATTAGTTCGCTGTGAGTTTTGCGCTGGTGGCGAACGCCACGGCCACCGAAATAAGGTCGGTGTTAAAGACAAAACAATTTTGTATGTGATACTATAAAAAGTAATGAGAATTTGGAAGCAATTGACTGTAGAATGCAGGTTGAAGTGTTGTTCCTGTAGTTCACTGTCAGATTGTTTAATGTTCTTTTTTTCTTTTTGCCATTAACACTCTTGCATAATGTATGATATACCCGACCATTGGTATTTCCATAATCATTGTTTACTATTTTCAAAAGATATTTGAAGTAGTGTGTCTTTCTAAGGGGAGAACATCACTTATTTATGAAAGAATCTTGTCACGTTAATAAACTGCAAGTGCAGTTTCTGTCTTTAAAACAAAAAGAACATTTTGATGATAGTGTAAAATCCAAATCAAGTTAGAAACAATTTGGGTTATTTATGAACAATTAAAAGGTTATAAAAGTATATTTGCTATGAACTGTTGAAGAATTTAAGTGAACTTAAATATCTTGAAATATTTATTGAAATGTGGATGCCTGTTGAGTAAAAATAAAACATATTTTCAATTTCAACCAAAGGTGTAGGTTGTAATAAATGTTTCACATTTATGGTGTAAACACACATGTTTAGTTGTTTTTTTTAGCAACTTCTTTTGAATATTCTGTTTTCAAAACTATGTTTATTCATTTTAATTGTACACAACATATGTCTTTGTAATTGAAGTGAATTGTTTTGCAAGAAATTACTATGTATGCTAATGCAGTGTATGTTGAGGAAGGGTTAATTGCAATTTTTGTAAACAGAAAGTACTGAGACATTTTGTCATCCGAAATGCCTGTGCTCTACCCTCTGATGTAACATTATGTGCACTCATCTCCCCAGAGATATCTTTGATTCAATTTGTTGGATTTCAATTTATTTTTGTCACAGAAGATATTGCTGTGATTCTAGTTTGAATCAACTTTGAAATTCATAATTTGGCAGTTGATTTTTCCTCAAAAAGTTTTTTTTATGCTGTTCAGTGTTATATTTTTCTTTGTTCATTTGTTTATCTGTGCATGTTAGGTAATTTTGCAATTTGTGTTTGTTTTTTTTTTGAAGATTCAATTATATTAATGTTTGTGGCTTTCAACTTTGTGTTTTTTTTTTCAAAATTTCAACAAGAGCCAAATTACCCACGAAATTTCCCCCCGGCCGACCTACACGTTCGGTCACAATATCCCAACTTAAGTCCCAAGAATGTATTTCTGACTTTTTCACATTGTGTTAGTCTGTGAAAAAGTTTTAATATGCAGGCACACAGGATGTTTGAATATATGCTAAGAATTTAACAGTATCTCCGTGAGAAGAATGATAGAAATAAACTTGACTTGAACAATTGTAGCTTGTGAACATATCGCTTTTTCAATGTGGAAAATTCCATCTTCAGGATTCGCAAATAAATGCCGTAAATACCTGAAGATCACCAAACAGCTGAATTTAGAGATTATCGGTCGATGCCTTGTTCAATCTGATCAATGATCCCAAACAATGCATTGTACATCGTTATGTAGCGACGACCAGTTTGTGATAGCTTCAAGCAATTATGCCCCTCTGCTACAAAATTAATTAATTGTGATATTGAATATGTGTCATCAATTGTTACGAAAAATATAATTGAGTGTTTTCATTTTTAATCCTCAGATATATTGAGGATATTTACATGTGTGATATGGATATACATGTTATTAAAACCTTTTAAAACATTCATTGAACTTTATTTCGACTTACGCATGTTGGTGTCTAATATGGTATTTTAAGAGATTTTTGCAAGGATACTTTTCCGCCTACGCCTTCCGCCTTTACTCTTTTATAACTAAAATCAGCGTTTAGAACACAATATATTTTTGTTCAAAATTGATAAATGTTCATAATGTGCTTCTATCGCAAATGATTTCATATCGAGCAAACTGTAATGCCCAATCTGGAACAAACAAAAATATATTTTTTGTAACAAAACATATGTTATGTTCATTTACATGTATGGAGGGACCTGTAAGGCAACAACATCAACAACTACCTTCAAAAACAAAAGAAGTCATAATCGTTTTCAAAGGAAAGTAACAAGACAAATAAGAGTACAGTTTCATTATGAACTGAAACATGTAATGTGCTTGTTACTTTCTGAAATACCTAGTGGTATTCGTTGAGAACATATCAAAATCCGCGTCTCCCTCGCTATTCTTCAAAATGTTCTTCGAATGATTTCGCAAATGTTCTAAGCAAAAGCTACAAAATAGGGCACAAGAGAAAGGAACATTCCGCTGCTTTTGTTCTGCGACTAATGACGTGAGTAGTTCCCCGCAGAACGCATTGAATCTCCACATCCGCATCGGTACACTGTCTCTTTGTGCGCCGCTCGCCATCCCCTCGCCAGCTGGCGCATGTGGCCCGCGGTGGGCGCCTCCAGAGCGCTCAGCGCCTTCACCCCGTCTCACCCCGCGCCCACGGCACTTTGGTACCCCCCCCGCGGTTTCGCCCGATTGGTTTTGGAGTACACCCCGCCTGCCGATCGCGAATCCACCGTTGCCTCCGCCAACCCTCCCGTCGCCAACGCTCCCGTCGTCCCCACCACCCCCGCCTCCCGCCACAACAAAGAATACGCCCCTTCTATTGTCCCCCGCCACCCTCCCGTTCTGTCGCTCCCATCGTACCCGCCACCCCCACCTCCCGCCATCTCAACCTCCCGCCACTCCAAAAAATCCACCCTTCCCATTCTCCCCAGCCGCAACCCATCGTCCCGCCACCACAACCGCCTCGCCACCCCCCGTTCTGCCGCTCCAGATCATTCCCGCCACCCCCGCCTCTCCCCATCCCCGCCCCCGCCAGTCTCGCCTCGCGCCACTCCCCCAAAAACAGCCCATCCCATTGTCCCCCCGCTGTCTCATGGCCCTGCCTGCCACCCCCCGTTCTGCCGCTCCCATCGTCCCCGACATTCCCGCCTCCTGCCTCCCCCGCCTACCGCCGCCCCTAAGAATGCGCTCCTTCCATTATCCCCGCTGCCCCTATCGTCCCCGCCATCCCAGGCACCTTGCCCCCTCCCCTCGTTCTGCCGCTCCCATCGTCCCAGCCACCCTTGCCGATCCGCCGCACCCAAGGGCTCCCTGCCGACTTCTCCGCTCTCCGCCGCTCAAGCCCCCTCCCCCTTCCTCCCCCCCTACCGTCCGCCGCCCCGCCCCCACCATCTCACGGCGCGGCGCCCCACGCGGCACGCGCACCTGGTCTCTCCATTGAAAACTCCCTCAGGGCGCGGCCGGAGTTGATCAACAAAAAAAAACACACTCTAAAAGTCAAATTACGTCATATTAAAGAGTGCAATTAACACTATCCGTTCCATAACTTTCAAGAAAAAATTTGGATCCATTTGAGAAAGTTAGACATTATTTAAAGAAAATGTACTCATTAATATAATAATATGAAAAATTTGCTGCTAATATAAATATTAATGAGACAAGTCAAAAAAATTAATTTTTTGTAATTTTTGAAAAACAAAGGAATAGAGCAATATGGCGTTTATGTCATCTCATAGAGTACATTTATCCCTACCAAAATTATAAAGAAAAAAATTCGAGCCGTTTTTGAGAAAAAAAATTCAAAAATCTTGTTTTTGAATTTTTTTTAAATTTCATATATTGCGCGTAAAGCTACTAATATTTTCAAAACAATGCACATGACCTTAAAGAAAGAACTCACTATTAAGAACAAATTTTATTTGAAGGAAACAAGTCTATCTGCAATTTTATAGTTGGAGGAAGACCTAGTAGTTGCAAGTAGCCTAATAAAATTCAAACCTTAGCAATTTTCGAAAATTTAGAGTTAACTGTGAAAGTCGGACCTATGATAAGTGTATTTTACTCTATTCTTAGAAGAAATTTAAAGAAAACATTTGGAGGCGATTTTGAGAAAATTTTGAAAATGTCCGGTGGGGGGGCACCCCCAAAAATGTACCCCCAAAAATTAATGAATACTGCATGACTACTACATGAACTGGGAGTCTAGCCACACCACGTGTTAGGGGATTTTTCCCTTAATTTAGCAATTGGTTTTATCCTCTTTTTCGTTACCACGGCCCGGCAACGAAAAAGAGGATAAATGTATAGGATTTTTGGGATTATTTTCTGCCGAAAATTCGCCATTTTTTCGCCCAGCATTACATAACTTTCCCTATACTACGTATATACCTGAGTATACAGAAAAGTAAAAAAGTGTTGCTTTTACATCAGCCATCCATCCGTCAGCCTGACTGTCTGCCTGTCCGTCGCCAGTCTGCCTATCCATCTGTCTGCCCGCCCGACCGTTTTTTTTCAAAAACTGCTCAAAATAAAAAAAAATCTTGTGAGAGTAAAGTAAAATACACTTATTAAGGTGGCATACGTCCGATTTTCACGGTTAACTGAATTTTTGCAAATTGCAAATGTTTGAATTTTTTTCGGCATCAACCTTCAGCTGCAAAATTGATGATAGAGATTTTTACTTCAAATGAAATTTGTTCACTAGAGTGAGTTCCTTTATTAACATAGTGTACATACATTTTAGTACATAAGTTTTCGCGCAATATTGCGTGCGATATGTGCAATTTAAAAAAAATACAAAAACAAGGATTTCTAAAAAATGATTCCGAATTTTATCTTTAACCTTTTTGTAAGGATAGTGTGTATTATACACTATCCTTACGAAAAGTTTAAAGAAATGATATAAACGCCATATTGCTTTGTTCTTTTGTTTTTTCAAAAATTACAAAAATGTAATTGTTTTGATTGTCTCTCACATCGTTAATATTGGCATTATCTGCGATTTGTTCACATTATTGTGTTTATGAGTACATGGGCTAATGGATGATTATGAGTACATGGGAGTAATGTCCAGTAAAATGTCTCGAAAACTCCGTTTTCTGTGAAAACTAGCTCAAATTTTGCATTTTCAGAAACGTTCAAACGTCATTTTCTCAAAAATGGCTCGAACATTTTTTCAAACTTTTCGAATGCATAGTTATTGTTTATACGCCATTTTCTTAAAAATTGCTCCAAATTTGTGAATGAAAAGTACCATTTAGGACGAAGTTTTATTGATCTTTAATGTTCTTAAAATAATATTTTCGTTCTACGATTAGGAAACCAAAAACTTAAGAAAATGTCAAAAATTGTAAATGTGTTAGGGGAATTTTTTTCTTAATTTAGCAATTGGATTTATTCACTTTTTCGTTATCAGGGCCCGGCAATGAATTTTTTTCTGACCAAAATTCGCCATTTTTTCTCACAGAATTACATAAATTTCCCTAAACTACGTATGTTACTCCGTGTAAACGTATGTATACGGGAAAGTAAAAAGAAATAACAAAAAAAAAAAGATTTTCTCTAAAATGGCTCCAATTTTTTTCTGTAAACCTTTGGTAGGGATAGTGCGTAATGTGCTAATGTGCTTTATGATATGATCTAAACACCATATTGCTTTATTAGTTTGTTTTTTCAAAAATTACAATAATGAATTTTTTACTTATCTCACACGTCGTTAAAATCTACATTAGCAGTGATTTGTTCACATTATTATATTTATGATTACGTGTGCATTAAATAATGTCAAACAAAGTTTCTCGAAAACTGAAAAATATTCTGTGAAAACGAACTCAAAATTCCGCATTTTCAGAAATGCTCAATCGCCATTTTTTAAAACGGCTCAAAATGTTTTTTTCAAACTTTTCGTACAGATAGTATTTATTCTACTTTTTAAGATGACGTATAATTATTGTTGCTGTATTCTTTTGTTTTTTCAAAAAATACACAAATAATTTTTTTGAGTATCTCTCACGCCGTTAATATGAACATATCTAGCAATTTGTATACAGTATTGCATTTATGAATGAAAATTATTCAAAAGATTTCCAGTGAAGTTTTTCGAAAACTCAAAAATTTTTCTATGAAAAAGAGCTTCAAATGTCGCTTTGACAGTAACGCTTAAACGCTATTTTTTTAAAAACGGTTCCAAATTTGTGAATGAAAATTGCCGTGTACAATGAGGTTTTACTCTTGTTTAATATTCTTAAAGTAATATTTTGGTTTCAGTTTGAGTAAAAAAATAATTACAGTTTTATGCTCATAAAACCTTTTTGTAATAAAACATTTCAAGAAGAAAAGAGAAAAATGTCTTTGGATACTGACCAAAGAGAATATATGTTCGGAATAAAGCAATTTCTTGCATTTCCTAGTCTTTTGAATGACCTAGGTCTTTTGAATGACCTAGGAGTTTAGCGGAGTTGTTGTCGATGACTATCGGTACGACCTGTGCTTTTATATCCCACATTCGGCTGATGGCAATTTCCAAACTCTTGTATTTGAGACGTTTCTCCGCCTCCTTGGTTGGCACGTTTTGATCGCAAGGCACAGCAACATATACCAGTAGACACGATCTATTTTTCAAAATTTTCGGATAATTACATTCGGTTTGTTTGTCGCTATCGTGCCTTCGGTTTGAATTTGTAGGTGGTACAATACTGTATACAGTCCAATAGATGTCACCGGCTTTGGTGAGTGTTCGTACCACTTGGGGCGTGTGTTTGGAATTTTGAGGGCAGAACAGATCTGCCAGAGGCTACAGATTTCCACATTCTGTAGTGTCTTTTCAAGTATTCGGGGTTTGCTAGAATTGGACAATCTAAGACAATATGATCAATGGTTTCTACGTATTCCTGGCAGATGCGGCATTTATCATCTTGGGAAATTTTGAGAACCGCTCTATCATAATGTATTCTCAAGGCTTGATCTTGGGCAGCTGTTACAAGTGCTTCTGATTATGGCTTAATTCTTCCCCTTTTAAGCCACATAAATGATTGATCTTTATTGATCTGTCTATTCCTTTTAGATATTGTCCGTGGAGTGGTTTGTCTCCCCACGACTTCTTTAACATTTTTTGGGTTTCACATTTCGTGTCTATTAGCATCAGAAGTTCAGTGTCTGTTTTCGGCGTGTCTTGCACAGTTTTCTTTGCAAAGCTCCTGTGTTTCCCATTCTTCGGTCAGATTTCATGACCTGCCTCATAAGAGGGTCATCGTCATGACTGACTACAGATTTTCCCATTCCAACTATTGCATTGTGCCAGGAGGCTTCAATTTGTCTGAGGCCTCTTCCTCCTTCCTTACGTGACACATAAAGTTTATGTACATCAGCTCGAGGATGGGCGACATGATGCATTGTTAGGAGTTTTCTGTTTTTTCGATCCATGATGCGAATTTCCTGCTGAGTCTAGTCTGCTAGTCCGGAGCTGTACTCGACTACAGATACCGCCAAACTACCAATTGCAGATCTTTTATTCCTGAAGTTCAGAGCAGACTGCAGGACAAGTCTCCCTCTTCTGTAATACTTCCTGCAAATTCTCTCTTTGATTGTGTCGTTGGAGATGGTCTCACATTCTTTAATGCCCAGACGTTTTACCTGGCTGAAGATCTTGAATCACAGTATGCATAACTACTTCAGTGCTCTCTGACGTCAATTTGCCTCATTTTAAATTGATTTTTGCACACTTGTCAAGACCAAACATTATGCAGATGTCATTGCTAAAGTCATTCACGACAGACAGCATTTGGGAGAGAATCGCATCGTTATTAGCGAAAACTTTAAGATCATCCATGTAAAACAAATGTGATGCTGGTCTTTCATCACCATGGAGCTTGTAACCAAAGTCAGCTAGCGACAACTGTCTAGATAGTGGGATCAAACTAATGCAAAACAACAGAGGTGATAGCGAATCTCCTTGAAAAATACCCCTGTTAATCTGAATACTTCTGGTTTATAAGGTCAGAAATTACATTAAATTTAATGTAGTGTAATTAACTACTTTACATTAAATTTATTGTATCGTGTATATTAAAATGATATTAATGTGCATGTACATTATATGTAATGTGTTAATTAAAATCAATGTAGATTTAATGTACAGTATATTAAATTTAATGTACTGAGTACGTTAAAACATGCATGTGTGTGCATTAAATTCAATATTAAAATTAAAATCAATGTAGGTTTAATGTAGATCTACATTAAACTTAATGCACATTGTAAAGTAAAACGAGATTAATGTGCTGTAAATTAAATTTAATATTTAAATTAAAATCAACGTAATTTTAGTACATGAATCAGTACATGAATCTAAATATACCTTTCTCCACATTAAACAGAGATGAATACAATCCGACATTAAATTTAATGTTGAAATTAAAATTCACACAGATTTTATAAATAATTCTGGTATGTATGGAACATAGATACTGTTTAAAAACTTCGCCAACCCTGCTCAATACAGCCGCGATCATGCGACTCCCAGTGACTGAAAACGAAGCGAAATACCGTGAGATATTCGAGCGTGAAGATACACCCCCACGCGCCTAGAAATAAAATCCCAAGTTTCAGAACCTGCTCGAACATTTGAATTTCGCTATCGCTCAGTGGTTAGAGCAACTGCTCGTAAACGAGGAGTCCCGGGTTCGACTCCTGATCGGGGTGACTATACTTTGAACAAATTTAAATATTAAAATACATTTGTTACTCAGTAGCAAGGTGAGAACTTGGTTTTTGGTATGTCTGCGGGCCATATTTCCGAGTGTAAACGTGTCCAAAACGGTGATAAGGTGGTGACAATTGCATATATATCCTATCAGCCCTAAGAACCTGTTCAAAGAATTGGTTGTATAGATAGGACAGTGTTTAGAGTAACTGGGCGTAAACCAGGTCACCCGGGTTCGAATGCCGATTGGGGTGACAATTCTTTGAACAAATTTTAAATATTCAAGTTAATGTACATGTACAGTAAATTTCATGCACACGTACAGTCAATTTTATGTAAAAGTATATTTAAGTAATTAACATGGACGTAAATTAAAATATTGTATACCTAGAGAACATTTAATGTACACGTACATTACATTGAATGTACACATACATTACATTTAATGCACACGTACAGTACATTTAATGAACACGTACAGTACATTTAATGTTCACGTACAGTACATCTAATGTACACTAATACATTAAATTTAATTGTACATGTACACTACATTTAATGTATACATACTTTAAAGTTGCTGTGCGCGTACATTAAATTTAATTTACGTACATGAGAATTACTTTAATGTACTTTTACATTAAAAGTAATGGAGAAATTTCTGACAGTGTCCTGCTTCCTTTCCATTGTGTATTAAGTACCTGGTACTCCACGACTTCGTACTAGCCTTGCAAAACTCAATAAGTCTAGGATGAAATCGATAGATCGCCAGGGTCTTCAAAATCCAGTCGTGTGGTACACTATCAAAAGCCTTTTGGTAGTAAATCCAAGCCATGGTCAAATTACACTTTCGTTTCATTACATAATTCAAGATGACTTTATTCAGTAGGAAGATTTCCTTACAGCCACAAGAACCTTTACGACATCCTTTTTGTTCAGCTGACATCAGATGGATCTTCTCTAGATGTCTGTGTATTTTGTCAACTATGACTGCAGTTATAACTTTGTACAGTACTGGCAGACAAGTGATTGGCCACTTACCAGTTCTTTGACTGAGCTATCTCCCGCTTGGGGTAGAAAATACCTGATGCCGCGAGTGAGCCATTCCGGGAGTTCCTTTGGGTTTTCTAAAATGTTATTAACAGCCTTTGCTTGATGAGAATGTATTGCTGTAAATTTCTTAATTCAATAAATCTGGATCTTATCAATCCCGGGAGATTTCCAGTTTCCCATGTTCTTAATTGCTGGGAAGAGGTCCTCTTCTGAGAATTCGTGAACATCTTCCACTTTTCCACAAGTTCATGGGCAGCATCAACTTCAAATTGAACCCAAGATGCGTTTTTGTTGTTGGATCTTCTCTCCTCCCAGATTCATGTCCAAATTTTTTCGACGTCATCTTTTGAAGGAGTGACAGCATCACCATTCGGTTTTTGAGCCAGATTGCAATAGAATCTCTTCGCGTATTTCAAATAATCGGTTCTGCCCACGGAAATCTATTCTATGTTTGTAACGACTTTTATTATTATTATTATTATTATTATTATTATTTTATTATCTCGTATCTCTACGGTGACTACATAAATTGTACAGACTAATATAATCACAATACAAATTATGGTTATAATTTTGAATCTAATTATTCACGTTGATTTCCTACAAATTTTTTGATGATGTCTCAAGTTATTATTGTTATAGTTGTTATTATTATTATTATTATTATTATTATTATTATTATTATCACTGTAAATATGTGAAGGATACGAAAACCTTGTGAATCATGCAAGTTCTCAGCAATAAACATTATTTTATAGTCATTTATGCTTACTTGTGTCCATGGGATCGGTCATACCCGTACAGGAGATGAATTTCTTGGGTTTCTTTAATTGAAGGTCTTGGGGCAGCACAAAGTAAGTCACACTAGTCACAGCCAGCCGCTCCCTCTATTGGTGTATGATAATATCACGAATGTGAGGGAAGTGTCGACTGTATTGATATTCGGCAATTTAGCCTTGTACATATTTATGAAGATGTTGAGGCAGTGATAAGTTGAGACACACTTCTCCGAAAATCAATATAGTGTTAACATTTTTGATAACTGAAAGGCATCCTATGGCTGAGGTGGCTTACTTTTTTACTGACCCATGACCTTCAATTAAAAAAAACCTAGATGGCCATCTCAGTGCCCATTCGCGAATGACCGCCCCTACGCACCAAGCCCCTGGGTGTTCTGCCTGCGGTAAGAAAAGGAAAACAGATCATTTATTACTGACCCAATCCCTTCATAGTTTTTACAATACCGTTTTGGGAATACCTGTAGATACTAAACACCGTCTGTTATACAAGTACACGATTATTGTAAATCGTAATACTTCATGGGTAGATTCTGCAAGGAGGATCTGCGATGACAGTCGGCTACCCCACGCAAGAGCGTCGCACAGCTACAGGAAACGCCTCAGCTGGCAATGGGGATTTCCAAGATCATTGGTGGCGGAAAGGCATGTCCGCTCTTCGCGCCTTACTCCGTGTCAAACGACATTTCCTGCTAGTGCCGCTGGTTCAGGAATCTGGTGGTGACTCGCAGGTTCAGGAAGAGGTCATTTTCACTTCGTAAAATGTAAAAGCGTTCATATTAAAGAAGTGTCTACATTCTTGTGAGCATAGATATGTCATGAACATGAACGCTACACTGTCAGGAATTTCTACATTACTTTTATTGTAAAGTACATTAAAGTAATTATAATGTACGTAAATTAAATTTAATGTACACGTACAGTAACTTAAAGTATGTGTACATTAAATGTAATGTAAGTGTATAATTAAACTTACTGTTCACGCGCTCATTAAATTTAATGTACGTGTACATTAAAAATGTTTTATTTTTTGTATACATGTTGAAAATAGTTTTCAAATTTTTTGTACGTAAGCTTAAATAGTGGAAGAAAATATTTCTACGTTTTTAAACATAATCTGTGTTTAATAATTCCATAATTATTTATCAAATCTGCATGAATTTTAATTTAAACATTAAATTTAATGTGGAATTATACTAATCTCTCTTTGATGTAGGGAAAGATGTATTAAGTTTCATGCACTGATGTATATTAAATCTACATTGATTTTAATTTACACACTAAATTTAATGCACAAACACATTAATATCGTTTTAATGTACGCGGTACATTAAATGAACCGTAGTACATTAAACTACATTAAATTTAATGTAATTTCTGACAATGTACGCTAACAAATAGTAACCTATTACTCTTCTATCGTTGTCAGTGTATTTTTTTGTAGTAGCAAGTGTAGTAGTAAGTGCATATAAGTAAATTTGAAGTTGCTTTTGCCTCAGTCATAGAGGCCAAGATTGTACATTATGTTTCTCGTCTAAATATGAAAATGAACAAAATTGTAGAAATTGTAACCCAAGTAATGAAATACCATTTGCATTTTTTGACTACTTGACACGTTATTGCCTTCATTCGAGGTAGTAGTATTGTAATAGTGCGTTGGAAAATGGCGATTTTTTGATATAGAAAATCTTAGTGCCGGGAATTGGTACGAAAAATTTGATAAATCTTGTTCCTACATGTAGTTAATTACTTCTTTCAACACGTTGCGTAGTCAGAATTTATATTTTATGGGTTCTTGATACCGGAAAATCGATAGATGGCAAAACGTCTATCTTCACGTTGTTTGTCTATTAGACCGTCGGTCTGTGGTCAACGCTAGTGGCTAAACCATTCAGACGATTTTCTCCAAAATTGATATTCCCAGATCGATTTAATGCAACTCGTGGTTCTGCAAGGTTGAAACAGATTTTTTAAATATTGGAGGGTACTTAATAGAAAACTCAATTACATTTACAAAATTGTCTAAAATATAGCTCCAATTTTTTTAATTAAACTCTGACTTCGAATAGTGTATAGGATGCTTCAAAGAATGACGAAAGTCTCATTTTCGTTCGAATTCCTAATTGTTCGAATATGGCAAAAATTACGAGAAGAACAACATTACAAGAACACCACTCAGTTTTTAGTTTTTTAAGAGAAAACTAAACGGATCGGAATTTGAAAATTAGATTTCATTGAGCAAAAAGATCCTCGATTTTGTGCTAGGAAAGCGCCGAAAACAGTTTTGGACTGTTGCAATTTCGAACAATTAGGAATTTGAACGAATATGAGATCCGCGCCGTTTTTATAAAGCGTCTTTTACGCTATTCGAGGACGAAGTTTTATTCACAAATTAGAAGAGATTTTTATGAAAATGCCGAAAATGAAATTGAGGCATCGTGTAAAGTACCTCCCGAAATCAAAGTATCCATTTCAAATTCAGAGGACTTCGAGTTCCGTTAAATCGATCGGCGATTCTTAATTTTGGAGAAAACCGGCTGTACGGTTCTGGCGCTAGGATTGACCACGTGTAGACGGATGAACAGACACGCGCAGGGACACGCGCAGGGACACGCGCAGGGACACGCGCAGGGACACGCGCAGGGACACGCGCAGGGACACGCGCAGGGACACGCGCAGGGACACGCGCAGGGACACGCGGAGGGACACGCGGAGGGACACGCGGAGGGACACGCTGACTGACGTTTTGCTGATTTTTCGGTATCAAGGAACCACAAGACATGGATTCTGACTTCACAACGTTTTAGAGAAACTAAAACGGGAAGAATAATCTTCCTGTACTATATATATTTATACTTACATTATATATATATATAATTTCACTTACAGTATAATGTATATATACTTACAGTACACACAAATATAATATTCTTCCTATACTATGTACTGTAGTTTTCTACTGAACAGAACTCGAGATAAAATGTTTGCACAATGAGTTCAATAGGTGTATCTAAGCCTTCACCTGTATGGAATAAAAACATTTCGTATTGTAAATAATATTTGTAGATCTCTCCCATTGTGTAGTTCTCTCATTAGGAGCTTTCTGCTCGTTGCATAGTAATAATCATTATGAACGGCACAGCTTCATTATAATGTCGGTCATGGATTGACCACGTATAGACGGTAAATAACAATAACAGGAATACCAGTAACATTAAATACCAATAACAGGGAACTTTACAGTTGAGAAATAATAAATTATTGATCATAATTCTATTAAATGTTCCATTGATTTATGTATTTTATTCTGTCGAGGCAACTCTTAGTTGTTGATTGTAAACAGTACATGTCCGCCCCGCTTCCAAAGTCAGAAGAAAATCATAATACTTAGGCTCCCCATGGGGAGCTGTATCAGTTATGAAGTCGATAAAAAAATTGAACAGATGCCAAACTTTGACATCTGTTTAATAATGCATGTCAACTGCCACGTTACTGTTCAAAGTTTAACTTACAATTGTTGTCATTTGTAGAAAAAAACGTACTATATGAAACTCGATGGACAGAATATAATATTCTTGCGTGAAGTTTCGATGCTTGCGGGTTCCTCTTTTGTATTGTAATATTATTTCACACTCGTGAATTAAAACGAATCATTAGTTCATCGTTTCATAACACTCTTAACCACAGGCTTATACACTTAACCAGGGGCATATAGCAGCTAAGCACGGTTTAAAAAGAAGATTCGAACCGACCCAAGTAATGTGTACACACTAGCCAGGAGTAAACTATGCTTTAGCGATCACGGCTTAATCGACATCTAGCATTCAGGAAAGAAAAAAACTTGCTTAAATGTTTCTTTTAGGATATCTACGTCTATTGAAGAAATACAATTCGCAAATTACTGCACAGACATCGAAACGCCGTTGTCGTTTCCAGATGGACACGCTGTGCACTAAACAACACATGCCTGCACTGTTTCTAAAGTTAGAAGAAAATCATAATATTTAGGCTCCCGATGGAGACTGTATCGGTTATTAAGTCGATACAAAATGGAACTTATGCCGAACGTTGACATCTCTTTAATAATGCATGTCAACTGTCACGTTACTGTTCCAAGTTTAACTTACAATTGTTATCATTAGTCGTAGAAAAAGTATTGTATGAAAGTCGATGGAATTAATATAATACTCTCGCATGAAGTTTCGATGCTTGCGGGTTCCCCTTTTGTATTGTAATATTATTTCACACTCGTGAATTAAAACCCATCATTACTTTATCGTTTAATAACATCCTTTTTTTCAATGAAAGGAAATTTTAAATATCTAACTCCAAAGGCCCCATTTTTGATTAAGTGAGCGATGTTACTCCTTCAGTATACTATAGTATAGGGAGGAAAAGTAAAAAGGAAATGCATATGTATTGAGGCCAGAACGCTCTCAATGTATTGGAATCACTTCAGCAATATGATCACGAATTTTCGCTTGTAAAATCCGCGTTTAAAGTTCTGTTGAGCAGTAACTTGTCACTTACGTCAGGATTAATATCGCTTAGCGCTATTTCAAAGACGATTAAGATTGGTGCAGGCAGCCACGGCCAGCCGTACGCAATTTTATACCCGAAGATAGAGATGGGTCTGTCTCTGTCTCTCTGCCTGTCTTTTTGTATGTCTCTCCTGTCTCTATATGTCTCTCTCTGTCTCTGTATGTCTCTGTCTCTGACTCCCTGACTGTCTCTCTTTGTCTCTGTGTCTATGCCTCTGCCTCTATTTCTTTTGTGTCTTTCTCTTTATCAGTCTGTCTGTGTGTCTGTCTCTCTCTCTCCCCGTCTGCCTCTGAATGAATGGATGAAAGTGCATGTCACGCATTACTCTGTCAGATGAGTAGCTTTTGAACTTAAACTTGGCAAATACGCCAAGAGTAACATATTGTTTTGCCGTGCCAGAGATCATTTATATTATTTTGGGGGTAACTTTACATGCACAATCTTGGGGAAGAGAATAGGAGTACAACCGAAAACATCTTATCTAGAAGCGTTGGCGATAAGATGACGTGTAGAACCTCGTAAACGGGCGTGAAAGAATTGCACATAATAAGCTAAGGTTACAGATCGTTCAGTACACAGACCCTTCAAGGACTTCCGTAGGTGACAATGCTGGTGGTATTTATTTTATTATAATTTATTCACAGAATATTATTTGAAAATTTGAAAAAAAATTGCCCTCTAATTTACATTTTTTGTATAAATAATTTAAAAATATTTCAACTTGTTCCTTTTCTGTTATTGTCAATCGATTAGAACTTAAATATAACTGTGCATAAGGGAAATTACTCATTGAACCTTTTCACTTAAGTTCTGATATTAATACTTACTGAAGATTTTGCTACATGTTTTTGTAATTGAAAATGTCACATGCGTCCTCTAAGACATCCCAGCGTCTAACTATACAAGTTGTTCACAAATATTCGCAATTATTAATAAGGGCAATTACAAAAATTAAAAAAAATTCTGTAAGTGTGCATATAAAGGATACTTGTTTTAAAATGTAAATATATTTAGTTACCTATCATGTATAACTTTTTATAAATTTTGGATATGTTTTTCAAAGAGCACTTTTTGAAGCTTTTTCTTGATTTACTAATTTTTTATAAAATACAATGGTTGTAGCTCTTTCTTAACGAATTATTTGTTCATTCTTTGTATAGTTTCTCCTACTTGTTTACAAAACGGAGTTTTGCCTAGATATTTTGATTTAATTTTTTTGTTGACAAACCTCAATTTTTCTTTTATAAATGAAACCATTTCATATGGAAGTCTGAATGAATTCCTGCCATGTACACATAATCGAATCGAAAACAAAACAAAACAATTTATAAGAAAAAAAAGTTCAATGCGAGAAACAATGCGAATTATTACACTTTACAAGGAGTGCTGCCAATTAAACGTTCGGCAGTTTTAATCTGTCAACTCAAAAGCTACATTTCAGAGACATTAATTATTACACAGGCATTATTATACACATTATTATGCATATTATTAAACAGGCGTGAATGGGAGGTGAATTATGTGGAAATGTTGATTATTATAGTTTTACTTACTACTTCTCTCTTATATTGCAACTCGATTACTACAAATTTTCCTTGATACCTCTTTCAAACAACAAATTCTTTTGAAAATTTGTAAGAAAAAAACATAACTGTATCATTGACATTGCAAATATAATAATAGTTGAGAGTAAATTTCATTCCCTGTTCACTTCAATATTGTGGAATATAACTTCAAAAACCCAAAAGATTTTTTATCAATTTTTTGCGTCTTTTTCTCGCTTATTTCCTCGCACTCACTCACACACACACACACACACACACACACACACACACACACACAATTTTAATCTACACAAGCACGAGATGAATACGATTGCTGTTTGGACCAAAACAATCAATCTCAACTAAAACGGACAACACATTTATGCCAGACAGAATGCTTTGACAAATGGGTTTCGGGGACTCCCAACATCATGAACGATAACGAAGTTTATTTCAGTCACACGCGTATACTTAATTTTTTTCTTGAGGTACGATGTTTTGTCTCTGAATGCAATAACAAGTGTCGTCAGACGATAGTTTAATTATATTTTAAAACTTGTTTGCTACGTTGAGTTGAGTTAAATTGAGCACACTTGTAAAAACGCGAAAAATAAAACAAGAAAAGTCAACAACCGAAACCACTAACAGCATTGATGCAAGAAAACATGTCTTTAGTATCACAGACAATGATAAGACCACTGTATGTGACAACATCGTTGGAGAACACCTTCACATTAGGGAAAAGAAACCTTTGAAAGTAGACAATTTTTGTCAAAGAGGATTGTACGAAACTGAACGCGATTTCACATGACTAGACAAGCGAATGGTAAGTAGACGTTTTCAATTATTAAACGGCAATGAATTTAGAATGCAATACAAAACCAATAATACGTAGCTTTTTTAATGTTTTAGATCTCCATCTTCTACATTGCTAAAAGAAATTTAAAAGTAAACCGATTGTCACTTAAGTCAGAAATGCATAAAAATAAGAAACTGCCATTTGTAACCTCAATATGAACTCAGTTTTGTTTTGCAGTCTGTCATTTACCCTCAACAACAATAGAAAACACACAAAATACCAAAAGTTGTCATTCATAAAGAATGACAATACATTATTGGCATAACAAATGACGAGATTTTAAACCCGAAAAAAAAGTTGCAAGCCATGTGCGTGGAGCTTAATAAACATAATGAATGAACTTTGCTAGGACATTTAAATCTGAAAACTAGCGTGCGCGCACAATAAAGAATTCAAAGATAGTGATGTGAAAACCTAGAATTTCAAGTGGAAATTCCGCGATAACTAATATAAAACGAAACAAAAACGGCGTCAGAGTGATGGCAGCGCGTTTGGAAGCGGGCGCGTCCTGCGAAGGGCGGCGTCAGCGACCTCCGCCAGCACCTGCCCGCGCCCACGCCCACGCGCGCGCACCGAGAGACTCGGGCGTCGCGCGTCCCCGGAAGCCGCGGGGGCTGGCTCACCTGTGTGCGCGCCGCCGCCACCGCCATCCTCGGCCGCACCTGCCTCCGCACTGGCTGCTCTCGCCCGCGCCCGCGCCCTCGCCCGCACCCGCGCCCGCGCGCGCCGCCTGCTCTCCACGCCGCGGGTCCAGCGGCGGCAGGTGGCGGCGGCGGGGCGGTGCGCGGCGGGGCGGGGGCGCGCTGCTCCTGGCGCCGCGGCCGCCGCCGCTGCTGCGCCCTGGTGGCGGGCGCGGGCACCCCTCTCCCCCACTCAGCCGACCCAGCTCCCCCCCCCTTTCACCTCCCCCACCCCCGCCTTCTCCTCGACCGCTCGCCCGCCCCCACCCCCCGTGCCGCCGCCACTTCAAAGGGCCCGCTGTTTACATAATAGTGGCTCGGCAGGAGGAAACAGTACGAGGCGGGCGGCGACTTCAAAGCCGCAGCGGGGTGGGGAGGAGGGGTAACGACGCTGGCTGCGAAGGCCGCAGATCGGAGCCGAGATGTCCGCTGCCTGCTCCTCTTCTCCTCCTCTCCTTAGCTGGCTCCTCATCGCCGGCCTCTTCTTCGGAGCGCGCGGGTCGGCCGCTCTGCCTCACCCCGCCCCGCGCCGCCCGCGGCGGGCCAGCGAACCCGCGCCTCCGCCGCCGCCCCCTCCCCAGCCCCTCCCCCTGCCCAACGCGGGGCGCGCGTAGCACCTGCGCCGCGGGCCGACCGTGGCTGGCGATAAGCGAGGAGGCCGCTTGCCTCCTGCCTGCTCCGCGCGTTAACGTCTCTCCCGACCCTCCGCCGCCGCTGGCTCCGATAGCGGTTTACGGCTGCGTTAAGCGCCGCGAATTTACGACCGGCCTCGCGAGATTCTCTCCCGGTCCCTGCGGCGCGGGTGGACCCTCCTCGTCCTCGTCCTCCTCCTCCGCCTGCCGCTTCTTTTCCCGAGCGGCGCGGCCCCCGTGTGACTCACGCGTGCGTGACGTCAGGGGGAGGGGGAGGGGCGTGTCGAGAGGCGCGCGCCGCGCTAACGAACGCCCCGGGGCCGTGGAGTGTCAACCGCGGAGGAGGGGGCGGGAGAGCGGGGTCCTCCTGGATGACAGGGCGCAGGGAGGCTGCGGGAGGGGACGGAGAGGAGGGCGCCGGCTGTCACCGCCGCGCCTCCGCCGCCGTAATCGATAGGTCGTTAGTGGCGGCCGCGAGCCGGAATGTCTTTCATCCCGCCGCCTGCGGCGGTGCGGCGCGGATGGACCACCTGCGGCCGCCCCCGCCGGCCCTGCGCCGCCCCCGCGCCGCCGCCACGAGGTTTCCGCCGCGCTCGCGATGGCCCCGCAACGCTTCCTGTGTCGCGGGGCAGTGGCGGCGGCGGCGGAGGCGGCGGCCGAGGCGTAGGCGGTGGCGGCAATGGCGGCGGCGGCGGCGGCGAAGGCGGCGGGGGCAGTGGCGGCGGTGGCGATGGTGGCGGCTGCGGCGGCGGCGACAGATTCCGAACGTCGTCGCGACAATCTCTGTGTTGTAGGCGAGGGGAGAGGGCGTTATCGAGATGACGGGGGATCTCGTCTGACTAGGGGTTGATTTTGAGATACGGAATTAAGAGGGAACACTTACCATTTAAAGCCAATAGATGCCTGGAGCAGTCCGCCAATCAAGCTCTCGGCGCCTCTATAACTTACCAACCGAATCATTAAGATCGTTATAAAGGTGAAATAGGGGTTGGAGCTTCCGTTCGGTAATTCTAAATGTCAGACCGCAATCAAACATGAAAAAAATACAAAATCAAAGATCAATCAAAGGATGTGCTGACGTCTTCCATCAAATCTCTGGGAAATACTGAAACATTTTTAGCTATAGTCGAGTGAAAAGTATGTGCGATTGGAATACATGAAGAGCATAAAGAACAAGAATTTAAGGAAATTCGTTATTTTCTTTGTGATCATTGCAATAGATAATGAGTCTGTGTTTTTTCGACGATTTATCCACCGTTTTAGTATTGTTAAAAACATAAATAATATAATAAATATTGAAGATAGTATTAACGTGTGTATGATATCGGAAGTATCATTTCTTCACCCTATTTTGTGTGCTTCTTCTAGCACGTAGAACTACTAATATTAATTCGTTCCCTAGACAATGCTAGGTTTTTCTCTCCGATGTTCGCGCTCTACATGGGGTCTTGAGTGACACGTGATTGGAAGAAGGACGGTTATAGTGAACTTCTGGGGACCAATATTTTTGTTTCACTATATCCGAGGAAGACAAAATTAGACAATTTCTCCATTACGATCATCTCTTTATTAATGTAGAGATAACAGCAAAATACATTAAGAGCACGAACTGAAAATTTCAATATCTTTATTTGCCCTTAAAAAAGATTTCTTTTCAATTGGTTACTTCACATTTGTTCATTAGCAATCCTTCTCCAAATTTCGTTCTCTCTCCATAACTGATTCTGCATTGTCCTCTGTGTCTAAGAATCGTAATGCAGTCTTGATACTCTTCAATGCCTCTTCCACTGTTGGAATACCGTTCCACTCCCCTTAGACCCTTTTACTCGTTAATAATATACGAGATGCATTCATAGCGGGATGGCGCAAGCGGCTAATGAGACTGATTGCTTTTACGTGCGCTGATATCGTCAAAAGAGCTCAACGCCCGTTGTCTCATGGAATATCAAGTAACACCAAGATCGAAACTAAGAAGCAATCGTGCGTCACCGTCACCAGTTGCAGCCCACGCAGGACACGGCCTTTGTTTCGGCAGTGAAACTCAATGGCGTAAGGTCATCAGTAGGGTGCTCATTCCGGGCCATCGTCACCCCAGGGGTTGGGTTCACTATAGCCGAGGTTTAGGTTCACTACAACCGATTCTTCTTCGGCTTGTTTGTAATGTAAGTGAAACGGGACCAGTGACTTAAGTTCACTGTAACCAAGGGTTTACTATATCCGAGAGTTCACTATAACCGGAGTCGACTCTGTATATGTATATGTATCTCTCTCTCTCTCTCTATCTATCTATCTATCTATATATACACACACACTCATCGTCACTCATAAAGAAAGCTGCACCCAGAAGGATGAGGCGGATTGCGACCATTGTTGGCAGGCAGGTAGAGGGTACCATGCATACAAAATTATTAAACTTTCACATTTGTTGGACCAACATTTATTGCTGTCCACGGCCATACATGGTACATGTTAGTATGAAATGGGGCCGCCATGTAGGCGAACTCACGCTTCCAGACGTCGCGGCATTAAGTTGTACAGATCAGGAATGGAGTCCTGTGCTAGTCCATCCCATGCAGCTTGCACCTGAACGCGCAGTTCTTGCAGATTGTTGGGTAGGGGTGGGATCCTGATTTAAAACTCCATAATACCCAAACATTCTCGATCGAGGAGAGGTCTGGCGATAGGGCTGGCCATGGCAGAGTATCCACGGCTGCAAGGCATGCTCGGAAGATGACTGCGGTATGCAGACGCAGTCATCTTCCGAATTGTCCTGTTGAAATAGGGCATGGGCGTGAGCATTTACGAACGGCAGAGCCGTCAGTTCCAGGACCTCCGGAATGTACCGTGAGGCTCTCTGTGCCTCCGAGGAACACTAACCGTGAACGGGCACCATGGTATATCGCGCCCCACACTGGTATATCGCGCCCCACACGCCCCCAGGCTGGCAGGACGTGTGATGGGATACCACAAACCGCTCGTCGGGGCGCTCCGCCACTACGCCTGCAGACAGGGAGCCGGTCGTCGTAACGGTCGGCGTGCCACAAGCCCTGCGTTGTGCAACCGCCTGCCAAGGGACTGGCACTTACAGGATGTGACAACGCAGGCTGCACAGCCCCCTCAATGGCACCTATCACTGCCGTTGGATCTGTTCGCGAGTGGCGGACAATCCGTCGGTCTTCCCTCCTCTGGTATGTGGCGGACGTTCAGATCCTGCAATTCGTGCGGTTCCTCAATCCATTGCTGCCAACAGCGGGCGATGGTAGTGTCTATACGACCGGTGTGGCGCGCAATACGGCGACTGGACCAACAAGCCTCCCGCACAGCCACAATGCGGCCTCTCTCGAAAGCGTCTAACTGGACGCGTCGCCTAGGCGTAGTGTACGTGCAGTTGACGTTCTGACGACTCTACTTGATGTCGCAAAGGCTGGTTCGCCCTTTGAAACCCTCTCAGCTTGACCGATGTGCCCGACCTCACGCATCTACCACCGACCCCCCCCCAGTGCGCGGCCGTGAAAACGAAATCATTGACTTTGCGAATGGTGTGCAAAATACCCACCGAGTTTGCAGTAGATTAGTAGGGTCCTTCGGTATGCAGCTTTTTTATGACGATGAGTGTGAGTGTGGGTGTGTGTATGTATACAGGTGTCCAGAAGCTCCCGTTACAAAATAATACCCCAAATTCTGTGTTGCACGTCATGAATAATGGCAGATTCAGTTTTTCCGAAAAAAAAATTGTCTTTGAGAAAATTGAGTTTACAAATCACTTCCGGGCGTGAAATTCAAACCGGCCGCTGCGAGATGGCGGTGTCTTCTTCTCCGCGGAGCATTTTCTCGTTTCTTCGCGTAAACAGTGAAACAGTCGAGTAATATTCTCTAAGGAAAGCATCGCGTGGCTTGCACTAGAATACGTTAATAGTATGAAATGTTTGTAGGTTATGTACAATAAATATTTGAAATGTACTTATTGAAAATCCAGTTTTGTTCAAAATGATATTCACGGTATATGGCGGCGTAAACATAAATGATGAACACATCCAACATTTATGAAAACTATTGAATCTCCTGGAGTGCTCGAATTGTTAGTTTTAGCACATAGTCATATGAACTAGTGCCTTGGGCTTAGGATTGTCACATTCGTGAAGATTATTCTTAATGTCGTGATAAACTAAAAAGAGTTTTCGAAATGAAATATTCGTTCACGAAAATACCGAGTTTATCTCAGGGAGCGTCATTTGAATTGATGCTTCTGGCAGTCATTTTGTAGAGATGCAGACCAAACAGCGAACATTGAAGAATCTTAGTAGGAGGCACGTGAGCAATTAACCAATCCCACAGGTCAATATTAACAGAGATAAAATGGCTTCGCCTTATGTGTCATGCGCCAATTAATAAAAAATAGAAAACTACTATATTACTTGCGTGAAAAGGTAAAAAAATGAGAACGACAGTGATGTTGCATTCCGTGATGTAGAAATATTTCAAAAGAATTCAAACATTCTCGCACGCAAAAGTTCGACCGAGGTTCACTGAGGGTACGTAAAAATATTTATGGAAAAAGAAAGAAAATATTCATGAAATCTAATTTTTTTTATTAAATGTAACCCATGCCATGCTTGGTCACAGTAGAGGTTGATAATATGACCTTAATATTTCTTCATCTATTTGGATAATACACCTTCTTAGACGCTTTCTATTCTTTCGTTTGGTCATAACACAGTTCTTCAGTTCAGTACTCAGTGAATTGAATACTTTATGGCTTATGTAGTAGTAATGACTTCTACTAATTTGTTTATTAATTATATTTGGAACGACGTTTGTATTTCTCTTTGGTGATACTAGCTTGCTATACTCATCATGCAGGAACTTAAAGTTGTGGAGTAAAGCTTTTTCCAAATAGAATATTTTTAACACTAATTATATTTTTACTTTCCCATATACGGAGTAACATACGTGTAGAATCCAAGCAAAGAGGAGAGCTTCAAAACAAACAAGTTTCTTTATTAACAAACTAGTTACAGTATGGATGTATCCGAGTACAAAGCCTTGCCGCCGAATATCCAGGAGAGAAGACCAAAAATCGTAGCCAGGTCGCCGATAGCCAGTAGAGGTGCCGAAATGTCCGGGGTCGCCGAAAATCCAGAAGAGTAGTCCGTAGTCGAAAGCCAAAGCTGTTGCCGCCAGTATCTTCTCCACTCGAATGCCGTACACCTCGCTGTAGACCCGTACTCCAAGCTCGCTCTCCTGCCTCTGCCGCTCCGGGGCGGGGTCCGGGCCGCTTTATAGCCCGCCCGCCGCGGTCGCTCGCTGACTAGCCCTGCCATAGGGACAGCGGCGAGTCTTGACGCGCCTATCCAACCGCGACGGGCGCGCTCGCTCGGACCTGGCCGGCCCGCTGCCGCTGTCCGCCGCTTCGCTGGGTGGCGCCTCCGCTGCTGTGACGCGGCATGGCGGCGGGACATTTGACTGCCCGCGGGCGGTCACAGCAATACGTAGTAAGGGAAAGTGATGTAACGCTGCCCGAAAAAACGGCGGATTTTTGGCAGAAAAAAATTAATTGCCGGCCCTGATAACAAAAAGTTGATAAATCCAGTTGCTAAATTAAGAAAAAAATCCCCTAACACGTGGTGTAGCCAGAATCCCTGTTTTGTGGTTCCTTGATACTGAAAAACTTCTTGAAAGCAAAACTTCCGTCTGTCCGTCTGTCAGTCCGTCCATCCGTCCGTCCGTCCGTCCGTCCGTCCGTCCGTCTGTCTGTGAACACTACTAGCGCCTAAACCATTACGTAGGATTTTTTTTCAAATTGAAGAAACCTCTGTCATTTGGCTCGAGTCGAAGCTTTGAGATTTTGAAAAAAGATTCTATAAAAATTGGGGTACTTTACATGAAGCTCCCCAGACATTTACAAAATGTTCTCAAAAACGGTTTCAAATTTTTTCTTTAAATTTCTTGTAAGAATAGAGAAAATTATTATATAAAGGTGGCATAGGTACGATTTTCACGGTTAACTCTAAATTTTCGAAAATTGCAAAAGTTTGGATTTTCTTCGGCCTCTTCCTACAATTAAAAAATTGTCCATAGTGAGTTCTCTCATTAAGCTCATGTACATTTTTTAGAAAATTTTAGTAGTTTTCCCGCAATATTATGCAATTTAAAAAATTACAAAAACAAGATTTTCTCAAAAACGGCTTCAGATTTTTTCTTTGCACTTTTGGCTTGGATTGTACCTAATGTACTCTATGAGGTGACATAAAAGCCATATTGCTCTATTCTTTTGTTTTTTCAAAAATTACAAAAATCCAATTTTTTTGACTTGTCTCTCACATTGTTAATATTTAGATTAGCAGCAATTTGTTCACATTTCTACATTTATGAGTACATGTACTTTAATTAATGTTAAATAACGTGTTTCTAAAAGTCAACGGTTTCCTGTGAAAACTAGCTCAAAATTCCGGATTTTCAGAAATGCTCAAACGCCATTTTCTCAAAAATGGCTCCACATTTTTTCTTCAAACTTTTCGAACGGATGGTGCTTAATTGCACTCTTTAATATGACGTAAAGTTCATTTTGGGGTATTTTTTTTGTTCTTTCAAAAATTACAAAAATGTTTTTGAAAGATCTCTCACACCGTTAATATATACATTCCTAGCAATTTGTAAACACCATTGTATTTGTCAGTTGATGTACTTCAGATGACTTCTGATGATGTTTTTCGAACACTCAAAAATTGTCTGTGAAAAGGAACTTCAAATTTCGCATTTTAGTTGCGCTTATACGCCACTTTCTTAAAAACGGCTCAACATTTTTCAAAGAAAATTGCCCTTTAGGTTGCGATTTTACAGTTCTTTAATATTCTTAAAATAATATTTATGTTCTAATATTAAGTATTTAGTATGTAGTATTTATTTTTTTCAATGTAAATCATTATTAAAATATGAAACCATGAATAAATTGATATTACCGTCTCTAAAGCATTATTAACACAGAAGTTGGACTACAGATAACTTTTAATTTTGTGGTTTTCATTTAATCTTGATGCACAACATCTGTCGCGCTTGCACTTGTTGATAATGATAAATTATCTGTTAGCTTATTTGTTCACCGAGTTAATATTCGTTTATAGATGGAAATCTTGTTTAATTCCAATGAAAAACCAGACATACATTATTGTACTGGTAAGTCTTAAATCATGCGAGGAGTGAATGTTAACAAAGAAAAGAAAAGCGAGAGAGTTGTTCGAAATGATAGTTTTATAAGTTGACTGTTCCGACAAGAAATCCTCATAATTGGCATATTGCGATACTTAATGTCAGGCAAAATTCATTTGCATTAATGCAAGGAAATATGTCTTTAACTGGCGTCTTGAGATGAATACCTGTTCTGATATACGGCCTAGACTATACTGGGGTTCAATCAAAGACACCTACATCGATCTATTTAGGTGCTTATGGTTTAATGATCCGTCTACCCGCTAAGATTGCAGCGCTAAAACACGCAAAAACATGTTTTTGGAAATTTCTTAAAATTTTCTGTCCGATTGAGAAACCAGTTTCCCATCAGCAGATCGAGACTCGTCGAATGACACCTCGAGTGGTGCACGGGAAGTGGTCTAGCCGTGAGCGACGGAACTGCATATCCGCACTCACGCACGCTAGAGGAGTTACCCAAATACTGTATAGGGATTTCTTTTATTGCCTACTTAAACATTTTTTTTAGCATATCAGGCATATCATAGAAGTTCTATGTTCATCTCTTTCTGAAGCCAGCTTCATATTCACAGCTATAGGTTTCATTAGTAACACAAAAATATACATACGGCAACACAAAGGTTTAAATTTACATACACTTGCACATTATAAATTTTAATTACACAGCCAATTTATTAAATCGTCTTTCAATTTCAAGGTAGCTTCAAATGTTCCTTCAGAGGATACAATAGGACATGATGACAGTAGGTGGCCCATTGTTTACGGAGGTACTCTTCAGAACCAGATTCAACCAGGCACAATCGGATTCAGTACTACACTTCCATCTAGCCATTAGGTCATTATACCAGCCATCTTGTTTTCGACTGCGATTCAAGGGGTACCTTAGTTTCCCCCGCCGAATTCCACTGCTTTGGGGTCCCTGTCGTGATTAAACCTCGGAATTTTAGGCACAAAAAGTGATGATTTAGACACTTAAAATAGATAAAAAATTATAAAATTAGGCACTATTATGCATGAAAAGTAAAGGTTTTGCGACTTAAAATAAGTTACAAAACGAAAGCAAATATTTGATAAAAATTAGACATTAAAAGTTGTTTCTGACATCTAAAACAAAAGGATTAAATGAGGAACTTTTTATTATTTTGGAAAGTCAAGTGTTTTACATTTATGAGAGTGAGTACAAGCATATTATTTTATTCACTTTTATTTATTTTCATTTCATTCATTCTTTCAGACTTTTCATTCTCAACCTGACAACAGCGCAGCTGCACCAAGTATGGGTGCAATTGCCTAAGTGCGTGCTGAACAGAGGCGAGCGTGAAACATCCTCTTTGTTTTGACTTGACAGGACAGATTAGGCACTGTTAGATGCTTTCAGAAAATCTATTTTTTCATGATTGGAAAACATCTGCAATTATTTTCTCCTACATCCTAAAGGTCGTAAATACGCATTTGTCCTAAAATCCGAGGTCTAGTCATGATATTGGAAAAGGGGGCTCTGGCAAACCGCAAGAAGCCAACTCTGTTTCCAATCTTCTTATGGGACGAACTCAGCTCTTTTGAGGTCACTAAGCACTGTGACTTTCACAGTCTTCTTGGTGGTGGGTTTTGTAGATTGATTCCATGTTGTAGCTAGGGAATTGGCAACATTTTGGCATATTCTCTCCAGAAAGTCTGTTAGTGGTGGATATTAGAAGCAAAACGACTGAAGGTTGGAAACCACTCCATTGGTAAAGTCCTGTTGTAAGACTCCGGGTATTTTTATCTTGAAAGTTGAACTTAGTGTGAAAGCCGTTTATCAAAACTGGAGACCAGTATTCGATGGAAGGATAAACAAATTAGAGTGTGAATATACGGAAGGAACCAAGACATTACACTCCGTGATATGTTAGTTTTTGGAAGGCGTTCATCTTAAATTTCAATACAGCAACTGTCGTACTAATAGGAGATTTAAATGTTAATGTTCTATACAGTATTAGTCGTAGATATTTTGGGTTAAAATTAGGATTCAACAAGTTTCCATTAACAAGAATTTCACAAGTTTACTATTTGTTTATACATCGTAAACAGGGAAGCTGGTTACTTATGTTTTTGCGAAGTTCAGTTGGAGACGCTACACACTATTTCAATTTTTATAAGATTCTTAGAGATGGTCTGTTCTAAGACTTGAAAGACTAGATATTGAAATGCCACGGTAAGGCGCCTAGATACGAATATAAACTGATGAAAGCACGTGGTTGACTTGTTATTTATGTATACAAATTAAAAGACAAGGGAGCAAGAAATGAGGTCTGCGGAAAATCATTGTTTAGTTTTTCCATGCTACAAGGGTCATTCAGAAGAAAGTTGAAGAATTGATTACTGAGCTTGACGCTTATTAGCTCAATTATCTCCAAAGAAGAAATAGTATTGTTTACTTTAAAGAGCTTACTATGGTGCCATAAGCTGTTGGTTGTCAGGTGCATGGAGATCATTGAAATTTTAAACTTTGGTTGAAATTTATCCTCGTCAAAGTTTGTCTTTTTTTGTCGATGCAACTGCGATATTTGCGAAAACTGGCTTGTTCGCGAGTCCACTTCTGACTCTATTCTGCACAAAATCAATCGGTCAAGAACTTTAGAGATAACTAACTACGGATGAATGGATTATGGGTGTGATTGGATTCTAAATGTTGGACAACGAAGTCTATGGTTTACTTGGTTTAAGTAAAGCTATTTATGACTGTCGTCTTTTAACCGTAGGATGCATATGCAAAGCCTCCCAGGCCCTCACGTTTTTATTTCGCATTTTACTTTGTACAGCTGCATTTCTGAGGTCACTTTGTAATCTTTCTTCTATCTTTCTACTTTCATTTTAGTCACTGGCAAAGGAATAATTACACTGGTCAAAACAAATTTTCTTGCCAAACTAGTTAAAGCCATTTTAGGGTGTTTGATGCATAGATTCCAAAAATGGTATTGGTTTTGGTAGATTGGCTCTAGTTTTTGATATAATGAAAATCGCATCGAAATAATATTATTTTATTTGATTTATTACAGGCCATTCGTAAATTGCATAAAACTTGAACTAAATGAAACTAGATATGCCTATTTATGCAAAATCAAACACAACATGTAATATTAATGTATTCAATATATTTATATTTACAGCCCAAAACAAATTAATTGTTTGAAAAACATTGTTTATAGAATATCCTTTTATGAAGCAAATCAAGACGTTGAAGGCTCCAGCAGTAGTCTGCCATCACGTGACTATCGCATCTGCCCTGATATCTACCTTCCATCACCTTCATTTCTTCATGGAGCCGCGCGCTCACCTTCTTCCTCACTAATATTGCCAAGATTTTCTGGAAATTTCTCTAGATAGCTATGGAGAGGATGTACCTTAATGCTCATAGTTGCACTTAAATTTTGAAAGTTTAAAAGTAAGTCTTGCACAAGTTCTGCATAATTTGCTGCTCTAGATTTGATAATCTATGATTATCCTAAAAGTTTTTGACAACAATGACGATGTTGTGCTAGGCATACGATTCAGCATCAGTCATGGAACTTGCAAAATTTAGTTCAACTATCAATTTACGGATTCGGGGTCCATCAAATAAGCTAGATTTTATTTGTTCCACGCTCAGTCCAGGGAAGAATCTGCTAATGTATTGGAAGCAATCGCCGTCCTTGTGTAACGCTCTCACAAAGTGCTTCATTAATCCCAAGTTTATATGCTGGAGAGGGAGAATGATCTTTTATTTGGCAAACAATGGATCGTAAACGATATTGCTGCAAATTTTTACGATATTTCCCTAGGCGGCCATGTAACTTTTTTCCAGTGCTGCTCCTTTGCTCGAATATCCCACCAGCAGAGAAAACATGGGTATTTTGTGTATCCACTTTGTTGTCCAAGTAAAAAGTTGGCCATTTTGAAATCTACGCTTAAAGTACATTGGTGATCATGATGAAAATGCTTTGTACGACCATTTTCGTATTATCACATTCCTCTTTAATTTTTTTGTGGAGTGACCAATTGGGATTGACGGACATCAGTTGCCCGTGCAGTAACACACAGTTTAAATTTCAAGTGTAACTGATTGGAAAGTCGCCACTCTTAGGATCAATATTCTGAAAAACTCATACTAACAAGTAGTCCAGGAATATTAGAACAGTACATAAAGTCTTTATTTTCACTGAAACATGGTAGGAGTTTTGCTTGTCATGTCCTGTAAAATATTGTTTTCGCTTTGATGTCAGACATTTATTTCCTTTTAGTCTGGTTGCTAAAAGTTCAGCTGCTTGTTTTGGCAAACTGAGGTCACATATTAAATATTTGAGCTTTTCTTTGGAAAATTGCCCTTGTGTAGCAACACTTCCGTCGTATTTACTGCCACTGCTAGCTCCTGAATTACATCTCCGAATCTGTATATCTTCACTAACGGACACAGGAATTCCAGGGAGTGTGAACATTGGTATGGGATTATCAGGTCCATATGACCCAAGTCGCCTTGCTGATTCCAAATCAGGGTACTCCTAGTTATTTTTCTTGAAAATATTGAATCCTTTGATGTTTACAACTGAAAAGTAACAATCATCAGTTTGAGCTCTCGCCATACCAACAATGCACCAAATTTTGAACTCCTCAGTTTTCAGTTTTGCAGAGACGCCACACAAATTTTTTATCATGTGGGGAGTCCAGGACTTATCTTCATCACCCAGTTTTATACCAAAAATATGCTTCATATGCTTTTTCTATAAAGTTTGTAATATTTCTTATCTGTTTTTGTTACGTTTATTCCCCAGAAATATTGCAAAACACTTTAGGATCGTTCAAACAAAGTCTTACTGAATAACTCATTGTTTTATAACAAAGGAAGATGAGTTAATAAGACGAAGCTCAATCAATGTATCTTGAAATATCAATGGATCCTGTTTAAAAAGAAAAACAATATAATATATATATATATATATATATATGCGTTAAATAAATACTGTGAGTTTTGTGATAGAATCATTCATTACAATGCTCGTAGCACAAAAACTAGAGACAATTCAAAGAAAAAAATAACATATTTGGATTTAGCTGCTGTAAATTTGTTGCAAAATCCTGGGCACGTGAGAAAAAGGTTTTTGGTTGAGCGGTGTTATCAGGAGTTATATAGGTAGGTCCTGAAATTTAATTCTATAGCGTCAATGCAGGTACAGGGCTTTTAAGGACCTATTAATAGTTACTTCAGAGGTGAAATTAAATGCCAAAGATAGGTGGTAGCATGTTGAAAATTAACTATCAGACAAACAATAGTGTAAAAGAATTTAATATAAGCCATTAATGAAAGAAGTAACAACATGTAGAGAAAAGTGGCTCTGGCATCTGAACGAATGAATGCCTCAAGAGTTCCACAAGCAATATATAGTTGTATCCCGTAAGGAAGAAACCAGAGAGATGGAAATCAGTATGTGCCAGTCTTCCCATTGTATTTATTCGAGCGGCATATACATAAGCCTTATCCGCCCAGGGTGAGCATTGAACAGTATGGGGACATATGATTAGTGACTTCTGTGTTCCCCCATATTAATGGTGATCGACGAAGAGGGGATGGGAAGGAATTTGAAATGGGAGGGTAGGAAAACGCAGTTTGTTAAAGATGGAAATGCTTATGGAAAGGTGGTGAAAATTCGGAATTGATTTTTTTCTATATTGATTTTTTTCTTTTTAATTTTGTTTTTTAGGGCTTTCTTTTCATTTTCTTTTCTTTGGATGTTTGGTGTCTTCTTTTGTTGGTCTGCTGTCTACGTCACGTCCGTAGCTGTCACAATCTTTGATTTCCCAATTGTATGCGTGAATTGTCGCAGTGGGGGAGTTTGGTCATTACGTCCGAGGTGGGGGGAGCTGAAGTATGTCTAATGGATGATGGTGTATTCTATGGACGGGTGGATTATTTAGGATATGGTGAGTGGATGAAGAAAGGGAATGAAGTTGAGGTTGCTAAGGGCTTTGTTAACTCGGGTCCTGGCGTTGTTGTAAATGTCAGTCTGTATGGGAGTTAGTCCAACTTTTGTCTTAACGTCGTTGTAGCGAGTCGGGAAAGGTGGTCGAAATAATAGTCTGATGAAGCGATTCTCAAGTTTTTTCCTTCGGTCATAGTTGGTGAAAGAAGTCATAGCCCACGTCTCGCATCCTTAAAGTAAAGTCGATTTGATATAGGTATTGTATATGTATGTCTTCGTCTTATTGTCTAGTTAGGAATGAGAGATGAGTGGCGTAAATGAGCTAATGATTCGATCAGCTTTGTTAACTGTGAGTTTTACGTGGTCGGTCCAGTACAGTTTTCGGTCAAAAGTCAGTCCTAAGTATTTTACGGTCTCGCTCCATGGAATGGGGATGTTGTTGATAGTGATGGGAGGAACATGATGAGCAGTATTGGCGGTCGAATAAATGATGGCGTTGCATTTAGTCGTGTTGATCGTCAGTCTGTTGTCTGTGGCCCATTGTGTCAAAAGTCGGCGTTGCGTTGCAGTTTTGTCAGTGCTGTCCGAAGTCCACTGTTGGACGCGGCGAATGCAGCGTCGTCTGTGTAAAGGTAGTCCGTTACGTTACGTACAGTGGGGATGTCATTGATGAACAGGGAGAAAAGGGTGGGAGAGAGCACGGCGCCCTGAAGGACAAAGGACTTCATACATATTGTTACCGATTTGGGAAATTGATTAGGGGGATTGATTAGGGGGACTAATTTAGTTTTCGAAAGTAGCAGCTCATTTATCGTTATCCAGAGTGCACTACGAGATGACGAAAAACTCTGTGCTTAATAATTAAGAATGTTAATTAATACACAAGAATGTTATATAATATTTAAATAGAAGCTATAAAGTTATATTTAAATATTTTATTAGTCAGATATAATATTCAATGCTTCATAAAATACATTTAAGTGAATGAAATCTGACAAATGAAAAGTAATATAAAAGTATATTATTTGTAATTTATTTACATTTCGTATACCTTGAGCTTATAACATGTCACTTCTGAATACCGTTAATAAGCTTGAGGTAAATTCTTTGATTTACGAAGGATGTAGCGCTGAATTATTAATAATTCCCCCGCCTTAATTATTTGATTCCTTTATCTGTGTGTACTGACTGGCTTTTAAACGAATCTGCACATTAACACAAATCAGACCAATTTTCATTTTCGATGTATTACATTTTTCTTTAATATTTTTGGCTTCCTGAAAAAAAATTACTCATGCCAAACAGCTTTTGTAAAACTCTCCGTACAGCTGAACGCATTCAACTCGTTAGTAAACCATCAGTGTTACAGGCTATTATAATGAATGAAATGAAAATGGTTATGAACATTTTAAGAGTCACTTCTTTGGAAATATATCGAGCAAAGTAAAAAGAGTTCTTTCTTTTACGGTTTGTCTTCCAAAAATGTATGCACGACAACCTATCCAACTTCTTTCTTATTGTTAGTATCATAAAAACTATTTCAAATCCTAATACCTTAAAATATATATTATTTAAAAACATTTTACATACTGCATATTAGATGTTGCAACGTTAACATGAATTATAGAAAGTAAACATTACAAGTTTCAGATCAGATGTCGAAATTAATAAATCTATGAATACGATAAAAGGCAGTGTTTTCTCCGCAAGTCTGTTCATGTATAAATGAAATTTCTGGATGACCATCTGCCTAAGTACAAACTATTGTTTTATTTATATTTTGGGAAATGCCTGTTAAAATACGTCTTCAGTTTTACACTCTGATCGATTTCACTTCATTACATTTGTGAATATTTACAACCATATTACTTAATGACATTTGTGAATACGAACCATAAATACGTTCGTCTCAAGCAGTGAGAAACCCGCATTTTCTGTAACATATCCTTCAGTCGATGGCTCGGTTGGTGGCAGAGACAACGAAGAACTTGGACAGTGGCTACTGACGCTGCGGGTTCACACTGTACTGGTCGTAGTTCATCTGCAGGCGCATGAAGGAGTCGGCGCTGGTGGGTGCCGCCTCCTCTTCCTCGGGCTCTGAGCCGCCGTCCGAGCTCTTCGGCACGGGCTTGGTGTCGGCCCGGAGGTCGATGGCGAATCGCAGCTCCTTCTTCATCGCTTCCCATGGCGTCATCTGCGGAAGGAAAAGTGTTTATCCATTAAAACCACATCACTTGTTTCAAAGTTGCTTGCAACGTAAACAACGATTTTATTCCCTAAGGAATAAACTTTATTTTAGATTGACTTGCTGACTTTCCTTTTATTTTAATTCAAGTGTGCGACAGGTTACATTAAGATCAGTAATAGCTGATCAGACGAAAGTATTTTTTTATACTCCCATTGTATAATTCTGTCATTTGATGGTTGCGACGCGTTGCATAATGAAACTCATTATAAAGATTTCATTATGATGCAGGTTCTAGACCAATCACAGAGAAATTTACAAGACAAGAATTGACACTTAATCATTGAGTCTTGTTCTAGTAAACCTTTCGTTGGAAAGTATAAATTACAATTGCTTTTACTATTTTATTATGTTTGTCAGTTTTAATTTATTTTATAATTAGTAATTTTTTACTTGGAATATTGTTAAAATAAATTGGATTGTAATTGCACTTTGATCCTATTTGACTAGCGCAGAGGTAAACCAAAGCAACTTGCGGCAGGTTAGAGTAGGAAGCTGTCTGCTTAGTGGCCTTGGCTGAATCCTGCATGTCAACTGCCACGAAACGACACAACGTAAAAGTTTAACTTATAAAAATTTCCATAACTCGTAGAAAAAGTACTGTATGAAACTCGATGTAATGGGTATTCATTTGTGTGAAGTTTACGATGCTCGTTCCTCGCCTGTATAGTAATATCACACTCATCTATTAATACCCATCATTACATCATCGTTTCATAATGTACTATTGTTGCATTCACAGTTTTATCTGAACATTTCAGCATTGTTTCACTTTTAGGGCTAGTTTGAGAGTTGACCAATGGTAGTTGAACCACATGGTAGATAAAATTATTTCCGAAGCCGCGAAGGACCTTTTCGTTGTCTCCTCAGTTAACTTATCTTAAATACTTTTTAAAAGAATTTTAAATAAAAGAAGAAACAACAGATGGATTGATGTGATAAAACAGATGGATTGATGATTTGGTATTTCCGGGCCCATCAACTGATATGGTCGTTAGTCCCATAAGTATAGTGCACGTCTTTATCACGGGAGGTGGTGGTGTTGGACAGTGATATCCTAGAGGCATGACAGTGATATGACTAGAGGCACTGCAGTGTCATCAGTTGATGCCCTGAGCCACATCAGACGGTGATGTTAACTGACTAAAGCCACTTTTAATCCAGGGACTTGGTACCAAACGCAATGATGTAGCACCGAGTTCACAACGGGAATGCGAAATCGTGAATGGACTCACCTTCTCCTCGACGGCGATCTTGCGGCAGTTCCAAAGGAACTCGAGGATGGCGACGAGGAAGGCGGCGATGCAGCCGAAGACGAGGACGAGGAAGACGCCGCCCACGTTGGTGAGGTCGAGGTCTGGGGAGTCCGAGGCGGCCGAGTCGTCCTCCTCCTGCCCCGCGCACCCGTCCGGCACGTTCTCCACCCACCAGCGGTTCTTCAGCACCTTCAGCTCGCCGGCTTGCTGCAGCTTCAGGATGGCCCAGTTGATCATCTTGCGGTACGGCGAGCCTGCACACGGCGCACCACACACTCAGAATTCAATGATGTGGCGAATAAGAAATTTTTGCATCCTCGAACGTTAAAACAATCGAAAGCACTGTTGACCTTTTGCGCATGCGCAGTTCAAGTTTTGCATCACTTTTGTGCATCGACGCATGCGGAGAAGATCGAGATTGCAAACGACTGCTGCCCGCCCTATTACGGAGTTTATGCACTTCGTTAAAGCGGTCGGCAGAAATATTGATCTTCTGCGCATGCGCAGTTCGAGTTTCGCATCACTTTTGTGCATCTGCGCATGCGAAGAAGATCCAGATTGCAGTCGACCGCTGTTTGCTATATCGTGCAAAAACGTCCCCGAAGGTAAGGATAGGTTACGGGCATATGCCATGCAAATTGTGCACCCAGATCGTGAGAAGAGAGGGCGAAGAAGTGTGTTGGGAGTGCCGAGAGTAGAAAGAACATGATTATCAGGAAATGAGAGGGAAAAGAATAAAAAAGGAATTTCAGGAAACTATGGAAAGGCTATATAAATAAAACGTAATGGAAAAGATATTTTAAAACGGCGACCAGCGAAGCTAAAGTGAAAAATAGTAGGCGGTGAATGAATTATAAACAAAAACAATCACATATTTAAATACAATGATTTAAACAATAAAAGCAGAGGCATTTCAAGAGTACATTACTTAATCAATAACGTACATTAATAAATTTGCTAGGTGACTTCTGTAATTAAGGTGATATTGCATTTCCAAATATTTTGAATGAGATTTATTGGAAAACTCGGAGCACAAATTCAAAAACTTTTCTTTGCATAAAAGGCATGCATACGTTTACATAACTTTATGATTTGTGTAGAGGATTACTCCAAGAATTTTGCTAGGTTACTGCCTCATACTGAAATCCTGTAGTAGAGTGAAACGAAGATCTAGGAGCACCTTGACTTGCACGGCAACGATTCTTAGAAGAATATTTTGATTTTGTTTGGCTGTTGAAAGAGCAATTTAGAGTGCAGTTATATATATATATATATATATATATATATATATATATATATATATACAGGGTCTTTATCGTATCTTGCAACCCAGGTCTGGAAACACCAACTCTTGTTTTGCCAATTTGGCATCGCGTGAAATACCTTCGACGCCCTTTCACTTTTAGCGAAACCCGGTCGCGTGCCCTCAGATTTCGGGCTGAGAGAATGTGTCTAATTTTAGTTGGAAGAAAGAGAAAGCACGTATTCTGTTCTTGTTACTCTTCAACGTACTGCAGCCACTACACTGAAAAGAGTAAACGCCTGTCTCTTCATAAACGGTGGTCACTTTGAGCATTTACTCGACTGTCAGTTTTTTGTCATTTTAAGATAATTATATTTTATTACTTTTTATTAATTATTTTCAATAATTATTAATGTACTACTTAGTTACATTTTATTAGTATTTTTAATAATTTTATCGGTCACATGCGTCTTTATCCCTTTTTAACATTAGCCCTACATTAACCTTTAGCCCTACAGGCGTATACCTATCTGTATGTTAAGCAATTTAACATCCTTAGCATCGGTTTTAAAATCTTTGGCAACGTGAATAAACAACCATTGATTCATCGCAAGTCAAATGTTTATTAAGAAAGAAACAAGTCGGTGTAGAAAACAAATCAGATTCAAATAATTCAGAATAAAAGTAACTCATATTAGTTTTTGAGATAATTATCGTTCATTGTAATAGATTATAATAGTGCAGTTAAAATGTGTTTTAGGTAAATTTATTTCATTTTCCTCGCATTCCATCAAATGAAACTCTTCTTCGGTAATCATATTTACTGACGATCTGAGGTGTCGCCACTGGAAATCGACGCGCCAACTTCCTCACCGAACGTCATTTCTTTAGTTATCTTTAACTTCAGGAGAATTATTTGTATCCATATTTTTTCAAACCACGGTATACGAATATTGTTTAAATAGATATATCGCAAGCAATACCCCACAATTTCATAGTAACATGCCGCAACAACAGAATTCATATGTTTACTATCGCAGTAATATAAATTTTCGCATAAATCCTCACGATTTATATGTTCAGCATCTCACATTGACCGATAAAATGCTGAACATACCACAAAATGTTATAGTGTTATTACTGCCTCGTCCAAATTAATAATCTCGGTTCCGCTACGCTCCACCTCGATTTTTAACTTTTGGCCTCTGCGGTAATTACTCTCATAACATTTCTAGGTATGTTTATTGTCTGTTACTAAAGTTTTCTTATTTGATTAATATGCAGATTCTATAATAATAATACATTATTATTATTATTATTATTGTTATAAAATGAAGAGCTAGGCGGTAATATTTCACGATATATCTTTTCGATTTCTCTCTGAGCTGGCATTACTTAAATAATTATTGTTATGTTGCTGTAAATAAATCGATAACTCCCCTCCACATTAATATTACAGTTTTGTTTCTTCAGCATACTGGGCAGAATTGCTTAAAGAGACGTTTTGTTTCCACACTCATGCCTCAGCCCACCCCACCCCACCCACTCTGTGCAGCGTGAAAAGATTTCGGCATGAGAGCCGTGTACCTGCCCGCCGACACCCTTGAATGGGATCAACAAAGAAACAGGAAACTTGCTGCAGCTTATGACCAGACGGTTGCCTCCTCTGCTGTCCCGACGTGCCAGGCACGGCTGTCTTGAAAGATGTAAAAGAGACGCGGTTGCCAAATTACGAAAACAAGAACAAGTGCTCTTAGACATGAGTTGCAAGATAAACTAAAGACCCTGTATATATATATATATATATATATATATATATATATATATATATATATATAAAATACCGTACCTGTGCGAGAACTCTCGCATGCTATACCCTACCCTCTTCCTTATTACTTTCCCGGATACATATGTATATACGGAATACGTAGCATAGAGAATGTTACGTAATGCTGCGCGAGAAAACGCCGAATTTTCGGCAGAAAAAATTCATTGCCGGGCCTTATAACTAAAAAGCACAATAAAACCAATTGCTAAATAAGAAAAAATCCCGTAACACGTGGTGCGGCCACAGTCCCTGTTTTGTGTGTCCTTGATACCGAAAAGCCAATTTAAAGCAAAACGTCCATCTGTCCGTCCGTCTGTGAACACCACTACCGCCTAAACCACTCACAGGATTTTTTCCAAATTGTAGAAACCTCTGTCCATCTGGCTCTAGTTGAAGCTTTGAGATTTTGAAAAACTTCCTTTAAAATTTGGAGATACTTTACATAAAGCTCCTCGGACATTTTCAAAATTTTCTCAAAAACGGCTACAAATTTTTTCTTTAAATTTTTTGTAAGAAGAGAATAAAATGCAGTTATTAAAGTGTCTTAGGTCTGATTTTCATTGTTAACTCTGAATTTTCGAATATTGCAAAAGTTTGAATTTTTTTCGGCATCTTCCTCCAACTACAAAATTGAAAATAGAGATTTTTCCTTCAAATAAAATTTGTTCTTCATACTGAGTTCTTTCATTAAGATCATATTCATTTTTTGAAAATGTTCGTGCAATGTTACATGCAAAGTGCGCAATTTTAAAAAAAATCCAAAAACAAGATTTTTTCAAAAACGGCTGTTTTCTTTAAACATTTGTTAAGCATAGTGCCTAATATACTCTGAGATGATATAAATGCCATATTGCTCTATTTTTTATTTTTTTTTAAATTAAAAAATGTAATTTTTGACTTGTCTCTCACGTAGTTAATATTTACAATAGCGACGGTTTGTTTACATTATTATATTTATAAGTACATGCGCGTTAAGTAATGTCAGATAAAGTTTCTCGCAAACTCTACCATTTTCTGTGAAAACTAGCTCAATATTCCGCATTTTCAGAAACGCTCAAACACCATTTTCTCAAAAATGGCTCCTTTTTTTCAAACTTTTTGAACGGATAGTGCTAATTTCACTCTTTAATATGACGTAAAGTTAATTTTGAGGGATTATTTTATCAAAAATTACACAAATGGAATTTTTTGAAAGATCTCTCAGACCGTTAATATGTGAACACCGTTTCCCACAATTTGTAAACATTATTGAATTTGTGAGTTAGAGTGCTTTAAATGACTTCAAACAAAGTCTTTCGAAAACACAAATGAATCCTGTGAAAAAGAGCTTCCCATTTCACATTATACTAGTGCTTAAACCAGTTCTAGCTCATATTACTAGTTCTGTTAAAAACGGCTCCAATTTTCCAAAGTAAATTGCAATTTAGATCGAGGTTCCACTGTTCTTTATTATTCTTAAAATACGAATCGAATACAATTAAGAAATCGAACAATTAAGAAAATGTTTTAAAAAAAGGAATTTGGGCGGCGATACATGGCAGCTGGTAATAGTATATGGCAAGACTGTAGCTAGCCGAGACCAAAAGAAATAGAAAATTAATACGGGGAAGTCTATGCCATTCTGTAGCACCTCTAGTTTTTTTCATTTCCATATTAAGCCTGTAATATATTGTCGTGGTAATCGCAATTGGTCGTATGTCTAAAAAATATTTTTTGTTTATTACACCATTGTGATCAGTCCAGAGAACTACATCAGTTGCAATAGGTCGTTACACGGCGGAGTAATGGAAAACTGAAAATAGAAAGCTTCTATATTTGTGAGAGCGACTGTCAAGATATGGATAGTTAGGAACATTTTTCGTGGGAACATGGATTTGACATACAACCTATTGCGGTTACCTTGACGGTATATTTTTCAAGACCTCTTATCCTCCGTCACTTGTTCTAAATGTCACGTAATTGATAACAATATAATACACCCTACAAATTATTCTTATTTAACTTTATTAGTGAGCAAAGATGTACACCCGTGTAATTCAATTGCATAGAATATCAAGTAATTAGTATTTTCACATACAGTTGCAGATTCTACAGGCTTTGGACAGGTAGGGTAGAATCTAGAAGCGTCGAACCAACAAAAATCTAATAGAATGGTAAAAAAAACCTGACGTACGTTGCGGGTTGCATGTTACACGAATATTTAGATAGCGTTTTTAAAACAAATCCTTAATATTTTTAAAGTCAAAGTGCAATTTGTCACGTTTACGTGAAATTCTCTTTCTTTGGAGACCTTAATAATAAAGATTGGTTACTGGTGAGAGCCGCAAACGGAAGGTATACTACTGAAATTATGTAGGAGATGATGTGCAAATTATAACTGAGAATTGTAGTGAAACTGTCCAATAGCACTTTTTTTTAGAAATAACTGTGGCCCAATTCAGAGGTTATGCACCCTCCAACGAAAAAATACGGGCAAAATTACGATTCTCATTTCGTAAGATATCTTCACTATTTTCAATAGCCAAATTTGATATTTCTTATAAAAAAGTCACCAATGTCTTGATAATGCAATATTTCTGTATCAACTGCGTTCTAGAAGAACATTATTTTCTAGTTTCCAAAATTACCTGGTGGTAAAGCTATCCCATATCCTTTGGAATCCAGCTGACCGCCGACTTTGACCAGGTCGCAGTTTTTGCGGGTTTCGTACTCGATGGATGTGGATTCCATGAAAAAGGCGTAGTCGCCCTTTCCCTTCTTCACACGGTCCACGCCCTCCTTGTTGTCGGATGTGAAAACGCTTGGTCGCGCCTGGTTCATCACGGTCCACATACGTTGGTATAAGGAGTTGTTGGATTCCTATGCGCACACAGAGAAATGAGTAAATACTTACGAGAACAGAAATAGTATATTGAACTTCTCTCTTCGGCAATATCCAGGAATCTCGTATGTTTGTTTCAAGTAGAAGCAGTAGAAAGCGTAAGATATAAACTCTTTATAATATTTCGAAATGTTTTTCTTTTTATTCTACGCAGAAGTTCAGCAATTCAATATTTGAAAATTGCTTTTGAATAACTTAGTATAAGAAAGTAATAATTACGTTTGGTTATAAAATGCATTGCATTCCGCGTAATAAGTTGAACAAATTTTCTTGTGACATTTTGCTAAAAAAACACCCCGATACTGCACAACAGTGTCAAAAACATCTATTGTTTCATAGCACCCAAAAGCTTCTGCATATGGTGAGTCGAATGGATAAACACGATGCTAAGCATCACCAGAGAGAAATCATACTTCTTCAGATATAAACTTCAAATTTCGCAAATTTGGGAATTGATGGAATGAGAGTGCGAAAAAGGTGCCATCAGGTGCCGAGGCGGTTTGCTGTGAGACGTCGCGCCGGTGAGATATAGGCGGCGAAAAATTTATTCAAAAGCTTTTCTAATGCTATCCTTTCCTGTTGATACCAAAACAATGAAACAATTGGTACAACCTTTGTTAAGAGGAACATGGTGTGGATTTTTACACTGGAATGACAAATAATAATAATAATAATAATAATAATAATAATAATAATAATAATAATTACCCCAGGGGTAACAACCTGGGGGTATAAAAGTGAAATCAGCATTAAAATGCCGATTCCCCCTATAAAAGAGGTAACGTGCACCGACCCCAAGAATCAAGTCTGAACCCCGGTGGGATGCACGTATCGCGTGACCTAATGATGACGGATTCGCGAAACAATAATAATAATAATAATAATATTTTATTTATTAATGACTAGTTCCAGGTCATATCAACTTTTAATACACGTTATATTTTTGGTAGCAATTTGATTGATATGAGTCTAAATATGAGTCTAATATCAACCTATTACTGATAAAAATTTATGAGTCCAGTAGCCAATTTTGTATTGGACGTTATACATTACGAGATATTTGAACCGAAAGTTTAATTTTCTTGCAAGTGTAAATATTTTCTTTGCATGTGTGACTCTCAGAGAAAGTATCAAACTGAAAAGAATGTAACACGACACCAAGCTTATTGAATAAGAACACGATATGATAGAAAATTTGGAATGGGAAATTTAAAGTGATTTTAGTCGTGCACATATTTTGTTTATTATTGTTTTATTCCTTTTTATTGTCTTATTTTCATATGTTAATACTTTTTGTTGTTTCTTTTAAGCGACTTCAAAGTTGAAGATACTTATATTTTGGGAAATAATGGATAATCATCCAAAACAATAATATTTATAATATTTGTACTCATCGTCATCGTCATAGTTAAAATATTTATACTCATCGTCATAAAAAAAGCTGCACCCAGAAGGTGCACAAAAAAGCTGCACAAGGCGGATTGCGATCATTGTTGGGAGGCAGATAGAGGGTATCATGTATAAAAAATTATTACATTTTCACATTTGTAGGACCAACATTTATTGTGCTACATGGCCACAGACGGTACATGTTAGTATGGCGTGGAGCCGCCATTTTAACGAACACACGTGTTCAGACATTGCGGCATGGAGTTGTACAGGTCTCGAATGATATCCTGTGCTAGTCCATCACATGCGGTTTGCACCTGAGCGCGCAGTTCTTGCAGATTGGTGGGAAGGGGTGGGATCCTGATCGCACGCTCCATAGCACCCCCAAACATTATCGATCGGGGACAGGTCTTGCAATGTTGCTGGCCATGGCAGCGTATCCAGAGCTGCAAGGCATGCTCGGGAGATGGCTACGGTATTCGGACGGGTGTTATCGTGTCGAAATAGGGCATGGGCGTAGGCGTTCACGAAAGGCAGAGCCACGGTTGCAGGATCTCCTGAACGTATCGTGTGGCTGTCACGGTACTTCCAATTGACACTAACGGTGAACGGGCACCATGGGATTTCGCGCCCCACACCATTTCATCAGGCTGGCGGGACTTGTGATGGGATACCACAAACCACTCGTCGTAGCCCCCAATGCGCCTCCAGACACGGACCAGTGGTCGTCGCCATCAAGGCTGAAGCGGGATTCGTCGTTGAAGATGACCCGCTTCCAGTCTGCATGGTTCCAGGTCCATCATTTCCGGCACCAAGCGAGTCTGTAGCGTCGATGCTAAGGTGTGAGTGGCAGGCGTCGTAAAGATCAGCGTGCGGCGAGCCTGGCATTTTGCAACCGCCTGCCAATGATACTGGCACTTAATTATGTGACAGTGCAAGCTGCACAGCCCGCTGAATAGCACCAATCGTTGCCGTTGGATCTGTTCGCGCGAGGCAAACAATCCGTCCGTCCTCCCTCCTCATAGTGCGTGGTGGACGTCCAGATCCTACATTTCGTGTGTGCATGCCTTCCTCAATCCATAACCGCCAACGATCGCGGGCGATCTGTACAACTGGTGTGGTGCGAAATACGGTGAAAGGACCCCGCACATCACGATGCAGCCCCTCTCAAACGCGTCTAACGCGGCTGTCGAAAGCGTCGCCGAGGGCATAGTGTACGTGCAAACGCTCTGGCGACGCCACCCGATATCGCAATGGCCAGCGCGGTCGTTTGAAGCCCTGTTATCTAGCCCAGTGGGCGCGACGTCAGGAACCTATCACCTAACCCCCAGAGGGCGGCCGACAGTGAAAATGAAATCATTGGCTTAGCGAATGATGTGTAAAATACCCTCAGAGTTTGCAGCGGATTAGTAGGATCCTACGGGGTGCAGCTTTTTTTTGACGATTAGTGTATTATAACATGCCCAAAGTTTAACTTTCGGGAAAACGATTTCCCATCTTCAGTGAGTCTCGAACATAGAAAAGGGAAAAAACTACAGATTAACATAAATAAGCAAATATACATAAAGCAAAATTATGAAATAAAATTGACAAATGAAATGAAATATCTAACACATAAATAACATCAAAAATTACTTACTGCCCAAGCAACTTCTATTTCATGAGTTAAAAATACATTTACGCAATTCTTTGCTAAAATATATAAAATAAACGAGCACTGCAAACTAATTTTCTTTCTAAATTCGCTTACCCTAAAGAAGGCAGCAGTAGATCCAGAAGCGTAAGTTCCATACTTGATCTTGGTCTGCTTCGCTAGGTCTTCAACATTCTTGATGGAGTCGTCCATTCGCGTCACCGTCAAAAAGGCGGCCAAGTTGGCGGTGTAGGAAGAGATCATGATGAGCGTGAAGAACCACCACATGCCGGCCACCATGCGCGTCGACACGGCCCTGCCGGAAAGCACACGCGGCCTCGCAACGCCTCCAGGGCTCCGTCTTCGCTCGGGCGCTATCGTTTGGCCGGCTTCGCTCTACGGGAGCCAGGGACATCACAGCACCAACAAAATAAAACGTAGCGGAGCCGAATTCGACCGAATCGGGACATCGGGCCGAAGGGACCCGAAATGTTCCGAAGACGGTCGAAAGTGCACGTATTTGGCCGAAGGGTGTCGAACAGTTACGGGGAGCTTTCATCCTCGGGAGTGAGGGGACACACTACAGGCATGTTCTACGTCAAAATATGTTGGTAAGGGTATGGGGCTTGTGAAACGAATCTACTCACACGAGGTGCACACGTGGGGTAGAGCCACTGTTCCAACTGGGAGCGACAATCTACGCGAGCGGGAGCGTCTCATTACTGCTGGGAGGGGAGGGGATGTCCAACGGGCTGAGGCAGTGGAAAGATCGGTCGACATGTGTTGTACATTTCATATCTTATTTTAGAAAAAAAACTGGTTCAAACGTTTCCACCAACAATACTCATGCAGTTTCTGTTGTTTTATTCAAAGGAAAGAAACTTCTAATCATAGTGATGAGTAAATTAAAAATGCATGTATTTTTTTCTTTGGACATTCATAAAGCAACGTAGAGGCACACTGTTAACCACATTCCGTAGGAGAAATACAGGAAGATCTGTTTATTATGACGGTAAGGTAATTTGAATTTATCTTCAAAATTATATTTTTTAAACATATAGAAATTTAGCCCTTAACTGAAGATGCGAGTCACTTCTTTAAAAATGTACTGCACTCTGAACGAAACATTAAGGTACACATTCATGAAATTGAAATTGTTTCCCACGAAAGAAACTGTATCACATTTCCTTTCATATTATTTGAATACATGAGTTTGAGTTCCATCAATATATTGTTAATGTGACAAGTCTCAAATAAATACGGTAATTTGAAATTTATGTGGAGACGCATAGGAAACCGTCCAAATTCAAATTTGCTCTCTAACGTGTTTTTAGAGTTCATTTTCACTTTTTGCAATGAGCTAAAAACCAAATTTCTTTCGTGAAGCATTTCAAAATATTCGAGACACAAAATATCCTTTCTCCCTATTTTATTTTGAGATACCTATGAAGGTTTTAAAATTCGGGTAATAAGTCAAATTGACAGTGTATGGTTTTTAGAACCACCACAAGGGAGTTACGAGAAATTTGAAGCTAACCAAATGTTTAGAGTACAATATTCTAAACAGTCTCTCCGACTGTACTTCGTAAGAAATTGTATTGAAAGGCCACAGAAATGTATCAAACTTCTTGAGTGAAAATATGAACTATTTTGTAATGAGTCACGCCAAAAGTGTCCATTTGTTTTGAATCGTATGCCAAATTCATCCCGCAAACGGATCCAAGCCACTTCCCACCGATTCACGCCTCATTCGGGGTGATAGCACACTGCGATACGCCACGCTCAGCCAGCGCGAGGACAGAGAAGAAGAAAAAGAAGAACGCTCCAAGCAAGGGCGAGCGGCGGTGAGCGAAGCGCAGCGGGGTGCGGGGGTGGGGGAGGAGAGAGAACTGCGGCGACGCAGTCGGCAGGCGAGGGGGTGGCTGCTGCTACTCGCCCGGCGGCGGTGACGCTGGCGGAGCCGCCGCCTGCCTCTTGAGGCGGTGCCGGCCGTGCCGCCGGTGGGGGCGGCGGCGGCGGCGGCAGCAGCTACGTGCTCACTGAGCTAGAAGGACCACCTGCAGCCACGTGCACGCGCTGCCAGCTAGAAGGCGGTGGCGACGATGGCGGCGTTGGCGGCGGCGGCGGCGGCAGCCAGACAACAAGAGCTGGACGCGGCGGCTAAAGAAGCCGGCGGCGGCGGCGGCGGGCACTACTTTCGAGGACTGCGGCGGCGGGGGCTATGTACAAGGGAGGGGGCTATGTACAAGGGACTTGGCGCTCGATGCGCGGAGATTGTAAACTGACTTCATTTGTGTCTGGCTTCATTTGCTTCTTTGCAAGAGGTGTTTGGTATCCAGAGAAAAAAAACTGTTGGTAATAATGAGGGGTAAGTGGTGAGCGTTAGGTACTGTGTTTTAGGTTGAGGAGACGATTTCGTTCTGCAAACGATCTTATTTACTGCTAGAGCAAACTTTCGGGATCCTGAATTTCACCAGTCAGATAAGACAAATTCAGTGAAATAATTTTCTCACTAAGCGTCTTCCTTCACCGGAATTATGAATATTTTTACTTTTGAACAATAAATATTCGATTGGATTTTCATTTGCCAATTTTCGAATTTTCCCTTGTTTCATTTTCAGCCCAGAAGCTGATCACTGACCATTATATCAGAAGGGGATTGTAGTTTTGTTTTCTTCATTTTGATTAATTTGATTTTTTACATACCTTTAGACTGATAAATTCGGAATAAATTGATATGAGTGTATATTAGATGTATTAAGAGATTGATATTGTGTCAAATCTATGGTAAAATGAAAGTAATAAAAGAAGAGACATTTAAATAAAATGATAGCAAAATTCAAACGGGGTAATCTGTGGTAAATTATTCCAGCTGATTGAATTTTCTTAGCTATTATATAACATATTGAAGGACATTTAGGAAGGTATTGGGCTAATGACATTGTTACCAATTTGACGAGTATGAAGCAAATGAAGTATAAAAATTCCTGACGTTACAGAATATTTCAAATATTGTTTTAAATGTATTAAAAGATTGAACATAATCGATTGAAATGTGATTTGCGATGATGTGGATTTGCGAAGAAAGCCTTCTGTGATGAGAGTTACAGTGAATCAGTTTTTGAGTGGAATCGTGTATTAGTAATGAGGAATTTGGTTGCTTAGACTATTAACAGTACTGTACACAAAATGTGAAATATGGGAGAAATGAGTGAATCACATACTCGTATTTTGAATATTTCAAATTCTTAACAAATGAATGTCTAAGATTCAATTTCAATGCTGTTCAGGTGTCCAAATAGTAATTAATTCATATTAATACAACAGTACAAATAACATTCCCTTTAAACTTTTCTATTTGACAGCAATATTTTGTTTAAATACTCATAATCAATAAATCTCAGTCTTACACAATGGCTGCTGACAAAATGGTTCCTCGCCGGGCGAACCCATGTTAGGGTCTGGCGCTTCATTGGCTTCGTTCTATTGTCATTTTCGAAAGCAAACAGTTGAGTCCAGCCCTCAGGAGGGCGAGCGGAGGCAGTAGCCAATGGAGGCGCGTTATGCCGTCCGGCCGTGAGGCATCTTGGCGTCATTGGAACCGCTTACCTGCTCATATTTGTTTAACACTAAGCAAACTGTGAAGTCTGCTCTCTTCAAACCTCTTATACGTACATTGAAAGACGAAGTTTTCCGTTCGTCCTTTATAACATTCTAGATGCAAAGGCTCTGTTTTACATTCTGAGATGGTTACAAAAAGATTTTGCGATTCACAAACAATGTCTTCACGTTCTTTAGCATAAAATCACTTAGGAAATAAAAATAACAATTACTTTTTTAAAAACATACGGAAATACTAATTTTAAACAAGTCAAAACATTTCTCTTCGAGAAAAGAAAACAGTATCTTTGTTTTAAGCCTTATTTCAGAATTTTGAAATACTTAATTGGCAGATCAGCTCTAAAGAATAAATAGCAAAACATAACTTATTTATTTTAAAATTGAAAACATTTTTATTTCACCTTATTCTAAAGTTTGCTAAAATTAATTTTTTATGGGTCTTGATTGTTAGGGTATTATGCAAGGATCCAGGTGAATATAAATGAAGTTGAATGAACCGTAGAATGTTGACATCCTGAAATGGAAATACAAGTAACTTGACAGAAGGCTTTCTAATTTTTCTTTCTTTGGTACGTAGAGGCAGTATTAAAGGTCCTCGTAAACGTTCACTGACAGCACAAAAACATTAAATTTCACTTTGAGACATCAAACATTTAACATTAACATACATATTTAAAAATACATGTTAAACAATGAATAAATTTTAATAAATTAATTATATGAACATTAAAGATAGCCAATAGAATAGACAAGAAAAGATGTAAAAGAATTAAAGAATCAACAATCAACTGCGTGATATTTGATATTCCCACGAGCTGTGCTTGTTAGTGAAACGAAAGGCGCATCGGAGAGGTTAGGGTATGACTGGATATGGATTATAAATGGCTCAATCTTGAAAGTTCGATGCTCGAAAATGATTTAAAACTACTTATTATTTTGCAGTTTTTTGATAAAAATAATATACTTAATAATGTAAATATCTTTGTAATCAACAAATGGAGTTAACAACTTCTTGGAAGCGATTCATTCATTCATTCATTCATTCATTCAATCGTTCGTTGGTTCGTTCATTTATTCATTTACTCACTCACTGATTCACTTCTTCACTTTGCTACTCACTCGTACTTTAATTCGCACTCTTATACTCACAGACTCTAATTTGAACTCTGATACTTTCTCACTTTCATTAGCAAACTCCAACTCAACATCTCACTTCAAACAAACAGATATACTTTAAATATCACATAATCAGGGAGAGTCACGAGAATATTTAAAATTTATTTTTGTGAATGTATCAGTAATAACATTGAAAATATCTTGTAGAATGAGTTCATCCGAATAGCTATAATTGTGCTCTCATTATTCCAGCAAACATGGTAAACATATATTTTTATGTATTATTACTCATTTCATTTACACAAAGAAACACATCGAATAGCTACGAGATTCAGCCATTTCCAGTAGCCGAGGGACAGGCGTGAGTTGGGGGGGGGGGCACAGTGCGGCTCGGCCTGCTCACCGGGGCGCGACCTCCGATCCCTGCTGCATGATCGAGCCGCAGTTGTGCCACACGGAGTTGCTCATGGAGAGGGAGTTAACGAGAACACGGGGCGCGGGCGCGGGCGGGGCGATGGCGGGGCGTTGGGCGGCGCTGGAGGCGCCCTGGGCAGGGCCGCAGGAGCGCTTCACGTGCCACTCCTCCGGAGACACCCTGCAAGAGACAAGAGAGCGGGCGGGCGGGGCGGGAGGGGCGGAGGGCTGGGGCCCGCGCCGGGGCCCTCCTTACTTGGGCAGCACGTCCGAGCCCTGCTGCATGAGCGAGCCGATGGTGAACCACAGCGAGTTGAGCAGACTGAAGTTGTTCTCGAGCTCCGTGGGGTTGCGCTCGTGCGGCCCGCCTCCTTCCCACTCGTACGGGGACGCCCTGAAACAGGCCACGGTCTCGCGCGGCCGGGCCACGCCGCCAGCGGGCGGGGGCGGCAGCATGGGCGGCGGCCGCGGGGGCGGCGAAGGCGGCGGGGGCTCGAGGGCGACGGGGGCGGAGGCGGCGAGGGCGCCGGCGGCGGAGGGCATGCGAGCGGGCGAGCGGACATGCAGGCAAGCCTGGTAGGCAAGCGAGCGAGCTGGCAAGCGAGCAGGCAAGCGATTGTGCTGGCACTCCGGGGGCGGTAGGCAACCAACCACAAAGCATGCGAACATGCGGAGGAGCATGCTGAGCAGAGGCGCTCCGCGGCTGCGGTCTCGCCATGCGTCAAAGTGAGCGAAGCCCTCCTACCCACTAGGACTCATGTTTTTAAAGAATGCCAGTGAAAATGTCCAGCCATTTGCCCATGAAAATTTTTCCCTACCTGAGGCTTACACAAAAAAGAAATAAGACTCCCTTTATTCTGCTGATAATATTCTTGTCTCTTTATCGCAGTACGAAGTAAAAGACGTTTGGCAGATGAAGGTACATTAACAAATTGTGGATTATTTAAATTGTCGATTAAATAGTTATTATTTTAAAAAGATACTAGTCTTTGTGACGATGCTTAATAATTTGAATATTAGACCGGGAACAGGTGGGCAAAAATTGAATTTGTTAAAAAAATTAAACATGTTTGCTAACGTAATGTCGCTCATATTGTTCACAGTTAATACTCCAATATTAATGTAAAAAAGTCTTACATTTAATATTTTTTTAAATACTACGCATATTGTAATTCTACATATTGATTTTCCGGGATTTTTTTCTTTTTAGTTGCACATGTGATTACCGAATAAAGGTATTTCTAGTTATTTGGCAATCTGAAACTAAGAAGGAATTTGCAGAAACAGAAAAACAATTGCCATCAATCTCATACTTTTTTCACTCTGAAATTGCATTTAAGAATCCTCACCTACTACAGCCGAAAGGAGACAACGATAAAAACGTCAAACTTGTACTCGAAAGGCAATATATTCTCTTCTTTGCTTCAGCGCGGAAACAAACGGCAACAATTTCGAAGAGAAGGGTGAAACATGCTGTAAAACGTCCCACGGGCCCATTGTGGACTCTGCTTTTAATATCCGCCTGGCAATGCCACTCAACTGGAACTGACTGAACATGTCGAAAGGACGCGTTTTCCGTTCCATTATGTCTTCGCGTCTTTCAAAGGGCAGGTGTCTTCTTCTTCGGCGAAGGACAACAAAAGCAAATGGCGACGTCGACGGCAGCGGCGGCGGCGGCGGCGGCCGCTGTGTCGTTGGTCCGAAGGGGCGCCGCTGTCGATGTCGGAGTCAGGCGACCCGGCCGCTGAGCCGCTCGACCGATTCGTCTCGGCCGCGTCGCGGCGGGTAGCCGCCGCAGCCGCCAACCGGACTCGCGACCGCGACCGCGGCCGGGCGCTGCGGCGCACAGTGGGGCACTTCGCGCCACACGTTGATCAAAAGAATTCTTGGAAACGGTTAAGGATATTAAATGTTTTCGTGTAAATGATAAGTAGAGCCTGGAAGTTTGGCAAGGTGCCTTTTTGTTATTGTTACTATTTAATGAATTTTGACAATAAAAATCACTTAATTGTGCTTCTGGCGTTGTTTTAGTAGATTTTAATCTAGCCTTTATTTTAGCTTGTGATGCCTATTTTTGCCATTTTGTCTTATTTTTGATTTTTTTTCTGCCTTTTACTTTATTATTTTACTTTTTTTCTCTTGGCAGAGATTTCAATCAAGCTGGATATATTTCGTATATCGGCAAACCTAGGGAATACAAAAGAAAGGTCGTCTTTTTGTCTTTCTGTGGAAGCAGAGGCTGTTTTAAACATTATTTTTGTTTTGTTTTCATTGATGCCGACTTGCTTTAATCTTCACGAACAATCCCATCCTACTTTTGAGTATGGCCTCGAATCTCCTTTGAGATCTCTGTGTATCGTGTATCCTCAGTGCTGGCGATTACACAAGTGCGAAGAACAACAAATACTATTCCTTTTTCACTGATTCCATTTTCAAGATTCAAAAGGGAGTCTATAATATAATTTCGAAGAGACAGCGTTTTGAATAAAACAAATTTTGATACTGGATGGTCATGTGGAATCAAGATTACAAAGAAAATATCGTTTCCTTACATGTTAAGAGCTAATGTAAATTAGAGTTACACGTTAAGAGCTAATGTAATCGAGTTAGAATGATATTGTGAATCATAATTATTAATATTTTACAATAATTCTTTTTCAAAGTGATTTTTAATTTTTTACACGCGTTTTTACATCCCTACTTTAGCTAGAGTAAGTGTCTTTTATGCCCATTTTTGTTAATATAAATGCCTTTGTGCCTGCCTATTGTAGGTCAATTAAATACCTGAACTTCGGGGCTCTAATGATAAGTATTAGTTTTATTATTTGCAAGAGTAGAGGGAGGTTGGAGGTGTAGTACACTTATGTCACATTTACTAAATTTTACAAGAGAGCAGTTTGAATATATTTGACTTTGGAATTGTGTTTTACTTTGGTGTTATTTAAAAGCACTACATCCAAATCTTCATGTAGGACATAGTGTTGTTTACCTCTGCGTAGAGGACAAGAAACACATTTGGTTGGGACAATAATCTCTTTTCAGCAAAAAATGGACGTAGTGTCTTTTACCTCCGACCCACATATTTATTTATTTGTCTATTTATTTATTTATGCATTATTTAATTTATTTACGAATTTATTTACTATTATTTCTTGTGACTTTGTGGTTTACGTATAGCACAAAATTATAGACATTTTCGTGTCTTAACATCAAATTTAGGCACATCCTATCTTTGCTAGTCGTTTTATACCAGGCTTTATAAAATATTTCTTTCGTTTACATAATAAGTCCTTTGTCTGATTGCTCTCCGTTTCCCTTCTTTCTGTTTTTTTCTCGGAGGGCATACCTAAATTTCCGCATTTTCTCGGTCACCTCTCACCAATTTGGCTTACGTCCATTCCAATGTAGTACATATTTCTCCTTTTTTATTTATCTGTTTTTTTCCATTTATTTATATATTTGTTTTTTTGCAAATCTTATTAAGTTTCAATAATGAATTTTAGTGATGCTTTTTAGTTCATTAGACTTCTTTCCTTGAAGTACATAATTCCAGAAGACATACAGCTCATTAGCACATGACTATTTATTTATTTGTCTATTTATTTATGTATTTAATTCATTTATAAATTTATTTACTATTATTTCTTGTTACTTTATTTTGCGAGTAGCACAAAATTATAGACGTTTTCGTGACTTAACATCTAATTTAGGCACATTCTATTTTTGCTTATATCACCTTACAATCTGTTATTGCTATCAAATAAGAGAATGAGAATCTCTAATTTACATTCTGAGAACGAATAAGTATAATGAATGGCAAGCTTCTTTTATCAGAAGAACTTATTTGAGTAATAACGAAAATAAATAGTTTCTATTGAATTTTAGAAGATTGAGAAATACTTTCAAAGTGAGAAAAAAGTTTTTTCTTTATTTCAAATCGTTGCATTAGAAAAGACATATTTTAATGTTCTATATTATATATAAGCTATTGAAAAAAATGTTTAAAAAAACAGTTGCAATATTATTGAGATAACCCACGCATGTGCATTTGTCACGTACTCTAGAATTTCCAGAAGAAATATTTCTGTGATTTACTGTTCGAGTAAGTACACTGACTGGACATACAATATTAACTAGACAATGGGCATCTAAGAATTTTGACTACCTGATGAGAATTCTAGGACTGACGTAACTTTCTTTAGAGATTCGCGACGAAAGCAAATGGCTGACGCTTTTCCTGCGAGAGTACGAATTGGCAATTTTCTCCAAGGGCGCGAATGAATTGTTTGCGTTTGCAGCACGGTCTGAATAAATACAAAGAATACTCATCTCGACAGGGAGTAATTTTGTCCACGACAGGGACAAATTAATATTTTCCATCAAGGACATTAAATATTAAAGAGGAGTCGACATCTTCCCCCTCAGTTGGCACCCTAGCCCCGGGCAGGCGGCTAACTCTATCGTTCTCGGAGCTGTTCACCAGTCATGCCGGAAGCTTAGAGCTTCTCCGGCTGGAACGATACCCTGCTGGGGAGATTCCCGGAGGGAGAAACGTCGCAAGCCTACGTTAAAGTCGATCCTGGCTCGCACATTGCGGGAGGAACACCGCCACCTCCCGGATGAAACATGTATTACGCAAGTGGTGTCAAGGTCTTCTACTGGTGGCAGTGGCACGCGTCGAGCATTCCACGAGCGTCTCTGTGCAACTAGCGTCGGGAAAGGAAACTATTAGTAACCCCGCCGTTTTACAATAGTGATGGCGTTGTCTCTGGTGGCGGGGCGATGAACTGCGTGGAGGGGCGATTTCGTCATGGCACTCATGCCACGGACTCCCGCCCATGACATCGACCTTGAAAACACTGAAGTACACTCCCGGGGCTAATGACCATAGTAGCTGACGAACACGGGCGGGGCGGCTGAGCTCTTTGTGGCCGTCCAGAGGGGCGGGCGCGCCCACTGCCGGGAGCGCCTGCTGCGGGGGGCGGGGGTTGGGCATGCGGACGTGCTGCTCACCTGGGCTGCTGGTGCTGCCGCGGGGTCCTTTGAGCCGCGCCGTAGGGGGGCGCGTGAGGGCGGGCAAGGGCGTGGGCGGGCGGGACGGGTGGGAGAGCGGACGGGCGGGCGGGTCGCTTCATAGGGCGACTCTGCTGTCTGTGTGGCACCGAATTCGCTACAACGGCCGTAGCTCTGTAAACCTTATTTTCCCGGAATTGGAATTTGACAGTTCTTGGAAGCGAGTCGCCACGTCCCCAGCGGGGGATTTTCTAGCCGCGCAGGAGAATTTCAGAAGATGGCGACGGTGACAAAGACGTTCTCGTCCGTCTTCTTTCGCTTGTCGTGTTTAATTTTTTACTGATGTATTTTTTAAATAACCTCTCTTATTGTACAATATTGATATAATTTTTTCAGCAGAATAATAAGCTACGAATTTTTCTATTGCAAATATAAATGCCAATATAATTTTAGAATATTTTAATTTATTTAAAAGAAATTGTGAATGTTCTATATTTTTGTGTTAGATATAATTCGAATAAAATTCCGTATTCCTTTATCAGTAGATTCTTGTAGGTGGTTACTGAGAGTTAGAAATAATAGTAGAGAACCATGGAGTAGTATACAGTTGATATGGAAGAGGACATTAAACGTAAGAAAAGACAAATAGGAACAGAGGAAAATAGATCAAGAGAATAGAAGTGATTGGAAAAAAAGAGAAAGGAAGAGGAAAGAGCCAGAATGACAGAGACAGAAAAGAGACAAGTCGGTCGAAGAGAATCGCGCTACTTACCTGGGCAGTATATCGCATCCTTGGCCCATAAGGGAGCCGAGGGAGAACCAAAGGCAGTTGACCATGTTGAAGTTGTTCTCCAGCTCTTCGGGGTCTTTGTCGCAAGGATGACCGCTGTCCCATTCGTGGGGGTTGCTTCTGCAAGAAGCGCGCTACGCTACGCTTCTACGGGCCTTCTACGATGTCTCTACATCTAGAACTACCACAAGGTTACTAAAATATCTCGACGTTACTTTGCACTCTGGCTACTTAGTTTTTACGTTATATTATCGTTACAGGTACTAAAGTTACTCTATAATTCAGACAGCGTGCGGTGAGCACGCAGCACACTTGCCTACGATACAATAAGCAGCGCATTTTAGCACCAATTTGGCTGCTGCCTACTACATTATTCTGTTATGCGTGATCTACTTCTAACCTACTCTGATGCGGTGCACCGCCCCAGTCTAAGGTGCTTGGGTCAGCGCGAAGCCTGCTCGCCGCAGAATTTTGCCCACAAAGAATTTATATAATATATTACAAGCGGATCCATTAGGATAATTTCATTTTGTTTAGCCCATTTGTTGACTAATAATCTCTGAGACTTATAGATTATACGCGAGGCGAAATATAAGATGGAATACAATTTGGGATTTTGTAGCCTCCATACTTTCCAAAATGGAACGATTTTGCTTTAATTAAGCCAAGTTGTCTTTTAATCATTGTATTTCATTCATTCGATATACTTTCATTTATCATCTGTCAACCCCTCTTCTTTGAATAGAAACTGCTAAATAATTATACTTATATGAAAACTTGTGTTTTTTCTAAATCTTTACATAAAAAGTGGATTGTGACCTTTTGCGCTAGCTTCTTTATTTATAGTTTGAAGTTAGGACTATGTAGTATAATTCCTCATGTTTGTGTTTATGGAACATTTAGTTGTTATTGGTTTTAGAATTTTAATGAATTTAATGAAATATTATGTCTTTATATCTTTTAAATCTTGCGAATGTTTTCGTTTTTTGATTGGTAATCATGTTTGACATTTCTATAAAAATTTTACGTAAAATTTGTTTATTCTTACAAATCTGCGACCGTTGATCATCAAAATGAAAGTAATTTATTTGGGTGTTTATTACAATGAAACTACACACATTTATGATTTTTTGATGATATATTAATTAATAATAGGAAAAAGGTATTAATTCGATGATGCTTTGCATTTAACAAACACTTCCGATAGTAGATTATTTGTTCTGTATTTTCTCCAGTAACAGTCAAAAGTATTTTTCTGAAGAACGATTTAAAAGTATTTCTTTGGCATCAATATTTTTGTTATTTTTATTTTGTAATGTTGATGCGAGTTTTTGTAAAATATTATTTATATTAACATTATTTTAAGAACATTTGTTCGATGAACGTACACAGTTTTGTGGTAATTTTGGAAGGTAAAATTATTTATTTCCCGTAAATAAGATCGCACATAAAATGCGTTGGATTAAATTGTATAAATTGTTAATTCAGAAAATGTTGATTATTTTATTACAGTTTTGGATAATGCATTTATTTGAGCGTGTCCGGAGAAATTAAAAGATTGACCGCGTTATTGCCACATTTTTCTGATGATTATTTTTTGAAATGGTTACTTTTAGTATTGCGGTATGTAATTGTTTATATTATTTTTTGCGACATAAAATTTCCAAAATATATTTCTATCAATTTATTCAATTACCCTGGGTGTGCCGCGCCTTCTGCCCCACTGTGCGTGTCTTTCTCTGTGGCGGCGTCGCCCTCGCACCGAGCATGGTCGTTCCGCAACAGGATAGGGACACCACGGGGGGCGTTGGGCCAGACGCCCAACCAATTAATGGCGCCACAAATTAACGTCGCTCTCTTCGCCGGGACCGGTTCCCGTTCCGGGTCATCTCGGAGATCGCCTGCTCGACCTTGAGTTGGGGGCGACGGCAGACGCCGCGGCGGTAAGGTGCAATCAGACGCACTGAACGGACTTGGAATTAATGAGTTGGCAATGGCCCGAAGAGTGTATCCCCTTGAGTTCGACGCCGGATGAGACCAACATTGCCGATGACTCTGCAGCGTCTCTGACCGAGAGGTCCTAGGGTCTTGAGTGTCCTGACGGTGGCAGATCGTCGACACTGGCTACATACCGAAATCGAATTCAGCCACTATCTTGGAGGAGAATTCTAGCGGCCGGCTACTCTGATCTGTATTCCTTAAATACACTTACATGGCCTGCACTTCTACACATGTCGAGAGCCCAGTTTGGAGCCTAAATCTTGTCCCGACTTGGAAAGAGCCATGCTGGGGGGAGACGCTTGGAGGAGGAAAACCCTTAAGACGTATAGGTCGGCGCCAGATATCCATCCAGTGGGGAAGGTATAACCTCGACCTCCCAAGATAAAACATTCACTACACTAAAGGGTTAATAATCGTAGCAGTTGACGTGACTGAAACATCAGTTAGTAAATTCACTTCGGCGGTGTGTAGAATGACTTGGTATCATTGAGTTGAGAATGGACAGTACGTAGACTATATTCCTTCATTTCGACGGTGTGCAGAATAACTTGAAATTCCCTTCGATTTATAGTTCTTTCAGTTCTGAGGTATGTGGAATGCTTTGGTATTAATGAGTTGATAATGATCGGTAGACTATCCTTTCAATTGAGCGGTGTGTAGAATGTTTTGGAATTAATGAGTTCGCAATGATCGATAGCCTCTGCCCTTCAATTGGGCGGTGTGTAAATAATGTTTTCTTCGGTCAGAATGGTTGTTCCCGTGGAGTAACTCCCGCAGGAAAACTATTTCTATAAAAAAGAATGCTGAGGGTGTAAATGTCATTGTAGCGGACTCGTATGTATGACTTCATGTCGAAAAAATTCTAAATGGAGCTACTTACAGAAGCGCGTATGCGTGAGGACCGCAAACCTGCTTATTTGCATTGCTATGCCCTACATTTGCATACACTGAATGCAACGTTTTTGCATCATTCCATTCCATATGCGTCATTTCTGCCACAGGATCAAAACATTACCGACACTAAGGTATGGACTTTCAAATCATTTAATATTTGTGAGTTTTATTGGCGATCACTTTTTAAGAACATCATTATTGAATACTTATTGAAAAATTTATAATTTTTTTTCAAGTTATTGACTACATTAAGAATAATTTTCATCTGTGAAATATATCAAATCATTGAAATTCCTTGGCTTTGGTTGAAGTAATAATACAAAGCAAGTACTAGCTTCATGCTTAGCTGACCACTAAGAATTCTCCACTAGACAGCGGGTGAATTCGACCTAGCTATGTAGCTAGTGTCGAAACTCCTGCCATCGTCGGGACTTGAACCTAGAACTCCTGGTCGGAGGCACTGAAGTGACATCTATTGACGCCCTGAGCCACCTCTACCAGTCCGCCTTTCCATACATCAAATCGCAATCGCAGGTCGGCAGTATTCCAGATCAGTGGTGTGAACAAGTGACTACGTGCTTAGAATAAAATTTGATTTTTTTATGAACATGGTAGGAAAGTGGTCAAGTTAAACATTTGATACTGATTTTGTTAAAAATATGTTTGTTTCACCATCCTTTATAACGTAATACAGGCCAAGGCACTCGATTCAAGTAACAGTGATTCAGTGGAACAAATATTAAAAGTATTTGTCAACATCGGAAGCAGAAACCGAGGAAGACAAGAACCAGATGGGCTAACTATTTCAATAGACGTGGGGCCACAATGGTCAAGTGCAGCGAGGTGTAGAAAAATTTGGAAGGATTATGAAAGACACCTGTTAGAAAGAGCAGATGTTCAGTGCTAATTCATACTTACGTGGAATAGCTAACCACGTGAGTTTTATGAGAGCTTCCCGTCTTGCAGGAGGCCTTTGCTCTATATGGGACACACTAGGCTTATTCATTCATTTATTTGTCAACATTAATTCAAAATTGACAGATTTCGAACCCAGAAGCTTCTCTAATTTGCACTAATACATAGTCATTGCTTGTCGTTCAGAAAAAAGTGAAATTGTCTACCTTCCCGCTTTACGTGTTGGTTTACATACGTATGCGAAAAAACTCTTAGTCGCAGGACCTCAAGTTCGTCGAAAATAAGTATGAATGAATTTACAAGAAGCCACGAAATTTCCTTGAAAACCTCTTACCGAAGCATTCGGAATTTTGTGAAGCCAACAATCCGAGAGCAAAGTCTGCTAATTTTCCCCTAAGCTAGTATAAGTAACTTATCTCGTACCGCTTAGGGCACTCAAGGAGCTCTAAAAAGAAAACAAAATATGAGAAAACGAAAAATGAAATAAAATGAAAACAAAATATCGAAAATAACTATAGAGGTAGATGCAAAATGTTTGTTTGCTGATAGTTAAAAGAAAAATGGTTGATATTGGAGAAAGATGCAGTGGTGCGATGGTGGTGTTATCTCAGGGAGAAACAGTATACGTTCAGACCTTCATTCATCAAAGGTAGGTATTGGGTAGTGTCTCGCCATGACTTATTAAGAACTTTATACAAATATTTAAAACAAGGAAATAACTGGCAAACTAGAATATCTCATGTTTACCAAAGGAAATACTTTACCAGCATCTCTGTGGCATACATCAGCGTTGTAGGAAGGTTTCGGTTAGGAAATAACAAAGCATATCTCAGGACTGCCGTTATGCAAAGGCAACATTTGAGAAATATTTGAACCTGTTTCAGCTAATGTCAGGTTCTGGTTCATTCGTGATTTATACGGTTATTTATCATTTTATCCGCAATGCATATCTTCAGAAATAGAAACAGTTTCGAAACGAACTTAGGGCACCAGCGGGGCACCGCCCCAGCCGGGACAAGCTGTAAGCTCCCGACCGGTCTCCCGGCATGTGTGGCAGTGTAGTGGATGTTAGTGTAAGTATGTGTGTAAAAGGAGAGGATAGAACAAGGAAGAGGAAGGAAAGATCGCGCGTGGTCCGTGGCCCGTTTGTTAGGGTACCGCTCCGGCTTTCGCCTGATGTTGATTGGAGAAATCACGAAAAACTACCGATCAGAGCAGCCGGCCCCTAGAATTCTCCTCCAGACAGCGACTGAATTCGGCCTAGCTGACAAGCTAGTGTCGAAAATCCTGCCGTCTTCGGGACTCGAACCTCGGACCTCCACAATGGGTTAGATGGCGATATGAGAGGCAGACAATACGAGAGAACCCCGAAAGAACCTGCCGAGAACCCGTTTGCCCAGCCACATTGAAGGTTTGAGATTTGAACCCCGATTCTAGATGACAAGCTAACCCCTTGGTGACTGCTTCGAGACGGGATGGACGATTCGTCTTCCCTTTGTGGCTTCTTATCAGCGTCATAAGAAATATGTTGCGGGTCTCATCCACTCTCAAGGGAAACGTGAACGCTTGGCTTCCTCCGGTTGTAAATATGTCGCAGCCGCTTTGTTCCCAGGTTGTTCCTCTAGAGAAACAACCTGATGGCGACAGATTTACAACCAAAACAACTAAGATTGGCGAAGCTTGCAGTGAAAGATTTATTACCAACAAGCCAGGTTTGCAAGGCTTAATTGACATTGGTTGGGGCCTTTGATTTTTTCCTTGACCACCCTTTCATTTTCCCTTCAACTAATCAGGTTATTCCATTTCAAGGTCATTGCGGCGGCAATAGATAAAAGAACTGACAATGCAGGCCGCTTACAAGTTTTACTTGAATGTAAATGGGACACTTCTATGTTTCCTAGCACGTCGTGCGGTATACCACGCCCTCTGTTCCTAGTACCTGTAGCGGAGCTACCATTTCAGTCTCCCTCACCCTAACCAGGTTGTTCCATTACGGGAACAACGCGGCGGGGACATCTTGACACTCGGCACAAGCCAGGCTTGCAAGTCGTGCTTGAGAGTGTATGGGCTACTTGAGTGTTTCCTAAAGACCTCCGAGCGTTTCCGCCCCTTGGGCCTCCCTCCCTGTGCCACCGCGCGTGGGCGGAGCGGGCGCGGCGCCGCGGGGGCAACGTGCGGCGTGCGAGCGCGCCCCGCGCTGACGTCACCGAAGCGCTACTGCGTCCTAACTACTGCGCGGCGCCGCTGCGCGCTGCCTCCGGGGGCTGTATGTACAGGGGGCGGGCGCTGCGCCCTCTACCTCGCCAGCACGAACAGCAGCAGCGACACGCCCAGGTACGCCGTCGCCATGTAGATCCACACGTCGATGGAGAACGGTTCCAGGAACGAGAAGAGGTTCGTCTCCGCCTTCTCTGCCTTTTTGTACAGGATGCTGATTCCTGCGGGAAAGACGACGCCCTGACGCGTGTTAAACTGTACAAAAGTCCAGTGGAACAAGTATGTGAATTTCGTTATGTAATTAAGGCACTTACTGTAATTGGTGTGTTAACGTATACGAGACAGTTAATTGACGGCTAACACTACTAGTTTGAGTGTATATTGACCATGTTAAATGACGGCTGTTAACACGATGTTAAAATAATTTTAATAAAATATTTTAATTATGAGAACATCTTCAATAACAGTGGTCCATATAAAAGGTGAGGGTTAGTGTAAAAAGTATTTCATACAAATTCTCACCTAGATTCATGAAGGGCATAGTAAAGTCCACGGCTTCCTCTCGGACATACGTAATGGTCAGATCACAGATGGCGAGATCTGCCCTCTGTAAACATGTTCTTAGGTATAATTCCTTGCGTTTATATGAAAACTTTACTTGCATAAGTCTCCCAAAATTTCTGTTGTAGAAATATATTTATTACAATGCAAATGTTGTTTAGAATTTAAAGTGAAACACCTCAAATTTTCTGGAGTATTCCAATAAAAATCACAAAAATTTCTTTACCTACTCTAGGTGATTAAGTACATCACACATACTGCTCTGTGAGTATCGAAAGGGTACACCTTGAATGAACAAAAGGCAAGGCTGTTTTGTAGGCAAACTAAAACTCAACAGTAATCTAATATAATAGTTTCAAAATTCAAAGAAATATAAAATTATTATTATAATTCTAATAAAATTAACATTATTATTAGACTGAGAACAGTGAACGTGTGCTAATGGAGACAGAATTCGAAGGAAAGAAATACAGGTTAAGAAACAGAAGAAGAGAAAGGGAACAAAGCGATGGAATAAGGAGAAGAGGAAGAAGTGGAAGAAGAGAAAGAGGAGGATTGGGAAAAGATGGGAGAAGAGAAAAACTATTAAGAAGAAAATAAGGAATTCTAAGAAGTAGAAGAAGATGAGAATGAGGAGGAGGAGAAAAAAGAAAATAAGGAGGAGAAAAAAGAAGAAAATGAGGAGGAGGAAAAAGAAGAAAATGAGGAGGAGGAAAAATAAAATAAGAAGAAAGAATAGGAAAAAAATGGGGAGGAAGAAGAAGAAAACGAGGAGGAAGAAGAAGAAAATGAGGAGGAAAAAGAAGAAAATGAGGAGGGGGAGGAAGAACATAAGAAGAATAAAAAGAATGACAAGGAGGAGGAAGAAGAAGAGAAGAATGAGGAGGAGGAGGAGGAGGAAGAAGAGAAGAATGAGGAGGGGGAAGAAAAAGAGGAGATTGGGGAGGAGGAAAAAGAAGAGGAGAATGAGGAAGAAAAAGTATATGTGGAAGTGAATGAGCAGGACGAAGAAAAGAAGCTGAGAATGAGGAGTTGGAAGAAGGAGAAGATAATTAAGGAGAGCGGAGAGGCACCTGCTCGCTCTTATTGTTAGAGAGGGCCAAGTGGCTCCTCGGCCCGCCTCACCCTCTCGAGCAGCTCGCCGAGCAGTCCGTTCCACTTCTGCGTCTTGGGGTTGTAGGAGCCGTACTGCGAGTCGGGCACGAGGCGGAACTCGAAGGTCATGTTGAGGATGCGCGCGATGGCGGCGATGAGGTCGAGGCTGTAGCCCTCGAACTGGTCGTTGCCGCGCGCCGCCGGGTCGCGGGGCTCCTTGAAGCGCAGGAAGGCGCCGCCCTGCGCGCCCGCACATGCGCAATGGAAAGATACGGGCGAGTTACTCTGGCGCACCGATTTTTGCTCCTTCTGCGCAGCACCGGTTTGCGTCACGAACCACGTGACAACAACACAGGAACTTTATTTGAAAAGCCAGACCTGACGCTGGCCGCCATGTTGCAAGGAGAGTGAGAAGTGTTGAGAAACATTTTGAATGTGGCCTAAAGTGACAATTTTCAACGGTAACCAACCAAAAAATAATACGATGAAGTGTAAAAGATGCAATAGTTAAAAGCAATGCTTTGTGTGTCTCTTTCAATGACTTATATCAAGGCGATAATTTTTGTATCTGGCTGCATTTAAAATTCCCGCTAATATTGTAACGCAAACTAGTAAGCTCATTGGTTGAAGTCGGATACGATACGCAAGTCCACCCCCCTGCATACACGCAAAGTGATGTCAAATTTTAGCAAAACGTCAATACATCGATACTTCGATACATCACCAAAAGATTTTCGATGACAAAATCACCGATAAAATATCGATGATTACAACATGAATGTTTTAAATATGATGAAACGTTTCGAAGTAAAATATCCTAGTACTCATGTGATACATAACACGTCAATATTAGTTTAAAGAATATTCTGTCTTAAATTTGACTGTCATCATTATTATCTCATCTATGATTTACGTAGTCAAGGTTCACATGGCAATTATATTAATAATATTATAATAATATTACCACACACAAAATATACAAAAAAGGTAACAACTGGAGAAAGAACGGTTACGTGCCCCCTGGGGATTGACAACTGTGACATATGTGAATGGCTGTTGAATGAAAGCAATAAAAATATTAGATACTGGAAATTGTATTTATATCATGGTTTTTTTGATAACATTGTTTCTGGACAAATAAATTGATCTGAAGAAATCATCCAAAGCAAAAAATCGATGTTATAATATCGTTGTTTCTGCTGAAAAATAATGATGTTATAAAAACATAGATTTTTTTGTCATCCCAACGCTGCGTACGCACGCTGTAACAGACGGCTTGTGTCTCTCGGGGATGGAATTGCATGGGGATAGGAAGTTTTTTCCTGCTAATGATACATGATCAGAAACGTGGACTAAACAATGAGGCCAAAACTAAATTTTCATAACAAATGGGCAAATGGGGAACGTTGGTTTTGTAAATTGGGAGCCAAGATTGCATCTTAATAATGCTAAATCAAAATACTGTTTCTTTGTTAACTGTTGTCACAAATACTTTCAATTACGTGGCATTGCATATTAAATAAATATTGTGTGGATATCAACAAAGATTGTAGTAAACGTATCAAGCATAATTTATTTATCATTAATATTCATAATATTATAAAGTGCAGTACATGTTACTTTTTGTTTACTCAGTTAAGAGCCATAATTTCTAAGTATCTAAATACTTGCTTACTTTAATGCATAATAAATTACAACATGACTCCTTTATGTTTATAAAAATACTTTCAAATATTTTCTAAGATCGTCCTTGGGTGAGTCGATATTTATAGGATAGGGCGCGTCAACCCCTATGGTCATTCGCTCTGTAAGATATGGTGTATGCTATTTCCCGGGAGGTAGCAGTTTTCCTTCCCCGTTAGAACGTGAAATTCGGCGCCAACCTATAAGCTTTTCTCCCTCCAGAACTCTCCTCCAGGCCCCCCCCCCCGGAAGCGACTTGCTCTAAGCTCCCGAGTTGCTCCGGGACTGTGTTGTGAAGAGCACGTACATTTAAGTGTGTAAGGAGGGGGCAAGGATAATGAAGGAAAGGCTGCGCACTTTCTGTGGCTCATCTGTTAGCACACTGTACCGGTATTCATATAGTAAGAAACTTGAGAAAACTACCAATCAGAGCAGCCGGCTGCTATAATTATCCTCCGGGCAAATTCAACCCAGCTGATAACTAGTGCCAAAATTCGTCGTTCGACTGTGGATTCGAAACCTAGGACACCCCATTAACGATCTCCGAAGGCAACGGTGTAGTCGCCCAGCTGGTTCGCCTTCCGCCGTCGCCCTTGGAATTCGTGACTCTCCTCGGATTGCGTGCGCAGCTGTGGACTCACAATGCGCGAGGAGACGATGATGAGCTTGCTCTGCAGCGACTCGGTGATCTGCGAGTCGAGGTCCTGCGAGGAGCGGGTGGTGTAGTAGCCGCCCATCTCCCACTTGCCCGTCTCGTTGAACCCCTCCTTGGACAGCTCCACCACCTGCAGCGCGAAGTCCTTGCGGCGGCCGTGGCTGTCCACCCGGAGGGTGCCGGTGGTGCCCTGCTTCTCAGTCTGCAACAAGCCATGCGGACATCAGCAACATGCAGTTCAACATGCATGGTAAATCAACAATGAAAAGTCCATCTCAAGTATTTTCCAAACGGTTTAAGACATTGAGATGGAATTATCACTAAACGATGCAGGATACGGGCACATCAATTGTAGACATTCATCTCTTGATAGCTTTTTTTAAAGATGTTGGACTAACATCGTTTATTATATGTGGTATTATACTTTTTTCACAAATAAGGAGACAAATTCATCAACACTACATAAGTTGGTATTTGATGAATAATTAGCAGCACAAAAGTGTATGAAATCCGCCATAATACGAACACCGGATATATGTACTCGGAGGTTTGTAGGCGGCATCGGAGACAGCACAGAGATAAGCAAGTCACACGGCGCAGAACAGAGCAGCGAACACGCGGCCATAACGATCGAATTTAGCTTTCAAGATATGTCCTGATGAAGCCCTCATATGATAAAGTTATTCATAATATGTTGAGTTGTTCATCGCTCATAGGCGGACGACTTTTAAGATTGGCGTATTTTTGAAATGAATAGAAGCGTCTTGGAAATGCTCTCCACAACTCCATAAAAACGCATTTATGATTTTTTACTTTCTCGCCACACTAGGTAAGAAGAGGAAGTATTGTATTATTGGGCTGGAAATCGGAGATTTGCCTTCGGAACTATACTATACGATATTTATCGACAGAGCACTATTGCCTTGGTAATTGAAACAGTGGACAAATCTGGTGTCTATAATAGTAAATTACTTCTCTTCTCTAACACGCTGTGTAGGCAGAATCCATGATTTTGGGTTCTTGATACATACCAGAGCCTACACCGTTCAAACAGTTTTCTCCAAAATTGATATTCCCCAGTCACACGAACTCGAGGCCCTGCGAGTTTGAAAGGGATGTTTTCATTTTTTGGGAGTTCCTAACATGAAGCCTCAACAATATCAAAATATTTTTAAAAAGGAGTCCAAATGTTTTGATTAAACTTTGTCTTAGAATAGCCCAAAGAAAAAATTGTGCGGGTCTCATTTTGTTGAAATCAAATATTTTTTAAAAATAAAAATTGTTTCTAAAACGGCTTCAAATTTGTGATTTAATTTTTTCTCAAAGAACGGTAAATAATTTATCTGGTCCTATTTTCGGTGAGCTCTCTGTATTTCAAAAATTGAAAAAAAATTAACATTGCAAAAATACACAATTGAAGACGGAGATTTTATTTAAATGAACTCTGGTCTAAAAATTAGAGCTTTAAAAAAGATCATTTACAATTTTGTAAAAAACATGTAGATTTTGCGTAATTTCTACTTGAAGTTAATGCAATTCTTAAAAAATATCTTGAAATCGGATACATTTTTTCTTTTAATTGTTTCCTTATATAAAAATAAAACATGCTTAAAATTGGTGCAAGTTTCATTTTCGTTGAACTACCTGAATTTTCAAAACTTGAACTAGTTAGAAATGATGCTAGAAAGAATTTGCGCATCACTAGATTGAAACCATTGCGCATCAAATAGCGTGGTGAACTCGTTTCCTCCGTTTTGACCGGTAGGCTTCCGAAATGCTGAAAAATTATAAAAATACTTTCCCGCACTTCTGTATGAATATTGCACTATTTCCCGCCAAGAATATATTCAACTGAGTGGTAACTTCACCAGTAACACAGATATTGACACTAAATATTTTTTTTAACTTGAACTACCCGATTTTCTTGAGTATGTACTAGTGAATTTGCCTTAAATATCTTTTGAAATTAAATAACTTTTACTGAAATTAGGCCGTTGATAACAAATTTGACCGTAAATTTCTAAAAGTTTCTACATCAACTATCCGCAACAAGGACCCATCGCGGGGTTTCAAATATCTGCTTTTCATCACTATTTGTTACTCAATTCAAAAATATTTATAAAAAATAACAAAAAAAGGGCGTCAGTTCGAGCTTAACATACCTTCTCCATTAGACTAGAACAGGCGTTTTCAAACTGGTTCGCGAACCCCCTAAGTGATAAGTCCAAGTATATTCTGAAATGGTGTATCTTCTGAATAGGTGCTATCATTTACTAAGAAACGTAACTGAATTTTATTGAATTGTTTTTTTCATGTTCTTGTAATTATTCAGTTAATTTTAAAGGATTATTTGAATAAAAAATGACGGAATAATTTAGCCACATAATATTTAAGAACCTTTGTTTAGGAAAATTTCATCTTCGGGGTTTTTGAAATTTCTAGTGATGGTATTCACTGGTTCTCTACAGGTTTTCTCGGGATTCTTTAAGTTTTCCTGACTCTCATTTCAACATCTTCACGCTCATTCGCTTTACTATCACCATAGCGCTAATTCGCTATACTATGACTATTCCACTCGTGAAATTAAAACCAATAGTATTTAACTATACATACAAAAAGCTCCAATCAGGGCGGACTATACATCGATCGCTAAATAAATGTCCAATAAACCACGTATGTACAGTAACATAACTTCTTTTATTTTAACATAAGCTTTTAGTTATTTTCAATATTTGGCACATTTTGGAACTGTTAAACATAATTTCATTCGTGGAATAGTCCTGTTAAATACCACGAGAGATTTGGAAATTCTCAGATTTGGAAACTCTTCTCGCTTCGCGACTCGGGGATTTATCGACAATTTCCAAAGCACTCGTGGTATTACTTACGATAATTATTTCTTAAAACAAACGGCGAGTCCCGAATATCACAATGTTGAGATTTTGGGTCTCGAAAATTTTGAACTTTCGAACGAATGACTTTTCCGCGAACATTCATGCTCAGTTATAAATAAATTAAACTTTAATCCCGTGCGAGGACCACACCTTTTAAAAAGCTTGATAACCTCCAGTAAAGAACACTGACCTGGGCCTGAGAAGAACAGGAGTACTAGGTAGTGTCACGGGGGTGAAAATAAATGCAACTTCTTGATTATGATGCCAGATGATTATTGACGCCCTTGATTATGTGTATGCTTATGCCTTGTGAATGTATCCGGAGTGGATGAATGAGTTGATGGGTATGCGATTATGATGATATTATATGAATGAGGAGCGATGCTAAAGTGAGAAGCAGGAGAAACGGGAGAGCCCCATTGAAACCAGTCGCGGACCCGCTTTGTCCACCACAATTCCACGTGCATCGCCCGAGGTTTCAATTTCGATCCCAACGGGAGGAGAGGGGGGCGAGCGGCTTACCTCTGCAGGGGCGCCCATAGAAAATCAGTGGCCTGGGGCTGTTGATCCTCGGGGGCCCCTTTTTCAAACAAAAAACCCCTCTTCACCAATTCATAAACAGAATTCATTTCTCCATTCATCATAAATAACTTATAGTGTTAAATTTAGTTTAGAGATACGTAAATTTTTCATTTCTTTTGAATGAAAAAAAATTCGGTGTCCCAATTGAATCTGGGCCTGGGGAAGTTGCCCCAGATGCCCCCACACTTCTGGACGCCGCTGTACCTTTACACCACAGGTCGCCCGGTACGGGGGTTGAACACTCAGGGGATGTTGGCTTACCCCCATCATGTAACTGGACAGCAGCAGGCCGGGGCTGTAGCGCCGCAGGGGGAGGCGGCACTCCGCCGGCTCCGCCGACAGCAGTTGCTCCGAGTTGCTGGCGTTCAGCTTCACCAGCGAGTGATGGTAGAAGAGCGCCGCGTCGTACATCAGCGCCGTCTCCGTCTGCAGACGCGGCACACGAGTCATTTAAACAGTTTTCTCTATGACTGCTCCGGAATGCATACATTTTTGCACGTTATCGGATGCAGTGATGACGATTTCACAAGCCGTACGATATTATTCTCGCACGCCTGTCGCCCAATCACATTCGTTAGTTCATTACACCACGACAGAGGGTTCTCGCAGTCGCGACAGAGGCGCTGCGTGCTCTGCCGCGGCTGGTCGCAACTGTCGTAAGACAGGTGAGTCACGAAACAGTATGCGAGTTGGTGTTGAGGTAAAGGCGCCCATTGAATATTTTTAAAATAACCATTTCAAAGTCGTAGAGAAAGTATAGGTTTCTACTCGCGTAGAATGGCTATTATCCTACGCTCGTTTGAGAATATACTATTCATTGCACACATCTAATCAGAAAATACGTAATAGTTTTATCTTTTGAACTGTTGCGTTGTGAACACAAGAATGGAAGGCCCCGAAGAAAATCTATTCAGCAAATGTAGAATTAGTTGGGAAAAAAAAAAAAGAAACTCTCTTTTGAAAATTCTTACATTCCTTTACTACTTAACGTATTTATATTAATGAAGAAATGAAAATTAAAGAATTACCATTAGTACTTCTCTTAGGAATTAGAGAACCATTAGTACTTCTCTCAGGGAATTAGAAACATATGTTGTCAACGCTTGTAGGCTTGTCGAACGAACGAATGTTCGTCTGATTTAAGCTCCGAGCTCATCACAGTTACTATTAATAATACTTTTAATTACATTTTATCTGGTTTCATACTGGTAGTTAATAACATCACTACACTGTAGAAATAAGAAAAACCATCATGAAAATCGAGTTGTGTACGTATGATTCATTACATGATCTGTAGTAGATTCTGATTGAAGTGTTTTAGTTAAGTACTTTTCTTTTCGTTCCATTTCCCCAGACTTTTGTAAGAAACATACGAAATGTTCGCTAAAAATTGGCTTATTTCTTGTATTTCACTTTAGTGAATAGTTCCTGTTTACTTTATTTTATTTCGGAAAGAACTATGTTTTTTTCAATTTTGTTCAACTTACGTTCTGACATGTTTAAGCCGTCATCATCTTTTAAGTAAGGTTTAGTTAAACCTGCATAAGGTTTAGTTAAACCTACCCTAACAGAGCGTGCGGTTACAGGGAAGCGCCGGCCGTGCATCATCAGCTGCGACTGGTCCCACATGGTGATGGCGTCCCTGATGGTGTTCTCGTTGGGGTCTAGCAGGCGCACCGCGGTGATGTTCGCTCCGGTCTGCCGAAATTCTGTCAGGTCCACCGTATGAGCATCCTACACAAACGCATAAGGTAAATGTAACGCTTTGGATATTGTGCGATTTCTATATCTGGGTTTGGATACATATGATATCTCATTTTCATGGTAAATTACTGGCCATAATTAAAATTAAAATTAAGAGAAATAGAAGAGGCCGTGGAAAAACATGTTATCAAGGAATAATCAAAATTGAGTTAACAGGTTCCAGCAATTTTCAGTAATAAACTGCCAACTCATGAGGTTCGATACTCTATTTTGGTCAAAAATGGCCCAAATTAAAAGTTATTTACCTTGATCCGCTGGCAGTTCCAAAACTTTAGAGCTACACGTATATTTCTCTAAACTAATAAAGAATGAATTAACATGTTTTTGCTATGACCTCTTCAATAATGAACACAATCACTCCCAGACCCAAATTGATTTGTTTCAGTGAATACTTTTATGACTTCCCAGGCACGTCAATAAAATACAATCAAATGGGATTGTGTTGTAACTTTGTTTGTAGCAGTAGAAATGTCTAGATGATATCATTTAGAATGTGTGAAAATTACGATTTAACATTTTGCCATCACTTACATATTTTATTATATCACTATCTTAGCAACAACTAGGACTACCGGTACTTTACATTACTACCTCACTACTTATATTACAAATTTCTAATGCGCACAGAAATTCAAAGAAAACTATGTAGCCTCTAGCCATGTGCGAAGTGTTTGTGGTTTCATTAGATACACAGGAACTCGATTAGATACACTCAAAAACAACAAAACAGATTAGATTTGGACTAAATATGCAAATATTTGATTGTGTTATTCCGCCTAAGCCCATATTTTGCGTACCAACTGAATTCTCATTCTCTGGGCATCACTGCTTTTGCACAGCTAACGTCATGTGAAAGCAAGACTACGAGAAAGAAGTCGCCTGCCATTAAGTATTTGCTATTCACGTTTTGTGTTATGGAACAGCAACATTTGTATGTAAAGAACTGCTACTGCATGGTATTATAGAATTAATGAAGTCTGTTTTTTAAGTTTTTAATTAAATGTAGCGTTATAGGAGAGCTTTATTTGTTGTTTTTGAGTAATATGCATGCTATTTGGAATATCGTTTTAGGTGATTTTGTTCGGCAGCACGACACCATTTCTTTATAAATATGTATATTAAATACTTCCACTAAATATTAATTCATCACACTACCTTCAAGTGGTAGAGAATATATTGCGTCATTGGAGAATTTAATACGGCGCAATTCATTACTGACGATTCTACAAGTAAATAGTTCAGCACAAGGAAATTCGTGCAAACTTACCAGGTTGGTGAGGAAGAAGCTGTGGTACACATCCATCATACCTAGTTCGCGTGTCTGTCGCAGAAGCTCTACTGTGCGTTGCGGCGAGCAGTCCAGCACCACGCGCATCTCGGCATTGTGCTTCATTTTCTTCAACGTGGGCCTGCACCATAGACACCGATATATACGCACTTATTTGTGGGAAAGGTGTCACTGTTCTTGTACACGTTGCCTGAATGTTCCTATTGTCCTTAATGCTCAGGTTTTTTTACTTTCCCGTATACATACGTATATACTGAATAATATACGTAGTATAGGGAAAGTTATGTAATGTTGCGCGAAAACACGGCGAATTTTCGGCAGAAAAAAAATCATTGCCGGACCCTGGTAGCGAAAAAGTGGATAAAACCAGTTGATAAATTAAGAAAAAATGCCCTAACACGTGTAGCCAGAATCAGTTTTGTGTATCCTTGATTTCGAAAAACCAATTGAAAGCAAAACGTGTCTGTCCGTCCGTCCGTCAGTCAGTCAGTCAGTCAGTCAGTCAGTCAGTCAGTCAGTCAGTCAGTCAGTCAGTCAGTCAGTCTGTCTGTCTGTCTGTCTGTCTGTCCGTCTGTAAACACTATTAGCGCCTAAACCGTGCGTAGGATATTTTCAAAATTGAAGAAACCCGTACAATCTGACTCTAATCGAAGATTTGAGATTTTGAAAGTCTGTTTTCAAAATTTGGGGGTATTTTACATAAAACCCCCCGAACTTTTTCAATTTTTTTTTTCAAAAACAGCTCCAAATGTTTTCTTCAAATTTCTTGTAAGAATAGAGTAAAATACACTTATCAAGGTAACATAGGTCCGAATTTCATGGTTAACTATGAATTTTCGAAAATTGCAAAAGTTTGAATATTCTTCGACCTCTCTCTCTCCCAGTACAAAATTAACGATAGAGATTTTTTCTTCAAATAAAATTTATTCTCCATTGTGAGTTCTTTCAGTAAGATCATTACATTTTTTTGAAAAATTGAGTAGTTTTGAGTGCAATTTTTAAAAAATACAAAAATTAGATTTTCTCAAACACTGCTCAAAATGTTTTCTTTAAACTTTTGATAAGGATAATGCCCAACGTACTCTATGAGATGAGTGAAACGCCATATTGCTCTATTTTATTTTTACAAAACTTACCAAAATGTAATTTTTTTGTCTCTCATGTCGTTAATATTTACGTCAGCGGCGATTTGTTTACATTACTATATGTATGAGTACATGTGCTTTAAATAATGTCACGTAAAGTTTTTCGAAAACTTGATCGTTTTCTGTGAAAACTAGCTCAAAATTCCGCATTTTCAGTAACGCTCAAACGCCATTATCTCGTAAATGGCTGCAATTTTTTTCTTCAATCTTCTTAAACGGATACTACAAATTGCACTCTTTAATATGTAAAGTTCATTTTGGAGTATTTTTTCCCAAAAATTACAATAATGTAAAGTTTTTGAAAGATCCCTCACAGCGTTAATATGCACATTTCCCGCAAACTGTAAACAGTATTGTATTTGTGAGTAATAGTGCTTAAACGATTTCCAATGAAGTTTTTGGAAGACTGAAAAATTGTCTGTGAAAAAGAGCTTCAAATTTCAAATTTTCAGCAATGCTTAAACGCCATTTTCTTAATATCGTTTCCAAATTTTGCAAAGAAAATTGCCATTTATGTCTGTTTTACTGTTCTTTAATATTCTTTTAATAATATTTCCGTTCTATTTGCAAAATTAAGAAAATGTGAAAAAATGTTCTTTGGGAGGCGATAGATGTCAGCTGACGAGAGTATGTGGCAAGTCCGAATAGCTTGCCGCGACCAAAGGAAATAGAAAACTAATACGGGAAACTCTGTGCCATTCTGTAGAACCACTAGTAATTTTTTTTGTTCAAGTAGCCACAGTATTATTTTCGTTATAGAATTGGTACGTCTTTATTGTTGAGTATGTCATTACTGTTCAGAATGTCTTTATTGTTGAGAACGTCTTTGTTATACTAGACGTACACGGTGCTGAACGTCTTTGTTGTTGAGTACTACATCTGTGTTGTTAAGTATTTCATCTTTGTGGTTGAGTACTATGTATTTGTTGTTCAGTATTACGTCTTTTGTCGTTGAGTATGTCTTTGTTGTTGAGTATGTCTTTCTTGTTTAGTACTACGTATTTGTTGTTGAGGACTACGTCTTTGTTCGTTGAGTTGCCAGAAACTTTGTTGTTGAGTACATCTTTGTGGGTGAACACTACGTCTTTTTTGTTGAGTACTACGTCTTTGTTGTTGAGTTCTACGTCATTGTTGCTGATTATTACGTTGTTGTTGTTGTTAAGTAAGCCTTTGTTGTTGATTATGGCTTTGTTGATGAGTATGTCTTTGTTGTTGAATAAGTTTTTGTTGTTGAGTAAGTCTTTGTTGTTGAGTAAGTCTTTGTTGTTGAGTAAGTCTTTGTTGTTGAGTAAGTCTTTGTTGTTGAGTAAGTCTTTGTTGTTGAGTAAGTCTTTGTTGTTGAGTAAGTCTTTGTTGTTGAGTAAGTCTTTGTTGTAGAGAACGCCTTTGTTGAGAACGTCATTGTTGTTGAGAACGATTTTGTTGTTGAGTACGTCTTAGTTGTTGTTGAGCACGTCTTTGCGCGTACTTCTATAGTTGATTGCATCCAAATTTGTGTACTCCTGGTGTCTCGTACGTCTTTCGTGTAGTAAACGTAATTTTCGCTTATTTAAAAAAATCTGACTCAATGACATTCTGACCTGTCGTCGCCCAAAGGGTCCATTTTGCGCAGCATGATGGGTAGTTGTGCAGGTACTCGCGCCTGCAGGACGCCCTGCAGTCGCCCTAACGCCTCATCGTCTTCGTACAGCACCGTGTAGGAGCGCCACTCCAACGCACGTACCACGTCAGCCAGTGCCTGCAATTAGGGATGATGAATTCCTTTAAAATAATCGATCCTTCAAACCGATTGAACAGTTTGAATGTAACCATTCGATTAATCAACAACTTTGGAAGACATATACCGATTGATTAATTGATTGTTGGTGATTCCTGGCGCGTGAACTACTGAGGTCATTACACCCGTAAGTGTAGTGCATGATTTTTCATTGGCGCCGTCCTACCGTCGACTAGCGGGGTTTTCCTTGGTGTTGATAGGAGAAACCACGGAAGACTACCAATGAGAGCATCCATCTGCTAGAATTCTCCTCCAGACAGCAACTGAATTCGACCTATCTGACAAGCTAAGGTCGAAAATCCTTCGTCGGGACTCGAACCCCAAGACCTCTCGGTCAGAGGCACTGCAGTAACATCAGTTGATGCACTGAGCCACTTCTCCCAGTACATATATCGAAAAATATGAAAAAATAAGAATAAGATAATAATCATAGGAAGTTGAATGTCCATGGACAAATGTCAGTATCAGGGATATCGACGCCCGACTTCGTATACATTTCACACTGTATGAAATGTCTGCATTATACACACAGATTTTTCAAAGCCCTCAACTAAAAATAACGTAAATTTGGAAGCATTTCTCTCCGGCGGTATCTCGACAGCATTTTATCTTATTTATCAAGAAATTTTTTATAGATATTAAAGTAAATATCATACACTTTTACTGACGGAACTCTGTGATTGACTCATCCCATTCACATCCCAATCGGTGAAGCTCGCGCGGCCCGCCAACGTCCCCTAGTTAATGGATAAATTACGTGCATCAATGAAACGGATAGATGCTGCATTCAGTATTTACTTTGGAACACAATGTGCGATAATGACAGAGTTAAATACAAAAATCTGACCAACCTTGTGATGCCAAAATGTAGGGACAACACAATTTAATAACACTATGGAAGGCACAAACATGCCAGAAACAAAATGTGGAAATCACTATACACCATGGTTTAGGCAATTCACACGTGTCGATAGAAATCGAGGCATCGCTTGACGCTTTCAATCCAGGTTTTGCTAGCATGAGTCTTTGCTTGCAATGTTTCTTAAAATCTCTCAACCTTACGAACAAATACATTACATACTCGAGAATAATTCTTTTTTTGTCTCTGCAAATCCCAAGGCCATTTTCAAACACCATTGTCTCAACGCAACTCATTTCAAACACCATTTTCAAACACCATTCCCACATACATTGTCTCAACGCCTCAGGAACAGATCATATACTCGTAGATGATAAATTATTAAAGCTGAGTGGCAAAGTACTCTAAACCATTGTCACAGACAATTGATGTTTCAATTGCGCGATCAAAACGCGCTTGTCCACCCTCTTTCTAAAAATCTAACAAATCCTTCACAATACAGACCTATTTTGCCTTCAATTTCATAAGTTCTAGGAATCACTGTGAGACGTCAAATTATAATTCAACTCGAAAGAAAATGTTTCATTCGCGAATACAAAGTGTTGGCTTGCTGCAAGGCAGAAACGTGTTTTCTTAAATACGGTCTAAAAAGTTAGAGCATCTTTAGATAGTGGTAAATGAACACAACTTGCTCTTTTAAATTTCAGTGAAGAATTTGATTCGACTGACCAAGAAATTTAACAACTGCCATAAAAACATTCAGTTCACTGTCGAAACAGAAGTAAATAGCATGGTTAACTTTCTGGTCATTACTGTAATTATATAGACATAATTTATCAGTTTACTAATTGGTTTCAGAGTCCTACAGGTGTCACATTTAATTTTAATTCTAAACACTCCATATCTTACAAATTTGGCATTACATACGGGTTGATTCATCGGATAATACTATTATCAGATTCAAGATTTCATCACGAACATTTAAACAAAATTGATGAACTTCTGATGAATATGGTAAACAACCTGAATACCATGCAACGTTTGTAGAAACTCACGACAATGTGTCTCGTCTCATTCGCGGGATGAAGTTAAAATTGGTGACAGTTCACAAGATAGGGCTAGAATATTCTTGTCGTACGTACCAATCTTTACAAGTAATTAAAAACAAAACAAACAAACGTTTAAACAAAAATATTTTACAAGTATCGTTAAAAAATAATTGGCAGAACATGCGAAAAACAAATTAGATAAAATGAACAAAGGAAACGTCCTGCAAGAAATTAAATGTGAAATGTCCCTTGGTGTACATCGGACAACACAAAAGACAAATAAAAAAGTATAGTGATTTAGCTGCTTTTCTAAGGTCTGCCCTGGCCCTTGTCGGAGTGCCGGAGTGTGACAGCTCATCATTTTTGACCCGCTCATCTAGATAAAAGGGAAGCCTGTAGATGACAGTTCAAAGGAGGAGATACTTTTGACTTCCCATGTAGTTACCTTTAAAAGGTTTTCACTAATGACCGTAATGAATCTATGGCCCACGCCACACAATTCATTTCACAAACTCTATAGAAATAAAACATATCAATAATTCACCCTCGATAAAAAAAGCGCCAGGTCACGATAATATTAATAATCCAATACTAAAACACTTACCAGCCCCGTATTTGCATACATAACAAACATCTACAGTTCATGCTTCAGAACAAATCATTTTCCATCCACCTGAAAGCATGCCATCATTCTTCCCATTCCAAAACCTAACAAAAATTCTGCAAATACTGACAGCTACCGCCCAATAAGCCTTCTACCATGTTATGTCCAAAATATTCGAAAAAATAATACTTCAACGACTCAAAAACACCTACAATTAACAAAAGCAATCTCTAGAGAGCAATTTGTATTTTCTGAACATATGTCCACACAACACCAACTCTTCGGAATTACAGAACATTTCCATACAGCATTTCAGAAAAAAACAACACACAATGCTCATATCACTCGACATATCGTAGGGATTCGATAGAATATAGCACCAGGCACTAATATACAAACTAAAGAAATTGGAACTCCACAGTGCATCACCTTAATAATTCCAAACTACTTATTCAACAAACCATTTGCAGTAACCATCAATAATCACTCAAGGTTAATCAAAGCAGGAATACCACAAGGATACCCCCTTTCACACACACTATTCAATATTTATGTAACAGACATCCCCAAGCATCCAACAGTCAGAATAGGACAGTTGCAGATGCTACACTTATTTTTGCATCCAACAACTCATTAATCAGCACTAAAAACAACATACTTTCATATCTAAACCTAATATATTGCTGGTAATCCAAATAAAAAGTAAAACAAATCCAAATAAACCGCAGCAATTTTTTTTTTCACTAAGGCCATACACTCCACCAACCACTTTAACATTAAATAATGAGCCCATCCCATGGTACCCCCAAATAAACCCATTAAATATTATTATATTAGGATTCCATATGGACTCCAAACTGACCTGGAAACAACATATAGACACCAAAATAACACAAACTAAAATCAAACTGCACCAACTAATTAACTGGAATCAATACCTCCCATATAGCACAGCAATAATTCTATACAATAAAATAATAATCAATAAAATAATAATAATCAGTATACTACAAAACAATAATCAAACCGACACTTCTCTACGCCTGGGCAGTATGGATCAATGCTGTAAAAACCAACATCAACAAAATACAAATAGTTCGCATCATCACCAATGTACCCCGGTTCATTTACCCAATGAATTCAAACACGATCCCATCATTGCCTACATATCCTATAACTTCTTCTCCAATATTCACCACATCCAAAAGTTAACTTCATTGAATCTCTTTAAAAACCGCACAAGTTCTACTCGAATCCAAAACAAATATCTATTTCATATATTTTGTAAACTGTTTTCATTTCTAGAATGGAGACTATGAGGTGCCAACGTGGTTTCGTCACCCTGTGTATTAGTATTAATTTATGTTAAGATGTATGTATTAAGCCATTCACTACACACACACACACACACACACACACATACACACATATATATATATATACACACACACACACACATATATATATATATATATATATATATATATATATACAGGGTGTCCAGAAGCTCCCGTTACAAAAAAATACCCCAAATTCTATGTTGCAATTCATGAAAAATGGCAGGTTCAGTTTTTCCGAAAAAAATTTTGTCTTCGAGAAAATTGAGTTTAAAAATCACTTCCGGGCCGCGAAATTCAAACCGGCCGTTACGACATTGCAGATGGCGGCGTCTCCTGCGCGGAGCATTTCCTCGTTTCTCCGCGTAAACGGTGAAACAGTCGTGTAATATTCTCTAAGGAAAGCATTGCGTGGCTTACACTAGAACACGTTAATAGTATCAAATGTTTGTAGGTTCTGTTTAATAAATATTTTAAATGTACTTATTGAAAATTCAGTTTTGTTTAAAATGATAGCCACGGTACACGGCGGCGTAAACGTAAATGATGAACACATCCAACATTTATGAAAAATATTAAATCACCTGGAATGCTCGAACTGTTATTTTTAGCACATTTTCATATGATCTAGTGCCTTGGGCGTAAGACTGAGACATGAAGACTATTCTAAATGTTGTGATAAACAAAAAAAAAAGTTTCGGAAATGAAATATTCGTTCATGAAAATACCGAGTTTATTGATTATCTCCGGGCACGGCATTCGAATTGATGCCTCTGGCAGTCATTTTGTGGAGATGTGGGTCGAATAGTGCATTGAAGAATCTTTATAGGAGGCACGTGGACAATTAACCAATACCACAGGTGAATATTAGCAGATAAAATGGCGTTGCCTTATGTGCTATCCGCCAATGAATAAAAAATAGAAAACTTGTATATTCCTGGCGTGAAAGGGTAAAAAACTGAAAAGACTGTGATGTTGAATTCCGTGGTGTACAAATATTTCAAAAGAACTCATTCTTGCACGCAAAAGTTAGACCGAAGTTCACTGAGGGTACCGGACCGGTGCAATTCACAGCCCGTAATATGGTCGGTGTCCTTGCATTTGTCAGTTGCTAGGTCGCGTCACATCGTGATTTATATCGTATGGCAAACAGGCACGTGAACCTGCCACCGCCGCCAAGTGATTCGCCTATTAGCCGCGAGTCAGTTTTGCCTCAAATCAGCAGATTGCGAAGTTCAAGACCTTGCCCGCAGATTGGTCATGACTAAGCACCTGCATGGAGTCATCTTTGGGGTTAAAAATTTATTCTCTTGTATAAAAAAGTTTTTTTCCTGTGTGCCTATTTTTATGGTTGTATATTACGGAAATATCAAAGAAAAATATTGAAAGTTACTACAATGTCCCTTAAGTAAACTATTTCAACTTCCTTACATTCTGTACAATGTAGTAGCCTTGATAAATCGTCCTTCCTTTAAATAGAAAACGCTAAGAAAGTAAATAATTCAGTACTGCAGACAGTCATTCGCTTGCGAAGAGAACTGAATTACATCGTTCTACAAAATAGGCATTAGAGGAATTCGGCATAGGCATCGATACTATTAAATCAAAGAAATGGCCGTCACTCATTTATGCACGTATTCCCTGATTACATTGCAAATGAAACACACAAAGAAATAAAACGTTTCCCGTGTAGCCGTCAACTACCTCATGAAGTGATTTCACAAAGAAACTCCAAGATTTGGGACAGAGACATGCTCTCATCTTTTATGTGGAAAAGAAAAACGACGGGTAGAATGTTTATTCAACTTAGCGAAATGGGTAGTAGGGGCCGTTTGTCGCAAATTAGATATTCCACATAGAACAGTGTAGCATTTTTGCAATAACAGGTATTTCGGAATGCATTTCTTGTGGCAGCAGAAAGTGCATCTTTCTGTACCACATATTACTTAAGAGAGAATAATTTGACGAGTAGTATTAAGGAAGTTTATGGGTATTTTACTGTACCGACTGATAGTTTTATTTAGGAAAGAAACATTCATTTTTTGGGGGAGGTAAATATTGATATCTATCAATTTCATCTGAGATAAATCGTGCAGTCATTTATCGAGAAGTTTAAATCTGGCTATTATTTATTTATTTAAGGTCGCTTTAAAAACATCTGTGGTCATTGGCGACCACTATTGATTTTAACTAGAGATACATTTTTTAAAATTTAGAGTAAACAGAAGTAATAACAATAAACTGAAATATGAAGTACGATAAATTGTGCAACTATTAACATCATATTATCTAAACCAGCTAAATTAATATAAGTTAAAATTAATCTGGCTATTGTTAGTCTAAAAATTCAGAATATGACAGCCGGGAGAATCAATTCAAATTCCAGAGATAATCAATAAACTTGATATTTTTATGAACAAATATTTCATTTACGAAACCCTTTTTTGTTTATCACGACATTTAGAATAATCTTTATGTGTCAGTCTTAAGCCCAAGGCACTAGATCAAATGAATTTGTGCTAAAAATAACAATTCGAACATTCCAGGTGATTTAATATTTTTCATAAATGTTGGATGTGTTCATCATTTACGTTTACGCCGCCGTGTACCGTGGCTATCATTTTGAACAAAACTGTATTTTCAATAAGTACATTTAAAATATTTATTAAACAGAACCTACAAACATTTGATACTATTAACGTGTTCTAGTGTAAGCCACGCAATGTTTTCCTTAGAGAATATTACACGACTGTTTCACCGTTTACGCGGAGAAACGAGGAAATGCTCCGCGCAGGAGACGCCGCCGTCTGCAATGTCGTAGCGGCCGGTTTGAATTTCGCGGCCCGGAAGTGATTTTTAAACTCAATTTTCTCGAAGACAAAATTTTTTTCGGAAAAACTGAACCTGCCATTTTTCATGACGTGCAACACGGAATTTGGGGTATTTTTTTGTAACGGGAGCTTCTGGACACCCTGTGTATATATATATATATATATATATATATATATATATATATATATATATATTTCAATGTACTGATCTATGTATTAAAAAATTAAATAATAAAAAAGCAAAAAAGCGTGCTTGTGAACGGGCTAAGAGTGCGGATTGGCTGAAGGCCTTAGGGTGGCTCAGAAACTTAAATTATATCATTGTAGTTCCTCTGACCGGGAGGTCCTCGAGTTGGAGGGCCCACGTTGGTAGATTTTTCCAAACTAGCAATAGAGTTCTGCAGGTGTCTGGAGGAGAATTCTAGCGGCTGGCTACTCTGATCGGTAATTTTCCGTGATTTCTTTGATCAATGCATTGCTTTAACTCTGTAGTGCCCTAACACACGGGTCACGCGCCACGTGTGAACTTTCCTTCCTCTTCCTTGCCCTATTCTCGCCCCCGTTACTTACACAGACATATACTCGTACTTACTCGTACATGCACTACATTACTACATATGTCGGGAGCTTAAGAGATTGTCCCAGCTGGGGCAGTGCCCCGCTGGTGGGAGACGCCTGGTTGGGGAAAACCCCGCAAACCGACGTGTACGTCGGCGGCGGATATCACCATCCAGCTGGCAGCCTCCCATGACAAAACTTGCACTACACCTTCAGAACGAATGACCATAGCAGTTGACGCGCCCGAAAACACGAATAACCAATCAATCTGGAAGGGCGGCACTGCATCCGCCAGGAGAGGCGTACTCACCATGGAGAGCACGTCGGCGTCCGGGTAGAGGTTGACGGTGTGCATGCCGGGCGGCAGCGGGGCCTGGCGCGTCGCCACCAAGTGCGGGATCTCCAAGCTCTTCGCTACGGACGCCACGGTGGCCGCCAGCGCCGGGTCCTGCGGCCCGAAGAAGGCCACGGCGCCCTGCGCCGCCAGCGCGCACGCTGCGCGCGCGCAACGCACACATTGGATTCAGTTGAAGTCGTAGGCTTCCACGGCCGGAGTCATGTGAAAGATCTTGGCTGTCCGGGTGACGCCGCGTCGAAGGCTATGTTGCCGACGTTTCGAACATCATGGCAAACCAGCTCTGAGGAAGACCACGATAAGATGGTCGAAACGTCGGCAACACAGCCTTCGATGTGGCGTCACCCGGACAGCTAAGATAATTCACATTGGATTCATTTGTTTGAGTATGGAAATATTAACAATAAAATATTAATGATGTGTAGGAGGGCAAGTGTGTTCATTTTAATGAGGAACGGAAAAAGGTTGATGGAGATCAAAATGTTCGTATTTTGTTTCTTGGCTGAAAAGTAGACCTGATGATTTCCGATGTTATGTACATTTCGCTTGTGGAATGCCAGTGAACAAGAATCATTTCTGTAATTTTAGACATAATCGTTGGCGTTGGTACAGATGGTGGAACCGAAACAGATGTTACTTGTAAGACCCCTCTTTCAGTTATTTTCCCCATTGATATACTCAATAATATCTCTGAAATTATGAAAGATATTATTCATTACGATAGATATTCATTATTTGCTTCACGTTGTTGCGTCGAGATATATGCTCGCTACTGCTCTCATACTGTTCCTTTTGTTAGTGTTTTCTTGAGCTATTGTGTTTTCTTGTGTACTTTAAAGAATGTACGTAAATATATGTGCGAATATTACATGTATATATACGCAAATACTTGCCTCGCGGTGAGACAAACTATTGTTAGTGCGTACAAGTATAATGCATAATTATAACGTCATCTGAAATCAATTTAAATGTAGAAGTCTCTAAGCCGGTGCCAATGGAATTTCTTTAGCAACCATCAGCCAGTTACAGCAACAACTTTTCCCACCAACAGCTGCAGCTGCAACAATTACCACAGCTGTAGACATTACAACAGTTATCATGGAGTTGTAATAACTGCAATCCACGTTGTATCAACAAAAGTGTCGTGGCATTCAAATTTCACCACAACCAAACCGGCAGCTGCCATCAATTCAACGCAACAAACACGAGCTATTACTCAACCGAAGGGCAATAAACGGACAAGGTTAACCTATTATCATTTGAACACTACCCACAAAACCAGAAACAAGAAACAAAATCTTCAGGGTCATCCAATTCACAAACTAGTACAAGTTCGGCATAGATGTCACCACCAATTGTAGACACAGCAAGTGCAACATAGCAGGCCTCCACTAAAAAACGAAGTCCCCACAAATGAACACAAGAGAAATGTTGATTGTTGTTTACTGGGGAGAGGAACTTTCAAAAAACTGCAGAGGTAAATTTTTATCTTCTAAACCTTTACAAAATCTCTTAAGTGTTGATTACAGATGATAATCGAGACTCACAACAGCTCGTATGCAAACTAAACAACAATAATTTGAAGATAAAAGGCTAGATATTTATTAAATTCATTAGAGCGCCCAGAAGTGATAGCGTTAATACATCCTCTTTGAAAATGTCTTCCTGATAGAATTTGTAGATTAAAAACTGGAAAGTACTTTGAAAACAACCAATGACCACAAAAACTTACACAAAGCTTACATTACAAAAAATTGGAATTTCATACGTATGGTGATCCAGCCGTAAAAGCAATCAGTGGTAATAAACGTACACTTTAGTTTAATTGCACAAGAAATAACATACGCGAGCTGTTAAAACAATTCAATGCAAAAGGTATAAACACGATTACACCAGTATCAATAGGTATATTAAATTACAAACACATACATACTACGTAGGAAAATGAATATTTTATAGTAACAAGCAGCAGAATGTCAAGCAAATGAAAATGAAATACTTTATTCTTTCTATAGAAGTCAGGAATACTTAATTTCCTTTTATATTGGAAGGGAGAGTCGAAACAATACACAGCGTCTTGTTCTAAAAAAAGCGCATATAATTTTATGTGAGGTAATAAGCACCAGAATGAAGGAATGTAAAATGAATAATGTTTGATAGGCACTGTGAAATTTGTATCAAAATTATCTCCAGATAAATTCAGTTGCACCGTACGTGAGAACCACGTTGTTCAACTTACGATGAATTAAAAGTCTATTATTAATCTCTTCTTACAACGGGTTCTTTCACCGTGGAAAATTCACTCTGTAGGACAATCATAAATGAGATATTGCCGTAACTCCCCGATTCATGATTTGTACATTTATTTTATTTTTTTGGTGTCATGATTAGTTGCAAATCTAAACATATGAAAGATACAGACGTATTTCTCACATTCGCAAAAACCGTCATTATTAAAAATTAATTTTGATTATTATTGCTATCAGTCTAATTACGAACATTCTTTTTGTATTTTTTCAGACAATATTAAAACTCGCGAGCATCATATGAAATATCCTGCTCATGTGTTTATGTTTGCACTAAATTATACACGAAATTTAATTACACCGTATTTCGCTGTTCATTATCAGATTAATGCGATTTTCGAAGGCATTTTAATAATACGAATTTACATTTGACATGAAACAAAGCGTAAATTAATGTATATTTCAGTCCTTTCTGAAACGTCCATTTAACGATCCTTTTACTCCCGCTAACAACGAGGTGCATTATATATGCATAGAGAACTCTGTGAAGCGGGACGGTATTAAAGCTCTATGTTAATGTAAATCGAACGCTTGTGACATTGCGGCTGATCGGGTGAGGCCATTGCATGCGCGTTGCGGTTCTCTCTTGTGTAATGAAGTGTGGAAAATCGCGTCTAGTCCCGGTTGTTCACTTTGGAGAGGTTTCTACGCAGTCGGCATGTTGTGGTGTACCATAGCAACCACAACTTTTTTCGCCACGAGAAGGCGCACATTAATATTTCGGCGTTTTGAACTGTAATTCCAGAAATGCAATGGATTGGGTGGAATATATTATAGTCATTTAGTCTTAAATGCATCATTGACGTATTCCAAGGCTTCATTATAAAAGAATGTACTAACGTGATGTGTTCGAGAGCGACTGGAGATATAATTATTCTTCAAATCATGTGGTTTTTAAAGAATTCAAAATGAACATTTCATTTACTATTTAACGATATTGATGAAAAAATGCTGGTGTATTTTTAATGAAACTACGTGATAAGGTTTTTAAGACCGTGATTTCGTGGTCTGTGTAGAAATTATCGGATTTCAGTAGATAAGCATTATTTTGCAGATTGCAGTGATTCACTTCTCACCATAAATTATTTATTTTGGATTTAATAAAATTATTACTTTAACAGAATATTTTACCTCACATTATCTATGGGTAAAAATATGCAACTAATCTGGAGAACACCAAAACATGTATATTAAAGTTTTTTTAATCAACTAACAGGAATTTTGTAAGAATACAATAAATTTTGGCTTCCAAAATTGTTTTAAAAAAACACAAAAAAGAAACAAGAAAAACATTTGTTGACAACGTAAACATTAGTGTATTTTTAGTGTATTTTTAGTGTATTTTAGTGTATTTTTAGTGTATTTTTTTTTTTTTAGTGTATTTTTTCTTTTTCTTATTGTTGCACACAACTGACTTTTGTGGAAATGTAAAGTTTGTTGAACAGAAGTTATTTTGTCAAAAGCAGTACTTACTCCCCTCAGTTTATGCGTGTAGTTAGGGAAATTAACACGTTAGTAAAGACCGCAGTCAGTTATTTTGTTCAAAAATGTTCTGCAAATTCATTTGTTACGTGGTAAAAGGAAGATAATTTGATCAATAATAGTATTGAAACGTGGAATGAGGACATTTATTTTTCTTCATAAAAAATCTGAACAGATCTCTATTCGAAAATAAATTTCAAAATATAATAAATGGAAATAAATCCAATGGGCTCTTATCTTAAACTAATTTATTTGGAACAATTATAAGTAATGTATTCTTTAGACAAAAATAACAAAACCCTGTTACAAGAAACACTTATAGTCTCAAGTCAACGTTTAAAAACCCGATTGTTATCAGTTTTCTTACTGTTAGGAGACATTTCTAATAACATTCTATTTCGTTGATTAACATACCTTTTTGACTTAGTTGGAAACTGCCAATTCCAGTTACATCTTCAAGATGTGCTTGAAACTCGTAGACGTGTAAATTGTTGAACATGGATACGGCGTAGTTGAATACTATATCTTGGTGCAACCCATCGTTCTGCTCGTAGAAAAGCACTACAAGAGGACATACAAACAATTATCATATCATTAATAATACAAATTATAATAGAAATAATCATCTAAATATTTTCTTTCAGTGGTTCACAGTAGTAAGGGAACTAGCACACATGGCACTACCAACTCCCTGGGATCTTGTCTTCAAACTGGGCGAGAGAGGTGGCTTTTTAAGGAAAAACCGGCTTAGGTGGTTCAGGGTGTCAAATATCACTGCAGTGCCTACGACTGTGAGATCCTAGGGTTTGACGGTTGGCAGGATTTTGGACACTAGCTAGACAGCTAGGTCGCGTTCAGCCGTTATGTGAAGAAAAAATCTAGCGGTCGCCTGCCCTCATCGGTAGTTTTCCGTGGTTTCTTCGATCAACATCAGGCGGATACCGGAGTAGTACCGTAACACCACGGGACCAAGAACCACGGCATCAGATCGCGCGGTGCCCCACTGATGGGAGACCACGCGCGATCTTTTCTTCTCCACATTCACACACCTTACTTACATCCTAAACCTTTACTTATACGCTTTTACATGCACTACACTACCACACATTTCGGAAGACCAGTCCGGAGCTTAGAGTTTGCCCCGGCTGGGGCGGTGCCCCACTGGGGAGATCCGTGGTTGAAGAAAACCTGTCCTTGTATGTGTCTGACATGACTGCCAGTGTATGTGTCTGATAGTGTTCTCGTAGGTGTCTGTCCGTGTATGTATCTGTCCCCGTGGGTGTCTGTCCGGGTATGTGTCTGTCCGGGTATGTGTCTGTCCGGGTATGTGTCTGTCCGGGTATGTGTCTGTCCGGGTATATGTCTGTCCGGGAATGTGTCTGTCCGGGAATGTGTCTGTCCGGGAATGTGTCTGTCCGGGTATGTGTCTGTCCGGGTATGTGTCTGTCCGGGTATGTGTCTGTCCGGGTATGTGTCTGTCCGGGTATGTGTCTGTCCGGGTATGTGTCTGTCCGGGTATGTGTCTGTCCGGGTATGTGTCTGTCAGGGTATATGTCTGTCCGGGGATATGTTTGTCGATCTGTGTGTCTGTCCGGGATATGTTTGTCGGTCTGTGTGTCTGTCCGTCTGTGTGCCTGTCCGTCTGTGTGTCTGTCCGTCTGTGTGCCTGTCCGTCTGTGTGCTTGACTGTCTGCGTGCCTGTCAAGTCGGTGAGTCTGTCCCATGTCCGTCTGCCTGTCAGTTCATCTGTCTCTCCGTCTGCCTGCCCTTCTTTCTCTGTCCGTCGGTTTCTTTCCGTTTGTCAATCTGTCCGTCCGTCTCTCGGTCTTTTCGACTGCCTGCCCTCCCGTGTCCATCTGTCTGTCTTTCTGTAAACATATGCAAAATCATGTTTTAATTTTATAAGTAAGAGTATGCCAAATCCTTAAAATATACTAGTGATTTTTAAGAAATAGATCTTACGAAGTCTCAAAAATGGCTTAATTGCAAATCGAAATACACTTATAAATAAGGTATAGGTTCGATTTTTACTCTCAACTCTGATTTTTGAAATCGGAGAGGCTTTCAAATTTTTTGCACCCCTTCGTACTATTAACTACATTATTGAAGATGGAGATTTCTTCTTCCAGTGAAATTTGTTATTCACATTATTTCCTTAATTATTAATATGTGCGTTTTTCTGAAAATATTAAGAATTTTGGTGTAATTTTGATTGAAATATGGGCAATTTTTAAAAAAATTCTAAAAACGGATCAATTTTTTTCTTTAAATTCTTTGAAAGAATACCATGTCTCATTTTAAAGTAACTTCTATTTTTCAAAAATTACAAAAATGTATTTAATTACATATCTCTCTCGTTATTAATATTTACATGAGAGGTTTTTATTTTAATTGAATGGCTTTTGAGAACATTTGCTTCAAATTTATACAATATTCATACTCCAACGTTTTACAAAATTGCGAATATTCAGAAAAGCTCAAACGCCATTTTCTCAAAAAACGTTTGCAAATGTTTGAATGAAAATTTAAAAAAAGGTTTTATTATTTTATAATATTATTAAATTCAAATTTTCATTGGAGTATCAGGGGACTGAAATAATGAGAAACTGTGAAAAAAATACATGTTTTTTGATCAAACACTATTTGCTGGATATAATATTTTATGAAAGATTACTAAACCACTCTGTTAATTGATATGCTATAAATATCATATTTTACAACATTTTTTAGAGTTACTTAACTTGAGGAAACAGCTTATTACTGAACGCAATGTTCATGGGTTTTAATGCCAAAATATGTTGTGGAGTTTTTGTTGTGCCAAACCATTCATTGAAAAGAATGGTGTCAAACGCAAGGAGATGTATCGATTCAATGCTGGAAAGTACATTGAAAGGTACATATGAATAAAAAGGTCAGTTTTTAGTAACATAATAAATTTTATTAAATTATTAACGGTAACACGTTGATGAATAGTACGAATGGTAACACGTTGTTACAACGGTAACATGTTGAAGTGATTCAACCTCACGCAAAGGGGCTTGCGGCTGGTATGCCCAGGTACTGGTCATTATGAGTGTGGAATTGAAGCCCGCGTAAAGCATGAATGTTTTATGTTGTATTCTTGATTTGTGGAGCATTCCTAATCTCCCGTATACTACTTACATACACTAATTCTTTCATAATGTCTTTGCCTGACACGGGACAGTGTGCGATATATGTATGTAATTGAGGAACTAGATTCCTTATACCCAATAAGATGATACCGAAGGATAACATGGGCGAATATATAAAGGTACTGAGGGAGACCGACCCGATATTACGGAAGCTCAAATGTGCTCTACAATGGGAAAGTCCCCAGAGGAGCAGTAGATACCGCCAGAGGCCCTCGTGGATCTTTTAAATTCTCACAGTTAGCAGCTGGGATAGGGGTTGGGAAAGCCGAAAAGCCAGACCAGACTAAAGAGCACAGTCCGAGAAAGACTGCAATTCTGTAGCACCACTAGTTTATTATTTATAAACATTTACTTAATTATAAATAATATTTTTCTTCATTGTAAAAGTCAATTAGAGAAAGTATAGTAATGCCGCCACGAAAATACATTACTTTGGAAGTCCGCGATATTGAAAATGTTTTTTTTTGTTTAAGATGCATGTGTCCGTGAACAACACTACCATCTAAATCGTTCACAGGATTTTCCCGAAAATGTATGATCCCAATCGATCGAGCCATCTACTTGAGGCCTACGAATATGAAATGAATATTTTAAGTTTTGCACTACATATCATGCTGAACCAAGGGCATTTTAAAATATTTTTCACCAATATTTTTCGTTGCAATTTTTGTAAAAAAGAATAAAGCAATTTCCTCCCTATTTCGATATATCAAAATGCACAAGTAATATTTAGAGGATTTTACCCATTCTTGTTTGTAATGTTGAAATAAATGTAAACAACAATTCTTGGTGCGGAATTTTACTTAATCAAATCATTATTCGATGGAACTAAATTGAAATTGTGATCTTCCACGCATTTGCTACGAAGTGGGCTCCCGACTCACGGACCGCCACCGCGGATTTTTTTCCCTAGTTTTTCATTCAGATTATTAATTAATTAATTTTTCCGGACACGTCAACTCCTTGAGCATTAGTCCCGTTAGTGTAGTGAATGTTCTGTTGCGGGAGGTGGCGGGTTCCTCCGCTGCTGGAAGATGAGATCTAGCGCCGATCTACATGTCGACTTGCGGGGGATTACCCCTCCAAGAATCTCCTCTTATCAGGGCAGCTGGAATAGCCAGCCGGGACAAGCCATAGGCCAGGATTGTCAAAGTCGATGCCACGAGCGGGAGTCCGTGGTACGAGTGCCACCACGAAATCGCCCCTCTACGCAGTTCTTTACCCCGCCATCAGAGACGACGCCATCCCTACTGTAAAACGACGGGGTTACTAATAGTTCCTTTTCCCAAAGCTAGTTGCGCAGAGAAGCTCATGGCATGCTACGGTGCCACGACGCGTGTCACTGCCACCAGTAGAAGACCTTGACACGACTGCTAGAGGCTCTCGACTGGTCTCCTGACATATGTGGTAGTGTAATGCGTTTGTGTAACGGGGAAAGATAGAACACGGAAGATGAAGGAAAGATTGCTCGCGATCCTTGGTCCGTATTCTAACATACTGCTCCGGTATTCGCCAGGTATTGATCGGAGGAACCACGCTGCAGACACAGCGACTGTACTGACTGTGAGCTGAACTCTGGGGGTCATTTTATTAACAATACTGAAAAAATTAACTGAGCATTCAAGGGAGTGTCGTGAAAGGACTCGTGCAAACTTTTTACTTTACGTAAATATTATTTTACCTTACAAATGTTATTTTCCTCTATCTTTGAAGTTTCACTTCTAACGCGCGTAATGGCTAGAACTATTTTACATTTTGTTCGTCCATGATGCATTTTATTGGTAATAAATTAGAAATAAATATTTTTAACAATATTTTAAAAATAATAATATTTTAATCAATGATTTGAAGTCGAGGTTACATGGATTTCAGATTTTAACCACGCAAAATATAATTTTCATTATGTTTTATAGCAGCAGAAATAAATTACGTATGACTGAAAACGTATCGTTTCACTGCTTGAAGAATACTACGTTAAATTAATTTTTGGAGAAGCCCAGATATGAAGAATTTATTAATTTTGACGACGTCAAAAGGATAACACAGCACAACAAAAACATTATATTAAACCTATTATTAAAAGACGTCTACGGAGTACTTATGAGATAGTAATTAGGAGTGGTGGAACAATATTCTTGAAAAATAAATTTTTCATCTTCGTATTAATTTTCCGTTGTAACGTTGGAAAATAATTCTTGATGTTTGGCAAACCTGAACAGAGGATGATCTGAAGATAATGGAGCTGTATTATTTTTGGTTTTAAAGTTTCTGAATTTGGAGATTCGCGTAAACCATCTTTTGTTACAAACAGGCGCACACTTTGCCCTCTCTTATGTGTTTTTATCAATTTGCATTTTAAAATATAATTTTTAGAAATTGAAAACAATTACTATTACCTGCAATGAGAATTCTTTCTAACTGGTGGGAGCATAAGTTATATTTTTTAAGTGGCAATTCCTTCCGATTTTGTCTCGTCATGGGATTGTAGAAGTGTGTAAGCATTACACAACGTAATTTATAATTTATAACAGTTTAAGTATTAGGTGAAATTTAATGTAATTCTGGCCGAATATGTTGAACATAGGAATAACATTAAATAATTACAAGCAAGAACAAGAAATAAAATTCCCTCTAGTAACGAAGAACAATTGAAAATATAACTTAAAGAATATAACCGAATAAGCAACTCAATATATTTTCTCCAAAACATCATTGGCTTGAATTCTCTTAAAAATGAAAGATGTGTGTAGCTCCTGATTTGTGATGCATTTTATTCAAACACAATCGAAAGACGACACTGATGTACATACGGATATAAATGGAAAGGATGGTGGAGGCGTGAGAGGAGGTGATATTATGTCAACGCATGACTGTGGTGGCCTCTGCATTGATATTGGTGATGATGATGGCAATGGCAATGGTAATGATCCAGTGAAAATAATTCCTGTGACAACTACAAACTCAGAAGAGATGATGGTGAAGATGGTGGTGGAAAGGACAAGACTGATGATGCAATCATGTCAGTGATGATGGGGTCGGGTAATGGCGGTGTCGGTAATGGCGGTGTCGGTAATGGTGGTATCGGTGATGGGGTGTCGGTGATGGTGTCAGTGATGGTAGCGTTGGTGATGGTAGTGTCGGTGATTATGATACCGGTGATGGCGGTGTCGATGATGGTGGTGTCGGTGATGGCGGTGTCGGTGATGGCGGTGTTGTTGATGGCGGTGTTGGTGATGGCGGTGTTGGTGATGGCGGTGTTAGTGATTGTGGTGTCGGTGATGGCGGTGTCGGTGATGGCGGTGTCGGTGATGGCGGTGTCGGTGATGGCGGTGTCGGTGATGGCGGTGTCGGTGATGGCGGTGTCGGTGATGGCGGTGTCGGTGATGGCGGTGTCGGTGATGGCGGTGTCGGTGATGGCGGTGTCGGTGATGGCGGTGTCGGTGATGGCGGTGTCGGTGATGGCGGTGTCGGTGATGGCGGTGTCGGTGATGGCGGTGTCGGTGATGGCGGTGTCGGTGATGGCGGTGTCGGTGATGGTGGTGTTGGTGATGGCGGTGTCGGTGATGGTGGCGTCAGTGATGGTGGTGTTGGTGATGGTAGTGTCGGTGATTATGATACCGGTGATGACGGTGTCGATGATGGCGGAGTCGGTGATGGCGGTGTCGGTGATGGCGGTGTTGTTGATGGCGGTGTTGTTGATGGCGGTGTTGGTGATGGCGGTGTTGGTGATGGCGGTGTTGGTGATGGCGGTGTTAGTGATTGTGGTGTCGGTGATGGCGGTGTCGGTGATGGCGGTGTTAGTGATGGCGGTGTCGGTGATGGTGGCGTCAGTGATAGTGGTGTTGGTGATGGTAGTGTCGGTGATTATGATACCGGTGATGACGGTGTCGATGATGGCGGTGTCGGTGATGGCGGTGTCGGTGATGGCGGTGTCGGTGATGGTGTTAGTGATGGCGGTGGTGTCGGTGTCGGTGATGGTGATGGTGGTGGTGGCGGTGGCGATGGTGATGGTGATGGAGGCGATGATGGGAGTGGTAGTGGTGGTGACGTTGATGAGGTTCCGATGACACACTGGTGACGGACACAATAATGGACGATGGTTGTGTGAGTATCGGTAATGGTACTCATGGTGAAGGTAACGATTGTTGAAATATCTGCGTGAGAGAACTCTTCAGTGACTGGCGGTGACGATGTCGGCGTCGCCCGCTCTAGTAAGAGAAAAACGACTGAGTCGTCTGCTGTGATGAAAGAAGGTTCAATAAAAGCGCTAGGAGAGACTCAAATGCAGAAGTGACAGTAGTGGTGGTCACAGCGACAATGGCAGCGGCTGTAATTATGGCGGTTATTGTGATGGCGGTGGATGGGGTGGCGCTTCGAAGGTTGTGATGAAGAGGGTTGTGGCGTCTGTGGTTGCGGCAGCGTTGGTTGGTGTGGCACGGCAGTGGTTGTCGCGGCGATGACGATGCGGTGATGGTGCCCGTGGAGTCGGCGTTGGTGACGAGGGCGAGGCCGCGTGCTCGAGCGATGGAGACGAGCGGGCAGAGCAGCTGGCAGCGCGCCCTGGCCAGGAATAGCAGCAGGCGGACGTCGCGCCGCGCATCAGCTCTTGGGCCGTCGCTCGCCGACATACCGGCGTTCCTCGCTCATATGCGCGTCCTCACAACTCCCCCCTCCCTCTCCCCCCCTCGGCGCTTCCGCAGGAACCCGCCAAGGCCGCCTTCTTCCGCCCAGGATTTGTGCTTTTCGGGGTTGGTCAGGAAGATCACACGAATGGGTTGCAAGTCTCAAAGACCGCACTTCCGTAAGAAGTCCTTGCCAAGGGTCTTGGCTGAAAGAACCTTCCACTAGATTTTCCAAAACAGATGAGAGAGATAAGGGACAATACTCTCGAGATGGTAAATAAAACGTAACTTGGAAGTGAAGGAAATTGTAGATTGAGGTGCAGAAAAAAGTCGTTTTTTCTTCTTCTTTTTTGTTGTAAATCACGACTTTCATATGAGTGGACTGATCATGAAATGCCATACCTCTTATTTGAATAATAAACACAGTAGTTTTTTGCCCGAGTATTCTTCCATTTTTAACGATCAGACTGATATAGCGCACGGTATTGAAAGTTTTTTTCGTGGTTGTGGGACATCCCCTTTAATGATCGAGAGAACTGTGCCAAAACTGTGTCACAAGAAAACCAGAATCGTATACAGAAATACTTATTTCATTTGTAAACTTTCGCTAGTGAAAGGAAGTAAACGATCTATTGAGCAGTAATTATACTGATAATACGTAGATATGAGTTCATTTTAATTTCACAGAACTGGAATCAAATTTTTAAAAATACTTTGAGCAATGAAATCGCTGAAAAATGTATTCATAAAAAATGCTCATCCACTATATTTGCTTCTTCTTGCGGACGAAAATCATGGAACTAGGCTTAATCTCTCAGTCAACATTTCTGAAGTACTGGACGACTCTAAAGAGTGAGAATTCAATGAATCATAGTTTCGTTAAAGATCTTGCGAAATTGGTTTCTATTCCCCCAGGTATGACTGTATAATTTATATTTATAAACAGAAAAGACTGGGTGCAATATATATCTTTACATTTATCAAACTACATTACAATCGTTGTTTTATATTTTGATTGTTAATCTGCTGATTTAAATATTTACAGGCTATTTTGAAAATACTGTAATTACCCACTATATTAAAATTATGACACGTTCATAGGTGAATGAAAGAGAATCAACATAGTTTGGGTAAGTAACTGTTTTTATTTTCAATTGTCTTATTTTTAAACGACGGTAGGATCGTTACTCCTTCTATTTCATTTTCCTTAAAAAATTGTTTTGACAATAAATTGAAATGAGAAATTTCGGTTTTAGACGGGTTCACCTGAACTTTCTTATCTATTGGCGTACTGTTGGTAGTTGTTAACTAATTCTTGGTATTTGTATACAAAAGTACCTCATTAACTTTCTTCAAGTTTAGTTTTTCTTTGTTGTAAATATGTTTAGTCAATGAACGATGTTCTCCGAAATAAAGAAAAAAGAAAAAGAAAATCAGGGAAAATAGTTTTTAAAACAATTGTGAATTGTGTACCAGTGTACATGTGAAGTCTTTTCACATATTTTTTTAGACATTGTTCTTGCATATCCATAATGCATAAACTAAATTGGACAGAGAGGAAATGACATTTCGAGACCCCTTTGGTGTAAAGTGAAATAATGTTGAGGGACTAATGATACCCGAGGTTTGTACTACATAGTATGAGTACATGGCTGGTCCCGACGGGATTTCCTATTTGAATTAATGTATGAAAAAAACTACTTTTTCGCCTGAGAGTGTATCACGAACACATTTCGTAGCATTATTTCAGTTAGCATTATTGCAGTAGCATTATTTTCAATTTTCTCAGGTGTTGAAAATACGTTGTGTTATAATTTAAGCGAATTAATCCTTAAATTATAGAATTTAATTAGTCTAAAATTGTACTTAATAACAAAAAACAACCCACAATCAAAATCTGATTGTTATAAAAAGTACAAAATGTTTTTAAAAAGTCTACTTATACCTTACACTGAAACTGAAGGCATATTTAATATAATTTCTCAATTGGTCAAAATTGTGTTTTGTAAATTATATTGTAAACAAACGTGGAACAATATATTAATACTATACGTAGCTAAAATTGATAAAGCGAGAAAAATATGTGATTCTGAAAGTCAGAAGATCGGCCAAATTCGCTGATAAAAGGGATGTTAATAGAGAAACGCTTTTGATAAGGTACACATAGATAGTTATTAACCTTTGGTTCGTCTCATGCATTTGTACCAAGAATGAAAAGTAACTAATCTCTCAATTCTACTACATTGCAATGATTATATCACGCCAACATTTGGACAAACTTGTGCCAAATGAAGGAACCATTGGGGTACATTGTCATTCGTAAGTTTCAATTCTTTGCAAAGTGTTAAATGAATAACGGTTGCATAAGAATGCCAGGGAAGGAAAAGAAAATACATTTTAGGACGAAGACATTTCATTAATGTAACTTTCAAATTCAAATTTTGCTGAGAAATACGTAAACAAATGAGTAACTGCCGCATGCAAAAGTTTAAGCCAGACAATTGTTATTATCAACTTTTCAATTGATTTAATTTTTTCATTGCAATGCGATCTTGCGTAATTTGAGTGTGTAGCAATTACTGTAATATTTTTCGTTTCATATATTAATACGGGATATAAATAATAAAATATTTGACTGAATGGTTAATGTTTCACGTTGTGAGCAATCTGCAATTTTGTACTAGTCATTTTCGATGAAGGGTACGAGTAATCAATTTCCTAGATATTATAACGTTAGAAGGTGTCCTAGAACATTATACACTGTTCAGTCAGAAATTTCTGGAGTATTCTCGATCTCATCTTCTTTGTTCGTCCTTTTCATGGATCTGCGCAAAACGTAGGGCGACGTACCTAGTTTAAAAGTAGCATCGGATGTTGCCGTCAGCAGCAAAATCGCCCCTATCAGTAGCGCAGGTGTAGATAGACGCACCATGTTGTTGCAGGTCAAACACTTTTGTCGACACTCAAAATCTCAAAACAACACATTGGTAGCTCCGCCGACATAAGTCGGCGAACTATTCCCTCCACCCCGAACACGCGCACGGCTAGGCGCCAGTCTAAATTTACCCGCCTCCAAGTGTTTCTTCGCGACGCCGGTAGGTGCCACGACTGACGCTGGTATCGATGCGCGCCATGCGGCGAATTTGAGAACTCTTTCCTCGCTCAGCTGCTTCTGTGAGTGACGTGACCTCGTGACCTGATGCTGCGTGACCTCTCGAACTCTTGAAAGTCGATGTGGAGTCGATGGCTATCAGGCGTGACAGGTCAGTAAGCACAATCTTCTGGTAGCGCCAAAATGTTTCCTGGTTTTCTGGCTGGATTTCTGTGCGTACCCTAGGACATCATTATTCGCGATTTGCGTTTGTTACTTGTATTTGAGGGCATCAGGAGGATGAATTTCAAGATGATAATACAATCTAAAAGCGGCTGTAATTTTACTAGATTTAATTTATATTGGCAATTGAAGCCGTTTGTTTTCAAAAAAACCTATTAACAAAATTCAAATGTTCTACTAATGCTCGTAGAAAATATGTTATTACCAAAATTGGGAAGGGTTACAGCGAGTCCCACATCCACCTAAGTATGGGACCAAATAAACTTTTTGTAATTCGAATCTGTCAAAACTCTAGAGAGACTCATATCAAACGGGAATTAAACTAAATAAAAATACATTGAATTCAGAGGTGACAGCAGAGGTCCCGTGATAATTCATATTAATTTAATGAAAATAATGAAATAATCAAACAACGAATAAATATTTTTTTTATTTTATTGTTTTCGTCGCTTGACTATTTCATTATTCTCGCTTGACTATTTCAGTATTCTCATTAAATGAAAAAAAATTGACAGTCAGGATTTATTTTATTCAGTTACGGGATTCCTTTCAAAATGTTCAGGGGGGGTGTCTACGATCCCCACTGGCCCTTCCTGTGTGCACGTATATCGTTTGTCAATGTTCCATCATTAACAAAATGAATATGTTGCAGTCTCAAAACCTTCAGGTCTCTATTAGCGCTCCGACAATTTTTTTAAAAACACTTCAGGGTTTTCTCTATAGGTATATCTATATGTACCTTTAGATATACCTATACGCATACTCCCCTGAACCTTTTGAAAGGGGTTCCGTAGCTTTACTGTATAAAAAAAATTATTTCACGCTACGGAATAGAGAGAAAGTTATGTAATGCAGCGCGAATGGCGAATTTTAGGCAGGAAAACTCTTATTACAGTTACGAGAAAGTGGATAAATCAAGATGCTAAATTTAGAAAAAAAATCCTCTAACTCTTGGTGTATTCAGGATCCATGTTTTGTGGTTCCTTGATTCCGAAAAATCGAATGACGGCCAAACTTCTTTCTATCCGTCTGTCTATCCGTGTATAAACTGTTCAGCCAGTGTTTTCAAAAATTGATATTCCACGTTCGATCTGGCTGATGTCGCGTCCTCTTGCATCTCAAACCGATATTTTATTTTTGGGGATACTTTACATGAAGTCCCTTGGATATTTTCCAAATTTTCAAGTCTCCATTGCTTTTAATTATTTTTTTTTGTTGCATATTGAGAAGAACGTTTAAGAAAATGGTGCATGTGTCATGTTCGTTGAAAATTCTAATTTTTCCAAAGTTGGAAAAGTTCAGAATTTTTTCGGAGTCTTCCTTCAAATAAAATATTAAAGATAAAGTTTTTTTCTGTTAATAAAACCTGTTTCGGACTGATGTGTTTTGAAATAAAGTCCTGAACAATGTTTCAAAATTTGAGTACTTTTCGCGTAATTTGCGTCTTAATACGGGCGAGAAAGTACAAGCTTTTTTATAACCACTAGTTCATTTCAGCACTGTGCTTATCGCTGGTAAAGATTTAGAACATATAGTATATTTTAAACTTTTGAGCGAAGACAATCGAACGAACGCTTTCTATTCGTATATTCGTACTCGCACCGTATCAATGTTTCAGTAAATATTATTCCTTTATTAATATAAAATTTAAAAAATTCGGCGTTTAGGAAGTTGTAAAGACAACGCTTATGTTTTTAATGTGAATGCTAAACTTTGTTAAAATTATTTTTTATGAATATGACTTCTTCTCAAAAAAAAAAAATACATAACTGCCAAAAATTATTAAACAATGGACATTTTAATGTTCATGATATTTAAATTTACTTTTGGAATACTTTTTCTTGAAATTGTATATAGAGGTTTGTGATTTGAGAGTAGAGAGTTAAATATCAGTTCCCACAATATAACCGACTTGTTATACTGAACGTTTCCGCGTGCCATTTTATATAGGTCATAAAATCATATTAAATGTATTACACTAAAACTTTAGAGTGAAGTATGTGAAATATATTTGATTTTCCCAAATCTATAAAAAATGGAATTATTCAATGTTCACCTACAGTGTAAAGAATGAATTTGGGGCAAAATATTAAGAAACATTCAAAGCTATCTTTGATAGGTGGTCAACGTAGATTCAATTTCCCATTGAAAATTTTAAAAATGTTAAAAATTCAAAATTGACAAAAAATTAAAAATGTTGAAGAAACTAACGAAAACAATTCGGAGACGAGTCCTCCAAAAACAGCTTTGTCGAAAGTAAAAAAATATTCAATAGACAAGAGAATCCAAAAATATAGTTACTCCTCCGTCTTGTTTTGTTGGACAGCTTGAATACTTCAATACCAACCATGCCAACGCGAGACTCATACTTCGATAATGTAGCACTACATCACACTGTTTTAAACGCTTATATTGTTTGATTTCACAGTTAGTGCAATGTGTATCGTCACGTAATCATCTTATTTAAATATTGAAAGAATAACAGGTGCTCATAACATGAATTACACTGAAGGGAATATTGTATATTTTTTTGCTGATGGATATCTGGGATTGGTTGACGTTTGAATGATATTTTCTACTGTAGACCACTTAGGACAAACGCGAAATCGTAAAATAATTTGAAGGTATTTTACAATTTAAAAATAAAATATTCAATTTGCTCACATATTGTTGTAGCTTGCATTACTTTCATTAGTGATTTTTTGAGCGATTTTAACAAAGATTTTATATAGATAAAAATGATACACGGTTTTTAGAATTGTGATTTATACTGATTCAACGATTGTAATTTTTCTCTCTCTTAAGCATGCTGGTTGTACTAATATTCTGAAAACGGGTTCGAAAGTACACAGACTGTCTCAGAATAAATCTTTAAACTTCTAGGGAATGTTGAAGGATCGCTGTTATCAATAAACATGATGTGGGAAATTGCATATATCAGTCTATTATGCTTATACGAATGGCCTGCACCAGCAGAATTGTCGCTGAATAAAATAGAATAAAATGGATTTCCAAAAATTCGCACTTTCATTGCTTAACAACTCAATTCGTTCAAACTTTTTTCGTATAACACTACTACAAATTATATATTTTAACAAAAACAGTCTTCGCGAATAATGCAATAACGTAGTGTACTACTTTTGGATGCATAGTACAGCAGTTATTTACATCCCAAGAATATGAAAAACTAGTGGTGCTACAGAATGGCACAGACTTTCCCGTATTAGTTTCCTATTTCCTTGGGTCTTCACTAGCTATTCGGAATTGCCACATACTCTTTCTTCCCAGCTACCATCTATCACCGCCACAAATATACTTTTTTGTCATTTTCTTAATTTTTCGGTTTCCTATTGGAAGAACGAAAATATTAATTTTAGAATATGAAAGAACACAAAATCCTAGCCCTAAATGGTAAATTTCTTCTAAAAATTGTGTGCAGTTATTATTGCGTATTGGCGCTACTAAAAATTCGAAATTTGAAGCTCATTTTCACAGAACTTTTTGACTTTTCCAAATATTCAATTTGAAGTTATTTGAAGCACTTACACTCACAGTATAATAATGTTTACAAATTGCTAGTAATGTAAATATTAAAGATGGGAGAGATCCTTTAAAAAATTACATGTGTAATGTTTGAAAAAACAAAAAATTCCGCAAAATAAACTTTACGTCATATAAAAGTGTGCAATTAGCACTATCCGATCGAAATGTTTGAAGAATTTTTTTAGCCATTTACAAGAAAATGGCGTTTCAGCGTTTCTGAAAATGCGGAAATTTGAGCTAGTTTTCACAGAAAACGGTTGTGTTTTTAAGAAACTTTACTTCACATTATTGAAAGCATATGTACTCATAAATATAATAATGTGAACTATTCGCCGCTAGTGTAAATATTAACGACGTGAGAGACAAGTCAAAAAAACTACATTTTTACAATTTTTGAAAAACAAAAGAATACAGCAATATGGCATTTATGTCACCTCATAGAGTACATTTAACCCTATCCCTACCAAAAGTTTAAAGAAAAAATTTGCAGCCGTTTTGAGAAAATTTTGAAAATCCGCGGGTAGCTTCATATAAAGTACCCCCAAATTTTGAAGAATCTTTTTCAAAATCTCAAAGCTTTCACTAGAATCAGATCGACCGGGGAATATCCAGTTTCGTCCCGTCCACTTTCGTCCCGTCAAGTTTCGTCCCGGCAAGTTTCGTCCCGTCAAGTTTCGTCCGGTCAAGTTTCGTCCCGTCAAAGTCTCGTCCCGTCAAGTTTCGCCCCGTCAAGTTTCGTCCCGTCAAGTTTCGTCCCGTCAAGTTTCGTCCCGTCAAGTTTCGTCCCGTCAAGTTTCGTCCCGTCAAGTTTCGTCCCGTCAAGTTTCGTCCCGTCAAGTTTCGTCCCGTCAAGTTTCGTCCCGTCAAGTTTCGTCCCGTCAAGTTTCGTCCCGTCAAGTTTCGTCCCGTCAAGTTTCGTCCCGTCAAGTTTCGTCCCGTCAAGTTTCGTCCCGTCAAGTTTCGTCCCGCCAAGTTTCGTCCCGTCAAGTTTCGTCCCGTCAAGTTTCGTCCCGTCAAGTTTCGTCCCGTCAAGTTTCGTCCCGTCAAGTTTCGTCCCGTCAAGTTTCGTCCCGTCAAGCTGTTTCCCGTCAAGTTGTTTCCCGTCAAGTTTCGTCCCGTCAAGTTTGTCCCGTCCCGTTTCGTCCTGTCCACTTTCGTCCCGTCCAGTTTCCTCCCGTCAAATTTCGTCCCAACCAGTCCAACCAGTCCCAATTTCGTCCCGTCCAGTTTTTTCCTGTCCGGTTTCTTCCCGTCCAGTTTCTTCCCGCCCGGTTTCTTCCCGTCCAGTTTCGTCCCGTCTGGTTTCGTCCCGTCCGTTTTCACCCCGTTGGACTTCGTCCCGTCCCGTTCCGTCCCGTCCCGTTTCAACCTGTCCAGTTTCGTTCTGTCCGGTTTCGTCCCGTCGAGTTTCGTGCCGTGCAGTTTTGTCCCGTCCAGTTTCTTCCCGACCAATTTCTTCCCGTTTACTTTCTTAACGTCCAGTTTCATCTCGTCCAGACACGTCCGTCCATTTCATCCCCTATGGTTTCGTCTCGTCCGATTTTTTCCGTCCGGGTTCGTCCCGTCCGGTTTCGTGCCGTCCAGTTTCGTCCGGTCAAGTTTCGTCCCGTCCTGTTTTTGTCCGGTCAAGTTTCGTCCCGTCCAGTTTCGTCCCGTCCGGTTTCGTCCCGTCCAGTTTCGTCCCGTTCTGTTTCGTCCCGTCCTGTTTTGTCCCATGTAGTTTCGTGCCGTCCAGTTTCGTCGCATCATGTTTCGTCGCGTCATGTTTCGTCGCGTCGTGTTTCGTCGCGTCATGTTTCGTCGCGTCATGTTTCGTCCCGTCCAGTTTCGTCCCGTCCAGTTTCGTCCAGTTCAGTTTCGTCCCGTCAAGTTTCGTCCCGTCAGGTTTCGTCCTGTCAAGTTTTCTCCCGTCCACTTTCGTCCCGTCCAGTTTCCTTCACAATTTTCGAAAATTCAGAGTTATCCGTGAAAATCTGACCTATCCCATGTTAATAAGTGTATTTGACACAGGTGTATTTTACAGGTTTTTTAGGTATTTTTACAGGTTTTTACAGGTATTTTACAGGTTAAAATACATAAGTGTATTTGACAGGTTTTATTTTTCATACATGAAATTTAAAAAAAAATTGTGCCGGTTTTGCGAAAATTTTGAAAATGTCCGGGGCTTCATATATAGTACCCCCAAATTTTGAAGAATCTTTTTCAAAATCTCAAAGCTGTGACTTGATCCAGATCGACCGGAGAACATCCATTTTGGAAGAAATCGTACGTATTGTTTAGGCGTTAGCAGTGTTCACAGATGGACGGACGGACAGACGGACGGACAGAGTTTTTCTTAATTTAGCAAGTGGTTTTATCCACATTTTTGTTTTTACGGCCCGGCAATTAATTTTTCTCCACCGAAAATTCGCCATTTTTTCGCGCAGCATTACATTCCAATAGTCTCCTGTTATTTCAGTAGTATACCTTTGGGTTCCGGTTCTCACACGCAACCAATCTTTATAAATAAGGGCTCTAAAGAAAGAGAATTTCACGGAGACTTGACGAATTCCATTTTGACTTTAACAATATGGATGAATTCTTTAAAAAAGCGCATCGAAATATTCATGTAAAATGCAACCCGCATCACACGTCAACCTATATCCGCAAATAACTCATAAACAAAGCGTTTTAGAGCCTTAAAAAGTAAAATTTTGAGGCCAAAGGCCTCAAAGAAACGTTTTTCACACCATAATCTATAAGATGACACATTCTCTGATCCATTCAATTAACTTTTCGGTTCCACGCTTCAATACTATCAAGGCCACCTCAATATTTCAGCCCTTCCTGCTGGTAGCAATTTTTGTGGTGACACGCTTAGGAGGCTTAGATTCGACAATCTTTATTTACGCTTTCTGTTTACACCGTAGTTTGTGCAGTCTGACGAAGTTTATTTGCATAATCATAATCATAAAAATAATTCATAATCATAATCATAATTCAAGATTTGTTCTCCAGCAACAACTAGAAATACTATTATAGTTGCTTGATACCTATGAAGATTGTTTCTTATGCGTGTAGTGAAACTATTCAATTAACGTTTTTTCATGGTCTATAAGGGCTGTGTTGTGGAGGGATGTGGATGTTCAGTGAAGAGTGAAGACTGTGTTTGTGTTTTGCCTGTACCAATATTTTCGTTATCATTCGATGAAAGTTTCAAGTCAACGGGTTCAGACACGTAGCTTTCTCAAAAGTAAAAAGCTAATATTTTTGTGTCACGAAAAACCAAAACCTAATTGACAAAGAATATTGAATAATTACTTCAAATGTCTTTAAGTAAGTGTTGGGAATTGTTCCAAGCAAAATCTCCATGATATTGAATAAATATTTATTGAAAATTTCTTTTACACATTAATTGCATTGTTTTTTATTTTTATTTGTACTTGTGTTAGTACATTGCAAGTTATCTTTATAGATTTTAAACAAATAAACAGGTTTCGTTAATTACTTTCCCTCTTAGAATGAAAATAGAAGGATAGGGATAGTGTGGGGGTCTAACATGCGAGAATTCTCGCACGGGTACGCAGAGGTAGTGGGGGAAAACTTGTGCTATGGCACAACACAAAGAACAAACTTAAAGTAGCTAAAGTAAAATAGCTTGAAATAAATAGAAAACAAAAATCAAAACGCCTACAATAGTCTACAATACTACGTGAATCAATTAAAAAACAACTAAATTTAAAATTATAGAAAGAATAGTGCAAGTCACCCGACAACTGCCAGCGATCGCAGTCCAAACGCACGATTTAAATGTTGGCGGTATCTGGAAGTATGTACACCAACGCCCAGCTGCAAACTCATATTGTAAATAAAACACTGTTTGATATTAAACTCAAGGTGTCGGTTCGTTAAGATATTAAAAATGCAAACATCGTTTGAGCAACATTCCCATGTACCGAAGTGGGCTTACTAATGCCTACTAAATTGTTTCTAATGCTAACAAATGGTATTTAGTACTCAAAGGTGAAAACATTAGTTTGATTATTTTTTGACTCGGAATTGTTTTTCTTGAGGTACGTAAGGACGCAGAAAATAATTCAATACTTTTTAGTAAACAAATAATTTTTCAATTTTCTCACCCCAGCAAGCTGGCACCCTGACTCTCCAAAACCCACTCGGTTCTTCATAACAAAACAAGGAAAGTTAAATAATATTGCAATGAGTAGGTCTGTTCTTGCCCGATCCTGTATTTTCGCACTACTTTACTTGGCTTTCTCAAGAGTAAAAACCTTTTCTATTATTTGACTATCAAGGAAAGCGAAAAGCCAACTGTCAAGGAAGATTGAAAAATGTCTTCAAATATTGTTTTTAAAGAAGTATGAATTGTTCCAAGAACATCTCTCTATAATGTTGAATAACTTTAATTGAAAATTTGTTTCAAACATCAATTGCATAGTTATTTTGTTGGATATTCTGTAAGTACATTAGTAGTTACTCTCCTTTATGGAACGGATAGACAAATGGATAGGGAAAGGGTGGGATTCAACATGCGAGAGTTCTCGCACGGGTACGCTAGTACTACTTATTTCACTCCGTGTATACGTACGTATACGGGAAAGTAAAAATCCAATACTAAACTAAACTAATAACATTTAACATAATACGTGAATAGCAAACATGTAACGGCGGACGACCTCTTTCTTGGAGCCTTGCTGTCGCATAGCGTTAGCTCTCGCAGGTTGTGCACTGAATATGTGAGTTCAGTCAGTACGCAGTATACGAAGATAGATGGAATAACAGATTCAATTATTTCTGTGGCTTGGTGCTAGAAGGGCCAGAGTTTCAACACAGTGACAGACGTATACATATTGATAGACAGACCTAGTTTTAATTTAATGAGTGGAATAGTCGAAACAAAATACGTGCACCTAAAGACAGTTCTTTGTAAATAATTGTCGTTACGCATTCCTTCCTCAAAGTAGCTTCGTCATCAGCTCAAATTGTTATTATAAGTACTTTAACCAGGAATTATGTACGCGTGAAGCTATTACGCATTTAAACATCAAGAACGCTTTTGTCTTTAAATCGACATTGGAGCATTATCACCTCATATGCTATATTTCACTCACTTCTACGAGAATTTATACTCGTAAGTTAAGTTTTGTTAAATTAAGCTATATTAAATGTAATTTTCGAAATATTAGTGCACAAACGAAGAAGGAAATAATGCACAATCTACCATGCAACCTGAATCAATCCTGCCATGAAACAAATATTAGCGTTTGATCAGCGGTTAAGAACCGCTCTTCCACGATTGTCACTTGTGAACTTTGTGTATTAACTGTGATTGCTCTGTACACAATGAGGATGAGAGATGAAATGAATTAATCCTCTGTTCACAAGTGTCGGTTTGCTAATCGAACTGCCTCAACAGCATCGTGTACTACTATAATAATGAACAGAGAATTCCTTTGTGCTTGAATTTCGGAATAACACAGTAGTGGTACCTGATACACAAAACGAAGTGGAGCAGAAAAAGCGTGCTTTATCGAACGTAATTTGTTGTGTGCCACGCCACAATTTAGGGGGAAAATTGAGTGGACTGACCTAATTAACCTTACTCTCAAACGCCAATCCGAAATCCTTTCGGAGGCTAGATAAGTAAATTTAATGCTAAGTTTGAAGAAATAGTTTTCTATTGATTTGGTTATGTGGGGTTGAAATTCACGGAAAATAATAAATGTGAAGGAACCACACATTACATAGTTAATAAACAGTCCAGCTTGAAAGTTTATACAGAAAAATACATGCACTCACTAGCTTTCAGAAAGTGCATATAGAATCAATGAGGAGGCTACTGGCAGCTTTCAAACCTCTAGGTTTGCTATGTACCGTTCTTTGATGGCTGTTCTGGACGGATTTTGAAGAGTCAGAGTACAAGGAGCATCAAACATTATCGCAATACACCTGTCTTAATGAGGAAAAGAATCGCACTACCTAAGTTAACGTTGCGATAATCGCACAGCTGATGAATATCGTTTGGTGTAATGGCCTCGCCATCAGCTTGTCGATGCGTGCACAAAACGATTGGGAATGTACGAAGTTCCTTGCGTTGACCGTTATGTAGTAGAATACAATTCCAGCTATATTAAAATCGCTTTTAGCTTTGCAAAGGACGAGTATGAAGCCATAAAAATGATATTTCAGAAATCAATACTTGTCTAAAATACGTATGAATTTCTTATTTGGGTTCCTGAAGATATATTTAAAGCGCTTGTTGTATCAAGTTCAATAACATTACTAAGAGATTCAAAATTACGCAATTGTGTCAACTGAGTTTTCTAAATATTCTGCTCTACAATCGATTCTATACTGCATTTTGTATCTTTCTACAAATGGATAATTTTATGTGTGCAGATTGGAGCATTTACAATTAGAAGAGGTTATTGCTGCTGTGGGTACGAGTTTTTCTCATCGTTACTCAGAATATTAGAATATGCTTTGCTATACATGACTAATTGATCCCGATATTCGCAAAATGTTCCAATATTGTCATGAAATAAGTTTTACAATATTTTAGAAAATGATAATTTTCGTTGTGCTTGACGCAGGTTGTCGTTTTTGGTACACAGCATTTTGGGAATGAAGATTAAAATATTTTTTGCTGCCTTTTAACTGCAGTATTTATTACTCTTGTACATTTTATAATGTTACTTCACTAATCCATGTACAATGAAAAAAGGCTACGTTACATTGAAACACCATTAGTTTCCTATTTGTCGTATGTCAAATCAACGTTATCAGATGGCACGTGTTCTGAACAGCCCTTCTGAACGGAGGAAGTATTTCATATCGAGATGTGCACAGTTTTCTTGGCTTCTTGACGTAACCCTCACGTAACAATAACCGCAAAATAGCTCGCAATAAACCTTCCGGCGTTCGTCTGCGCGCCAAGTAGTCTTACGAGGCGCCAGTGCGCGAAGTCCCCGCGATCTGTGCAGAAGCGGCGCGGGGAGCCGAGCGGGGGCGCGCGGAGCGGGGAAGCCTGTTGCTGCCGCGGTAGCGAGGTCATTTATCAAGCGCCGCCCGGTGAAATATCAGCGCGGCCGCGCTCGGCGACGGCGATCAGCGGGTGAAAGAGAAGAGGCGGGCGCGGCTGAGAGAGGCAGGGCGGGGGCGGGACGCACGGGGGCGCGGCCACTCAGCGTGGCCTCTCCTCCCACGCAGAGCCCGCGATCCCGCCTTCGCGAAAAGCCACGACAGCTGTCTCGGGAACAGCTTTTGTGGCGAGAACGCGTCTGTTTCGATGATTGGTTTTCGGAGCGTGGTCTGGAATTGTATATAACCCTTTTTGCGCGTTCGACTTTCTCCTGTTGTGAATCAGGAATTGAAACGAGGGTACTGGTGTTGATTGATTATTTCGGGTGTCCTGGGCCGTCAATTGCTAAGGTCATTGAACCCGTAAGTGTAGTGCTTGCTTCTTCCTCGAGAGGCGGTAGTGATCTTGACAACTGGATGATGAAATCCGGCGCCGACCTACACATATGCTAGCGAGGTTTTCCCCAACCAGGTACATCCCACCAGCGGGGCAACGTCCCATCCAGGACAAACTCTAATTTCCCGACTAGTCACCCATAAAGTGAGATAGTGTAGTGCATGTTAGTGTGGGTGTAAGTAAGTGGTGAGGACGGGGCAAGGAAAGATCACGCGCGGTCCATGGTCTGATTGTTAGGGTACAGTTCCGGCATTCACTTTGTGTTGATCGGAGAAACAACGGTAAATTGTCTATCAGAACAGCCGGTCGCAAGAGGGGGTCTGAGATTGACTCTACCGTACTTTGATTTATTATTGGGATGGGCGGAGAAAAGTCTTCAGCGTAATCGAAAACTCAGAATCAACATCGAAATTATGCAAATTTTCATTGATGCATTCAGAAAGCAATAAATAGTCACATATTAGTAGACCACGGTTTATTAAATATGGTTATTTAATATAGTTATTTAATCAGATACACTCGAGTACAGTGACTACAGAAAGTATTTTACCCCGTATATGTATATATTTTACCTACCGTATATTTTACAGAAAGCACTTTACCGCACAATTTCAAAAATAAGTATATTTTTCTAATGATATGAGTTTTTTGCACCTTACTCAGATATTTGCATTTTCACTTAACGCTTCGTTTGAACTACTAACTTCTTCGCTTTACTGATTCTGAAAATTGGCAAAAACTTAGACAGTAGCGAACAGTCCTTGCTCACTTAAATGCGCCTTTGATTTCGAGCCAATCAAAGCATGGGCATATTCCTTTGGATGATTAGCGCTTTATCTACCGAAAGCGGAATTCGATAAAAGATCTATTTGTTAATGTTGAGACCATCTGCAATGACGGAGCCATACGATGCAACTCTATTCGTAAAACCCTGAGAAAAAAGCCGCTGGTTACAGGAAGGAGCCGCCAAGGTCGATTAGTTTACTAAACCATACCTCAGCAATCTTTCCCAGTTCTGACTTGGTGTAAGTTACTGATGAGAGCAAATTGAACTTACACAGGTCGGATAATCAAAAGAACTCGTGGCGATAAGAAAAGCTGAACTCGGGTCAAAGAATATGATTCTCGAAGTGAAACATGGTGAAGGCGAGATCATAATATAGGGGTGCTTGGTGACTCACATGTGATGTGGAAACCCTACCTTTTACTAATGTTATTATGGGTGGCAGAAAGTAAATAGATGCATTGCACCACAATTTGCCTGATGTTACTATTAAATTTTGCCTCAATATAATCAGTTTTATTTTCTGCGAGACCACGACCATAGCACGATGTCTCAATAACAAGAAAGTGGCCCAACTACAACACTCCTTCTACACCCCTAATTTTATGCCCTGCAGTCACCAGATCACAGACCTATTGAGGATTTAAGACACATTGGGAAGCTGCAATTAAGGGGTCCAAAAAAGAATATCAACCAGAGATGACGTGAAACCGGAAAAAATATCACTTCAAGGCCTATTGATTAGTGATTCCAGGCGCGTCAACGGCCAAGGTCATTAGTCCCGTAAGTGTGGTTCATGTTTCGCTCAGGATGTGGCTGTGATCCTTCCCAGCTGCATGCTGAGATCTAGTGGTGAGACCTACACGTCAGCTAGCGGGATTTTCTCCAACCAGGCAGCCCCCACCAGCGGGGCATTGCGCCAACCGGGACAAGCTCTAAGCTTCCCACTGGTCTCCCGGCATGCGTGGTAGTGTTGTTTGTGTAAGTGTATCTAAGTAGGGGGTGAGGAAAGGACATAAAAGAGGAAGGGAATATCGCACGCGGTCCGTGTCCCGATTGTTAGGGTCACTACCACTTTTGTTTGGTGTTGATCATGAAATCATGAAAGACTACCCTTTCGGAGAAATCATGAAAAACTACCCCCGATCAGCGCGCTGGCTGCTTGAATTCTCCACCAGACAGCGACTGAATTCGACCTAGCTATAAAGCTAGTGTCGAAAATCCTGCCACCGTCCGCACTCGAACCTACAACCTCCCGGTGAGAGGCACTGCAGTGACTTGCCCAGAGTTACCTTTCCCGGTACTTCACGGCCTAGATACATAAACTACTACTATGGTAAGTTTGCGGTTCAGAAATTTGAAATGTATTTGAGTTAAAATGACTTTTACATTCAAAGAATTGTGTATTTATGATCTGCTACTAATTATATTTTATGATTTTTAATAATCTCACCCTTATAATAAAATACATTAAATCACTGGGAAAAACTATGCCACATTGATATCTCTGATATGTAAGAACATCAAGGTGACAGTATTTCTCAATTAATGATGAAACACTTAATAATAGTTATTTATGTATCAAGGGCGTTAAGTAGATGTTTTTGTCCCGAGGGTGACTTCCAACCCCGAGGGCCTCTGGCCCCCTTTCCACCAAACTTTATGGTTTACTAGTTCGTTGCTGAATAAAACGAGAATTCGAAATCTTTTATAATATTTCTTGGGTCTGAAGTGAAAAGACGCATTGTAATAGTCATTTGTCAATATGATGTCAGATAAAACAGAGTGTATATGTAATTACTATTGCAAAGTTGTTATTGGAATGATTTGTTCGTACAAAATGTAAGAATAGTGAAGTTTCTGCGGAAATTCTCGCAAAAGCTTACAAAACTACGGACAGTGGTTTCCCCAAATCTCTAGAAATATATGAAACTGTTTATGGTGTATTTGATTGTTACCAGTGTGAATAACATTGTAATCTGATGAAATGGTACTTTTATGTTATTGGTCTCTATTGACAAAAGTTATTTAGAATATGTCATAACAACAAAAAATAACATTTCGAGGATGTTACCCGATGTGCCTTATATATTATTACTACTATTACTAGTACTGCTACTCAAGAAGAATATAATTTTGTCTCTAAAATAGGTGATATGTAACAGTGAAATGTGAGTGACTGATGGCAATTATAAATTCACAGGAGCATTCCAAAATTGCAGTTTTCATATCAATTAAGCAAAATAAGGTTTATAACGAGTTATTTTATGAGCATTATGCCATTTATCAGTTGTGTTTGCTTGCATCTTAACTTTAAAAAATCGAAATCATAAAAATGTATGTGTTGTGTTCGTATTAGAGCGGGCCATAAAGTACTCAAAAGGCCCGAGGGCATAAATAATCAGAAAGGCCCGCAAGGGTATTATGTATACCATTAAGTGTTTTGTTTCAGGTCCGTAAACACACAGCAATGAACTAGTAAACCATAAATATAATGTACTGCCCTAGAATTTTGAAGTGTAGACTTCCAGTACCCAGAGACCTAGGAGACAACGTTGTCATAAAATATTCTTGTTTTAACGTGTTAACGATGCAGTTTACTTTAAAGCGGTCTTGTAGTTCAGGCGATTAATAATGCACCAGCACAAACCACTCTTGTGCCAAAGAATTTTCTAAACTATTCCAAAGAAAAAGTGTAAGTGCATGTCACTAGGACTAAATAAGTTACCATATTACTCGATAACTTTTGCCTAACTTTTAGTACTTTAATGTTTATTCTTTCAATTTTTAAAAGAAGAAGTTGAACTAGAAAACTGTCAGACTTAGCAGTTTTCCCATTTTGTCTTGGTCATACATTCTTTATTTTCCCTCGAGAAGTTCCTTTCTCTATTGAGTTTCTGTACTAATTCCGTCCCGTAAAACAATAAACTGGAAGTGTTCAGCTGTAGAAGCGATCTACTTACGGGAATAAACTTCATAATCCAAGAAATAGACTTCACAAAACCAAAAGGCCAGGGTAAAGATTACGAATAAGAGCAAAATCCTTAGAACATTCTGTACATTATTGAACATTCTTTATATAATTTATTTACTGATCTGTTTAGTTAGTTAATATCCCATAACAGTTAAAACTGTATGTAATGTATGATGTGAAAAGTGTTTTCTGTGCACGTTTTCTTGAATTGGGGGACCCCTGCGCGAACTCATACAAGTTGAATTATGAATACAGGAGGAAACGAGCGTTTCTGGCAAGAATTGATAAGAAAAATTCTCTTCCGTGTAATAAAAACTATTGGCAACGGAAAATCAACAACGGAATGCGACCATTAACCCTCATTGAGCTCTTCGTGAAGAAATCGACTAACTGCCGCGAGAACATGGAGAATGATTATTTGAATAACTACATTCCCCACTGACCTCTAGAAAACGTGGATAGGTTGTGAAGCTACATTTATGTCCAGAAGGAAAACAAGGGGCCATCTCAGCATTTGCTAAAAATGATCAGAGAAACTGAAAGTAAAACCTAATGGAAATGGGTGTCTTTGATCTAGAAGTTGAGACAATACTTGTCTCAGGTATATTTAGAATTATATAGTACTTTAATCCTTAGGAGGATTTTAGGATTGTGCAGAATAAATGGTAACTACTACTTTGAATGTCATCATTAAAATCATTATTACTTTCTTTTTTATTGCTCGGTGTAGTCTCTTAGTTGTATAGAAACAATTATTTTGCAGAACATAATTTACTTGGCACTTAAATTTGTGTAACGATTTTAATTGTTTAATATCATCTGGCAATGGGTTGTAAAATAATATACACTTATTGAATGTTAATTTTTTGTAGTGAGCTGTTGATACTGACACCTAATGAATATGATGACTACGTCGAGTGTTATAGTTACAGACCTCTGTATTCGCTGAAAGTATGATGTGAATACATTTTTACTTCGGCAAATATTAAAATATTTCTGGGTCATTTGCTCAGTTCCTTAGAATGACAAAATCAATACTTTGTCGTCCTGGCTTAAAGAATCGATCGTCTGGACGTACTGATAGTCCAACGAACGTTTGGATCCACAGATTAGATCCTTTTACCCCGTTTTATAAGATTATTTACGGGAACAAGTTAAAAATTAATAGAACTATCGTTAAAAACCCCTCATTTATTTATATAGTTGTATGGTACAATCTATAAACATTTTTATAAATAAAAAATGTTAAGATATTGTCAATGACTCATTATCAGCGGTCCGGTCTGCAGCTGGCTGAACTCACATAGTGCCATACGCGGCAACAGCTATAAAGTCAGTTTGGTAGCGTGTTACGTAATATACATGATTTATGCATGATTCATTCTCAACTGTCACGTAATTGCAGTTAGATTACTCAGTAGACGCACCGTAGTAAGGCCTACCTCTTGAAAGTAAAATTTGTTTACCCTTATAGAGGGTGTGAGATCATCGTAGTCAAGAATAATCATGGTTAATGGAAACTAACACTGATGCTGAGCGAAGAGCATGGTAGAGACTAAACTCCGAACAACACATATAGGTGTGGATACTGAACTCTAAGAGATCATTTATCCAGGAGAGAATATTAAAACCATAAGGGCGACAAGATAAAGTTTCCTAGTCTCCCTCTATTGAAGTCTTACCCTTTCCCACTATCCTCTTCTTATTTGGCAGGCTCAAGAAGTGTGACACTCTACAGTGAGGCATACTACATCGAGTGTACGTTTTTCACAAATGTTGCTTTTCTTATATATTTAAGAAAATAAAAAATCTAGATCAATCGGTAGTTGACCTTAATCGTTCTTTAATGACCGCGTTCGTCCATTCACGCTAAAATCTGTTCCTAATAAACCTTGGAGCCCAGCACGTGCACTGATAATCCTTCTGAGAGCCCAGAGAAAATCCTTTCATTCCTAAATTGGCGAGAAGTTTGAATGAGAGGAAGAAAAGCTTAGGTGATGCTGTGTTGAGAAGTAGTCTTTACAAGAACGAATTTGTGGGTAAGTAGAAAAGAAAGGCACGCAAGCTTGAAAGTTGGAAAGGCAAACGCAGAAAAATGTACCAAAGAAACGAAAACCAGTCTCAAACCAGAAGACCAATTTGCCAAATTGCTGGTATAATAAAGACAGACGGTGAAGCAGCAGTAATTATCGAGTAAAGATAATTGTTTGAGATCCGTCAGGTGCGCAGGATTAATTAGATTTTATGAATTGAATTGAAACGTACTAGCTCTACAGGTATGAGACGAGTTTTTTAATATGTTAAATATATTTATTAACTTCAAAAAATATTATAACGTTATAGGAATGTACTACGGTGGGGACAAATCTGAAACATTTTTCATTTAAAATAAGTGCTTCTTCCTCTTTCTAGGGCTTTTATCTAGCCGATTGGGCCCGGATGGGTAAGGGGTTATTTTGCTGACCTCTGCACATCCCGGCCGAGGTGCCCGGATTTTCGAAGGGTGGAAAATCCACAGTAGCCATATCACATTGTGGCGTGCAAAAGAACCCTGGCGATATGCCCAGCAAAATTAAATCCTTCCGACAACATCCCGCCCTAACGAGATCTCACTTTCTCCCTACCAGACAGTAACTGAGACAGACATCTGGTGGAGAAAGTGAGAGTCTAATCCCAGGCGCATTTAGGGGACTGCCCGCGAGGTGCGCGTACTCAAGGTTCCTACGACCGTACTAAAGGTCGCCAGACACGCGTCCAAGGAAGCGTCGAAAATATCGGGTGCGGAACAACTGCCTAAGGGCAGTCTGCCCGCTAATAGCCCCATATGTTAAATAAATAAATAATCCAACCGACAGTCGATTACCCTTTGCGCCCCGATGGAACGCGTATTAGACCACACGCTAGACACCACCACACTTGCGTGTTCCTTTGATCTGGTGACAGCAGAATGCGAGGCCCTTCGCGAAAACACGTACATGAGAGACAAGAGACAAACAACCATGTTCAAGGCGAGACTCGCACACGCAAACCTTTGGATCGAAGCGCTGTGTTGGTACACGGTCTTTGTCACTTCGGCCATCCAAATCAACTAAAATCAATGCTAAACATAGAATTTCTGTGAATTATTCGTGACAGTAAAATAAAGACACTGCAAAGATAGATGTAGATACTATTTTTAGAAGCGATAAAGTAACAGGATATTGCATTCGATAGCACTATTATCATTGTCGCGTTTTTCCAACTAGTCTAGAGTTGTTTTTTGGCCGAGCGTCGGCCCTCCATTCATGATCTGTAATTCAAATTCTGGTTCATTCATGAGGGATTTTTCATGAACAAAACGAGTACACGTTAGACGTGATGAGATTCTTCAATTTACCTAGTTTTTCTTTCCACAATTACTCCATTATTATTCGATGAATAACATGTCCTTTCGCCAAAATGCATAATTGAATGAGAATTTCGTGTATCCGAGCGCATCAATTCCTCCGGACATATTACCGTAAGTGTAGTGAATTTTTCGCGGGTGTGGCGGGGCTTCTTCCCGGATGGAATGTGAGATTCGGTGCCAAGCTTTAGGCGGCTTTCAGGGGTTTCCGCCCTCGAGGTCCCTGCCCCCAGCGGTGCAGCACCCTGCTCGGGACAAGGTCAATGCTGGCGACTGATCTTCCGACATATTATGTGGCAATGTGGCGCATTTACTAAGAGTGCATGAAAGGGGAGAGGATAGGACAAGAACGAGGAAAGATGGCTTAGGACCCGTGGCCCATTCATAGATTACAGGTCTGGGATTCGTCTGGTATTGATCAGAGAAACTTCAGAAACCTTACTGTATTCGATCGAATATCAGAACCAATTGATCAAGTTCTGTGAAAAATTGTAACATCCTCAATGATATATAATATTGTATAATTATATAAACTATTATGTATTATATATAATATATGATGCCATACAATGTTAGATTATATATATATATATATATATATATATATATATATATATGTATATATATGTGTGTGTGTTATGACATTTTTGTTAATGTAATGATGGATAAAATTATATTTCTATAAACACTTGTGATGAATAATGTAGTCGCTAATAACCTTAGTCATTGATGCGACTAAAAATAAAGAAATTAAAACAAATCCTCAGAAGACCAACGATCAGAGTAGGCGGCCGCTAGAATTCTCCTCCATACAATGATTGAATTAGAACTAGCTAACCGATGTCTAAAACAAACACATACGCACGTTATTCCAGGATATCGTATCCATTTTGCACCTCTCGCCGGAGCCCTGCTTTTAGACAGAACCTTGCAGCGTTGCTTGCCTCTCTATTCCCCCGCATTGCACCGGCAGTCTCCGGCCCTGGAAGGGGCTGCACGTGCTCGCTTTCCCAAGAGGACGAGCGAACGATGGATGTAATGGATGTTGCTTTGTAATGAAATTGTCGGCGCGTTTCCTATTACATTCGTGTAGGCTAGATTGGATTTCTGTAAGATAAATGAAGCGTTTTGCAAGTGGATGATTTGAATTGAATCAAATTTGTGTGATCGTGCTTGCAGCCTGTTGAAATTCATAATAAGTGGATGATTACTATTGTGTAGAGAAATTGAATTTCCGTACGAATCGCTTATATTCTGTTGTAGCTCAATTAAAGCAATTCGACGCTTACAAATTATTGATTACTATTTTGAGAGATATGAGGCATTAACCAACAATAGGGAATAGTAGTTGAGAATGAGATTGAACGAACATTTTGTAATTGATGGTGTCATTATTTAGTTTATAGTTTCATTAATTTAAGTGATTTTTCACTCACACTAAAACATTGAACGTTATGCGAGCTGTTTTTTAGAAGCGAAATGAAATGTTAAACGTGAATCATGTAATATTTATTTGACAAAATAAAAAGTGGATATTTTAGAATAGGCACCTTATACTTTATGAACTGTGATATATTTGATTCACGATGTGAGATTGCAGAGATAGAAAACCAAAATTACTGTAAAAATGTAGCTTTACCTCAGAAATGCATTGTTTAAAGACATATTTAGAACTAGCTTGTACAGAAGGAATTATATCAAAAAACAATAATATAAAATAGAATTTGGGTTCTGACCTATTTTTTTAAATAAATAGTTGAATAGAATTGGAAACCGAAAACTTATGCATTCAAAATAAGTGATTAAGTAGTTCATGTCATTTTAACGCACGGATTAGCGAAGCGGTATCGAAATTTCTTGGCCCTTCGTCTGCAACTCTCGTGAGAACGAAGGAGCCGCGAGTCTGCATCGTTCCGAATCAAGGCACGTTCAGACGTGACGGGCCATCGTGCAATGGTGTCATAGGTACAGCCTATTGAGCGCGAAAATCTAATTCCCTGAAGCGTCGAGAGCCAACTAAAATTGAATAACCTTTAATCTCATTGGAACTTGTACTGCACGAAGAGGAGGGCCTGCCGAAGGGGAGACGCGACTGATGAACGTTGTTAGACGTACAGTTGGAGCTGCTAACTCTGTGATCCAATGCCGTTCCAACTTCTCTTCCTGTCGCAGAAAGTGGGAAAAGCGTTGGTACGTGAGTAGTAAGGTCGACGAGGAGTAGTGAAACTTTAGTGTTATTCCATGTTTGAAGATCTAAAATATAATCATGCTTGCAATTTTGATGTTTTATTTATGATTATGCGTTTGATAGGCAAAATGTGTACATTTGAGAAGTACCTAACTTTGATTTAAAGAATTATTTCACTTTAAGAGTTATGAAAAATGTATTCGATTAATAATTTCTGATTTATTATTGACGGTTATTGTTTAAAATTTGTTTTATGATCACGTTCCTGCTTTAACAGTTTGAACTTATTAACGAGCGCCATGGTGACGAGCTCATTGCAAGGTGTTTGCAAAAAGGTCTCGAATCCCCTAGAATGGAACAGACTTTTTCAATGTCTCGTAAAATACTTTCGTTTATTCTCTGCAAGGTAACTATAACAGAATGAATCAATTAAAGCTATATTTCGTAATTAACATTTGTAAGTGTTCCATAGCAGTGAAAATACAGTTGAACAAAATCATACAAAATGATTTTCGAGAAAATAAAACGAACTCTGCTCAAGTACAACAAATAAATTCCCTCATATAACACTAGAATAAATTACATACTTTTTAATGGAAATAGCTCTTGTGCATTGTTATCAAATCAAATAAAAAGTTTAAAGAAAAATGCTTGGATCGCATTCAAGAAAATCTTGTTAAAATGAAAAATTGACAATTTGATTCAAAACTATTAACACCGTGAGTAAATTTACTTAGAATCATTTAAAATATCAGGTTCGAATCCCGGCGTAGGCTGGGATTTTTATTTGCTGCTTTCCCTTCAGGGCGGATCTGGGGTCGCCTCAGCCTCCTTTCCAAGTGAGTGCCAGGATCTTTCCTGGGGTAAAGGCGGCCGGAGGGTTGTGCTAGCCACACAACCTTCTCCTTGTGCCGACGGCGACGAAAAGGTGGAACCCTGCCTTCACCTCCCCTTAGGACCACATCGGCCTGTGTGCAATGCACAGGGGATACCTTTACCTTTACCTTCATTAAAATTATTATACTTACGAATATATTAAGATAAAAATTTCTAGATTCAACGATGAAGGTGTAAGAAGTAAAACAGTTAAACTTTTGCAGTTTTTAAATATTCACTTTCGATTTCGAAAATTCGAATTTTCATGTTCCGTGCAAAACATGCTCTTGGAATTCACTCTTTCGTAAAAATAGGATTTACTCTTCAGTACAAATACGCTAAGTTCTATAATCGTACCGAGGCTTGCCAAAATATCATACCAGGAGATGTATCACAAGCCAAGTCGTCTTTCCTTCAAATAGAAGTCGTAACAATTCAGCTTAACTCACCGTGTATCAAAATCGAAATGACATTGAAATTCAAATTCTCCAGCACATGTAGTCGCTCGGGAACTAGCCGCTAGAAAGGTTTCCAAGCAACAGTATGTGCTGATGAACTTCAAATTCAAGGCCGTTTCGTCCAGGTGTACAAAGTTACATTTTATTTAAGTGAAATTATTCACTTATCTTGTAATATATTTTTCATTAGTATTAATTTTCCACTTAAAATTAACGATTTTCGAGCAAATTATGGATTGTACAAACAAGACTATTACTAACTGTATGTTTGTAGGATGAATGCATGTTTTCGACGAAATTTTTAAAATGAAGCTGTGAATGTATTTGTGTTGCGCGCTTTGCGTTCTATTCTTTTTTACGTTAATATGTTTAATGTACCACAATTTTGTTCGATTACAGACGGTTATTTCGCAGCTAAATAGTAGCTGTAAACCGGCTTCTTCCTAAATATTTTGATAAAATGGTTACCAGTAAAAATAAACTGTTTTCCCAACACTTAGCAAAACAATGATGATTTCTGAGGTATGAATGAATTGCTTCGGACGTTGTTAGCACATTTTGGTCGGCGCGGACAAGTTCCTGCGACTTCCGCCCACCTGGGCACTCTTTGGGGTACTTCCCGCTAAATTATGGGAGTTCCATGCTAGACCAGGGTGTCATGGGGGCGCCAATTCCAAAATTCGCGCGTCCCACTTAAAAAAAAATCAATCGATCATCAATCAATCAATAATTTTCCTATAGATACTGACTCGCCTCTTGTGCAGATAACTCCTGCGCAACAATTCCGCCATTTAAATAACAAATTAGCAATAATTTGGAAATATTGGTCTCGAAACTACCTTCACACCTTGCAACAAAGGGTGAAGTGGAAAAGGGAGTCACCACCATTAGGTGTAAATGATTTAGTACTTTTAATTGAGGAATCTCCGCCCTCTCAATGGAAATTAGGTGTAGTGGAGAAATTGTTCCCTGATCAAGCCGGGGTTGTGCGTACTGTTGAAGTACGAACTAGCCAGGGTAAATTATTGCGACCAGTACAAAAACTATGTGCACTGGCTAGAACCTCCCATGAATAAGCCCCAAACCATTATATTTATCTCTACTCCTTCCCCCTCGGTCGACCAGAGATGCTCAGCTGATTTTTCCTTTCTCTTTGCCGCCTGGTATACAGGCGTGCCATTATTATTTTATAGGTCATACTGTGTGGGCCTGCCACTTGGCGTTTTTTTTAAATTCCTTGTTGTACTAATTGGTGTATAATTTTTTGATTAAGCACTGCTACAAATTCTATGTGATTTGTTACTTCTAGGTTAGGTTAATTGTTACGAGGTACTCAGTAATGGTTAGAGGTGATTACAATATGTACGCTAGGCAAACGCCTATGCTTTCGTTTGTTGTATGCCCTCCTCACGTGTTTATAGTAGGAATGGAGTCTCTCAAGATAATGCAGAACTGTGGTGGACTTCTCAGTGCTTGTTGCTGAAAGAAGTGAGTGGGAGACGGACGGTGCCGAACTCGAACATCGCCATGCGCCCGGCCCCAATAAATGTTAGCACATTTTGGTCGGCGCGGACAAGTTCCTACGACTTCCGCCCACCTGGGCACTCTTTGGGGTACTTCCCGCTAAATTATGGGAGTTCCATGCTAGACCAGGGTGTCATGGGGGTGCCAATTCCAAAATTCGCGCGTCCCACTTAAAAAAAAATCAATCGATCATCAATCAATCAATCCATCAATCAATCAATGAAATGGAATGAAGACATTAATTAAATCATTGTTTCCCCGCGCCTTGATGCATGTGACAGTTCTTCCGCCGCCCTGCCAGGTTGCAATCAGCTACCCTCGCCGCCGACACCGGTGACGTCACTACATCACCACCGTCACCGCCGCAACCAACATCATCGCGCCGTCGCGCCCGTATCTCTCCCCCCGCCTACGTCCGCCCCCCGCCGCCAGCTAGCCGGCTGCCCGCCCCTCTGCGCCCTGCCCGGGGTCGGAACTCGGGGCAGCGCCAGAACACGAGCGGACAGCGGGCGACACAGCTGGTGGAGTGTGGGCCAAGCGGAAGAAGCTATGGTGGACCGGGAGCATGAAGCACCCACGGCGGTGAAGGGCATTTTTCACGCTTTCTGCATTTGAGACCCTCTACTAGACAGCGGTGTGATTTGTAGGAGCGGTGGTGCTGTGACAGTGGTGTGGTTCGACAACCCAGCCATGTGTGCCTCGTAACCTTTCAATGTTACATTCATTTGGTTTTTGCTTGCTGTGTTAGTCAGGTAGCATCGCTTGGTCAGTGTGTGCCTTTAATTTTGTGTTTCGCAACACTGCAAGAGTTTTGTGAAATTGTAAAAGTTTTTTTTTGTATTCTTTGACAGACGTGCACCATTCCTCCATAAATCATTTCTTAACCATGAAACGTGCGCGCCAAGTGTGAAAATGTTTCAGCCCGCAAGGCGACGTATTTCTAGATAATTTTGGAACAATAAAAGTACTGATTATATTTGGATCTTAACGATAAAAAGAACTCAAATTAGGCAAAACAATGAAAATATGTAAACATGAAATGTTGTCCTGTATCACTTATGATTGTTCTCGATATAATACTTTTCTTCTTCTAAATAACCTAAAAGTAATAAAATATTCATTTAAAATGAAACAAAAACATACAACAGTTTACGTGAATCAATCAAAATATGTAAAAAATAAATTTTATCAGGTAGGATAAGATATTTCTTTCAGTCTTTGTCCTCAGAGTCAAGGTTGCTGCATAAATCAGTTGTAACTTGGATTGATTGTTTTCCGCAAATTTTGTATTGCAGATATGATAGGTAACACGAATATCTAAGGCAGTGGTGTCAAGGTCTTCTACTGGTGGCAGTGGCACGCCCTATGGCACCGTAGCATGCCACGAACTTCTCTGCGCAACTAGCGGCCGGAAAGGAAACTTAGTAACCCCGCCGTTTTACAATAGTGAATGGCGTCGTCTCTGGTGGCGGGGTGATGAACTGCGTGGAGGGGCGATATCGTGGTGGCACTCGTGCCACGGACTCCCGCTCGTGCCATCGACCTTGACAACACTGCTCTAAGGCAACATCAGATATCCTCAGAATTCTTCGGAATGCATTGAGATCTGGGATAATGCAATGTGAGGTGCTTGAAAAAGTGAACTCGAAATCAAAGAAAATAATATTAATATACGCATAATATTAATACATATATAATATATTTAAAGAAATTAAAACAGAAATGACGGAGAAATATCGGAATACAGAAGATACACTTTCTTTGTGGTGTAGAACTTATTTCACTAATTAGGCGCGCGGTGTTGTTCAGGGTCGTTCACTACGCAGCAAAATTACACTCCACTCACGAGATTTGTAAAAACCTATAGTAAACATATCCATAAGGAATACTTGGACCCTCAATTACTCATTTCTGCTGTCAACGAATTTTGCATCCAAAGTATTGAGGGGACTGTCGAAACACCATCCGCACGCATAGTACAGAGTTAATATCAATATATTTTTGGACAATCATTTTCTCAGTGGTAAATAATATATTTTTCACTAAGCATACATTTGTGGCATGGACAATAAAATCGGAGGGATTGGTGTAGTAACAAGATAAGCCACTCCAGTCACAACAAACCTCGAGCTATTTGTAAATATTAATATCTCGATTGTGGTCCAAGAGTGTCTATCTTGTTTCTACTTCAAACTATTCAAAAATATAAATAGTACACTTATAGTTCACGATTAACATTAATAAATAGCAGGAGTTTTCCTGTGGCTGGTGTGACGTATCTTGTTACTGCTCCATGCCATTCTACGTTCTCTAATGGATCTCTGTTACTGCTTCCTGCCTATGTACGTTCTCTAGTCTATCTCTAATGTCTGGTATGTTAGTTAAAATCTACGAATAACGAATCTTCGGTACATGTTTGTTCTCTCATGTAGAATGACCATTCGTATCTGTCGCAAGAAAAGTACGAAAAATTACCACGAGCGTCGCGATAAACGAAGAAATATACACTGAATACAGCTGCACGGGTAATCGAGTAAGTGCACATTAATCAATCACCGTGGCAGCAGCCGCCATATTGACGAACAGCCCGACCCGGAAATCCGGCGCAGGCAGCTGGCTGCTTAACATCCCTCTCCGTTGTGCGTCCGGGCCTGCCGTTCTACTTATTCATTCCTCATTTCCCTGGCCTCATTCCTCATTCATTCATGTCCGTCCTCATTAGCACGCTCTGCGCGGGGGGCTAGCGTTGGGAGTCCCCGGCGCCTCGGGGTTGGATCTCGCCCGTTGCCAGTTGAATACGAAGGCAAACATTCTGACAACGCTCGCGTAGAAGAGTAGAAGTTGCGGAGCCGTCTGGGGACCGTGGTGAGGTTTATACTGTTTTGATACCGCGCGCATGGGTCTACTGACTAAATTTGCCGCGGTGTACATAAGTTAGATTAATTAGCCCTCGGAGAGAGGAGTCTCCCAGAGGCAGGCCTGGACGCTCTTTCTGTCTTCCTACTCCATCCACGACTGAGTCCATGCTGGTCTTCTTTCATCACTCAAGAATCCAGGTCGCACGTTTTTTTATGCAAAAGTTTCGTGATAGTAGAATAATAATTTTTTTTCTACTCCCATTGTAAAATTCTCTCATTTGGTGGCTGCAACCCGTTGCATAATGATACTCATTCCGATGCAGATTTCATTATGATGCAGGATGTTGGCTAATCACAGAGAAGTTTACAAACCAAGTCTTAACCCTTAATTAAGCATTGAGAATCGTTCTAGTAAATATTTTGTTGGATTATGTACATTAAAACTGCATTTAATATTACATTATGCGTGCCAATTTTAATTTATTTTATTATTAGTAATAGTTTACGTGGAATATTATTTAAAATGAATTGGATGATAATTTCACTTTGGTTCTATTAGGCTAGGGTAGGTACCACGCAGTGGTAGATATTGGAGGGAACATTTGACCGATGTTCAGATCAGAACGCGAGTCATTTTACTTTCCCGTATACGTAGATCCTACAACTACAAAATTGAAGAAAGACATTTTTCCTCCAAATTAAATTTGTTCCCCTTAGTAAGCACCTTCATTAAGGTCATGTACATTTTCTTGAAAATTATAGTAGTTTTCTGGCAATATTGCTCGGAATATTTGCAATTTAAAAAAATTATAAAAACAAGATTTTTTCAAAAAACCGCACCAATTTTTGTTTAGTTTAACTTTTGGTAAGGATAGTGCCTAATGTACTGTATGAGATGATATAAACGCTATATTGCTTTATTGTTTTTTAATTTCAAAAATTACACAAAATATAATTTTTTCACTTGTCTCTCACGTCGGTAATATTTACATTACGGGCGATTTGTTTGCATTATTATATTTATGAGTACATATGCTTTAAATAATGTCAAATAACATTTTCGAAAACTTAACCGTTTTCAGTGAAAACTAGCTCAAAATTCCGCATTTTCAGAAACGCTCAAACAGCATTTTCTCAATAATTGCTAAAGCACATGTACTGGTAAATATGACAATGTGAACAAATCATCGCTAACGTAAATATTAACGACGTAAGAGAAAAGTAAAAAGGGTAAAAAAATTGTATTTTTTTAAAACAAAAGAATAGAGCAATTTGGAGTTTATATCATCTCATAGAGTACATTAGGCACTATCCTTACCAAAAGTTTCAAGAAAAAAAATGTGAAGCCGTTTTTGAGAAAATCTAGTTTTTGTACTTTTTTTAAAAATTTCACATACTTCACGCAATATTGTACCAACATTTTCAAAACAATATTTATGACCTTAATGAAATAAATCACTATTGAGAAAAAAATTATTTGAAGGATAATTCTCTATTTTTTATTTGTTTTTTTAGGAAGAGGCCGAAGAAAATTAAAATTTTAGCAATTTTTGAAAATTCTGAATTAATCGTGAAAATTCTGAATTAATCGAACCTATACCACCTTAATAATTGTATATTACTGTATTACAAGAAATTTAAATAAAAAATGTGGAGCCGTTTTTGAGAAAGTTTCGAAAATGTCCGGGGGGCTCCATGTAAGGTATTCCCAAATTTTGAAGAATCTTTTTGAGAATACCAAATCTTTGACTCGAGGCAGATCGACAGGAGTTTCTTCAATTTGGAAGAAATCGTTTGCATGGTTTAGGCGCTAGTTCACAGACGGACACACGGACGGACGAACGTTTTGCTTTTAAATGTTTTTCGGTTCAAGCACTCACAAAACAAGGATTCAGGCTAAATCACGTGTTAGGGGATGTTTTTTCCTTAATTTAACAACTGTATTTTTCCACTTTTTCATTATCAGGGCCCCGGAATGAATTTTTCTCTGCCGAAAATTCGCCGTTTTTTCGCGCAGCATTACCTAACTTTCCCTATACTACGCATATTACTCCGTATATACGTATGTATACGGGAAAGTACAAATGGAACAATAATTTATCCGCAATTTATTGTTTTTATTATACAAATAGTCTTAGAGTTAAACAAAAACTTCACCAAGTACTTGGGGCAGTTGCTGAAATATATATTAATAGACCTATTCTTAAGGCCTTCCTCCTGTGGAATTAATGTATGTATGATCTGGACGCGACAGCCCCTGAACTGGCTCAGGCCTAGGGGCGACGTCCCAGCCTCGCGGCCTGGGTTAAAGAGGTACATGTTGGTTAGCACATAGACATCCCCACGCCGTATTACGGTCTTCTGAACCTGAAAAGTGAATTTTCTCACAGTCACACAGCGATGCATACTGGGACATTGCAAGGAAACGCACACTATAGTCTTGCCTCGACTAGGAATCGAATTCGGGGCCGCGTAGAGGTAAGTGAGCACACTGACCAAGGGCTAACCGTAGAATTAATGTACCAGTGCAAAATATATTACCAAAATATCAGATGATGAATTTAAAAAATTGCATATAATTACGACAATTTTGCAATTATTTAAACATTAGGAGCGGTAATTCGTCAGATAGGATAATAAAACATTTTTATATCTTAATATTGTAAATATCAAGATAACATTTCATTCTAACATCTGACGTTTCATTGTCATGAATTGATATGTGTCTTGTAGATAAATTCTGAGTACTTTGTGTGTAACTATTGGAACTAATCTTTCTCAACAACTTTTCATCTCTTCGAATGAATCTAGAAATTCGACTTTCACTCTCCACTTTAATTTACGACCAATTGAATGGATGCTGATGAAACCCGTTATTGAGAGAAGAGTCAAAGAGATATTGGACTTTAATTTTGAACTCGTTACAATCTGTATTGCCGCAAGTCTGTCTTCGAAGTTCAATTTATTTGAACGAATGCGAAATAGTGAAGTTATTACGACTGAGATTTCAAGATGATACTGTATTCATGATGAAGAAAATTAAATTTCATGCAATTGTATTTTCCGACATTCGGCCGCATTCTTTCATCTAGATAATTAGAAAACAAGTGAACAGAAAAATTGAAAGCTGGGAATAGTGAATATTTGTAGAATAAAAAAAACCTTCCCCTCGGTAATCTTGGTCTCCTGGTCTGAATCAATCTAAATTAATTACATAATGTACTTTTGGATTTTTTTAGTGTATTACGAAAATATTATTGAAATAAAGGTAAACCAAAGTTGCTTCAGTTTGAAGTATATTAAACTTTAGGTTAATTGCGAACTGTCTCTTTGAGATTTCATATGACAATGCTGCCGTTCACTTTTTGTTGTTTCTTCAGATCTAGAATTCGCTTCGGGATTAAACATTCTTAATTGATAATTAAATTTTTTTGTATTACATCCATTTGTCTATAATGTGAAGACCACTATTTTGCAATCCAAATTTGATGCTTTGCGGTTGAAAAAATATTATCAGAAGTAAATTCCCTCCTAATGCAATCCTCAAGCTTGGCTCTCATTGTCCTATTAATAGCAAATATGGGCAAAGTTGCTTTTAAAAAATATACGCTAGATACTTCTATTTGCTCGAATATGATAACTTTTTGTCGTATATTTGTCAGTATAATTAAACGTAGTACTTATGAGTACCACCTTTTACAATTCTGATCTATTCTATAAAATGTGAACTAATATTCTAAAATTTTCAGATACAGTTGTATAACTGTTCGTAGAACATTATAGGCATAGCACACTCTTCATCACGCCTTTCAGAGAAAACATTGTAGCTAACTGAAATTCAGAATTAAATTGATCTTAATAAAATTTTATAGTCGATTCACATTTATCTTCGTTTATATGGCAGGTGTTCAGAGTTCCTTTGATTAATATACGCCAAGCGCTTCATGGCATTAAATGTTGCTAATGATGCTTCGAAATGAGACTTTCTCAGACCAAAGTACGGGGAATTCCAATTGGTGTAATCTAATAAGTTCCGCCTCAGTGGCACGAATAAATTAATTACCTCCCGTACTTCTTAATGCGCAGCTTCCAACGCCTTTTTTCAGCCGCATCCCACTCATTACATTGACGCTGGGGCCTCTTCGAATAATTTTGTTATTCGTCATATGTATATAAAATATTTCCCCTAGAAATGACTGTATTCTGTTTTCAGAAGATCAGTACGTGTTCGTAAAAAGATTCTACTTATTTAAAAACTAGTTGAATATGGCGTCACCTACGCTGTAAACTGTTTTAAAAGTATTTTCATATGTTGAAAATTTCTCTCATAGTTCATTACTTTCATGCCTAGCTTTGTTTAAATATGTTTTTACAGTATCTGGCATTAGATTTACCAATGAATCGTAGTAAAAGTTAATGTTATATTCCCGTTCAAAAATTTCCAACACCCTTGTATATTACCTCCATACTGGATATGAACTGGTAATATTGCAATTTCAAAATTATAATCGCTGTAACAAATACTTGCAGGTTTGAATGATGCGAATAATTGGCATTTAATACAACTATATTTTTTACTTTTTTCATAATATGAACATAAACGATCACCTGTCATCTGTTCTTCTGCGTTATTATATAATGCTAATATAATATCATTCTCAATTAGTTGAGAGATTCTGATGCAAAATCTTCTATAACTACATTTAATTCCCCTGAGTTGCTTAACACTTCCATATTTTTGTCCCCTAATATTTTAAGATTTTTGAACTCCTCATATTCTATCTGATTTGTGTTCTGAAGGCATTAAGCATTAAAAAGTTACTATTTTGTATGTTTATGTTAATAAGGTGAATAAGTTGTAAGTATCTACTTCTGGTAAGTTGTAATACTATTGCTGACGCTACGAATTTCAAACATTAAATTGAAAATCAATCTTTGCAAACTTGAGAAATATATAATATATTCTCTAGTATAACTAACAGTTCTTGTTTTCTTCGTATTAATTTGATGTTCTTAAAATGTAATGTTTCAAAGTAGTTTACAAATTTGTTATAAAAATACGCATGTAATACTTCACTCTTACAATAATTCACAATAAAGTCTGCCGGGTGATATTAATTTAATATTGCTCGATTGTCAAAAATCCTCACAGAAGAAAATTATGGTGTCGTGGATTCAAAAATAACCACATGTTAATGGGCTTAAATCAACGCCATCTACTCAAATTTGCTTCGGTGGCGTTGATTTAATTCCCGGTTTTTCCATTTTACGAAGTTTCTAATTATTCTTAAAGAACGCTACAATTTCGAAAATTCAATATGTGTTTGTATTTGACAAAGAAATCTTTATATTTTATATGACGAGGAAATCTGCAAATGTCAATTCGAAGAGGAACTCATAGATTTGTTTCTGTTGTGATCTCCCGAGAAATTCCCTATGTGCGACCTTTTTCTGAGGCAATACAGTACGCACCACAAGTACTAGAAAACATCGGCTATAAATTGCTTGAACTCATTAGTGAAACGAAACCCTTCTATTCATTGATTTCTTTCAAGCCTGGATACCAAAAAATCGTTCTTTAATATTACCTCTTCCCAAAATTGCAATACAAAGTTAAAAACTTTGCAAAACGGTGTTATGTAGCTTAAAACTCCAGTTAATCCACTAATACACTTATTTTATATTTTCTTGAGATATTTAAGTGAATGAAATATTACGATTTTAATGTTTATATTTACGTTAAGGTTGTTCATACAGGATTGTTTAAACAAACCATATTTGATATATGATTTGATTGATTTTAAATATTATTCGCAAGCAAAATTAAATTAGCATAAAAATACAATGAAATAAACACAAAAACTGAAAAATAAAAATATGCTCTAAGAAATCAAAAATAACTAAGTTACGGAAGAAATGTTCTTGTTTTCATTATAATTTACAATAATGTATATTTCCAAAATATTTTCTGAGAAATTATTTTACCTTCTTTCAACTAACATATGTTTCGAAAAACTTCGTTCTACATTTACATGTGTCTTTGTGCCCAGCCTCTCTTTGACATAATTGTGCACTCAGCAGAAAGCGGTCAAAACTGCTTTGTTTTCCTCTTGATTTTGCAGAGCAACACCTGTCTGAAAAATTAGATGAATTTGAAACGCAGTGCGCTTTCACTAAACTTCGTACCCGGACGTAAGGTCAAATGTGACTCGTGCATAGAGACTCGTATTGGTCAATTCAGCGTAGACTGACAACGGTATATATGAACCGATTGGGGAGAGAGACCCTGAACTTTGCGTTGGCTGAGCGACTGCAACGATGGGCCGTGGACCTAGTTCTTGGTATATCCCTACTACAATAACTCAGAAATTTTAACGAGACAATACGCATCGTGAAAGATATAGTCTAGGGCTGCGAGATAAACGAGCACGCGAATGGCCTTCGCAAAGGTTTGGGGCACGCGGCGATATCAGCTTAGCGAAGTCACTCGATTCACAGAAGGAAAGCAGGGGTGAGAAAACTTCGTGTGAATGCGGCGAATTGGATCAATCACACGGGTTGTATCATCTAGAGATATTTAATAAATTTTACCAACTTTTAATGGAAATTCACATGAAAACAGAAACTGCAGCTACACAAGCATTGATCATTACACCAAGGAAACATTAACGCACGTTTCTACTTAGTGCTAGAGAATGCTATATATGAGAACTTTTAACACTAATTACTAATAACTAAAATTAATATTTTTATGAAAATAAATATAAACCAAAATGTATACTAGTTCAAGATAAGTATAAAGGTAACGGGTGGAAACATTGCCGCTTCTTTGTTTCTTATAAAGTTCTACTTTGTTGCGTCAATCTTCAAATAATTATTTTGACACTTTAATCCTTCACAAAAATTCAATGTTTCTTCAAAATATTGAAGTCACCGCTTCCGTAATTTCAAAGATTTTATTACTTTTTTAAAAGCAAGCAAAGTGGCAATGTTACCCCACAGGGGGTCAAACATTGCCATCTCTATTTATTTTCAAGTCTCTGGCAAAGTTTAAATGTGTGATAGTTGGATAGGAAACAGAAACACAAATATGCATCAGAACATTATTAGACTTTGGTTTTTGACAGTTTAAATACTCGAAACAGGGATAAATACTACTTTAAGAACTTAGTTTAAAACAAGTTTTATTAACTGTTTTACATTGTGATAAAATACTATATGGAAAAGTGCTTTCCCCTTTTTTTAGTCTGGGTAGCTCAGCAACAATATCGTATTTTGGCATAACACACGTCATTTAAAGTAGACCCGCTAATTCCATACAATTCAGTGGCCTTTTCGTATTTAATTTTCCACTATTTACTTTTTCCATTGCTTAGAGCATTGTAACTTCATCATAGTTTTGTAAACCTTCAACGTTGTTTTGTATTAGATTTTTTTATTTGTCTACGTGGCAAAGTTACAATACAAGTATTGCGACAACAAAAAAGGTAATTTTGTCTCAAATATAATTAACCAATGTTTACAATTTATAAGTCATGCTTTAAAATTAATATATATTATAAATATATTATTAATATTGTCACGCACCGCACGAGGTCCCCGGTGGCGTGGGAGCGCCGGAAATCCGTGAGGGCGGCCCGGGCCTAGCTCAGTCAGTCAATTTAGTTACCTTTCTGAAAATAGGCGGTGATAGAAGGAACTGCAAGGTGCAATATAATGACAATAACAATTTGGATGACTGGTAACACAATAGAATGTTTATTTCCGCCTAATGATAGACCGGAGAAGTTACATAAGGAATTTTAGAAGAAATGCCCTACCTAGTGAGCTCTGGTTAGGAACAAAAAAACTTAAATCTAAGAGAAAAGAAAAAAAATTCACAATACAATTATTCTACTGATTACATAAAGGAAACGATCATTCGCCCTCTGAACTGACGATTACGTGCCTCAGCGCGGCACCGCAAGTCCCAGAAAAAGTCTTTGTACGGTCGTTGACCAAATACAATGCCTGATAATGATGGTGCTGAACAGGCGTCAAATGGCACCGGTGGCAGCTGGTCGCGGCGACGGCGGCAGGTCGACCTTCCAAGGCCGAAGGGACGCTCGCCGGCGGGTGTCCACAACAACGGGGCGGTGTCGGCACGGCGGCGGCGTGGGAGGCGGCGACGGCAATGCTTTGTTCGCCCAAATCACGAGCGATCGCGTATCTCACGCACAATGTCACACAGCGCGATCTGAGAGTTCCAATAAGCTCTATGCGAGCACAAATCTCGGAGAGTATCTGTTAAATAACCAGTGATGGCAGAGTTCAAAAATTGATACTCGGAAAGAGTTTCTCCCGGCTACCGAGATTAAGCAAGACAGAATTGGATTGCACGGGGCAATCCCAAATCGCTCCCCAGAGCACGCGATGCCCGAGGTACCTCGACCACCCTCCTCAGCTCTCGTCACCCACGTCTCTCGTACCCTCACTTTGTGTGCTGTTCCTCTGTTTCCCCCCCCCCAAAATTTTCGCAGATATTTCGAAATCATCCCTTCCCCACAGAATTCTACCCCTGATTGATTGAGTGTGATGGCGTCTTAACTCTTTTTTTAGCCAACCAGGGCTCCGGCGATTCTGGGAATTTTCCTTACTCTGTCTCATTCCAAAAGCCCTCTTCGTTTATCGGAGAAAGTAGGTCAAGAAGGGTGTGAGACATGATCGTTGTACCCCCGAAGGTTGCAGTGAATTACGGCTTTGAGATTCCCAGCGCGGGTGACAGTCAAAAACCGTGACGGGCACGCGCCGCAAATCTATTCAAATAGTTCTGGGGCCTCTGAGATCCCGAACAAAAGGTCTCCCCTCGCCCCCTGGTGCCATAAAACATTGGGGAGGGCGTGTGTCACGCGCTCGCTAGCGGGGACCGGCGTCAGCGTGGCGCGGTAGCTTCTCTCCACGCACTAGCCTTCTGCATCGGCATTTTATTGATGAAAATAATTTGCAGTAAAACTAGCGTACCGCTACAATATATATATCTATATATATCTATATATATATATGTCAATTGTTGCAATGTAAGAATTTCTTCTCAAAGGATATAAATGTAGAAGCAAGATGGTCAGTATGGCAATGCTACCCTGAAAGTAGTATATATTATTAATATATTTTATCTTGTTTATAATAAATAATTATTAAGTCAGACGTAGCATGCCTAGAAAATTACCTATCTATGTCCTTTATTTCAACTCGATTAATCCAAAATTAACGAAGTTTCGATTACGAGATTTCGGTACATTACAATAAACCATACATATTTACGGTCATGTTAGGTTGTAACAAATGATGTAACAAACCCAATGTAAATGTAAACCCAATGTAAACCCAATGTAACAAACGATTGTGTATAATGTTTCTAACAGAGGTAGCTAACTATGGGAACTCAGCCACCAAGTAAATTTGCGATACACACTGTGCTACTTAATTTTTTGGAGTTGTGGCAATGTTTCACCCATGGCAATGTTACTCGTCGTTTCCTTATATATCATAATTTCAGAAAAACACTGACACTAAAACACTGACGCTAATTTTCACACGCTTGCGTGTGAAAATGCACGCAATGAAAGCACTTCAAAATTTATAGAGAAATGATGAATATGGACCGGAAAAATATGAATTATGCAACGCCAAAACACGTTCATAAATGTGTAATGAAAACAGTAACAATATGTAATAAGTATGTAAAATCAGATATATTATGTAATATTAAAATACACTACTTTTAAAACATTTACCTAATACAAAATTGCGTTTTTTAAAATTTCCTAAAAAATTAAAAAGACTGTAAGAACATCCGATCGCTTCTTAACGAAATTTTTTGTAGTCTCCATGGAAAATTTCGTAAACTTTTTAACACTACTCTTTTTTGTTATTAAATACTTTCTGCATATTTAACAAAGTGCATCACCTCCGCAATAACTGCACAAGAAGACAAGAGCCCACTCGAACTGAAACTTGTTATGTCTTCTTGCGTCCCGCCATGACCACCTACTGTGCATCCCTGAAAAATCGGTGCGCGGACTTCCCTTGGCCGCGGGTACTGCGTGCCGTAGCAGAGCGCAAGCGCGCTCCGAGCACGTACGTGCTCCGTTTCGCAGCCCTGGTATAGACACTCAATTCACAGGGCAACAAAAGCAGAATTGATACGTATTAAATGGCACTCAGTTTTCACAGACCATCCGAATGCACTGCTGGATTATGCCATAAAAACGTTTTTCTTAAATGAAACCTGTAAAATGGTTAAAATAAAACAAGTCGATAATATGAAAATCTTATTTTATGCAATAAAACTATGAATCTCGTTAATTCGGCCAGTAAAACCCTAAAATATACAATTTTCAGGCAGATTACCTAAAACGTTCAATATCGTGCAGTAATTCCCAAAACGTGAAATTTCGTGCAAAATAAAACAAGTACTAAAATAACGTCCGTTTCGTGATTCAAATTTCTGTCAAGGTTTCATCCAGTTTCAATTTAGCAAAGAAAAGATGCAGTTACACAGGAATCCGATCTTTACTTACTACTATATTGCTCTATGTGATGGCTGAGACCTCTGTAGTTCTCTAATGACACAAATGATTGATTTTTAGAGGTTCAATGAGGGCATTTTTTTATATCGCATATCTTTAATAAGATATCCTGACTTTTCAAAAGCTTTTAGACACACGAAGATAGTCTCCACGGCACAAGTAAATCTTAATAAATTTGTAATGAAAATGACTCTGGATTACATATACCAAATTGATTCGAGCAAGTGCTAAAACCAAAACCTTCTATGTAGTTAATAAAACACAATTGTATTGCTCAATAAAGCCTAAATCAATTGATAGAGGCAAAATGACATTCTATCTTCAATGAATTGAAAAGTGTTCTTTGAGATTTTTTTCACAATTTTCATATCTTTCTTTGCTTTATTGTAAAGAAAAATTCACACTGAATTTTTAAAGTGTTAAATTATATATTAATAATCATATGTGGACATATTGTTGAAGTTTTTTGATGATTTATTAAAAACAAATCATTCTAAATGGATTCCTTTTAAAGAGCGTTAATTTACTATAATGCCAGCTAAAAGCAAAGAATCTTGGAAATGATCAGATGAGTCATACTGCATTAGTGTGTTGCAACTTGTACCGCAGCTAAATCGACTGTTACTTGGGTGAAAACAGTTGAGACCTGAAGATATGGAGCTCTATTTCAGCATTCGTCATTTGCGGTGTTTCACGTGAGATATACGTATACGAGGCAACAGTTGATGGGCCTCGGACAAACAGGTAGCAGGTTACAGCCGCCGCCAGCGGTCGCGCTGAGAGGAGAGTGCAAGTGTCTACTTCAATTCCAGCAACGGAACACCACAGAGAAGAGCTTGGTAACGTTCATGCGAGGTTTAGAGTCTATAAGCTGTTAACTACAGTCAGGGTTGGGAAATATTTACTAAATACTTGTATTTCAAATACGTATTTGAAACATTTTTTGTATTTGAAATAACTATTTTTCAGTTTTTTGGGCTTGCATATTGGAGATGTAATTAAATACATAAAATAGGTTTTTAAAAATACTTAAAATACTTTAAAGACAGACGAAGAAGAAGTTAATGACACTAGTTTATTTTTGTTTGATTCTGCTAGTGAATGGTCCTCATTGAAACAAAATTAAAAGCTCGTTTCAGCTTAAATGATAAATATAGATCATTAAAAAGGCTGGGCAATAAATAAAGTGCTTGAACATTATAGCTTTAATTTATGTTCACTCACGCCAGTTGAAAGCCTGTTTTTCTTTGCACGTATTATACATTCGCCAACTAGGCATTTATTTCCTGACGATTTGTTTAAAAAATAGTCATTTTAAAAGGAAATTCCGTTTATTTGTGTTAGACATATTGTTTTATATTTTTTATATTTGAAACGGTTTATATATATTGTTATAATACATTACAACAATCTGCACAATACGTTCGTTATTGTTCACGAATTTGAATGACTGTCAATTACTAATTTAATGTAATTGACGATTACAGTATATTCTTGCATTATAATACAAAAATTATTGTTTTTACAGTATTATGAGTATTTGAAGTATTTTAAATACGTATTGCTTAGCGAATCAAAATCTATTGTATTTTGAGTATGCATTTAAATACTTATTTACAAAGTGTTTTGTCGAAATATTTAAATATTAAATATAAAGTATTTTGCCCATCCCTAACTACAATATTCCTGCTGCTTTTCTGTGTCACAAAACCGCAAAACGTCATCAGGATAAAGAAGTAATAGGAATCTTTGCGAATCTAGTTTTCCCAGCAGTTAGTCCCAATTGGTAGACCAACTTTGACTCTATGATTAGTGTATGCTGAATTATTTATTGATATGTTGGCACCAGTGACGATCAATAATACTCGATAAACGGTGAGTGAAATTTGTAGCTCAGCATAATAAGAAACTTCCATGGAGGAATATAAAACAGAAGGTATATATTCCTCCATGAAACTGCTTTGACTATTCTTTGCTTAATTTTGTTTGTACCACCTTTTTTAATCTTCCAGCCAAGGGAATATATTTCTGATGCTTCTTCAAGTGCTGAAATTATTTCAAAACCGTTGGATATTCATTCATTATCTTCTCTGTATTAGTTCTCAAACGCATAAGACAGCTTCGACATTGATAAATGTTACTGCATTGCATTGAGCGGGCTGTGGAATAGTGTGATACTTCCTGAAAACTGACCAATTCATCCGATGAGATGAGAATTGTGGCACGAGTGAAGATTCTCACACTAATTCAGTAAACATTTGTCTCTACGCCGATTATCCACTAAAGGTTTTTATGACTCTGAAAAGTATGTGAAATTCAGTATAATTTGATGTCTAGGAAACCGGATTCAAAGCTGCACGTTTTCTTCACGTTATTGCTTACTATTGTAGAATAAAGAATACGATTTAAAGGAAATGGGTTCATCAGAAAAGTTAGCACATATCCGTACGCGTATCCAACCACGAAACACTTAATAGTTAATATTTCTACTTAATCATCCGACGATACAAAATTATTAACTTGGTGTATCGTGCTCAATAGTTATATTGTTATCCAACCCACGCAAGAATGAAATGTCAAAATTAACTCGAGTTAGACATTTTAAACAGCATTTAATCCTATAAAAATAAGTTGATTCTCTGTATAAAATGAAATTACCGTTTCAGTTTGTGGTTTGGGGAAAAAGCTACTGCCAATGTAATTTTATTGAGCTTACTTCCGATTGATATCTGAAAACGATTTTATCGAATAACTTTGAAGAATCATGTATTTCCGATGTAGATATGATCATTTTCTCGATTTATTAAACATACCAGGGTAACTTTTGCCTACATAAAAAGCCCCGAAATTTGCATGCACATGAGTCATAAATACATACTCTTAAAAATAAAGTATTTTTTAAAAAAACATAAAGTTCCAAGATTCAGAATGTTTTTGCAACAAACAATTATTTTACTTAAATAAATTACAGTTTTTAGAATCGTCAGGCACTTAACACTATGGGGAATAAATGGTGCTCGACTAAATTTAATTGTTATTGGAATTGTGTTGAGAGAAATTCATGAAACAGAATTTTATCATATCGCATTTGCTATTATGAAACTTATAACTGCTCCTTGTTTTTGTATAGGAGCTCTGATATCTGGGACAATGTTAATGATGGAATAATTAACTAATTCGTTTCCAACTATTTCTTTACTGTCATGGCGACCGCGATGCGTTTCTCACTCTTAATTTTGTTTACTCTATTTAATAATAATCCTATTTTCGCTGAGCTCTGCCTAGCTCATTTATTTGTTTCTATTTAAAAATTTATAATTTATCGCTTAATTTTGGACTGGAAATCGCTCATTGTTCTAAGAAATATTTAAAATTTGTAGGTAGACGGACTTAACCATACGGGATTTCAAGTTAGGAAATTTATGTATGATTTTTTTGTCGAATTTGAACTAATTGAACAAACACATTAATGGTTCCAAAATATCATAATTGACTTTATAACTACAAATTTTATCGCTTTTTGCAGCTCCACTGCTGACGTTACGAATGAAACCCGCTAACTATAACAATACACAATAATGATAATAATAATAATAATAACAACAACAACTTTCATTACGTTTTTATAATACATTCACATAAGTTTACCATTCATCTGATATTTATTAATTTATACATGGTCATGCTATTTCTAATTCTCTCTTATATTAATTCTTACTGAACTCAAATTGGACTCATCTTTGTGTTCCTATATTAACTATATTTAATGTTTTTGCACTTTCCTTTGGTTGGACACTGCACACTTGACTGGTGAAACTTCTGATTCCGTTCCAATTCCATAAGATCCTGGACGTCTTCTTTAGCCTCAGTCGAGTTCGAATTTTTCACTTTAGTCCAACATTTCACGATTACCTTCCTTAAAAAATCATTCTCTATGTTAATCCGGTGTTCGTGTGTTTCTTTCCACACTAGCTTCTACTTATCACTAACTAAACAACTCTTAGCGAGAAAATTATTCTCACGGTAAATGCGCTACCATCTAACGTCCGACTCACACCGCATAGCTTACGTCATCTTAAAGTACGGACTAAATTTTCAATGTGGCGTCTGAACCTACTTCTGGTCAGAACAACCAACTTTTGAAATTATGAATCTGACCGCCCTCCGGTTCTATCAAGAATTCATACAGCTGATTGTCGTCCTCTTCTGACAGGATCAGACTCTTTGCCATGGAAGTCTTTTTTGTTATGTAATAATCCTTCTGTTTCGTTAGAGTGAAACATCTCATCCGTAAACGAGCGTGAATTGAGTGCACTACTAAGACTTCGTTTTCGAGTAATGGAATTGAGGAGTGTTTTGTGCGAATAAAAATATAACCCTAAAAGTTATCTCTTGAAAAATATGTGTTAATTGCACATTTAAAATGTTAATCCTAACAATGTTTTAGTATTTCTCGTGTTAATAACGTTTGAAAGTATCAAAAACAAAATAATGGAAGAATTTTAATAAAATGAGTAATATTAGCCACGAGATATAATTAATTACGAAGTTCATTCTTACCTGACGGATACTTCCTCTGGTGGTCAAATTTCTTCTAACATAAATGTATCCATGTGTCATTTGGGGACTTACAGTAACAAGAAGTACTACACTTTAAAAACTAGTTTATTGAATCAATTAAAACCAGAAAAGTACTATCCTCATAAAAAGGTCGTTTAATAATGTTTTTATAGTAACATTGCTTTTCACAACTGTGGTTACATGCAATCATATAGTAAATACATTGATTTAAGTAATTAGAACTCTGAAGATAAACTTCAACTCTTTTCCATTAGGCATGTATTTGAAGTTCTAATAAACAAACAAGCAGTACAGCTTACTTATTAAATCACTTTAACTCAGTCATGCAACACTGCTAAAAATTGTATATTTATGGTAGGTAAACGAGGAAATTTTGTAGACTTATATTTTTGAAATAAGTAATCCTTAAATCATGTGACAATCAGAGACGAAGAGTATAATAATTATATTATAAATTATAGATAATGGTTTCACAAAGTATAAAATAGTATAAACAAATAATAAATTATTAGACATTCCTACGGATAACCTGATCTTAATTTTTCCCATTTTTTGATTGCTGTAGCATTCTTAACAAATCTGTTAATTCCAGTGACAGAACTTTCTTTCCAGGTGTGCTAAAATGTTTTTGTTTTATATTTTGTACATTCTTATGATACTGCAACTGATCATGACATGCAACTGAGGTCACACTCACCTATAAACACATAATAACTTTATAAAATATGATTATATTTATTAAAATGTAATGTTAATGATCATTAGCAACAATTAATATCTAATTATGGAACGTCCTCTTATAAACAGTTTAAAATATAGAACTGGTAGTACAAATGGAATTCAATTACCTCCAATAATTATGCCACCCATGATGTACCAAAGATGTGTGTGACGCGAGTTCCTTCATCCATTAATTCTTTCCATTATCGGCAATGTTTATTTTCATTGAAATAATTTTGAATTCATGTGATTTTTACCCAAGAACAGGTCTATAGGTCCTGAGTTGAGCCATTTCTAACTTTAAATAGCTCAACATAATGAAACACAGCAAGTAACAAATTAATATTCTATACAATAAAAAAATGAATTGATCAAACCTTAAACTAAAATACCAAAACCTAAATAACTGATGAACAGACTAAATAGTAGCTGAGATAAGTAATGTAATAATAAGTGTTTTCACTGAAAGCACTACAAGACGTGAAATAACTAAAATAAAACAAATTTAACATTATGGAAACAATAGGCAAGTCACTCGAAATAATGACTAACGATCACAATGTAGATGCACGGTTGAAATGTTGGTAGAATCTCCGGAAGTCGTAATCTTTTGTTGCAAATGTCATTAAAACATGTATTCGTCTTATTACGATATACCTGAATACGATATACCAGAATAAACTGATATATATATATATATATATATATATATATATATATATATATATATATATGTCAGGTTATTCTGGTAATGTTGGCAACAACAATTGCCAACAAAAAAAGAAATGAAAATACTGTAGCGTCGTGGCGCGCTGAAACGGTGACTCCACGGCAGATGGCAGGATGTTAAACAAAGGGCGCAGAAGATGACGCATTGGGAATTTCTGCCCAGCGCGGACACGGCGTGGTACGGGGAAGGCAATGGGGTCGGTGGGTAGCGCCGAAGGGCCTATGTAACGGCACGATGCCTCCGTCTTCTTGTTTCTCAGCAGCGTCGGCGTGCGGTTGTGCTTAAGTTTGTGCGGGTGGCGCACATGGGCAAGAGGCCGTCAATTCACTGTCGTGACGAGCGAGACATGCATTAGGTCTCAGATATAGAGCGGTGTGGTAGCCGTTCGATTAAATCCCTCCCAGTAGTGGGATCTATTTAGTTAGTTAATTGTAAGCAGTGAAATTGGTTATTTGTGACTACGGTCTAGTTTATGAATAAACTCACTGTTCTTTCAACCCACTCTCGTCTGTGTTTTGATTACACCCGTATGACGCCACAACCTATGACGCTTTGCAGTACATATGTCCATGCGATAGTAACATTTTTCAGAAGTTGAATTTTAGTCCTCAATTTAAGGTGAAGCAAAAAAATAGCAATGCACGTTCTCCCTTGCAAATCATGTTACCCGTCTTTCAACTGTCTCTTCCGGATCAAAAGTTTTACAATTTCCTTTCTCTTTGCTACATTCTGCGCATCATGTTCTTCTTTCCATTGGCTGTCACTCGCTAGACATATTGTGTTGTTTTTCTTTAATAATCTGTGTCGGAGCACACTACATAATATAATATAATAAATAATATTAATTACAATATTTCTGGGGGGACAGCGGAGAGAATACGACTCCTTAAAATTTTAAAAGCACGTCTGTAAAATAATTGAGCAGTACACATTCATTAGCTTCATTCCGGCACAAATCGAAGACAACAATCAAACAGCTACAGCGCTTCCGAGAAATCGTAATCGCTGTCATGTATAAAATAAAATCAAATCAATATCATGCGTTCAAATAAAGTTACCAGTTTAAAAATTCACCAAATTCAAAATCTCACATAAAACATTCACTAAATTTATAAAACTCGAACGTTTCCATTTTAATTAATAAAGCTCAATTTCCAATGACACTCGCTCATTGGCTGCGAGTTTTTCTCCGTGCGTCACCCGACGCAGTAGGAGTTCAGTCTGGTGTGAGCTTCGTGGCAGCAAGCCTCGTGAATGCAATGCTGGCGGAACGTTGTTTTCGACACGTGCTACGTGTTCAGTTTAAAGTGCAGTCTGCTCTGAGCCTCGTGGCAGCAAGCCTCGTGAATGCAATGCTCGCAGAACGTTGTTTTCGACATGTGCTACATGTTCAGTTCTACATGTGCTACATGTTCATGAAAACGTGCACAAAATTCACTTCTCCCCATAGCTCGTCATACGCAGTTTTTAACTGTTTTTGACGTAAATAAAATAAATAAATAAATAAGGTCTAGTCTGTGCAATGCTCCCAGAACGTTGTTTTCGAAACGTGCTACGTGTTCAGTTCAAAGTGCAGCGTTTAGCAACCGTAAGCTGCAATCTCTTCATCACGAGCCTCTCCCTTGTGTCGCCTAACGCGAGGGGAATTCAACAACGCTGCCTGAAATGCTGCCTGTGCCACGTGTTATGTGATGTGTTTCTGGCGAGCGCCAGACTGTGACAGTTTCTTCATTGCGAGCCTTTCTGCCTCGTGTCCCCTGACGCGAGCGGAAGAAAATGTCTGCATGGGTAACTGTGCAAATGTTGATCAAACACTGTATCTCTTAGTTGCCTATTATGCTTGAATTTAATATATGTGTTTTATGTCACTTATAAACTTACTTTCCTTAAAGTACAACAGCAGTAATCTCACAAACAGATGCAACCTGTCCAAAGCTGGTCCTTCAAATCCCTCTGAATAAGTTAAACTATCGAAGGTGTTGGGGGAAAGAGAACAGGATATTCCCGGAATACAAGAAAAGTCTGCTGCTCTCTCTCTCACAACCTCATTCTCCCACAATCTGTATTTTCTATTTATTACTGTCATATGCCTAAGCATGGAAATTACTCACGTGTCCCATTAAAAACTCCCAGTAAAAATATTAATTTTTACTTCCCTACTCTGGTCACTTCCTATTTTGACCTTCTTTATTTATTGTTATTTGCGTCCATATCGAAATTCGTTTCTTTGTTTTCAGATAATGATGTTTCAAATATATCATTTACACAGTGATTCTATTAACTTTTTGTAATGGTCCCAAAATAAGCCAGAATAAACCATCACATTAAACACCTGTTTTTTTCCAATATAATGTAGCTATTTACAATTGCGTGAGTAAATTACGTTTCCATCAAGAATGTCCATAAACATAACATCACAGGAAATCACAGAAATATGGATTCAGCGGTGTATCAAATTCGAATTTGTCATAATTATTTTTCTCTCTTTTTGCCTAAGCATAACACTGTAGTAAACAAAGGCAAAATGAACACTATAATTTTAAGAAACTTATACTTAATATTAACTAATTATAAACTAAAACTAGTCAAAGAACAAATATCTTTAAGAAAAAAATGTATTTCTTTGTCAATACATAGAGGATTTTTGGGCACACCTAAAATGCCATGGCGGGAGAAGCAGACCTAATGGGTAAAACCAATTATCAGAATCTACGGTATCTACATATCTCCTGGGGAGTCGTCGTGTCTTTTATACTTTGATTTGAAATAAAGAGCAGTTTGTTAAATAGTGTTTCCTTTATTCAAGATTTTACAATATTCGGCGATGCATAGCAGAGCTTTGTTATAACTGAAATAGAGAAACATATTCGACCAATGAATATAATAACGTACCAAAGAGTATTAGGAATTACGGGCCGTTTGGGTTTTGTTATGATGCCACCTGTGTACATGTTGATGTAGGGAATCCGTCGTACACATGCGTATTACGAATTGTGGAATGTCACAAATGTCGCATTATTGTGACGTTCAAATGGCGCGATATTTCTAGAAAGCTTTCCATTCATTTTCAAGATCGAAGATTGTACATTTTAACTTTTGACGGATATGCAATTTTTGGTCGGATGCAATTGAGTTGGCTGCCAAAGTTCGAGGTCCTCACATTCCTCTGTGGAGTGCGATTCGTTGCTGGCGGATAGTGGTTTGTTCTGAGATTTGAAATAAAGAGCTCCTTGTGATGCAATATTTCGTTTATTATAGATTTTACCCATTTGTTTCGACGATGAAATCTATAAATACAAGCGTATTATTAATTGCGGAATGACGCTTCATTGTGACGCTCATCACGACGAGCAAACGTTCCGAGATTTTCCCAGAAAGCCTTCCTTATAACATGTTCTTGTTAAAAAGAACATACTCTTTAGTAAGCTGAAATTTATTTACTAGGCAGAATGTGAAGTGTAGGCAGAATGGGAAACCTAATTTTTACTTTCCTGTATACATACGTATATACGGAGTAATATACGTAGTTTATGGAAGGTTATGTTTTGCTGCGCGAAAAAACGGCGAATTTTCGGCAAAAGAAATACATTGCTGGGCCCAGATAACGAAAAAGTGAAAGAAAAAAATCTCCTAACACGTTGTGTAGCCAGAATCCCTGTTTTGTGGGTTCTTGATACCGAAACAACAATTAAAAGCAAAACGTCTGTCCGTTTGTCCGTGTGGTGCCTGTGAACAGCACTAGCGCCTAAACCATAGGTACGATTTCTTCCAAAATGGATATTCCCCGGTCGATCTGCTTCCATTCGAGGCGCCGCGATTTTGAAAAACTTTCTTCAAGATTTGGGGGTATTTTACATGAAATTCCCCGGACATTTTCAAAATTTTCTCAGAAAACGGTTCCAAATGTTTTCTCCTAATGTAGTCTATGAGATGACATAAACGCCATACTGCTCTATTGTTTTGTTTCTGCAAAAATTACAAAAATGTTATTTTTTGACGTCTCTCACGTCGTTACTATTTATATTAGCGGCGATTTGCTCACATTATTATATTTATGAATAGATTTGCTTTAAATAATGTCAAGTAAAGTTTCTCGAAAACTCAACTCTTTTCTGTGAAAACTAGCTCAAAATTCCGCATTTTCAGAAACGCTCAAACGCCATTTTCTCAAAAATGGCTCCAATTTTTTTCAAAATTTTCGAACGTATCATACTGATTGCACTCTTTAATATGACGTAAAGTTCAATTTGGGATATTTTTTTAAAAATATATCTCACACTTGTAATATGCACAGTACCAGCAATTTGTAAACATTATTCTATTTGTGAGTGTAAGTGTTTCAAATAACTTCAAATTAAGGTTTTCGTAAACTCAAATGTTTTCTGTGAAAAGGAGCTTGAAATTTAGCATATTTAGTAACGCTTAAATGCCATTTTCTTAAGAACGGCTCCAAATTTTTCAAAGCATAATTGCCATTTACAACGATGTTGTAGTGCTCTTTAATATTCTAAAATTAATATTTCCATTCTACTAAAATGAATAAAATTTCAAAACTAGTGGTGCTACAGAATGGCACAGACGTTCCCGTATTATTTTTCTATATAATTTCTATATCCTATTCTCCGCTAGATATTCAGACTTGCCACTTTCTCTTGCCAGCTACCATCTGTAGCTGTACCAAAGTACATTTTTTTACATTTGCTTATTTTCCCTTTTTCTTAATGGTAAAATGGAAATATTAATTTTAGTATATTAAAGGGCAGTAAAAACTCGTCCTAAATGGTAATTTTCCTTGACCGTTTTTAAGAAATGTCGGAGTTTAAGGCGTTTAAGCACTACTAAAATTGCGAAATTTGAAGCTCTTTTTCACAGAAAATGTTTCAGTTTTCGAAAACCTTCATTTGAAGCACTTACAATCACAACTACAATTGTGTTTACAAATTGCTGGAAATGTGCATATTAACGTAGTGAAGGATATTTACAAAAATTAAATTTGTGTAATTTTTGAAAAAAAAAAAAAAAAAAAAAAAAGAAATCCCAAAGTGAACTTTAATTCGTATTAAAGAGTGCAATTTGCACTATCCGTTCGAAAAGTTTGAAGAAATTATTTGGACCCACTTATGAGAAAATGGCATTTGAGCAGTTCTGAAAATGCGGAAATTTGAAATTGTTTTTACAGAAAACGTTGAGTTTTCAAGAAACTTACTCGATATTATTTAAAGCACATATTCTCATAAATATAATAATGTAAACTAATCGCCGCTAATGTAAATATTAACGACGTGAAAGACAAGTAAAAAATAAATTTTTGTACTTTTTTTCCAAAACAAAACAATAGAGCAATATGGCGTTTATGTCATCTCATAGAGTGCGTTAGGCCCTATCTCTACCGAAAGTTTAAAGAAAAAATTTGGAGCCGTTTTTGATAAAATTTTGTTTTGTAATTTTTTTTAAAAATTGCAAATACTGCACGCAATGTTTCGCAAAAACTACTAAATTTAAAAAAAATATACATGACCGTATTGAAAGAACTCACTTTGGAGAAGAAATTTTATTTGAAGAATGAATGTCTATCTTCAGTTTTTACTTTCCCGTATACGTACGTATATACGGAGTATAGGCGTAGTATATACGTAGTACAGGCAAAGTTATGTAATGCTGCGGAAAATTGATTTCGAGATTTCAACGGAAATACACGTTTCCCCTGGGTTCCCCTGATACCGAAAAAGTGGGTCTTTTCAAAACGTCCGCCCGTCTGTCAGTCTGTGAGCAACACTAGCGCGTAACCATATTGCGATCGTAAACCATACTGCATCGATCTGCGTCCACTCGAGGCGCCTTGATTTTGAAAAACGTTCTTCAAAATTTGAGGGTACTTTACATGAAGACCCCCGGACATTTTCAAACTTTTCTCAAAAACGGCTCGAAATGTTTTCATTAAATTTCTTGTCAGAATAGAATAAAATACCCTCATAAAGGTGGCATAGGTCCCATTTCAACAGTTAACTCTGAATTTTCGGAATTTGCAAAGTTAGAATTTTTTCGGCGTCTTCCTAGAACTACGAAATTGAAGATAGAGATTTTTCCTTCAAATACAATTTGTTGTCCAAAGTGAGTTCTTTCATTAAGGTCATGTACTTTTTTTGAAAATTTTAGTAGTTTTTTGCGCAATATTGCACGCAATATTTGAAAATTTTAAAAAATTACAAAAAACAGATTTTCTAAAAACGACTCCAATTGTTTTCTATAAACTTTTTGTAGGGCTAATGTGCTCTATGAGATGACATTAACACTATATTGCTCTATTATTTTGTTTTTTCAAAATAACAAAAATATATTTTTTTGACTTGTCTCTCATGTCGTTAATATTTAAATTAGCAGCGATTTGTTCACATTATTATATTATGGAGTACACGTGCTTTAAATAATGGCAAATAAAATTTCTCGAAATTGAATAGTTTTCTGTGAAAACTAGCTCAAAATTCCACATTTTCAGAAACGCTCAAACGACATTTTCTCAAAAATAGCTTCAATTTTTTTGTTAAGACTTTTCGAACGGATAGTGCTAATTGCACTCTTTAATATGGCGTAAAGTTAATTCTGGGGTATTTTTTTTCAAAAATTACATAAATGTAATTTTTTAAAAGTTCTCTCACATCGTTAAAATGCACATTTTCAGCAATTTGTAAACACTATTGAATTTGTAAGAGTAAGTGTTTAAAATTACTTCAAGTTATGTTTTTCGAAAAATCAAAACTTTCTGTGAAAAAGAGCTTCAAATTTTGCATTTACAGTAGCGCCTAAACGCCATTTTCTTGAAAACGGCTCCACATTTTTCAACGAAAATTGTCATTTTGTACAAGGTTTAACTGTTTTTTCAATATTCATAAAATAATATTTTTGTTCTACTATTAGGAAACCAAAAAATTAATAAAACGTCAAAAAATGTAGTTTGGGCGGCGATATATGTGAACTGTCAAGAGTATTGGCAAGTCCGAATAGCTAGACGAGGCCAAACGAAACAGGAAACTGATACGGGAAAGTCTGTGTCATTCTGTAGCACTAGTTAATAAAACTAGAGGTGCTACAGAGTGGCACAGACTTTTTCAAGCTTAAATTTTCGAAAATTCAGCGTGAACCATGAAAATTTGACCTATGCCACCTTAATAAGTGTATTTTACTCGATTCTTACAAAAAATTTAAAGAAAAACATGGAGCCGATTTCGAGAAAATTTTGAAAATATCCGGAGGGCTTCATGTAAAATACCCCCAAATTTTGAAGAAAGTTTTTTAAGCTAGTGCCGGATAGACAAGAGTTTATTCAATTTGGAAAAAATCCTAGGTATGGTTTAGGCGTTAGTGCTGTTCACAGACGGACAGACGGTCGGACGGACGGAGAGACGGATGTTTTGCTTCCAATTGTTTTTTCGGTATCAAGGCCCCCAAAACAGGGACGTGTTAGGAAATTTTTTACCTTAATTTAGCAACTGGTTTTATCCACTTTCCCTATACCACGAATATTACTACGTATATAGGTATGTATACGGGAAAGTAAAAATGCACTTCGGGCGGCGATAGATGACAACCGGCAAGAGTATGTAGCAATTCCGAGACCGAAGGAAATAGAATACTAAAACGGGAAAGTCTGTGCCATTCTGTTGCATCACTATTTGAATATCTATTTCGAACCTAACAAATATATGTTTTCAAACGTCGTTTTGCCAGCCGTGCGGCGATTGAAGTTGAACACATCAATGAAGATGAATTGTTGGAATTGGGAAAGACGAAAAGACATGTTTAGAGTGGTTCCGCGAATGAAAAAATGAATGAATTATACTCCTTTATAATTTAAAATTTTTGACGAATACAAGGTTTTCATCATGTTGCAATTGGGTTTACTGCCCTAAGTTCCGGGCGGGTCGCATTCCACGGGCTGCCGTCGGGTGGTGGCGGGCGGATGGCGAGGAACGCAGCTGCAGGCGGCAGGCGCTCCGCTCCGCAGGCAGGCAGGCAGTCGCCACGTTGCGTAGTTAGCGTGCGCGTGTTCGTGTGCTTGCGAGCGACGGGCCGGGCCGGGCCGCCACGCACCGCTCCCCTGAGCGCCTCCCGGCACTTCCCGGAACTTCCGGCGCGTTCCCCACTTACTCATCTTCGCCGTGCGCCGCCGCCCTCGACGCCAGACTTACGTGCGCGCTCACTTCTCGTGAAACTTCGCGAGTTTATAATCTGGGAGATTCGTGAATCTTGCAAGATGTCAGGGTCCCGAGTACTAGGTTTAAATATTTGGGTCTGGAGGAACATAAATAGAAGTCGTTGCAAAATTGACGACTGGAAAGAGCCATGTGAGCGGATATGCATTAAGGGAGTCGTTTTGTTTTTAGAGGAAGTGTAGATACATGAACGTAATTTGGAATTCTTGATAAGTCTACCCCTTTTTAAGAAACATTATTCTCTTCCTAGTTTTTTATAAAGTTATAAGACTTTAAACACTTCTCTTCCACACCAAGACTCTTCTCAACAAATATTTCTTCACTAGCATTGTAGGTTATACATACATATTGCGTGTGAGAAAAAGCTTTCTTTTATAGAGCGCCATCAGAATGAAAATTGTGTTTAAAGTAAACGAGTTATAAATTTCTTCGTTTTTTAACTTAATCATGAAAATGAATATGAATTATAATGCAAGTTTATCAATTTAAAGTAGTTTATCTAGCACGCGTGTGCATATATTTGTCTTTGTGTATTGTTTATTTGAAATATTTTCTTCAAAACTCAAGTTCTACCACGATAATTTAATCAAATGACCTGACGAAACGTGCAACGATCCAGTGAAATGAAACCGGTGGTTCAGCAGATGTTGAATTACATTCTACTGAAAGTGGCGCACTTGGCGCGACATGTGGAGAGCAGCTTCAAAATGAATTATCTAAATTTAATATGTATTCCAAAAAACAAGATGTGTTATTTATTACCGAGCGCGAGACTTTTGTTGCTGAAATTTTCCATTAGTAGAACTTCTAGCATAGTATTCCTTTAAAAGGGCACGTACTTTCTCGCCCATAATTTCACGCAAAATGGCGTGAAAATTACTCAAGTTTTCGAAAAATTGTACGTGATCTTATTTCAAAATATATTTTTAAGGAACAGATTTCATTAAAGGAAAACTCTATCTTTAATATTTTAATTGTAGGATGACGCCAAAAAAGTTTGAATTTTTGCAATTTTGAAAAATCAGGGTGGTCAACAAAAATGAGACCTGCACCATTATCTAAAATGTCCTTTACAGTATCTAACAAGAAAATTTAGTTATAAACTATGAAACCATTATTTTGAAAACTTAGAAAATGTCCCAGGGGCTTCGTGTAAAAGACGCCTCAAAATTGAAATATCGGTTTCAAATTCAAGGGGCCGCAGCATTAGCCAGATTGATTGAGGAATATCAATTTTGGAGAAAATTAGCTGACCGGTTTAGCTTCTAGCGTTGTTCGGACAGAAAGACGGGCAGACGGAGGTTTTGCCGTCATTCGAATTTTCGGTATCAAGAACCCATAAAACATAGATTCTGGCTACACCACGTGTTAGAGGTTTTTTGTCTACATTTATCAAATGGATTTATCCTTTTCGTTACCAGGGCTCTGTAAAAGAGTTTTTCTCACGAAAAGTTGCCGTTTTTTTTCGCTCAGCGTTACATAACTTTCTTTCTACTCTGTAGCGAGGAAGTAAAAAGTAGTTTACAACTTTTGAATACATTTTGAAATTTACAAAACCAATAAAGAATAATAAAATCAATAACAATATATCAAAAGTAGTGAAATATTAAAATTACACTCGGTTTAAATTGAACCTATCTGTTTTCTGTAGCTCTTATCCTGACCAGGTACTCACGTAATTGATTTATACGTAGTAGTGGTCTGTATTATTCAGAGACCCCAAAAAATCAAATCAAATTAATAAACGTCAACGTTCATATAATTTTTGTTCCGACTCTGCTCAATTTACTCCGTGACAGCTCCTGAAAAAATAAAATTCCCCACTTATCTTGACAGCCGTTGTTCACACGTCTGTCACAACTTACTGCTCTTCCGCATTTATTCGGTGTGATATAATGAGTTCGCGCCAGGTTCTTCAAACGTCATAAATCATTTTATTAACTCTGTAGAACAAGTCTCGTCACCTACTCCCAATAATCACGTATGATAACATTCACTGGATCACGGATCAATCATAGAATATTAAGTGAAATATGTTCTCAAATATTTCAAAAATTATATCCTTCACGCTTGGCCAAAGTTTAACAAACTAGGTTAGAAATAGAAAAACGTTTCATGATAACTTACCTAATATTAATGTAATACGTAAATCAATGAACATATTAATTTTGAATAAACACTCATCCTCCCAATACTCCTCTATGAATCTGCGACGTATGTGCTTCTCAAGTCTGACCCCATCATCTCGAGATTTTCCAAATGCGATGCCTAGTACGTCAGTCGTCACTCCATCCGCGACCGTGTTCGAAACGAAGTCATTCGTGTAAGGTATGACCATCAGGCACCCATCGAAGCCCAAATAAAAAAAACGTCGATTGCAATGGTTGGGTCATGTCTGTCGAATAAGCACCACCCTACCACCGCACTAACTCCTCTTGTGCCAGCAACCAATAGAAGATCCAGCGAGCGATCCCAAAGAAAACCTGACTCAAAAACATCGAGGAACAATGGAACAATCGACATCTCAACATCAGCAATGCCAGGGACCTAGCCACCAACCGCCAGAATTGGAAGCATGTCCTACACAACGCCCAGAATTCAGCAGCATCCACAGTAGCGTACTGGCTAAGGGGCCAGCCCCTCCACCAACCGCTAACTCGGGACCAAACAATAAGAATAAGAAGCTGAATAATCATAATTATGCATAACTAATTATAGTACTGTCTAACTTCTTTTAACTCTGAAATTCAGAGATTCTGTATCACCAACATTTTCAATGAGACAAGTGTTCCTGACCGTCTAGGCACAGCTTCCTGATGTCTGGTTCGCTAGTTAAATATTTCCAGCCGATATTCAGATACACATTGAGAATATTGCGGGACTTATTATTTTACAACGTGACTATAAGTCGGATACAGAAGTATAATCGAGGTTTAAATTTTTTGCAAAATTCAAAATTTGAAGTATATTTTAGCATTAAGCTGTTAATTTGTTTTCGGAACCTACCCTTGGAAGGTTTTCTTAAAGTATACACAAACCTACTGCCTAAGTTGGGAGGTATGCGTACCACAGTTTGAGAATTCTTAATCTATGTCCGTCTTCTTTCTCTTTTAGCAAAACAAACATCGCATCTTTTTCTTACATAATTTGTGTTTATTATCTCGCATTTGCCAATATCATTGCCTTACCTTCTTTTAGATTCTGCATTATTTTCTGCACTAAAAATATAAAGATAATTATGTTTTATATATTTAATTATTTTCTCAGCATTGTGTCTTTATTTGCATTCCCGAACCAGTGAGTGAATATTTGTTATTTACATTTTCTTTTTGAAGTAAATTCCATTATTCGTCGACTTTTTCACTTTCGTGACACAAGGAGGTGCAATACTTTCCACTACAAAACAAAATAAGTAAAACAGCATTACATAAATCAAAGTCTACAGAGAATACAATAGATCGATGTCAATAATATCAGTATCAAATTATTGAAATATCATATTTTTACTTTATTGCCCTTACTTCGTAAGAAGAGTATTGCAATCGTGAGCTGGAGAAAGACAAATTTACAGCGTACGATTTCGACAGAAACATTGATTTCTGTGCCCTGGTAACGAAAAAGTGGATAAATCTTGTTCCTAAATATTCGTGTAGCAAATTATTTCTCTAACATGTTGTGTAGTCAGACGTTTAGAAACTTGCAAAAGTTCAAATGTTTTTCAACTTCATCCTAGAACTATCGTATTGGAAATGGAGTTTTTTTCTCTAATGAAATCTGTATAGACAGATCTTAAAATGAGGCGATGAACAATATTTCTAAAATATGAGTAGTATTCGCGAAATTTTGTGAGAAATATACTTATTCTTCAGTATTTTTACGCAATGTTTTTCTAAAAAGAACGGCTCCAATTTTTAAAAAAATTTGTCCATGTATGTATCAGAGGATGGTAAAAATTAATGCTTGTTTCGTTTTTGGCAAAATATCTGTATTTTCGAAAATTCTAAAATTGAAGATAGAGATTTTTACCTTTAAATCTGTTCTAAAAAATTAGCTCTTTAAGAAAAATGTATAATTATTTAAAAAAGAGAGCAGTTTTCAAGTAATTTTTGCTCAAAATCAATGCAATTAAAAAACATGTTCTCAAAAACCGCTCAAATTTTTTTCTTCAAATTTTTTCATCCGATAAAGCCAAAAAAGTTCTCAGTCTTGTTGATCTCTCTGAATTTCACAAAATTGTGTGGGAAAAAGGTGGCAAGACGATTATGTTTGTAAGCGTCAGCCCATGTTGGTATGTCAGAGGTCATGTTCATGTAGTAGTATCGTGTCATGTATAGTATAGTTCATGAAGTATCGCGTATTCTTAGTATTGCGGAGCCGTTCCAATTAACCCGAAAAAGTATGTACTGTTGTAGTACCACCAGTTTACCATGGTTTTAAATGTCTTAAACACTGTCGGGCGAAACTAAAACGAAGCGAATTTAAACTTTTGAATGCTAACAGTAAATTGTGAAAAAATAGGTATTCAAGCACAATAGGGAAATATTTGTTCCGTAAAATGATTGCAACCAGAATATTACTAAAAGTGCCTTCCCTGCAAAGTCTGCTAATTCATTACTTGAGGTATGCGTCAGTTAAAGCGGAGTTGAGAGATCAACGAGAAGTTATCATTGAATATATCATGAAGTAACTCATACAAAACAGGATTTAACTACTTTCCTCCAAAAACTGAGAGGAGCTCTACCAACACAAAAATCTCTTCACACACTCTTTGCATGTTTTGTTTTGACCTTAATATGGATAAAATTCCCCTCTCTTAAACCACGTAATTTTTTTGCTCTGTGCATTTACATTGCTTCTTATCTCTCAGCATACGCTTCTAGATGAAAAAAGGAGAGATTCCTTCCAACCAAATGCAATTTCGGAGTAACTTTGGGTACACCGCCCTGATAAGGCTATATTGCCAGAGATTTATGGTTTTTAATCAGATTTAAGGATTAAATTAAATTCAGCGAGGTCAGACATGCACACAGTAAAATTTAGTGAAAGATTTTCTCGCGGTTTTTTCTCCGTTCGCCATTGATTCTGCAGTATTTTACGGGGAAGCGGCGTCGAGTACGATCCTCGCCGCCCCCACCTCCTAACCCCCGTCAAACTCCAACCTCCAACCCCACCTCCATTTCAACGTCAAATCTTCACGTGGAACCCACACTTCCAAACTCCACCTCCAACCTCCCCCTCACACATCTCCCACGTTCAACTCCCAACTCCAGCTCCCAAGGCTACCCCCGCTCCTTCTAATCTCCTCCCCCTGCAATACCTCCCCTAAAACTCCATCCTACGCCCTTTCCCAACATTCTCCCCATCCAAACACCATCCATCCCTCCACTCCTACATCCACCAAAGTTCCTCCCACCCTCCTCCAACTCCGTCCAACCCCCTTCAACCTCCTCCGTCCCCCTCCCCCTCCAACCTCTCCCGTCTCCCACCAACACTCCTCATCCTTCAATCCCACTTCCAACCCCCACGGCGAACTCCCACCTCTAAAACCACCATGCAGCCCTCCCACTTCATCCTCCTAGTTTTTCTCTCCAAACCATTCCCATTTGACCCTTCCCTCTGTTACTACCATCCAACACCCTCCAATTTCCCAACACTCTCCCGCCTCCAACCCCTCTCCAAACCCCGTCAATCTCCTCTTCCAATCCCCGCGGCAAACTCCCACCTCCACCCCCTCCCCCGCACGGACGAAACGTCATCAGCTGAGCCCGTCCCTCCCTCCCCCCCCACGCGGGAGCCGCGCTCGCGCCCGGCGCGACAGGCGTCCGCGCTTCTCTAGAGAGTTCTAATTGTCCCGAGCCGAGGCTCTCGCCCGTCCGCGCCGTATCCCCGGACCGCCCACGCCCTAGCCGATGAATTTTTAATAACGCGGAGTTTCATTTCGGTAATTACCATTGCTGATGGATGGAGATCGGCGTGGGTGTCACCCGCGCTGTCGTCGCCACGTTGAATCTGCGCTGGGATCGCCCCGTTCGGGCCTGCACTCGCCTGCCCTTTGAGCAAAGGCGCTGCTTACCGCCGCTGCGTTGCACCCCGCTGGCTGTCACCACCAAACCCGCACATTCGTCAACGCCGTGCCCTTTACTCTTATTGCTTCCTGGCTCTCAGAGCCTCTCTCCTTTTGTGTGTACCTTCTCCGTCCTTGTTTACCCCTGCAGCGTTTTCACCCAATATGCTGTTTTCCTACTACTCTTGATACTAATTCATCTATTTCAACTTTGATCCCTTGCGTAATTATTTCTCTCTGAGAAATTTTTTCCGTCCTACTGTCGTTCTGTCCATCCATCACTTCGTCCAATAACATTCTCTGCCCTTCTTCATTTGTTGAATCACTGGTTTAACACCCCTCGACTGCTTATTCCCAATTTATCCTTTAATTTACTTTCTAAGTAAATTACTTCTCTTCCTTTAAACTGATGTTTTACTTTAAATGACTATGTATATATCTGGAGTTCCTTACCCGATCTTCTCAAGTTCACGGAAACTTCCGCCTTCATCATTATTGTTCCTATCTGCTACCGTAACCCTTGTTTCCATCGGCCTCTCCGTTACCTTTTCATCTATCTACACAAGCCTTAATCGGCCGGCGCCCACGGGAGCATGTATCCATTTGTCTCGCTACCCCAGTTGAACTCGATACCCCACCACACTCTCCTCGGCTTCGTGCCTTCACCACATTTGTATCCCCTTTTCCTGCTTTCCGCGGTCCTCTTAACCTCATCACTTGCCATTTATGTTGTCTCCGTGTCCCCCCGTGCAATCTCGACGCCGCGGCCAGCAACCCCGTCGTCTCCTCCTCCGCTGCAAACCCGCTGCCTGCGGCGCTAACAGCCGCTAACCGCCTCCAACCCGCCGTCGCCACCAACACCAATCTTCCGCCGCCGCCACCCCCCCTCTACTCCTCCTCCGTGCCCCGCACCACCCTCCTCGAGCCCGCCACGCCCCGCCGCACCCCGCCCCACGCCTCCCGCCCCGCGCGGCGCCCGGGGCGGCCCGGGCGCAGGTGTACTGGGCGGGCGCGGGCGCGGGCAGCGGTAGCGAGCGCGCGGGCGAGCGATCGACCCGCGCTTCCGCAGCCTCCCGCGTGGCGGCGCGCGCGTCGCGTCCCCGCCTCGGCCCGGTGCCGCCCGCACCCGGCAGTTGGGGCGAGCTGAGCGCGGCGGCGGGTGGTGGCGGGCGGCGGGTGGCGTGGCGGAGGCGTGGCGAGGCGAGGCGAGGAGGGCGGAGGCGGAAGCGGAGGCGTCATCGCGCGACCGGTCGGACGGACGGGCAGCCGGAGGCGAGCGGACGCCGTCCCGGGGAGCTGGTGCGTGCGTGCCTAGGCGAGGGCCGCCGGCTGTGTGGCGCGGGACGGGCGGCGCCGCGGGGCGCGGCGCGCCGCCCTCGGGGGCTCGTAGGTGAGTGGGCGCCGCGCGGAGGCGGCGGCGGCGGCGTCGGTGGCGGCGCGGGGCGGCGGGCGCGGGGGCGGCCCCGTGCGGGGCGGGCGGGGAGGCGGGGAGGGGCGCGAGCGCGTCGCAGTGCGGGGCCGCCCCCTTCGGCTGCGCAGTGCAAGAGGCGCTGTGTGGGCCTCGGCCTCCCCTCCCGCACGCGGCCATGCTCCGGCTCATGCACGCCGCGCGCGCGCTGCATGCACACGGGCGGGGGCGCGCACGGCTGCGGGGAACGTGCAAATGCGGCGGCCCGATCATTACGAGGCCGTTAAATAATCTAAGAAGCTAGGGCGTTAGTTATGCTCCTCTAATGGTTGTGGCGTGTTTATGTCACTGATTGACTCATCCATTTAATACCTGATTTCCAATACGCTTTGTTATCTCTTAGTAAATTGTTATGGAGCTATTCTCAACATTATGCTTGAATGTCACACGAATGCTTGAATGTTGCACACATGTACATTTATTTTGACCGTTTTATAATTTTGATTTCTTACACGAAACATTCGTGATGTTTCGTGTAAGAAAACATTCGTGATGTTTCGTGTAAGAAAACATTTGTGATGTTTCGTGTAAGATGTGAAACAGTCGTGATGTAAATGTTGGTGTTCTCTGTTCCTCTAAATTTCTGTTGTCACCTACAAATTTCAAATTTCAAATCCGTATTTCTTTCCACATATACGGATTTATGTAGCTTTGATAAGCAGATGAACATCTGGAAACGTACAAACACGAATTTTAATTACAACTTTTGGATGCTATTGTTTGTAGTTTTAAGGTTAAGAGTAAGCCTACCTGTGCTTATCACCTTGAAGATGCATCACCCATTTCTGGAGGTCATAACAGTAAACAACGTTTAGTTGTAACGTTTCAATAACAATTGAGAATTTTACACAAATTAAAGTGTACAGAAAAAGGAGAATAAACGCTAAAGAAAAGCTTGATGTACTGCTAGAGATACAATCAAATGTATATGTGCGTACGTAAAAATTTAAAGAACTTTTTTTCGACCCAGGTTCGAATCCGATATCTTACATGTGTTAGGTGCCCCAGGTAACCATTATACTACAGAAACTCTTGGAGTTACACCAAATCAGTGTGACGGAGAGTGAAACTCCAAATAACGTTTTGGAAATCAATTTACATTCTTTCCATACATGCATTTCAAAACAAGACTGTTGGTGTTGTGTTATATTATGAATAAATTATGTTTGTTAAATGCCTTTACAACACCAAAAGATGCTAGAAATTATGTGAGAGACTATTTTTAATAAAGACAACTTTTCCCAAAATGACGTGCATCGAACATTTTGTGATATCATATGTTTTAATAATGACATGTTGTTTGAATACTGGACTAAACAATGTAGAGCTAAGCCACACGCAAGTGTATTTTCCAAAACAAAGTAGCGAAGTTCAAGAGAATGAGCAAAACTGAGCACAAAAGCCTCCAGGAACATTATACAATTAGTTTCGAGACCACCACCACATTCTCTCATCATGTTTGTGATACAAAGCTGAAAAAACATTGTATTTTTAAATGTATTCAAAGAACATAATCGTCATGGACTAATACAATGCAATTTTAGGGGAATGTGTTTTGTTAATGGTTTTCGTACAAATTATTCAAGTAGTAGAACAGTTAGACCGGGATTATTCGTTTCAGAAATCTCTTATAATTTAGATAAAGTCATTATTGCATACTTGGTTTATAATTTAAATTCGCATTACAGTCTTAACGTAGAACACTTCTCATTTAATTTTTAAACAATATTATTAATTATATTATTGATATTATCACTGATAATGCTTGCAGTTTTGTTCTTGCTAATTTCTTTGGCGTTTGGCATTGACGTGCATTGGCATGATTGGCACTGAAATGTGTTGCAGCACAACTGAATAATATTTCTGAATTAAAGTTTAAATATAATTGATTCCATTCTACTTGTAATTATGTGATGACAGTATTTAATTACTTCAAAACACAATTTTAAGTAAACATCTGATTGTATCATTTTTCAATTCTTTCATTACTAGCGACATTTCGTTCAGGTCGCTTTTCTAAAAAGCTTAGAAACTTCCGTGCACCACGTTATTCATACCAGCGAACAGTACTTCATATCTGATGCAGACGCAAACAGTAGCACGCACCCGCAGGCTCTGGGATGAGGGAGCGGGGCTGGGGCCGGCAACGGCGCAGACGGCAGCAACGGGGGTTGGGGGAGGGGTGGGGGTGGGGGTAAGCGGAGGAGACGGCGTCGCGGAAGTGGCCCTTGGAGGGGGGACGTTTGTAATTGCCAGCGTTTCGCCGGGAGGGGGGGGTCCCTTTTTTATTATTTTTAATTTGGGACGAGCGAGAGAGGCGGCGGAGGCGGTGGCGGCGGTGGCGGCGGGTTCTGTCCGGCCGGTCTCTGTCTAAAAGCCAATACGGCACGTCGGCCGCGGCGCGCACCCGATGATATTAAAATTCTTGCAGCGGCGGTCTCTCCAGGCGCCTGGGCGGGCGCCGCGCTGCCCGCGACGCGACGCGCGCCTGCGGGGGCGGGGGGGGCGGTGCCTCGGGCGCCGATCGCCGACCGGAGCAGGTGCGCGGGGGACAACGCACCGGGAGAGGTGGCTTAGGGCATCAATTAATGTTACCTCTGACCGGGACTGTTATTCTCAAGTTCGCGGGTTCTAACCCGATCGATGCCGTGGATTTTTAGGTGGCGAAAAATTCCTTCGTACGCCTTCCTTCGGAGGTGAAGTAAAGCCGGCTGTCCCATGTTAGTAACATATCCTGAAGCCTAAATGTCGCCTCTGAGCTAAATTCAAAATCGCCTGTTTCGTCGCCCAAGGAATACCTTCCTTCTCCGCTAGTTGGTGAAAGGAGCATAGAGAAATTTGCATAGTCAGAAGGAAGAGCAGGCCTCATGGCCTGAGTCTCGCCACGTAAAATAAGGCAATTCAATTCAATTCAAAGATCCTAAGTGGAAGGTTTTTCGACACTAGCTGGATAGCTAAGTCAGTTCTGTCGCTGTCTGGAGGAGAACTCTATAGGTCGGTTGTTCTGATCGGTAGTTTTCCGTGGCTGCTCCGAACAATACCAGGCGAATGTCGGAGCAGTACCCTAACAAACTGGCCATGGACCGCGCGCGATATTTTTCTTCCTCTTCATTGTCCTATCCTCACCCCTAACTTAAACACACACTCACAAGCACTACACTATCAAACATTCCGGAAGACCGGTCGGGAGTTTAGAGCTTGTCCGGGCTGGGGCGATGCTCCCCTGGTGGGAAAAGCCTGGCTGAGAAAAACACCACTAGCCGACAGTAGGTCTGCGCCGGATCTCACCATCTAGCTGGGAAGATCACCGCCATCTCGTGAGATATAAATGCACTATACTTACAGGACTAATGACCTTAGCCGTTAACGCGCCCAGAATCATCAATCAATCAAATCAATCTCACGAAACGCCTATCCCTGGAACATGTTCTTCTACACTGTATGAAATTTAATGGCAGCCGACGCAAACGCTGTCTGAACAACTTTCTAAGAGAAGTGCTCGGCAACGAGTCTGCGCTCTCAAACCTATTTCCATTTCTGCCGGAAAATGGTTTTTACCATTTAGTTTGACAGAGAATGACGTTGTCTTCTTGTATCTCATTTGGTCGCTATGCAGCCAGTTTTAAGTTTTGTATTATTTTTTTTGTTTACAATCCCTGCATTTCAGAGGAATAAAACTTTTAATGCGGTGTTTAGCACTTTATTTTAAATTGTTTTTACAGTTTTTTCAACGGGATAGTTGCATCTGCAACGGGGTTTGTTTGTTTCTGTTTCGTTTTATATAATCTATATTACGGTTTTAAATCATTTCATGAGCGCCAATGACCATAGCTGTTGAAGCGCTCTTTAAACAGTCAATCAATCAATCTATAAAACGAAACGCAGTTTTGCAAAGAAGCGAATTATAGAGGGAGGAGCTTTGAAATGCAATTTTTTTCAGAAACTGTCTGACGGCGTGTTCTCAAAAATGGCTCCAGATTTTTCCCAGTGAGTTTCGATACGAAATGCGGTATTGCTGTTCTATGATATTCTAAAAGTCTTGATTAAACTATTATTTATTTGATTAAATATATTATTTATTTGATTAAACTATTAGAAGATTGAGAACATGTGAAAAAATCACGTGTTTTGGATACAACATATTGTATCTCTACTCACATTTACAGAAAAAAAGAACACTTAACCAAGGTTCGGAAAAATCTGGAAATATTATATTCGGCATTTGCTGTATAGTTAATTTTGAAAACAAATCCCAAATGAGTGTGAAGATAAGTTCTTTTAGAGCATGCACAGCGTGCTAAAAATTTAGTTTTTAGCACTAATGTTAAAAGTGAAACTATGCTTAAATGTTCATATCAAGCTGTGAATGAATCAAAGAATCAAAATACTTTCGCCAGATGAGCTATAACTGATCTTAACTGGTCGCAACATTTACTATTCTCAAATTAAGAGGTCACTTTTACCACTCGTGACACAAATAACTATTAAACCTAATGGAACTTCCAAACTTGCAAAGGCAACGAATGGTGTTGAATGTCATAAATAATAGTTTTAGTGCACGTTATTGGCAATGCATGCATCAAAAAATTGAATTTTACTTATAATGTGGGTTCAAGAAGACATTCTGGGCTGTGCTTCAAGCAATTAAATGAAAAGAGATTTGTACATGATAGTTACCAGTATATAATATTGAATATATTCCTTGCCCACTCCCATTTGCCCATTCCTTGCCCACTCCCACTTGCCCATTCCTTGCCCACTCCCACTTGCCCCTCCCCTTACACCACTATTACAAATCTTCTTTACTTTTTAACTTTCTTTCTTACAATACTTCTTAACTTTATCTTCCAAGTTTACATGCCGTCTTATGTTCCACGTCCCTGTTAATTACCTGCACAACCTCATAAATTACCTCAATACTTACATTTACAAACTTCTAAACCGCATTACAATGATTGCCTTACGGGACGCCCAAACTGCGGATTTTGATTATTCCATTATTTTGCCATTATTTGCCTAGAGGCTAATCAATTTGTTTCACAATTATGTTTTGTTTATAGTATATCAATTTTTTTCCAAAACTGTGTGTATTTAACTATTTATTTGAAAGCAGCAGGGTGCATTGGATTAAAATTACATTTGTAATTTCCCAGGATAGCCAATAGATGAATAACAAACTACTCATTGCGGTTAAGTCACGCTTTTAACCCCAATATCGGGATTTGAAAAAAAAAATCAGTTCAATTTCACAACCCAACCGATATTCTAAACCGTCACAATTCCACCACATCACGCAAACAACCCCCTTCCAGCGGTCGCGAACTGCACGGGAGACGCATGGAGGGCGTCGCAGGGCGTGCTGCCTGAGCGGGGGCGGGGCGTCGGAGACATCCGCATTGCGCCGCTCCTCGCGTTTTTGTCGACGTCCCCTACGCCCCTCCCCCTCCCCCCTACGCCCCTCCCCTGCGCGTCACCCCTGGCGCACCCCCGCGCCTGCCGGCCGGCCGGCCCGCCCGCCCGCCCGCCGCGTGCCCCCACGGCCGTCACAACAAAGAAGCGCCACCGATGAATAAAGGAGGAGGCGCGGGTTGGGGGGGACGCGGGGGCGCGGCGGCAGTTAGCGAAGAAGCGCTCGCGCTGGGTCGCGGAGTCTGGAGGCGGCCCCGGGGGTGGCGGACGCGAGATGGAGCGCATTCCGGGCGAGGACGTCGGGAGGGTTGGGAGGTGGTCGTCAGAAGCGACGGTAGGGGAGCCGGTGTGGGGTGGGGAGGTGGAAACGTGCTGCCGGTTGAGAGGTGATGTATGAGACAACAATTAAATTGATGTGAGATTGGGATGTAGGCTTGGTGCTGGTAAATTGATGTGGGCTTGGTGCTGTGTAGGAGATATTTATAAGCCAAAATGTGAACGCTGATGTGGGTTTGCGATGTACTGCCTTGGTACTGTTTTGGAGGGGTTCAGAAAGTTCCAAAGAGGAACTGCTGGCAGCTTGGGAGGAACTGACGTAGTGCTGGTTGAGAGGTGAATAGGAGTGATGATAGGGGAACTGATGGAAGCTTGGGAGGTACTGGCGTAGTCGGTAGTGACGACCACTACCGACTGCGTAATCGGTAATCGGTAGTGGTCTGTAGAACAGATGTGAAGTTGGGAGACGTGGTTCTGGATGGGAGTTGGTTAAAAGCGACGACCTTGTGTGCGCTTGGGAGGTAATGACGTGGTGCTGGTTGAGAGGTGATCCGATGAGACGAAAAGGTAACTGATCTCGACTCAATGTGCAGTATCATATTGATTAGAAAAAAGGTCAGAAAGGGCGATAGGAGAACTGATTTGGGGTTGGGAGGAGGAGATACGGTGCTTGTTGGGACGTGGTGACCGAAAGCGACAATAGCAGACTATAACAGGGCTTGGAAGTTAGTAAAGTTCTTCAGATTGAGAGGTCAGAAGAGATGAAAGAGGAACTGATATGGAGTTAGATAGAAACGTGGTGGTGTTGGGACGTGGTGTGGTTTGGGTTGTGGTCAGAAACGAAAATAGGGTGACTGATAAAAGGTTATTAAAGGTTTTTATGTGCTATATGTATTAATGAAGACGTGGATAGAGGCAGGGACACGGTGGAACGGCCAGTATGTAAAGGAGGGTACGCCCAAGCGGTTGAAGCGTAAGTTTAGGGGAAAGTACGAGGCAGGACGTGGGCAGGCGCGATAATGGGAGTATTGGCGAGGGGTCGTTAAGGTGATAGCGGAGTAGCATTATCGTGGACGTGGGATGCGTCCGGATGGGGGCGGGCCGAGAGCTGGAACGCGCTGGAGGGCCGAGCACAGGGCGGACCAGACGCTGGGTTGGAACGGGGGTGAAGCGAGCTCAAAGCTTCAACGGACCAGGGAGGTTTGAGATGGGGCAATTTATGGGATGCATTGTGTACACCGAATGAAGAACATAGTTGTGAAAAACAGGAGTTTGTAAGAACGGAGTGGTGCTGTAAGAATATAAAAGTTGTGAAAAACAGGAGATAGTGAGAACAGGGACGTAGGGGGCGGTGATACGGGTTGAGTAGCGAGAATACAGAACTGGAAGAAAGATTTCACAATTGAACTGGGCAGATGGGATGTGGGTAAAAGGTTGGAATTGAGTGGGTGCGTAGTCTGAAGGTGACTGTGCATCGGGTGGAAGCGAGGGGACAGGTGAGATGCGAGAGCGAAACTCGGGGTGGGAAGCGGACGCAAGAAATAATGGGAGCGGAGAAAGAGTTAAGGCGGGGATATGGTTAGAAAGCGAGGGAGCACGATGGCAGATGGACAGCGCAGATCAAGCGCTGAAACAGAGTTCACTGTGGGAGAGCGGAACGAAGCCCGGTGGTATTAGTGATGGACTTGGGGGCTACGGCACTGAAGAGGGTGAAGATTTAGGGTGGGGACATGTGGTCAGTAGATTCATCGATTAGAGTTTCCTGCTGATATGTTCATTTGTATCGTACGTGTAGTGCATATTTTTATTACCAGAGATAGCGGTGTTCTTCCTCAGCTAGATCGCGAGATTCGATGCCAACGAAACGCCGACTTCTGGGATTTTCCCTAATCAGTATCTTCCGAGCCACGGACCGCGCGAGATCTTTCCTTCCTCTTCCTTGTCCTATCCTATCCTCACTCCTTCTCTACACACTCTCATTCACATACACTACACTACCACACATGACGGGAGACCGGTCGGGAGCTTAGAGCTTGTCCCAACTGAGGCGGTGTCCCTCTGGTGGGAGATACCTGCTCGAGGAAAAACCGCGAGAGTCGACGCTAGGTCGGCCCCGCATCTCGCCATCCAGAGGGGGAAGATCACTGCCACCTCTCGAGGCAAAATGCACTACACTTACGGGACTGCGTCACTATCTCTGCGTCGATAACAATCAATCGTGACGGCGTACGAGGTGGAGGCAGGGAGTCAGCACGGGAGCAGGTGAGAGAGGAGGGCGAAATGCGGGGAAGCAGGGTTGGGTTGGCAGTGTCGGGAAAGGGCGTTGTAAGGTGGACGACGGAGGGGGCGTGGAGGGGAAGTGGACGCGGCCTAGGCAGGGAACGCGGGGGAGCCGCTCTCGTTGAATTGCTAACGAGCGCAGAGTGCGACTTTTCCTGCGGCCTTTGTTCCCTTTTCTTCCCCGTTCGTGCGCGGCCGTTCTTATGGAGCATACGCTTTCTTCATCCTTGCCTACGTTCATTTTGCATACGCATACACGGGGACAAACACACGGAGTGACAGCAGGAGGCTCCTCTTTCAACTGGATATCAGAGGAGGGGAGTAGTTATATACCCTTAACAGCGATTGTGTAACGTACCGCGACCTTGCTTTTGGCAGAGTTTTTGTGGGTGTATTTCTTGTTGGGCCATTTGACTTACACAAATAAGACATTTATGTGTATAAGGGGCAATCATTTAAAATATCTTGAACTCAAAGAATGTCCTTAATATTTATTCAGAAGAAAGTGAGTCCTTAAAATCAAAATGTGCACAATTTGATATTAGCGAGAAATGCGCACTACTTTGTAATTATTTTACTCTATAAAAATGCCTAATTAAAAACCTTTGTCTAAAAAAAAATAATAATGTGGAAGAATATTGATCAAGTATGTTGATATCTGTTATGAAATATTTTTCATTGTCAGTGTGCCAAGTATATAACTTCTAATTTAAGACATGTTTTTGCGATTATGAATACACATTATGGACAAAAGTATTCTTTGAGGTACTGGCAAAAAAAAACAATAAGAATGACAAAAGAAAATGTTGGATTATAGATAACTAACAAAAAAGCTGCTTAAAATACATTGGCTCTCGGAGATTCGCTCTCCGTTTTCTGCCAAGTCACATGAAGAAATTCAATCGTTTCAGCAATGTGGTCTAATGTTCGAGATCTAGAGACTAGTCTTTAGGATTTTTCCCAGAATGATCTTCCCCCTAGGTTTGTCTCCCAGTTTCGCGTCGACACAACAAGGATATCACCTTTATCCGTTGGGTCGTTTCCCGATTGAACCAATATGAAATCTGAGTAGAAATGAATTTGTTGGAGAATTAGATTTTCCCGGGCATTTGGCCAGCTTTTGTACATATCACACGTAACGTGGCACAGTGAAGATTTAAACCTCCACCGACCCCAATCACAATTGACCCTATTAACCCGGGAGTGGTAACGTGGGGATCTGTGGGACCCACCACGATTCTTTCTTCCCGCTTCTTGTATTTCCCACGTTGGCTACCATGACCATTGCTTGAGTACCTTTCTGTTTTTGTATCATGATATTCAGTGTGCTCTCACTTTGCCAATTTCCTGAGTTTTATTCCTGTAACAAGCTGTTGTTTTATTTGGGGTGTCCGGGGACCCCCACGTTACCCTAAGTTAGAAAAGATGTCTTTAGTCTCGTACATTCTATTAGTTTGGCAACGTATTGCATGCTATATTTTTACGTTAGGATTCCCCTGCAAAGTTAAAACTGAAGTACTACGAACATTTTAGGTCACTTTATATGTTAAGAAAGGAGTTGAAGAATACACCAACTTTTGCTGAAACGGGAACAGAATATCGTTACTCACCGCCCTGGAAAAAGCAGTCTGCACGCAATTCCAAAAGACCAGGATAACGTTTTCTTTGTTTATTGATTTGGATATGATTGAGAGAATTACAGAATCCACCAATATCAAAATTTAAATGGATTTAGAGAGGAATAAAAATGATCGCAGCACGTATAAGACTGACAAAGAGGAAATGAAGGCAGTAATTGGGCTACGTATTTTGGTTGGATCTGTGAAATCAGAGCATCAATATCTTCCTGAATTGTGGAATGTGGATAATATGGGTATTGAAATTTTCCATTGTACTTTGAATTTGAAAAGATTTCAATTTGTGCTACGAAACATGAGCTTGTATGTGACAACACGCGTAGATCGGTAGAAAAGTGTACTCCAAATATTAGATGCTTTCCTGATGAATTCTCAGACTTGCTTAACAACTAAATTCTTAATAAATTGTTTAATTACACGCAAAACATTGTTAATAACAGAAGCAGAAGATTATATTAATTTGTTTTCTAATAATTTAGCATCATGAAAAGGGTGTGGGGGGTCTGGAGATACCCCACGTTACCACTTTTGTTTAAAAAAGTCACGTTACCACTGCAGGGTTTTGGAATTGAGAGGCTTTTTACCTCCTTATCACCAGAACAGACTGGAATAGAAATGAGTATTTTACAAATTATTTGGTTTTCGGAATATAGAAAAAAATACATTTGATGGCCAGCCTACACAAAAGAATGGAATGGAAAATAGAATTGAGACGGAATGACTCCATTTTTTCTTCCATGGACTCCTTTTTTCATTTTTTCTTTTTCTTTTAAATTTTTGGCTTTTATACGAAAAGATCAAAGGCAACTTACGCTACTTTACGAAATGAGTCTCTTTTGGATGTCGTGTCATACCCCAATTCGAGGGGGCAGGGGGATGCAGAAAAGATGGAGAAGCAAATGACCGACCTAGGATGAATAAAATACCACACGGTATGAAAGTAAAGCAATCCGACATGAAACTAAGGACTTCCGGAAAGCAAAAGATGAATACGGAACTTGAAGTCTAAAGTTATTCTCACCATTTCACGCCATTTTATTAATTCATTAAAACGTCTTCAGTGATATTTCCATATAAGCTTTTGAAATAAGTCCGTCTACGCAATCACATGTTAAATACTATTATTATTATTATTATTATTATTATTATTATTATTCCTCTAAATCACGACTAAAGATCTTATGAGTCGGCTGAATATAAAATCTACTCCAGGTTGCAACCAGCTACCTAAGGAGCAGATTCGGTGACTATCCTCTACAATACTTTACGCAAAATGTGGGCTGTTCCAAATAAAGCAATTTCTTGCACTTCCCAGTCTTTTGAATTACCTGGGAGTTTAGACAAGTTCTTACTCAAATTTTGCGGAACAAATCCCAGAGCTCCGATAACTATCGGGACGACCTGTGCTTTTACGCCCCACATTCGGCTGATCTCGATTTCCAAACTCTTGTATTTAACACGTTTCTCTGCCTCCTTGGTAACGACGTTTTGATCGCAAGGTACAGCAACATCGATAAGTAAACACGATTTTTTCGCCAAATCCCGGATAACTATATCCGGTTTGTTTGCCGCTATCGTGCGATCAGTTTGAATTTGTTGGTCGTACAATATCGTACACAATCCAACAGACGTCACCGGTTTCGGTGAGTGTTCGTACCACTTGGGGCATGTGTTTGGAACTTCGAGGGCGGTACAGATCTGCCAGTGGAGGTAGCTACACACCCTGTCATGTCTTTTAAGGTATTCGGTCTTTGCTAGGATTGGACAAGCTGAGACAATATGATCAATGGTTTCTACTTGCTCCAGGCAAATGCGGCATTTGTCATCTTGGGAAATTTTGAGAACCGCTTTATCATAATGTCGTGTTCTCAAGGCCTGATCTTGGGCAGCTATTACAAGTGCTTCCGATTCTGGCTTCATCCTTCCCCTTTTAAGCCACATAAATGATTGATCTTTATTGATCTGCACCTTGTCCATTCTTTTTAGGTATTGACCGTGGAGTGGTTTGTCTCTCCACGATTTCTTTAACATTTTTTGTGTCTCACACTTCATGTTTAGCAGCATCAGAAGTTCAGTGTCTGTGTTATTCGACGTGTCTTGCCTAGTTTTCTTCGCAATGTTTCTTGCTACACTAACAATGCCTCTGTTTCCCATTCTTCGGTCAGATTTCATGATCTGCCTCATTAGAGGGTCGTCTTGATGGCTGACTACATACTTACCCAGCCCGACTATTGCGTTGTGCCAGGAGGCCTCAATTTGTCTGAGGCCTCTTCCTCCTTCCTTACGTGCCACATAAAGTCTATGTATATCAGCTCGAGGGTGGGAAACATGATGCATTGTCAGCAGTTTTCTGGTTTTTCGATCCATGGTGCGAATTTCTTGCTCAGTCCAGTCCACTAGTCCAAAACTGTATTCGGCTACAGGTACCGCCAAACTACCTATTGCAGATATTTTATTCCTGGAATTCAGAGCGGACTGCAGGACCAGTCTCACTCTTCTATAATACTCCCTACGAATTCTCTCTTTCATTCTGTCATTCGAGATGGTTTCACATTCTTCAATGCCCAGATATTTGTAAGTTTTACCTGGCTCAAGATCTTGAATCACAGTGTGCGTATCAATTTCAATGTTCTCAGACGTTGTGAGTTTCCCTCTTTTTAAATTGATTTTTGCACACTTGTCAAGACCAAACTTCATGCAGATGTCATTGCTAAAGTCATTCACGACAGACAGCATTTGGGAGAGAATCGCTTCATTCTTGGCAAACACTTTCAGATCATCCATGTAAAACAAATGTGATACTGGCCTTTCATCACCATGGAGCTTGTAACCAAAGTCAGCTTGCGACAACTGTCTCGATAGTGGGATCAAACTAATGCAAAACAGCAGAGGGGATAGTGAATCTCCTTGAAAAATACCCCTGTTAATCTGAATACTTCTGGTTTCTACTGCTTCCTTTCCGCTGTGGATTAGTAACCTGGTACTCCACGACTTCATACTAGCCTTGCAAAACTCAACAAGTCTAGGATGAAATCGATAGATCTCCAGGGTCTTCAAAATCCAATCGTGTGGTACACTATCAAAGGCCTTTTGGTAGTCAATCCAAGCCATGCTCAAATTACGTTTGCGTTTCTTTACATCATTCAAGATGACTTTATTCAGTAGCAAGATTTCCTTACACCCATAAGAGCCTTTACGACATCCTTTTTGTTCAGCTGGCATTAGATGATTCTTATCTAGATGTCTATACATTTTGTCAGCTATAGCTGAAGTTATAACTTTGTACAGTACTGGCAGACAAGTAATTGGCCTGTAGTTCTTCGCCAAAGAGCTGTCTCCCGCTTTGGGTAGCAAATACGTGATGCCGCGTGTGAGCCATTCCGGGATTTCCTTTGGGTTTTCAAAAATTTTATTAACAGCCTTTGCTAGATGAGAATGTATTGCTGTTAATTTCTTAATCCAATAAATCTGGATCTTATCAATCCCGGGGGACTTCCAGTTTCCCATGTTCTTAATTGCTTGGAAGAGGTCCTCTTCCGAGAATTGGTGAACATCTTCCACTGTTTCTACAAGTTCATCGGCAGCATCAACTTCAGATTGAAGCCAAGATGCGTCTTTGTTGTAGGATCTGCTCTCTTCCCAGATTCCTGCCCAAAATGCTTCGACGTCATCTTTTGAAGGAGTAACAGCTTTGCCATTCGGTTTTTGAGTCAGATTGCGATAGGATCTCTTCGCGTCTGTTTCAAACAACCGGTTCTGTACACGGAAATCTATTCTACGTTTGTACCTTCTTATTCGTTGAGCCCATGCTTGAATTTTCTCTTTTAGCTTCTCAACTACCATTAGCCTGCTGGTGTCATGTTCAATTTGGTATTTTTGTTCAACATTGGATATTTTTCGTTGAACATTAGAGGTGTGCGTTGATTTAGAAGATGCCTCAGCTAAGAATGATATTTCACGCCGGGTGTCGGCTATCCGTTTCATAATTCTGTTCATCCATGGGGGTACAGAGCTGTTTACTCTGTTTTGCTGTCGGCCGTCGGTGTTCTTGGCTGGCCCCAAAATTATCTGAGATACTAGATATCCAGTTGCATATATGATGTGATTGATTTCAGTAATATCTAGATCTCTGCCTGGGGTCTCCACCACCTCATTTAAGACAGAATTAACTGTTTCTATCACTCTTTTAGCTTTGGCATTTTCGTATATTCTCCTCAACGGTTCGCGAGATTCAAACGGAAGTTGACTAACTCTTTCTATCTCGCGCCGAAGGAGATTTCGCATCATGTCCTTATCGTGTAATTCATTGCCAGATGAGTTTTCACCACTGACGTGTGTTTCACTGGAAAGCGATGAACCTTCCACGGGATCATCATTTTCAAGTTCTACATGTTCGTCATGTGGATTGTTCGAGCGAAGTACATATTCCGCATTTCTCTCAATGTCAGCAAGTTGATCTGCTGTGAATTTTCCACTGCTGAGTATGTATCGTCGTTGACTGGCAAGCTTCTTTGAGTCTAGGGTAGGTCTCATATCTGGGTTCCGCTCTCTCCATACCTTGAAAACTTCTATTTCAGAGCCCCCATTTTTCGCTTTTGCGTAGTAAAAGCACCACATCACCTCCTTTAATTCATCCCGGGTCCATCTCTGACGATGGCTTCGAGCTACTGCCGGCTCTGGGTCCCTGGGACTAGCATCCGTGGGATGGCCAGACGTCGACAAGGTGACATTAGCTCGGTTTCTGAGCAGGTATGGGACATTGGTAGAACAAGGCACGTTAAGACTCATTACATTGCTTGTTCTATCCATTTTGCTCATTGGTTTGAATTGAAGATTCGCAGGACGCAAGTTCGAGTTCACAGATCACATTTAACCCTCGGGTTGTTTCCTGCCATCCGTTACTGCGACCCACAGTGGCCTCGGGGCATCCCCCCGCAGGGCCCAGCAAGGGGTCCCTCCGATCGCCAGTCGGCATTACTAAACCCTACGGGATTTTCACTGACTGCTGAAGGCAGCCTCCTTCGCTGGCTAATGCAAGGTTCGGGCCTCCACTCTAATCAGTGGCCTGGTGTGCCAAACCAGTTTCTCTCCTGTACCCTCTATGGGCCGACAACAGGGAGTCCAAAGGTTCATGACCCTTCCCTCTCTACTTACTTCCCACTCTCCTCAAAATGGAGTACTTCTTCGTCTGACCCCTCACCTTCAACCTATTCAGCAAGGGAGGCCCTACCGGTAGCTAGGCTACCACTGACTTATTATTATTATTATTATTATTATTATTGTTATTATTATTATCATTATTATCATCATTATTATTGTTATTATTATTATTATCATTATTATTATTATTATTATTATTATTATTGTCATCATCGTCTTCTATATTATTTCGGTAGTATACCTTCCCTTTGCGGCCCTCACTCATAACCAATCATTATAAATGAGGTATCTAAAGAAAGAGAATTTCACAAGACGTGACGAATTGCACTTGACTAAAAATATGAAGGATTTGTTTAAAAAACGCATTTAAATATTCATGCGAAATGCAATCGGCAACGCACATCAGGATTTTGAATCTTATCGTTAAATAACTCCTACACCAAGCGTTGTAGGACCTTAAAAACTAAAATTTTAAGACCAAAGGCCTCAAAGAAACACACCATAATCTCAGGATGAGATCTTCTTGACCATTCTATTACATTTTGCGGGTTCGACGCTTCTCGATTCTACCCAACCTGTTCAGAGCCTGTAGAATCTGCAACTGTATGTGCAAGTACTAATTACTTGACATTTTCTGCGACTGAATTACACGGGTGTACCTCTTTGTTCGATAATAAAGTTAAATAAGAATAGTTTGTATTGGAAAGGGTTATTATATTGTTATCAATTACAAGGTGACATATAGAACAAGTGACTCAGAATAACAGGGTCTTGAAAAAAAATATATTGAGACGTACCGGTTTTTTGATACAATCCAACAATGATTTTAACATGATAAGGGGCCAGGTAATCTTTCTCGTGAATGGGATCCGGGTATTCGCGCATCCATTGGAAAGACAGTATTGTAAGACAGAAAACATAACACTTTATTTCAAAGAGACAAACAAACAAAAAGAAACACTTTCATTACAATATCATACTCCTTTCATTTATTCAACCCCTGGAGTATTTAAGAATAACTGCTACCTTCGTAATCAACCTTTAATGTGTCGCTCGCATCAAACCTGACGTTTCGATGATCACTCAGAGCGGTCCGTGGGCCCCTCGGCATGGAGGCATCTCGTGCGAGGTCAGCGTCGCTCGGCTGAACTCGGCACCGGCGGCAGGCCGAAGCGTGGCCGGCAATGTGAAACGTTACTGCAAAGTTCGAAAGACACCAGCCGTCCTCCGCTTGCACGCGCTTTACCACAGCCTCAATGGTCTTCTAATCTCGTCCGCTTCTCTCGTACTGTTTACTTCGCAGACGTAAAGATCACTATGTTACTGTTAACACTTATTGCCGGACTTTTACAACACGGCTGCTACCACGTGGGGCGGTTCGTCCAGCGGCCGACCCTGAGTCTTTACCCAGTCTTCGATGTTGCAAATCTTAATTACACGTCAACCATAGTTCACTATGTTTACCCCCACCTTAATCATCGCTTGATTCACAGTTTGCCTATACTTAAAACACTCCCAACTGTTCCCTTATTACTTCACATACCTACTTGTGCTCACGCATCAGTTCCGTCTTACCTTGACTACCAGTTTCACTTCTAAATAATGTTCATCACACCCGCTTCATACTACATACTGCCTGATTCACTTTCCCGCAGCATTCACAACAATTTACAGTTCCTCAACTTCTTAATTGCCAACTTCTGCTCACGCACTCGTTTCGTCTTCACTTAAATTCCAGTCCTGTCTCACCACTTCCGTCATCTTACCAGTTCGCGTACTCACTGTCTGTCGCGCCCCGCGCGCCTCCTCGTTCGCCGCATTCCCCTCGACTCGTTCAAACGGGTCTTATGACTCGGCCGCCACTACCACTAATTTCAAAGTGTTGGCCGCATCTAACCCGTGTCGGCCGCTGTCTCTCTGGTTAGAAACGTATTATAATAATTATATTATAATAATTCGTTTCAATATATTACATGCATAATATGGAAATGGAATAATAAGAGAGAGGGTGGGGTATAGTATGCGAGAGTTCTCGTGCGGGTACGCTAGTTATTATTATTATTATTATTATTATTATTATTATTATTATTATTATTATTATCATTTCTCTATATCACGACTTAAGATTTATGAGTCGGATGAATAAAAATATACTCCAAGTTGCTACCAGCTACCTAAGGGGCAGATCTAGGGACGGTCGGTGCCTCTACAATACTTTGCGCAAAATGTGAGCTGTTCCAAATAAAGCAATTTCTTGCACTTCCCAGTCCTTTCAATGACCTGGAAGTTTAGCCAAGTTCTTACAGAAATGTTTCGGAACAAATCCCAGAACTCGGATAACTATCGGGAGGACCTGTGCTTTTACGCCCCACATTCGGCTGACCTCGATTTTAAATATCTTGTATTTCAGACGTTTCTCTACCTCCTTGGTTACGACATTTTGATTACAAGGCACAGCAACATCTACAAGTAGACACAATTTTTTCTCGAAATCCCAGATAACTATATCCAGATTGTTTGCTGCTATCGTGCGATCCGTTTGAATTTGTTGGTCGTACAATATTGAATAGCGTCCAACCGATTTCACCGGTTTTGGTAAGTGTTCGTGCCGCTTTGGGCAGGTGTTTGGAACTTCGATGGCGGTACAGATCTGCTAGTGGAGATAACTACACACCCTGTCGTGTCTTTTCAAGTATCCTGTCTTTGCTAGAATGAGACAAACTGAGACGATATGATCAATGGTTTCTACTTGTTCCTGACAAATGCGACATTTGTCATCTTGGGAAATTTTGAGAACCGCTTTATCATAATGTCGTGTTCTCAACGCCTGATCTTGAGCAGCTATTAGAACTGCTTCCGATTCTGGCTTCATTCTTCTCCTTTTAAGACACATAAATGATTGTTATTCATTGATCTGCACCTTGCCAATTCTTTTTAGGTGTTCTCCGTGGAGTGTTTTGGGTTTGTCTTTCCACAATTTCTTTAACATTTTTTGTGTCTCACATTTCATGTTTAGTAGTACCAGAAGTTCAGTGTCTGTATTATTCGACGTGTCTTGCATAGTTTTCTTTGCAATGTTTCTTGCTACACTAACAATGCCTCTGTTTCCCATTCTTCTGTCGGATATCATGACCTGCCTCATAATAGGGTCATCTGGATGACCGAATACACACTTCCCCATTCCAACTATTGCATTATGCCAGGGGGCTTCAATTTGTCTGAGGCCTCTTCCTCCTTCCTTATGTAACTCATAAAGCCTATGTACATCAGCTCGAGGGTCGGCGAAATGATGTAGCAGTTTTCTGGTTTTTCGATCCATGATGCGAATTTCTAGTCCACTAGCCCTGAACTGTACTGGACTACAGGCACTGCCAAACTACCAATTGCTGATATTTTATTCCTGGAGTTCAGAGCAGACTGCAGGACCAGTCTCACTCTTCTGTAATACTCCTTGCAAATTCTCTCTTCATTGTGTCGTTCGAGATGGTGTCACATTGTTCAATGCCCAGATATTTGTAAGTTTTACCTAGCTCAAGATCTTGAATCACAGTGTGCTCAGACTTTATTCAGTAGCAAGACTTCCTTACTGCCATAAGAAACTTTACGACATCCTTTTTGTTCAGCTGGCATCAGATGGTTGTTCTCTAGATGTCTGTACATTTTGTCAGCTATGGCTGCAGTGATAACTTTGTACAGTACTGGCAGACAAGTGATTGGCCTGTAGTTCTTCGCCAATGAGCTGTCTCCCGCTTTGAGTAGCAAATACGTGATGCCGCATGTGAGCAATGTGTTTTCTAAAATTTTATTAATAGCCTTTGCTAGAAGAGAATGTATTGCTGTTAATTTCTTAAGGCAATAAATCTGGATCTTATCAATCTCGGGTGATTTTCAGTTTTCCATGTTCTTAATTGCTTGGAAGAGGCCCTCTCCCGAGAGCTTGTGAACATCTTCCACTGTTTCCAAAAGTTCATTGGCAGCATCAACTTTAGACTGAAGCCGAGAAGCGTCTTTGTTATAGGATCTGCTCTCCTCCCGTCTGCCCAAAATGCTTCGATGTCATCTTTTGAAAAAGTGACAGCATTGCCATTCGGTTTTTGTGTCAGATAGCGATAGAATCTCTTCGCGTCTGTTTCAAACAACCGATTCTGCATACGTAAATATATACTACGTTTGTAACGTCTAATTATTATTATTATTATTATTATTATTATTATTATTATTATTATTATTATTATCCATTGAGTCCCTTGCGGACAAAGTCTCCTGAAGATTCCGGGCAGTTGTAGAGAATGCATCAGATCTGTCACTTCTGATACTAGGAGTTGGTAGCATTTCATTAAACCCTTGAGCACAGGTTAATCACATATTCACTCACACACTTGACGTTTTCATAGATGCTTTTCTCTATCACAGTTCTTCACCAATTTGTTTGTTACAGTTACTAGATCGTCTGTTTCTTTATCCTCCCACAGACCATACAAAAACTAACCTTAAGCATAAACCTAGTGAACTACTTTAAATGCACGTGCTAAAAACACATGTTGCTACACAAGTTAAATAAGTAAATGAAAAAATTAAAAAAACACACAAACGGTTCTGCGTGAGTTCCCAAGTATTAAGGAAGTCTTTGCAAGGTTAAATCATAAATAATAAGAGAATTTTCAGAATGTTTTGAAAAGATTACCTACGTTCGGTCTCATTTACATGTTAGGTGTGGGTCTGCAACAGTCTTAACCATGTGTGGTCATCACAATTATTTTACATTTTCTTAATTTAACCTTTTAAAAATTAAATTTTTTTAAAAATATTTGCATAAGTGCGTATTTTCATAGCAAGTTCGTATGTGACATTCCCCAAAACCATCTATTCATATATTGTTCTCGATGTTAATTACGCCATCGAAGACTTAGAAATATTAGAAAAAAAACTGTTACAAAATTTTACCACAGTCTGCTGCAAGTTGAATAAAAGGGTTTTAAAAGCAACATTTCATGTGAGAAGGAAGGGAAAATAGATTGCTCTCCGAAAAATGCCAGGCAATAACTCTTGCACTTCACTGATATCGTTTATGTTTTTTTGTGTTTGCAAATACTACATGTGTATATGCAAAGAAGATGTATTTGTTTCCATCACTGTGAGTGATGGTGTGAACAGCTCTAACAAACATGAAGTCAATAATCTCTGAAGAGCGTGTAAGCAAAAAGTTCATTGCCAAACACTTAAGAATATTGTTTACACAATATTGTTTATATTTGCAGTAAACAAGGACGCAGAGAAAGTTCAGCATGAATTTGTTAAAACTTCCGCTTTCTGAGAAGCTGAAAGCTTCAACTTGAGTTTCAAAATTGGAATGTTTCTAAGGGAGTAAATATTGTTCATAAGATAATAATTTGCAAATAGAATCACCATCGGTTGCATATATTCTCGGCTAGCCTAACAGGTGCAAAACTAAAAGACATCAAGACAGGGAACAACTCTTGTGCAAACTTGAACGCCACTACGTAGCATAGTATTCATATCGGCAGCGACCTCCTACAAAATTAAACCCTGTCTCTTGCTCTCCTATGCTTATAAACAATCCTGAAGCGCTGCACTATCCCTCACACTGATCAAATTTTGACAAGAAGCGTCGATATGGTGACGTCATTCTTTTGGTGTAAGTGATCTCATTTTAAATGAGTACCATTTAATAACATTTTTTCTCGAAGAAATATTTCAAAGTTTGAGTATTTATTAAAAAGAGACTGAATTGTGCAATATGAATTTTTTTGTTGTCTTTGTGAATATTAGGTGATTAAAAATCCTAAAAGAAACATTATTCTAACCATCAAAAGTTTGTCTGTTTTAACATTGGGACATTAGGATAAAACATTTTCTTCTCATATCGTTTGTCATACTACATATAATTTGTCAAATTGTTGCTCACGCCAAACTATAGGAATACCATCAAATAGTAAAAAACGATGATTCCAGTCAGTTTGTAAAAAGAATGTTATTAGACGTTTCGACCTCATTCGCGAGGTCCTCTTCAGGTACTTTTTACAAACTGACTGGAATCATCGTTTTTTTACTATTTGATTGTTTGATTTATCCGGTGTTCCTTGAATTATAGAAATACCATACGGCCATATGGTATTCCTGTAATGTGGTGTCAGCAACATCATTGCAATTATCGCTGATTTTATCTTAGTAAAATATCTTAATTTAATGAGAGAAACAGGACAGTCATCATATATACAAATCTGCCATTATCAATGTCTTGTGCTACATTGACCAGGTGCTCTGATTCCAGTACCGCCTACATCATTCCATAGAGATCTACCAGTTATTCACCTGCTTAGATGATACGAATATCTTAATATTCTCCGACTTAGAAGATCACATCCAATGATTCAATCTGAATACACGATGTGGTATGCGACTTGGGTCTTTCCAGAGAAAAAACTGAAAATAAAGTTCACGTTTGAAAGGAAACTATCATTTAGATCTTCTACCACTACGGGCTGCGCGAAGAATTCAAGCATTTTTTTCGAAGTAATGGGGACTTGTGTGCTGCTTTGATATTTCCAGCTTCACAGATCGTCTAGAAACGGCAAATCAACCAAATGATTGTTGTTTCAATACTAAATGATAAAATAGGTTAAAAGACATTCATGTGCATAATGGAAATAAACTTAATTCAATTCCTATAGCTTATTCTATGTCCTTCAATGAAATTTACCGAAGCCTATACAATATTCTTGAAATATAAAAATCATAAACACATATGGTATGTACATATGATGTGATCTGAAGGCGTGCGGTTTTTTATATGTACAACAGAGAGGATTCACTAAGTTCCCATACGTATGGGATATGTGTATGGTATGATTATGTGTATGGGATACCAGAGCTGGAGAAACATATTGGCAAATTACTACACTAAGAGCCAGGGACAAATATGTAATAAATTGCCCTCTACACTTACCGTTCTGCGATATGTAGACAAATTTCCTACCTCTTTGGAACTAGGAATAATGAAGCAATTTTTAAAATCTTTGAAGAAGATTGGCCATTATTTTCAAGATCTTATTCAAAACCGTTGATTATAAATAAAAGTAAAATAAGGTATTTTGGGCTCGTCAAAAAATTAAGGTTGGTTACTTTAGAAATGTAATGACTGGCGTAGAACTTCAATCTACGGAGTCATTCAGGGTCGTTATCAACATTTTTTGTCAATGTTAAATATGTTTTATGCAAAGATTTTGGTACTCGGGACCAAACGAAACACAATGAAACAGTTTCGATTTTGTGTCAAAAATGCAAGTTTTTGGTTAGGTTAATCCGCGTATTTTTATAGTTCGCGTACCTCTGAGTGCGTCACTACATACATCACAGCTAATGTCGTGCGATGTCAATGCTTCTAGGAAGATGCCGAATGAAACTAAATATTTGCTATTTATGTGATACGTTATGGAACAGCAAAATGTTTTATGTAAATGGGATGTAACGAACTGCTATTCTGTACGCACATGAATACACTGTATGTACTATGGCATTGCTGTTTTCGTGATGGCTGTTTTTGTTGAAATAATTTATTGTAGTGTTGTAAAAGAGTGATTTTTGTTTGTGGACAGAGTGCATGCTTCTTTCTGGAAAACAAGTTTGTGCCGTTTCCTTGAGCATAATTTCTGCTGTTGTAGATGTCAATATTATTTATTAATGCTATGATATCAATAGGCTATAATATAGACCATAAATATATCGCCACAGAAGTCACATATTATGTGACTTCTTTGGCGAGATATTGATTTAAATTCAGCATTTCAGAGCATTAGATGAAGAGCCTAAAATTGAAAATAACAAATTGAATTCATTATCGTCGTAAGATAATTCGCTTACCGCGCGCCCTCGTGGCGATTTAGCCTCGGCTCTCCAACACGGCCGGGTATTTTCGTCATGCGACTAAGCGCTTAAAGCACCATACCTTAGTAGGGCCATTAACCTTTGAACTAGGAACATTATCGGGATGCCTAGCGCGCATACTCAGCGTCCGAGCGGGGTCAGCGTGCCCCGCCCGCCGGCCGGCCCACCCGCAGGCCCCCCCCCCCCCAGGCCCCCGGGATGCCCCGCGCGGCGGCCTGCAGGGAAATCGCCCCACTGCATCCCTCACCACGCTTCCCAGCTAATCTCCTGTAACTTTTCGTTACCTGAGAAGGCGCAGTTCGAGTGCTTCCCGTTTCGTTCATCCGGTGTTTCGGACGGAGTAAACATTTTTGTTTCCATTCTAAGTAGCGGAAATATGCGTTCTAATCTCAGTCCAAAGAAAATTCGAATACAAGTGAACATGGAAAGTCTTCAAAATAGTGTATGTTAAGTCAGCGGTGCAAGAAGATGCTCGTGATAGGAGGTTTCTAGTTTTGTTTCCACAAACTTCTAAGCGATGATTTTCAACTTTGGTAGTGCTTGAAAATGACGTGGAAATGTTAGTTGAAAACATACAGAAGTGGGTCAATTATAATCGATCAATACAATTTCAAGCAGACTAAGGTAAACGTAGAAATCAATCCTTACACTAAGAAGGAAAACGGAACAGGATGCAGCCGAACTATACCTTTTGAGGGGATAGGTAAACTGCCAGGGTTGGGCAGTATTTAAATACTTGTATTTGAAATACATATTTTAAATACATTTTGTATTTGAAAAAATGTATTTTTGAGTTTTTTGGCCACGTATTTTAGAGATGTATTTAAATACACAAAATAGGTGTATTTAAAAAAGAAATACTTAAAATATTTTAAATACAGATGAAAAAGATAACAAGAATAGTTTCTTTTTGTTTGATTCTGCTAGTGAATGGACCTCATTGAAACAAAAATAAAAGCTTCTTTAAGCTATTGAACTTGAATTCTCTTCGTTTTTAAATGATAAATAATTAAAAATGCTGGACAATTATCTCACAATACAAAAAGCGTTTATTCCTCATAACACTATTTTATGTTAATCAGCGCCCGTACAACAATATGGAATTCATACTTTTCCCGACTAGGGGTTTATGGTCTGATGATTTGTTTGATAATTTAGTCGTTTTAAAAAAAATTCCTTTATTTGAGTTAGACATATTTTTGATATCATTTTATATTTGAATTTTTTGAGTTATTGTTCAGAAATGTATAACTATCAATTAGTTATTAATTGGAATTGACAATTACAATTTATTATTGCTATAAAAAAGTTATAATGCAAAATAATTGTATTTACTGTATTTTGAGTATTTGAAGTATTTTAAATACTATATATTTAGCGATTCAAAACCTAATGTATTTTGAGTATTTCAATACTTCTTTACAAAGTTGGCGAAGTATTTAAATACTAAATTTAAAGTATTTTGCCCAACCCTGTAAACTGCATAGGAAACGTTGCCCGCGGGATGCAGTCGATGCAGGCTCGCTGTTGCAGCCCACGCAACCACGCGCAGTGGCGCAGGTCAGGCGCAAGTGGGTCACGCTCCCTGCGCCCCGCCCCGCGGGGGGCGACCGCTCGCTCGGCAAAGAGCCCGGCCCGCGGGGAAGCGTCCGCCAAAGACGACCGTAGTGCGGTTGCGTAGTCCCTGACGATGCTATTCACTTACATCAACTCTACGTCAGCATCTTATGAATTTGGTAGTGTGAAAATAGTTTTTTAATCACTAAGGGCGTTAAAGGGATCTAATGATTGAGCGAGTTCTAAATAATCTTCGGGCCAAAAGCCCGAGGGCTTTTTGTAACCGCTCGATCATTAGAAAAACAATGAACGACAATGCTACATGTTTATCGAGCTTCGTATCAAAGGCAACAACCAATAACGTATTAATAAAAGACAAAAATGTTTTTAGACATTTAGTTTACGAACTACTTCTCTAGAAATTACTTAGAGCCTTTTAGAAATAACTGCTTTTTAGGAAACTGGAAAAAATCCTCTCTCTAGTAGTAGCATACTTTCGTGGATTTGTGTCAATAGTTTCTTATAGATGGCCCAGTCATCTTTCCTTAGGATCTGATAGCGTAGGGGGATTGTTTCGAGATATTTGTTAATATAGGCAAGGAAGCAAAATCGGCATATCCTGTGTTGATGCGTTTACCGTGCTCTAAACTCCCGACCGGTCTTCTGGCAAGTGTGGTAGTGTTGTGCGTGTTAGTGTAAATATGTGTGTAAGGGGTGAGGATAGGACAAGGAAGAGGAAGGAAAGATCGCGCACAATCAGCGGCCCCTTTGTTAGGATACTGATCCGACATTCGTCTGGTGTTGATCAGAGAAACCACGGAAAACCACCGATAATAAACCGCCGAGAAAACTACCGAGAAATAAGCTGGCCGCTATAATTCTCCTCCAGCTAGCGAGTGATTTCGACCTAGCTGATAAGACAGTGTCGAAAATTCTGCCACCGTCGGGACTCGAACCTAGGACCTCTCGCACTCAAACCTAGGACCTCAGATGCACGGCAGTGACATTAGTTGATGCACTGAGCCACCTTTCCCGGTGACGTCAAAGAGGGGGGCAAATACATAGAATAATATGGGACAAACAGAAATAAGCAATGGCTACGTGGGGGCTACAAGCAACTAACAAGCGCGCCCCTGTGAGCTAGAGGGAGAGTCAAGGGATCGCATACTACCCAACTTTTTGAATGTTATGTAACAGCTTGTCTAGACGTGCTCATGGCACAGCGGGTAATGTTTCGAGTCTGTTGCTGGCAAGCGAGCGCGAAATGTACGGGAGGTACTCTGACACGTGATCCCCGATATTTAAGCGAACGGAAACTGCCGCGTTGCGGGATTCGTTAGGTGGAGAAATCTCTCTGCGAATGCAAGGTTTCTCCTCCCATGCGGGTGTAATGGTTGCAATTGTAACGTCTCAATCGAGAGAGAGAGAGAGAGAGAGAGAGAGAGAGAGAGAGTCAATGATACGTAACCGACTTCTCATCGACTGCTTTTTTTATGAGAAATGATAGTCTTTCTCAACAATAAAAGTAAAAATTTAATGTTATGATTTAAGTCTTGCAGGTTCACGACTTTCATGAATCCCATCAACTATTCCAAACACCAAGACGTTTTCATTGCTGATATCTTAAGTAAATCATACATACTGTTGCATAAAACCCACAATTCGTGGAACCGAGAAGCTTTCTATTAACCACAACCTCAAGAAGCGTTCTAGGATCTTATTACACGAAACCCGTTGCTAGGTAAAGCTCCGTACACAGACCAATGAGTCGGTGTATATTTACAAAGTGGACTAACAGAAACCACGGGAAAACAAATGATATTGAAGCGAATACCAAATTGTCCATACATGCAATCTAATTCGATGTTACATATGAAGTAGTTTATGTAATTGACTTCTTGCCTCGTGGAAAGAAGCATGCAGGAACCGCCACTGGTGAGGAGTATCTGTCGGAGAAACGAATAAGCCTACATATTCTCAGCACTATTTAGTATTACCGTGAAGAATTCTCGGAAAAGGGAAGCAAGAAATGAAAAATTACTTAGCCTATTGCGCTCTGGATTGATAAACAACGTTGTGTGGCTACACGACTCCATGAAACTCATGCCAAGATAGCTCTTGTAGCCAATAAAAATATTATTCCTGCTGCTCAATAGATATTCTTTCTCAATTCTGTGAGGATGCTTGCACTGTTGTAGAGATTCAGGAGCCACAATCGTGTGTGCACTAGATCATTCACAGCTCGCTAGTTACCAGTAGGGCCAAAGGAATTTGTACTGGTTTCGTTATTGGACATATGTATTGGTATCCATGATACGTCCCAGAAGAGGCAATTCACCACGGCACCGTTAGATCCCGGAATTCATTGTCGGTCACCAAACCAGGAACGCCCCATGTCTCAAATTCGCTTGACCATCGTGACCTAGTTAACGAATTCGGCTAGCGTCGCTGGTCTTTCAATAGAACCATCCCAGCATTTGCCTAGATGCCCGAGGAAAATCACGGAAACCCTGTCAGGATAGCCGGCACGGGGATTAAACCCGAGAGTCCCGAATGCGAAATCAGAGCTCTAAGCCCTGAGTCACTTCGCTTGATAAGAATAGAAGAAACAGGAATAGAAAAGGATAAAGGTTTAAAAGTGACGTGATGAACAGACAATGCCTCGCATGCCAGCAACACAACTGGAAACATCCAAGCTCTACGTGGGATTTAACCCAGAACCCAAATTTTTCTCATTCACCGGCGGAAACTTAATATGTCTGGGAAATAAGTTACCTGTGGGTTTTGCAAGTAGTATATTTCCATAATATGCTAATCAAGCCTCACCTTAACAGTGTAATGAGCTGCTACTCACTTTCCTCAGCATTGTAATTGGAAACAACTAGTGGTATCGTGGTCAGAGCGTTTGCCACCCACCTCTGGGACGGGCTTCAATTTATGGTCGATCCATGGTTGTGGTTTCACGGTAGGTTATATTGGCGATCTCCTGTTTCTCCTATCGTCTAACATTCCATCATGCAACCAGTCCACCATTGCTCCTAAGTTATTTATATTCTATCTATTGCTTGGTGCAAGAAGTGTCGATGTCAGTCGTTAGTGACTTTTGGTACTGTCAATGTGTGTTTTAAAACCCCTTCTTTCAGTGAAAGAAAAACAAATGTCAAAAGTCGATCTATCTCCTAATTTCACGTTTATTTACATTGACCTACGATTGTTTTGGCAGTTCGATTGTGTAAGAAAACCATCCATTCTGTAAAACTTTGAATATTGACCCTTCTTGCACCAAGCTGCAATCACATATCCATCCAATCGTTCATCAATAACAGGCATGGTCATAGGATTAAGCATTTACATAATAATTAACAATGATCCTAACCGTGTCCTAGAAAATGCACTGAATGAACTTTCGTTCCAACTCAAAATATGAAACGTTGTACGGTGCCTTGACTTGGTGTAGGTCGGACGTCCAACTAGCATGCTGTTGTTTTGGCAGCGCGAAAGCTTCCAATAATGTGAAGCTGAATCACTTTCGAATATATTTCAGCTCCGCAGAATAGCGCTTGAATTTACTGCTGTGAGCCAGGGCCGTTTAAAGATGAGAACTGCTAAAAACGACGCGTTGTGTAACCTAGACTGCCGGAAAGGGAAACAAGTAAAAGTGGTTGATTCAGGCCAATCGAAATTTAAGTTTGGGGCTCTTCGAGAACGTTTGTGGACTTAAAGTTAATAATACCTACTTCATGTGAATATCATATATACAGCACAGTGATATTGCATGCATTTTGGTACATGACATCTTGACAAAATTCATACTTTCGGTTTCTGTTTTCACTTGTAGACCTCCGTAATTTGAATGGAATATTTTGTTTTAAGGGAGTAACATACTTGCGTAGCATACACATATCATTTTATGAAAAAAATTATTAATTGTCCAAATAGAGTAAAGAGTGATTGATATAGAAGACGGTATTACAAAAAAGTACGAAAATTGTCCAACTTTAATATTCTTGGAGTTACTAACCCCACTAGCCGAATTAAATATTTTGGTGGAAATCTTGTGTATGGTTTAGATGCTAGTAATGATCACAAATTGACGCATAGATGGACAGACGGACAAACGTTTTGAAGAAATTACTTTTTTGGTATCAGAAAACACCCAAAATGTGTATTTATATGAAACTCTCGACATAGATTTTATGCAACATTATATAACAGAAATAAGATTTCAAAACACTTTCGTTATTTGTATTTTTCATACGAATCATTATATGTTGTATTTTATTTCTGATGATGAAGTTCTCTGACAAATCTTACAGACAGCATGTTTCGAAAACTAAAACCCTCCTAACATCCAAAGAAATGCTTAGAAAGAAATCAGAAATGTCCTAATAACTGAAACCATTGTGCGGAAAACAGTGACATGTGAATACGTCAACAATACGGAAAACTTATAATAATGGTGCATGAGGGAGGAAGTTTGATAATGGAAGTAGTGATAATTTGATTGTTTACTTCTAATGTAGTGGTCTCTATTGGCTGTTGAAAAAATATTGGCGTTTATCGGTGTTCGGTGTTTGGTGTTTATATTTAGGTAAGATAGAATAGATTTATCATAACCGATAATCGACCAGGGACGTTTATTTTACTGCCTATCACATGATGTCTAAATTTAAAAAAATGTATTCTCAAATTTCAATTATTTTAAATATTAGTTGATCATTCGTAACATTATCAAAGTAAGCAACAAAGTTCTCAAATAATGAAAATACTAAGCTTGTTGGGAACAACGTAGGCTGGCGAGAAGCGACAAGACGAAGAGTTGCAGCAAGTGAACAAACGACAGACAATGACGATTACATCGCAGCGCAACAGACGCCACGGAGCAGCGAGGGATATTGAGGAAGGTCTTCGCGAGAGTTACGGGCGGAATGCCGGAGTGAGTGGCGGGGCGGACGGAGCGTCGCGTCGCGGCGGAGGCGCGAAGGGCTGGCGCCGAGCAGGAGCTGCCTCCTCGAGGTGAGGAGCGTTGCCGCGTCCGAATTTATGGAGCGGCGGTGGCGGCGGCGGCGGCGGCGGCGGCGGCGGCGGCGGCACGGGCGGATCAGCGGGCGAGGGTTTATCGAGCGGCGCGCCGGGGGCAGAGGCGGCGGAGGCCGGATTTACGCGGAACCACGTTCCTGGCGCCTCTGCTGCCGCGTCGGCCGCCGCCGCCGCCGCCCCCGCAGTGCCGCTTTCAGCGCCTTCGCCGCCGCCTTTGTCGCTGCCTCAGCCGCAGGTTCTGCAGCCGCCGCCGCCGCCGTGGCCCGCGCCTCCACCAAGGTCTTCGGCGCCGCCTCAGCTTCCACCTCACCCGACAAGACACTCCCCGGGCGCGGCCTCATCAGTTGCGGTAGTTGCTAGCTCAGCCACCTTCGTCGTCCACACCGGGAGAGATGGCGCAGGGCATCAACTGATGCCACTGCAGTGTCTCCGGAGGTCCTGGGGTTCGAGTCCTTATGCACACACTGCAACCTGATTTTTTGTCACTAGCCTGATAGCAGGGTTGAGTTCTGTCGCTGTCTGGAGGAAAGTTCTAGAGGCCGGCTGCTCTGATCGGTAGATTTCCGTGGTTTCTTCCTTAATACTAGGCGAATGCTGGAGCAGAACCCTGCCAAACGGGCGATGGACCGCGCGCAATCTTTCCTTCCCAGTCCTTATCCTAGCCTCACCCCTTGCAGACACTTACACTTATATGCACTAAACTACCACACATGTTGCGAGACCTTCGGGAGCTTAGTTTGCCCCTGGGGCAGTGCCCCGCTTGTGGGAGATGCGTGGTTGGGGAAACTCCCACTAGCCGACGGTAGGCCGTCGCCGGATCTTACCATCCAGCAAGAGGAAGATCACTACCACCATCACCACCACCACCACCACCACCATCTCCCGAACAAAAAACATGCACTGCATTACGACACTAAGGACCTTAGCAGTTCATGCATCGGGAATCACTAGCATTCAATCAATCGTCATCCTTTTGGCTCATTCGTCTTGGATTATCCACCGAATCCAACATTCTTTCTTTATTCACCACTTTATCTGCAGTATATTCTCGTTGTCTGCCTCGTCACAAGCTGCATAATTGCTGATCTAGCCGGTAAGACATTCTCCAGCTCAGCCACCTTACACATGTTCTATTTTTTATCTGCCACATATTCACCCAATTTTTCTGCCCTCCTCAGCAGTGTAATGATTCCTGATCTCAGTCGACACGTCATCCACTTCTTCAGCCACCTTTCTCAACCGTCTGCCTCAACCAACTTTCTTTATCTGTCGCTTCATATGCCTTTAACAGCAGACGTCTGATTCTTCACCTTAGCCGTCATGTGATCCATCGACTTCGACCTTAAGTCACCTTCGCAACTACTTGTTACCTTCTTGCCATAATTTCCTACCTTCTCACTGATTTACTCAACGCCACTTCCGCTACTAACTTCATTACAGCAGCTTCCTCTACCACATTCACCACCTACTTCCACAGATTTCCACGCTTAACAGTCCTTGCGTGGTTTTTACTAATTTTTACTAATTTCGTTACCTTATTAGCTTCGTTACCCAAACAACTACGTTACCACATTGTTGCCTTACAGTCTTTCATCATACAAGGGCCATGCCTCCGTGTCTTTAAATCGCCCTCGTGCTCTACCACCGCTCCATCCACCTCCATTTTGTTCGCCTTTGTCGTAGCTGCTTCCACATTCGCTGCCTCCATTGTCTCTTCCGACTTAGGAGCTGCGACTTTGGCTTTACTCTTGCGACAACTCTGTCCCATATTCCATTTCCATTATCTTCTCCTTCGTCCTCCGGTGTCACCGCCGCCCCCTCTGACGTCGCCGCCGCTCCCGCCGTCCCCGCCATTTTCACCGCTCCCACCGTCCCAGCCGCCGCCGCCGCCGCCGCTTTCGCGCCTGACGCGTCTGACTCCGTGTAGCTTACGCCGCTCGCTACTTGCCCTTGACGTTTCGGATGTTCTGTCTCTGTCGCCCCTGACTCGCTGCTCACAGACAGCGTTGCAACGTCTTCTGGTAAATCAAGAATTCCATGCTTATCCTCTGCTGCTACTGCTTATACAAAGAGGCGTCTGAATTTCTGAGAACCCTGGATGTAATATACGTGTTATTAGGATGTTCATTAGAGACCAGCTCTCGTGAATGAAACTTTTCATTCATATGGCAAGAAGAAAATGTAAAATGTGTACCCCTTACATTAGGTGAAATTATTTCCTCAATTTATAATTCAATCTGTTAGGAATTTCAATTATAATTCATGCAAATGTTGTCTGAGTATATTTACGAACAACTTCACACAAGAGAGTGTAAGCTCAATACAAACAGTGTGAACCTGATTATATTTTCATCTCTCAGAAATAAATGAACTTTTCTTGCAACCATGCGTCATAAAAATTGTGTTACTGCACATAAACATTTGTAAGATTTAAAGAAGATATTTTTGATATTTTTTCTGTAAGTATGTGTTCTCTACAGACGTATATATTCATTAAAATTTCCATAAGTATATTTTAAGGAGGTATATTGTTATTTTTTTATCTAACGTATCTGAATGTTGCCCAACAGTTTAAAATTCAATTTAAAGCGTTAAATTAAAAACATTCTTAGAATGATAATTTTAAATTATATTTGCATAAAATTTCTGTTGCCCTGGAACTATTTATAATAACAAATTTATTGCTCTCAGAGTATTTTAAAATTACAATTATACTTATCGACAGCTGCTTTGTTGAATGCAAAGTATGTCAAATCTGTGGCAACCCTTGCAGGACTAAAAGTGCATTGCAGTAAACTATGCTTCTATATAATATATATATATATATATATATATATATATATATATATATAATATAGAATCATAGTTTAGCATATATATATATATATATATATATATATATATATATATAGGAATTTCAATTATAATTCATGCAAATGTTGTCTGAGTATATTTACGAACAACTTCACACAAGAGAGTGTAAGCTCAATAAAAACAGTGTGAACCTGATTATATTTTCATCGCTCAGAAATAAATGAACTTTTCTTGCAACCATGCGTCATAAAAATTGTATATATATATATATATATATATATATATTATATATTCATCAATATATTACATCAATATATTCATCAATATATATATATATATTGTGTTACTGCACATAAACATTTGTAATATATATATATATATATATATATATATATATATATACACATTTAATTACTGAAACTAGGCTGACACTAATGTCTCCAGAAACAAAGTAATTCTGTTATTTTTCGTGATATCTAAAATCCACTTATACGTGAGAAATTGTGTAAAGACCATTAGTATACACCATCGTTACAATGTTTACCTCACAGAAATGATGTTCATATTTCCAGACATTTCTTGGAGAAATAATCCTTGTAGTTTTCATTTGAACCACCTCATTACATCTTCATCAAATACTTTTTATATTTCTTATCATTACGAATTTTGTTCTTTACAAACATTGAAGAACATTTGTATCCTGCTGTATACAACGTCAACTCGTCTATTCCTCATCCCGTGGATTCCAATTTAGTATCCATGGCCAATCGAACAATTAAGTTCCTCCAATTTTCGGAATTCATGGGTAGACGTGTATTTGTCTTTGCAATTCGCTCTTTTTTCTAACCGTAGGTGCAAGATTTCACAGTTTTATGTGGCCATTGCTCTTAATTCTCATTACATTTCCTACTGTTCGATTATTTGAAAATGAATCTTGAAAGCAGCGACGGTGAGAATGAAACGTGTATATCATCTAAATTTTGTAAGTAGCAAATACAAGAACGCTTCAGTTATTTCATGAGAAATCGAAGGACTATAAGTAAATCACATTTGTGGAGTGAAGAATAATAATATTGTAAATTCATTTAGTGTGAATGTTTTCTTTGCTATTGTTGACAAACCATCGTATGCAAATTCTGGTTGAAAGAGAGAAATACGGTACACTTTGTGCACGAAACAAATGTACAACCACTGCATTCAGAAAATTTGCATCTACTGCTTTTCGTACCATCTATATCATAAAAGCCGCTCAGTTAATTCTCACTCCTAAAATAAAATTTAAAATATCGGTAAAATTTCTCCTCGTTTACATCTCTTCATAGGTCTCTTCGGTATTCAAATAAATCATCCTTAACTTCAATTATTTCGTTTAACTATATTATTTCGTTAGTAAAGCTTTCCCCCAATATATTTTTTCTGATATAAATATTGGATAAAATTTGCAAGTAATGATTAACCCCTCGCATGTAACAGACAACATAATCTCTTTATCTCTTTTTAACTAAAATATTTAGAGTTTGTAGTGCACACTTCAAGCAAAAAGAAAAAAAAGTTTTCTGAATTCTGAAACAGTGATAATTATGTAGGAGAAATATTAAAACAGCATAAACAAAATTGACATAACTCTTTAAGTTGTATCCTTCTTTAAGTTATTTAAGTCTTTTCTTTAAGGTGTGAGAATTTTGTGCTTCTCAAAAATTGTTTTCAATACTCGAAATTACAATTTCAACTTCATTGTATGTGAAATTGCGTATACGTCTTATTCTCGCCTGATAATAGCATCACTTATGCTAATAGAAGAGTCCGTAGATAAAGGACTCTAACTTTAAGATGCAATCTCTACTATCTAGACCCTTTCGAATGACAAAGTTAACGAGAAAATTGAAGAAAATATGTTGTTAATGTGACAGTTCTTTTTGAATTCTGATACAAGTAGAACACACTCCAGCAGCAATCTGTGAACAAATAGCTACTGTAAAAAGTTACTACTGCAGGTTGAGAGATGTTAACAATACTTTAACATCAATATACTTGAAGCAACTGAAATGTTAATTAGCTTGTCATTCCAAAAGGTTAATCTACAAATGATGGAGTCAACTTAGATGCTAAATTAGAGTCGTTGCATTGCTTTAGGCCCGACAATATTTTACACAGAAGAAAATCAGTAATGAAACTTATGTCGGATGTTTCAAATTCGTAGAGAAAGTATAGTTCCGTACTTGCACGTAATGGCTACAATTCACTCGTAGAGATTATGACCTCCTACGTCATTCATGTCGTAAGCATGAACGCGGGTATAATGGTCATCATTATACACTCATTGAATATATCATTTTCACTTATTCCTGTATATAATTTTTATTTTGCCTCATTTGAACGTGATTTATATATCTGACTCCCGAACAGTGAAGATACCACTGTCTTTTTATGCTCCAAAGAGAGAAGGTAAAGGTCACTATGAATATTATGTCAGCAAATACTCATATTTCCTGCAGAAATAGTAATAATGTAAAATTTGATGCAATAATATGCTGTGTTATTGACAATTTTGAATATCGAAAAAGTTTGTTTATAATGCTATTGCACAAAAATTAGTTTGCGGAACAAAGGAATTGAAATGGTTTTAAACGTAATTTTGGTTCAGGTTGATCCTCCATCGTCACTCGTTCTCCAGAAACAATGTATTTGTCTCAGAAAAAAAGACGAGTTAGATTTTGCTAAGATCAACCATTATTAACAATCAATTCGTATGGATGAATATTCAGTGATAGTTTCCATTACACTTCGAAAACATGAATTTCTAATTTCTCGATTTCGTCCCAGGGGCGGTCATCGCACCTACTGTGAGTCGGAGGCGGATCTCGCACGACTGCCCGCGTTGCCCAGCAACCGCGCCGTGCGCGCCCCGGCGACGCCCGCTCGCCAGCAGGTCTCCGCTTGGCCTCCATGCCACCCGCCCCCAGCCCGTCTGCCCGACCCCGGGAGCCCCACCACGCCCCACCACGCCCCGCCCCACCCGCCTGGCCTCGCCACGCCACGCACGCCTCTATGCCACCCCGCGTGCTCCGACCGCCCCCAGCCCATCCGGCCGGCCTCGGGAGCTCCACCCCGCCCCACCACGCCCCGCCCCACCCGCCTGGCCTCGCCACGCCACGCACCGCCTCTATGCCACCCGCCCTGCTCCGACCGTCCCCAGCCCGTCTGCCCGATCCCGGGAGCTCCACCCCGCCCCACCACGCCCCGCCCCCCGCCTGGTCTCGCCACGCCACGCACCGCCTCTATGCCACCCGCCCGGCTCCGATTGCCCCCAGCCCGTCCGGCCGGCCCCGGGAGCTGTGCCCCGCCCAAACCATCTGGCCTCTCGCGCACCCCTCGCCCCGCACCGCTCGCCCAGCGCCTCCCGCGGACACTGCGCTCGCTGCCCCCACGTTGCCTCCCGACCACCCTGTCCTCTCCCGCTATAATGGCGCTGCCCCGATCTCGCCGGCCTCCGTCAGCGCTTCAGTTTCTTCCATCCCAACCTTCGCCTAAACGCTGCCTCTGATTTTCTTCACTGCCTCTTTCCTCGTCTTCACCGTTACCTCCACCTCTGTTGTGCCTACACCCCGTGTTCAGCCTCTGCCTCCACCTCCTCCTCCGTATATCAAACATAGCCCCATCTCCGTTCCTGTCTCCGTCACCTTCTCCGCCTCAAACTCTGCCGTGCCTTTGACTCTGTCTTTGTCTCCAAATCCGCCTCTACCGTGATCACTGCCCGTCTCTCCATTCTCGCTCGATCTCCGTCACTGTCCCCGCCTCCGTCTTCGTGACCGCTTCCCCCTCCATCTCCGTTTCAGTCCCCGCCTCCATCCCTGACTCCGTCCCCGCCTCTGTCCCCACCTCCCCCTGCTGGTGGGAGATACCTTGTCGGGGAAACCCGCAAGCCGACGTAGGTCACCGCCGGATCTTGCCAAACAGAAGGGGAAGATCACCTCCACTTACCTCTGACTCCGCGTCCTCCTTCTCCTTCTCCTCCTCCTGCTAGTGAGAGGTACTTTGTCGGGGAAACCCGCAAGCTGCCGTAGGTCGCCGCCGGATCTTGCCATCCAGAGGGGGAAATTCGCCTGCACTTCCACGATAAAAACGCGCACTTCACCTATGACTGACATTAGCAGTTGACGCGCCTGGAAATAATCAACCAATTTTTGCCTCATCCACGATCTCTACCTCTGCCTAACCTCGCCTTTGCCTTCGCTTTCACCTCCATCTTATCTCCGCAACCGCCTTCTTCTCCATTCTCCATCTACCGAATGCCAATTTCTCCGCTATTGCATCCGCTGTCTATATTGCAATTTTTCTAACTTTGCCCCTCAAGGTCCCTCTTCTCGATGGAATATGTCACGGTATTTCGCGACGTTCTCAGTCGTTCCGCCAGATGTCGCATGATCGCGAACGTATCAAGCAGTGCTTGTAATCATGCTACTTCTAGTGGCACGAGAGAGAAAGATGCGAAATGCCGTGTGATACTCCATGGTGGCCATAGGGGCTTGAGGGGCAGAGTTAGAAAATTCACACTGTATACCTCCGCCTTCCCCTTCCACCGCCCTCTCCGGATCGGCGATGCTTTTCTCCGCACCGGCCACTGACGTTGGGCAAGCAACCCCATAGCCAGCACTGGTGAGCAGGTTGCCTACCTTACCGACCCCGGTACCACTCAGCGCCCCGCGGAATTTCGGCAAAGCTCCGCGTTCGATACAGCGTTGAGTTGTGGGAAATTCAGTGTGTCCCGGGTTTGTTCATGGAGAGGAAATTCTTTTTATAAGAGTGTATGTATGTAATTGAGTTTAACTTTGTAATGAAATCATCATGAGATGAATCAATTCCCCCATGGAAATTTTATGTAGCGCGTATGACTCAAATGACGAGCTCCGAAAAGAAGCTAACCCACTTTAAGTTACTTTTGAGTAAAATCGTTTGAATAAAAAACTATCGGTAATTCCCGGCATACTGAAACATTTTCTATTCGTGGTATTATTAGTCAACAATTACTGTAATTTTTTTGCATGACATAATTTAAAGATCTTCAATTGAATGAAATATGCAGAGAACTTAGAAGCCACATTTTCAAAATGCCCGAGATGTTAACGAAAATCGAAACTATACTGTACTTCTAAAAGCACTTATTTCAATTAGAGCAAAAAAATGTAGTCATTTTGCTGACAATGTTGAAAATGTCAGCAAAATGACTAAATTCATGGGAAGTACCTCCCAGAATTAAAATATCCTAATGATCTCCGGATAGTCACAACTAAATCTTATTCATAACTCATTTACCAAGTTTCAGCTCAAATTTTTCTAAACTGACAAAGGTATGCATGATACATTGATTCATTCATCCATCCAGACATCCCGATTTCCAGGTACAAAATTGCATGAATCTCCTCGCTACCTGCACTAATATTAACATTTTTGTAACACCGCTAATGAATTTTACTCTTCACGTGTATGCATAGTTATAGCTCAAAATAATAATAAACGGATTTTACAACAAAAAATTTAAAGTCGCATTAATGAAGTGATTTTAGTACTTTTTCCTCTTATAATGTATACGGAGAAGAAATATATAAATCACATTAATAGAGGAATATATTTATATGTCTGTCAAAATCTACACTCAAGTGTTGTAATTTCTTTATGATGGGTATGAACATTCATTATTGGGTTTAGGCAAGTTAATTAATATTTAATGGCAAAGAGGTGAGGAAAAATGGGTTAGCTCTTTCCTTCTCCAAGCTTAATCACTCAACTAAGTGTCTAATGAATATAATTTTACACAATTTTGATACTTTAAATGTACATATTTTTTTGTACATATCATATTTTTTCTTATTATTCATCTTTCTAGCCAATTACTTCAGCTTCGTTATCAGAAATACCTATTTTCTTAGTTCACAGAATATGTCACATTAATAGAATCACTATTATTGTCTAATATTCTGGTGGAGTTCGTCGCAGAAGTTCCAGAAAATCAACATCCTTTCTAATGTCAATAGATAGTGCCTGTAAGTATCTTTGGGGCAAATTGAAAGATAAATAAACTGTTCTCGGACGTCCTCTCTTCTATATGTTGACTGAAGAATACACTGATATTTACTCTTTCTTAGACTTCGTATATTGCTGTCTTGTTTTCCTTTCTTTTTATTTTCATTTATTATTTTTTAAGATTACGTATTTATTTTTGATTCGGTTGACATTTTGACTCGGTAGGATTTCATTAAATACTTCTTGAAATATTAATTTGAGTCTGTGAAAATGAAGAAAATTATACCTCAAGTTTGAAAAGTAAATTGAAATCAATTTTACCGTACAAACAACCTTCTAATAAACAAATATTATTTTAACATAGTTCTGGCAATTACATTTTCAGGTAAAATAATTCTTAGCTAAGTAAAATAATGAAGAAACAGCATGAGCTTCCTTAGACAAGAATTGAAGTTTTGTGCGCTATTTTAGACGTCAGAAGGCGCTTAACAAAAGAAGTCATTTAATTCAAATTGTTGCACACAACTCAGACAAATCTTCTTAACTATCAAATAAATCCATGACCTAATCTGGATCTTATAAGCTGATGTCAGAAATTAAATAACATTTTATCAATAGAAGAGCAAGTTTCATCTCTATGGTCTTCCATTTTGATATGTTTTTTAACTTTATTAGTTCAAATATTTAACACATAAGCTCAGAAGCAACAGGTTATTGATTTTTACCATTTATTTTTTATGTTGAACGCTTCGTCTTTCGAGAATTGATAGAACCATCAATTTTATTAGACATTTATTTCAGCATTTTCCTTAAAAGCACTGTTAGCATATTTTTTCTTGATTCTTTCAAATATTCAATACACTGATTTCATTTTATATTATGTATTACCTTTATATTATATCTATATATTGTAATCAGACGTGTCGGTCGGATGTGGGGAATTTGTGGGAACGTGGTACCTTTCATTTTATATTATGTTCAATTATTAATATTGCAATTGTGATTTTTCTTCTTCTTGATCATCAAGGATTAGGCCTGATGGCCTGTTCCCCTTCAATGTTAATATCATCAATCCATCAAGTCTTTGGTCTTCCCACTCTTCTTCTGCCAACCAGTTCATAATTTATTATCTGTTTAGGGAATTTTTCCAACTGAATTGTTCCAACTTGATTGTTATTAGTACTAACGTGTAATTTTATGTTTTTGATATTGTATTATTAAGAATTTACACCGAAATTTTAACAGTGAACTCGAGGCCTGCAGTATCAAAAATGCACGACCATACAAAATGATTTTTCAAAACGTAACATGCACACTTCTCAACAACATTAAATAAAATACTTTCATATAAAATGTAAATAATTAAATATTTCAACAAAAGCTGTCTTCACGAATACTGCAATAATGCTGTAATATACCATGATTCGAGACTGATTAGTTTTCTTTCAATTCCTGCGGGGATGGGAAATAAGTATGTAAAATATGGATAGTAATAGCAATAAAATATAATGTAACTAATAGTGTAAAATCAAATAAAAACATCCCTACGTACTAGTTATCACTGACCTTACCTCGTATTGGTTAATTTGAAAATAAAAAATTGGACTTTGGAAGAAATTTTTGGCTTTATTACTGAATTATAGAATATTTGGAATGGAATATGTTTGTAAAAAAGAGATTTATTACAAACACGGGTGGCAGAGGTTCTTCTACCACCCTGCGGCGCGCGAAGACGAATTCGGGTTGTGTCAATTTGGGTGGGTTCGAATCCTACGTAGGGCATTTGTGCATTTCCTGTGCACGTACCGTACCAACCACGCCACGTGGTTGGGTTCTCGGTCTACGTATCACATGTGCGACATCTTGTACCCATAATCGGACGACGAATAATCAATAGGAGCCAACGTTAGGTCCCGAGGACTTTTGGGCAGCGACCAAGTACACTGAGTTGAAGGTTACGGATTAGCCTCTCGTGTAAGGAATTGCTAATCAATTTGACCATGTGGTTGCGGCATGGTTAGATTTCCCGTATCACAACGTGTCTCATGCAATTATCACATGTTTCATAAGTATTCGTCTCTACTCATCGTTTGCCCTTCATGATCATTCCAATCAGTGGCTATTCAGTGAAAGTTGTAGCAAGATCACCTGATCATCACTCTTGGAAATGCTAGGAGATAAAGGCATAAGCCCTCAGCAAAGGCTCTGACTTACGTTCGGATTGTTATGTCCAAAAATGCACAAAAAATAAATGGTTAACAGTGTTTATTGTGCACTTTATACAAGTCGTAAGTTCCATCTCGTACCAATAACAATGTCTTTTACAGTATATTCAGATGTCCCAAGGATCGATTGCACTGTCGTCGTCAGGAGATACACTAGTTCTTAGCCGAGTTCACCAATACTCAAGAAAATATCACAGTAGAAAGCTTAGTCGGCGAAAAGAGAATTAACATATTCTGTTTTCGACTTACTATTCTAGATTATACTATTTTCAGGCGCGCACTTCCAATATCAAGTGTGTCCACTCCGGTGCCCGTAGTTCCGTATATGCTGACGGCCACGTTACTAGCAGTGACGAGGTTAGGTCAGGTGATTTGCCTGACCTTGGACTGACCCGGCGAGGCTAAGGTCATTTGGTCTGCTCTTCCGCCCGACTACTTTCAAAAGTTTAATAAAATAGTACATAATAAAAAAAATTAATTCGAATAAAATACATACGCAATTAGGGGAATGCGTTTTCTCATGAGTGTGACAGGAGTGAAAACGAGGAAGGGGGATAGAAAATGAAACTTTCCACAGTATTTGTGCGATTAAATTTATTAACTTCAAGTTAGAGATTGGTTTAAAATTAATCAGAAATATATCTAGTGATTACATTTGAAAACTATAAGATATTTTACCCAAAGCAGTGCGACTCAGCAAGAGGGGACTAGGAGAGAATTGGAAGTAAAGCGTTTAACTCAGATGTTAGTAAATGCTATTAAATGTTACAAAGGGGGTTTTGAAGAAGCTGAAATAATGTGTACGTATTTTTGAATTGCCCCAACTAGAGAGAGAGAGAGAGAGAGGGCATCTCATCAGCTTACATGCGAAAACACATTTAGTCAAGGGTTGACGCTTCTAGAGAAACGGTATCCATTGAAAAATTATGATCAACGATTTTATGCTTATTTCATAATAATAATAATAATAATAATAATAATAATAATAATAATAATAATAATATTGATCTCTTCGGGTTAAAAGGTATAGAAAGAATGTATTTGATCATTCAAATCATCAATTTAGGAAATCATTACGAAAATCATCAGTTACAAATCATTTGTTTTTGATTGTTCTTAAGGGTCGGAACACTGTTAAATTTCTTAACAGCACAGGTCATTAGGAGTGCTGTGTCGTTCCCATGTTTGGTTGCGTTATGTCAATGTAACAGTACGGTATTACTAAAAGTATGTTAACATTAGTACAATCAAAATAACGCAAGAGATGTTAAAAATGTAGTTAAATACAGGTTTTATTATTCACTAACGAATGAAAATGTAAATTAATGTTGAAAATAAATTGCTCTTCGAAAATGCGCCTCATCGTGATTCTGATGCTGACATTGTTCAATAATGAACGCGAACAGCGAATACTATTCTTCTGTCTAAATGAAAAGCGCTCGCATGTGCAGTAATTGCAATGTATCGCTGGCGAAGTTTTGTATTCACCCGCAATAGCATTGATGATTTTACGACAGGCAAATGAGGTTTTTCATGGTGTTTGAAAGCGTACCTGAATGTAACTATTGGTTGTTTTATGATGTGAATGCTCTGCTGATTTTGTAAAGCCTTGTGAATTTTATGGCACTAAAGATTCGAAATATGTGCTAGACAATATCATGGTATATGAAAATAGCAAGTGCTCGCGTAAATTTTGTTTATGGTTTGAGAAAGAGAGATATGTGAAAATAATGATGTTTACCTCTATTTTCTCTTAATGTTGAAGTCTTTATAATGGAAACATATTCACATTCACATCATACAACTTCTTTACAAAATTTTCACTGAATGCCGCATTTGTTCTTAAATTTATTGATAAGTACGAGTAAATATAAATTCTGATGTCATGGTTATTTATACTTTAAAAAATTGTATTCGATGATTTTATACACTTCATTTGTAAACAATTCTTGTTTAATTGTTTGTAGATATACCTAAAATTATATTTGGGTTCTCCAGTACTCAGAACCCTATTTCTTTCACTTATGAAAATAGATGATGAATGCTTTCAAGACTTTCGCCTAATTTTAGTATTTTTTTTTCTTTAAGTCACATTATGCATCTAAGAACACACTACAATAAATCTATGGCGTTATAAAGCACAGCCATTTGTGAATGATTACAGTTCTGAGTGAGATAGCATTAATTTGAAATTAGAAAATATGAACTTACTAAGGGTTTATAATTGCAACTAGTAAAAAAAAGTAATGCGCATTGGAAAGCATAACTTATGCATACGATTAATAAGATTATTCTGAATCAATATGTTTTCGGGAAGTAGTGCTTTTTTAATGCGTAATATTGAATCCGACTTACAAATGATTATCCAGGATCATACCTAAGAATACTATGTGTTTTCGAAGTTTATACTTTTGAGTCGATTTCGTATTTGTCAAAGCAGAAAAAACGCTTAACTGCCATTTAGAGGATGCACAGTGATAATTAACTGCGAGTACCTTTTAGATTTTAACGCGGGTTTATATTCTGCATTCACAGGGAATTTAAAAACATGTATATTTTCGTAAAACCGACGGGATGCAGGACTGTTAATTTTGATTACTTTCTACAGCTGCAACCTCGTAATCCTCGTCTCTTTCAAGTTTCACGCTTCGTGCGCATTCCTGCGTCCGTTGCATTGTGTAACGTTGCAGCGTGTGGACGATGGTAGGTGATTTACCGTTCATGGGGAAACGCGTTGTCGATATTCCTTTTCATTGGCGTTATAAAATATCTCTAATGACATCAGTGCAGGGTCAACGACTTACATGGCTTGTTTTTAATGTTGCGAAATAGCTTCATTTCCTCTCCATTACGTAGATTGAAATAGTAGATAACTTCAAACATAATTTTTATAAATTTGCTTACATGTTTTTATTTTTCATAGTATTCATCTATACAGGCCCATGCGTTTTATACGTTTTATACTAATGATTGTAAATAACTTGCATAATGTTGCCTATGAGTTAAATTCGTATGAATGTTTGCCAAATGTTCATACTTATGTTATTTGCATTTACCAAAATAAGATGTGCAAACCCTAGCAAAACATTTCCAGTGAATTCAATGCTGTATCGAGGATTTCTCTGAATCGAGGACTATTTTTAATAATGAAAAATTGTTGCATTTATACATTGTCACGCGAACTAATGTTCTGGACATACCAATAATTTCTATAAATTTAGTGATAAATATATTTTACAACCGTATACATCTTGGTATATCCATGTATTTTTCATAATGAAAATCTTGGGATAAACCAATTTAAAAATAATAGGTCAGAAATTAAAGACGTTGAACATTTTCGATAATAGGAAAATAGTTTACGACGAGCTAGAAAATCTCTCCAAATGACAATTTTTGTATTTTTATCTACTACAATGCAAAATAACTAGCAAATATAACGAATAATATTTTTGTTGTGTTGAAATCGTGTAAGTATTTACACAATGTTAACACTTGTTTAGATTTTTTCGTGTATCAAAATAAAAATAGCCCCCCTTCCAGCGTGTTTGCGCTTTAGGTAGAGCCGGCGAGTTCCTGTTTCTCGCAACAGTAGCAACAAACTCCCCGTACACAAACAGGCGCATTTCGCGAAGCGGCCGCCGTGCGAGTCTGTTCGAGTTTATGTGGGCGCGTAGTCAGCATTGCGAACCCCGCCCCGCCCCCTTTCCAAGCCCCCTCGCCGAGTCGCGTTTTTTCTCTCGCGTCCCCTTTCCTGTTACCGGCCGCCCCCCCCCATACCCAACCCTTCCACGGCCTCACTCCCTCTCTCTCCTTCACTCGCTCGCTGGCGCGCGCTCTCGCTTTCTCGCTCGCTCCCGATGTCTGTCCCCTTCGGCGAGCCACGGAAGCGAGACGAACGCTGTGGAGGATGGATCTCGGATGATGAGGTTCGCAGAAGGCTTTCGCAACCACCTCGCTTTTCCGAATTTCGCTACAGCAGCTATCAACATCGCGAACGGACCTCCAAAAACGGGAAGGGTAATAGGATTTGATGGAGCCGCACTTCTTTTTCGTCTTCATCCCGGAGAATATCGCGCGGCCACCCGACGCCGCGGGAAAGAGGGGTTTTGAAATTCTGCACCCGACTGGATGAAACGCACTTGAAAGCATACTGAGGCGGCCTCGTTTTCAGACCGGAAACCACGTGCCGAATTTGCGAAGTTTAAATTAGCATGAAAGAATATACCAAATATTGTATACCGCTAATTCTTTTTACTTGAAAAGTTTAAAGTAGAAGTATCCACAGGGTTAAGTAGAACGAGACAAGGTTGATACAAAAGTGCATCGTAGTTTTTTTAAAGTTAATAGTATGCAAGTTCATTCACTTGATAATTTAAGCAGAAGAATAAAGGATATTCAAGAGTTGTAGGTCCATTACTTTTATGTTGCATTTCAAAGATATGGTCTTTGTGAAAAGACGTAAACACTCTTTCTCAACGTATTTTATAATTCGTGTTTTTTACAACAAGATAATAAATATACTCTTAATAAGCAATATAATAAAGGAATAATGATATTAACAATTCTATTTCAATGAATATTTTTAAATTTTTCTTGATCTTATTTCAAAACAAACATGCGAATATTATAGAGAGTGAATAGAACGCTCATTCTCCGCAATCAGTTTTCAATGTTTCTGAAAATGAGTGAAGGCGTGCATTCATGACGGAATAAATCGCGTGATTTTCCACTCTTGCGCCGTGATTGGAATGATGAGTGTGTCGCTACACGGACATTCCACGAACTCCTCGTTCTGTGAGGCGGGGAACATTTGTGTCAATGTCGCGAACAAATGCATCGCATAAACAAAACAAAGTGCTCTGTAGCGTATACATTCATCAATTCGCCATTTGGCAGCTCATTTCAAACGCAACCCTCCAACCAGCGTACGGAGGAGCTTCCGTGCATGAATTCATGGTTACCACGATGGTGGAGACAATGTTATCTGTTTGTAGATTTGTCTGACGACTTTCCTACAAAGAGCTTGCAATTATTTTAGAATTAACAGTATTGTAAAATTTGTATTAAATTATTAATATTGTTACCATCATAATTAATTCAATTAGAGGAAAGAGTACCCGTGTGAATGATGGAAAGAAATGAAGGTAAATTAGAGGTTGCAAGGGGAAACTATCTTCTTACACTTTCCTGCAAAAATGTTGCAGCAGTAACTGCTGTAGTGCCAGTTTTCGTGGCTCCTAGTCAGTCGGTCCAGAGGACAATGTTCAGTTAACACAGAGCCCACAGCAAAAACGTCCACACCATAATGACCACTTCATAATGTCCAATAAACGTAATTCCCCCAGAAAAAATGAACAAGAACAAGTCCACATCATAATGTCCACTGCATAATGTTCATAAACGCAATATTCACTGCAAAAATGTCCACAATAAAGCCCACTGAATAATGTACACAAATCAAAATATTAAAGAAGTAGGAATGTACAAAATGAGTAATGTCTAGTTCTGTTCGATCGAAAATTATTGCCGACATCAATAACAATATCCAGCATTTCTTTTTAATATTGTAAATGTGTTACTGTAGAAATTAAAATAAATTTTTAAGGAAATTTGCAATGAAAACTTATATATTTTTTTTAAAAGGAGACGAAAATTCTTATGAGTGATTAATATACATACCACTTTCATTCTCGAAGTAATAATGGAAATAATATGTATTGAACGTGATCCGAAAGCGGTTTTGTCAATGAAAAATTATTAACCGTATCATTCCATTGGGCGTTAATTACAGTGGACAGTGTATGCTACTGGACATTTAGATGCTGGGCATTTCTACAATGGGCAATGGGCATTTCTACAATATTACTTAGACGAAACAGTATTGGATGTATAATGAAGTGAACATTTGTACTAATGGACATTTCCACGAGTAGTCATGTTTGCAGTGGACGTTTATCTGTGGGCCAATTGACCGATAATCGTTTTCGTATATCTCTAGGGTTTGCTTGCCAGTAGATGTGGTCCATTTCAAGGTAATAGCAATGGGGTTTTGGCTAGCAGACTACAGTTCCCATTATTCCATCTTATTGATAGTCAATCGTATCGGAATATCTATGATGTCTCGTAAAACGACATTTGTTTAGTAAACGTTTCAGTGCAGCACTTCATGCTTGACCCGTCTGTTGAAGGGAGTAAAATTATTTCAACATAGTTAACAAATTTTGCAAATTTGTTAAATTAACTCCACGTATTAGGAAAATATAATGTGTATTAAATGTTGTATGTTGTGTGTTATATATTCTATATTGTATATGACATCTTGTATATTATGTATTATATAATTTCGAGTTATTCAGAATAACAATTTCGAACCTTACAGGGCGAAATGCATACAGGGGGAACAAAAATGATTACTTTTAGGCGATGAACATGTGGTAAATATCTTCTAAGGGAGCTACATACGTGCTATGTCTGACAGCGCGGCCCTTTCCGATGAGCAACCCATCTTCCACAACACTGAGCTCAGAAGACCTGCGCAGGAGGAAGTACAATTTCACTTCTTTTAAAACTCTAAAAATGTGTTTTACAACTCTGAGTTCTGTGTGTGAATGTGCTTGTGCTTAAGTCGTGTCTGCCGGAAGGTTAATCTGTGTTTTGTTTCCAAAACAATTACAGGAAAACACTAAAACGGCTTAAAACTTACAATGAAACGTTGTGAGATTTTAAAAATATTTCCCTTATTTATGATTTATCCTTCAGAAAATGTCTAATCGAATTATGTTGTGCTTTGTAAAACGTTTCTAAACTTTGAAGTCAATGTAATGAAGATGAAAATTAGAATTTTGTGCATAATTGTTTTGAATGTTAAAGACGGTGATATTTTCAATAAACTTTTAAGAGAGAGATATTTTTATTCTTGCGGGAAGGATTTCAAGTCTTCATCTATGATTGCTTCAAGTCATAATTAGAGACCGGATTTTTATGTAATTATATATTTTTGTCTTTCTTCTTACCGTTCTCAAAATTTTAATCCAGACGAATTGTCGCCGTCCTAACACAATATCCAATTTTTTTCCGTTACATATTTTTACATATTTGGTACTATATTACATATTACACATATTTCGCTATTTTCTCAACAATTTTTTTAATTATTCAATTTTCGTACGAAAAGAGGTATTTTCAAAAAATTCAGCACTTTTTCCTATATTATTACTGCGTGCTACTGTGTACTCTACTCGAGGTACGCTTCGTGAAGACTTGGTCGGATGTTCTCAGAGTCCGACGCGCCTGCTTCAGTTATCTCAGTGGCGGGAAGTGCGCATCACCGACGGATCATTTTCACCTTCAGGAGTGAAAAGTATCATTGACGCCGCGTTTGGCGACCTTTAACCTTAATTTACAAGAAACTTTGGTGATCACCGTCGTGTAACACTTCGATGAGAATATTACACGCTGCAGTGCTTTTTTGCTGGTCGTAGATTTCGACACTTGTACGATGACTTCTATTGCGTCTAGTCTGGCTGCTAAACTACATTCCTGGATAAACGTTGTGAAGGTTTTACCACTGATGGGAAAGTTGTATGGTGCAGGTGTGCATTAACTTGTGAACTCCAAATGATTTTTAAAACGTTTGCATTGTTTTTGAAATTTGTAAAGGATTTAAGTGTAAGTTCGTATTATATAAATGAGTTTTATAATTAGAGTATTTTAATATTACATATTATATCTGATTTACATATTTATTACATATTCTTACTGTTTTCATTACATATTTGTGTACATATTTTGACTTTTCATACTACATATTTTTCCGGTCTCTAGTCATAATATATCCTCTAGGTACTAGCGAAAGCTAAAACTACAACTGTTTATACACAAGTATTGAATATAATGCTCCATCACGAATTATAAATGTGAGAAATAACACGAATCATTATATGTCAAATATAATTAATAAAGCGTCGAATCGTCTTGTGTCATTTCATTTTGAATTATAATTTAAAAATATTAAGAGTGCAGATAACATTTTAAAGTCGTTATACTAGTTAAACTACGATATACCTTCATTTCTCTGGAATATTCGAGAAACAAAACATTAAATTAAGCCAGCACTTTTTAACACAGTGCCCGACTAGGTGGATCGTTGTTTAGGTGCTCGCTGTCCACGGCACAACACCAGGTTCGATTCCCGGTCGATTCCCGGTCGAGTAAATGATACCTGTACGCTTTCCTTACAAATGCCCCAGTATCTATTGCTGTGTGTGAAAGCCCACCCTAAGGTTATGAAGACCAGTATATTCGGAGGAGGGTTATCGTCGTGCTAACCACACGAACCCCTTATCCCGTGGCCGAGAGGCTGGCTCATCGCTGATCGGCCAAGGTTCGTAGCGGGCTGTGAAGCCTTTGGATAGGTCAGGTAGTACCCATAGTACACCCATTGCTTTGAGGTAACTAAGTAACTTGAGAAAATATCGGAAGCTGATTTACGCTTGTAAAATAATAATAATAAGCCATTATTTTTTTAAATTTTGGCAGTTTCAAATTCATTTTCTACCTTCAGAATGATGATAATGTAATGCCCATGTAATTAGTATTTTCTTTCAATAGATTAACTAGTGGTGTTACGATATCACTTCTTCCATACAGCTTTTAACTGCTGAAAACTTAAAAAATTCAGTGTGTTCAACGAAAATGAGACCTGCGCTATTTTTAATCGCCCTTTACTCTTTTGGAGGAAAGAAATGCGGATATGTTTTTGAGAAAAAAAATTGCTATTTGAATTAAGTTTAAGGAGAAATGTCGCAAAATTTACTCGTTTAATAAAGTACATAATCTTATTTAAGTATCGAATTTTTTAAATAGATTTTATTTCCAAAAAATCTCCATAATTTATATTGCACTTTTATATTCTTAATTTTTTTGCGATTTTTGAAACTTCATCGTGTTTGCCGAAAATGGGACTATCACCACTTTTTACCGTCCTTTGCTGCATACGATGGAAAAAAAATTAAGAAAAACTTTAAGCCGTTTTTGAGGAAATAATTGTTTAAAACCTGCTTATGTTTCACGTAAAATTACGCGAAGTATACTCATATTTTTTTTAAAAATTGTACATGACCTTATTTAAAGTTTTTTTTTGAAAAACTGATTTCATTCAGTAAAATATCTCTGTATGTTGGAAAATGCGGAAAAATCGAACTTTTGCAATTTTTGAAAATTTAGAGATTTCAACAAAAGTGAGGCCTGCGCCATTTTTAAGATTTCTTTACACCACCGGAGGCGAAAGTTTTATATAACAAAAAAATGTGCCATTTTTCAGAAAATTTCAAAAATGTAAATGATGCTTTGTGTAAAGTACTTCACAAAATCAAAATATCCGTGCCAAACTCTCGGAGCTTTGTGTTAGTTCAGATCCATCAGGAAATATTAATTTTGGAAAAAATGATCTGAACGGTTTAGACGATGGCGTTGACCACAGACAGATAGACACACAGACATTTTGCCATCAGTCAAGTTTTCGGTATCAAGACACCCAAAACGTAGATTATAACTTCAGAACGTGTTATAGAAAGTAATACAGGAGCAGGAATTATCCACTTTTTCATTAACAGAGCCCGCCAATAAGAGTTTTTCTGGAAAAAAATCGCCTATTTGCGCCGCACCAATTCAATACTTTTCATTACTACGTACGTAGTAAAGTAAGAAATGAAAAATACACTTGTTTTCAAATAATGTAGGGGTTTATTGCTTCTTTTGAGGTGTCTATCGTTCAAAGACAAAACTCGTTCTAAGCTCCACAGATTCTTTACATGTTTGGGAACGTACATACAATTAAAACAATCCCCATGTGGAAAAAAAGACTCTCTGCAGACAATGAAATTTCTCGGTTAATATCCAAACATTAGAGGAAATTAAATTTGAATTGTTACATCGTCCCACAAAATGAAGGGGCTACCCCACCACGACGCCACCAATTCCCACTCCGCACTGCATCCAGGAATATACTGCGCCGGCCAGATAGCAGGGAGTGGTTTGTGGTGTTAGTATATTACGAGTGGCGCGGGCGGAGTCAGGTATTGGGCCAGCGGCGGCGAGAGGCTGAACACTCTTTTGATTAAGGTCGAAGGCGCTCAGTGGAGCGCGACGCCAGGGGGGAGCAAAGCGTCCCCATCGGGGCTACAAACCGCCGACGCGGCGCTGCGCGGCGCGGCGCGCCACCCGCAACAGTTACCAAGCGACGAAACAGCGAAAAGCAGGAAACGATGTAAAAAGAGGAAGCGAGCGGCTGCTGGAAATTGGGGATGGGAACCGCGCCGCGGGCCACGAGCGATTGGGAATTATGAAGAGGGGTGGTTGGGGAGGGGATGGGAGGGGGTCGGTTGGAAGGACGAGATATAGGCCCCGAGGTCGGGTGAGAACGGGGCACAGCGACGGAAAACTACGGAGATAGTTACGGACGGAAGGTCAAACTGGGAAAGCGAAACGCCTTTTGAAATCAGAAACGAGGAGCGCTGACACGTGCAGAGACGACGTAGAGAACCAGATGACCTAAGAGGTGACGGGGACTTGGACAGAGGAAACAGTGGTGAGTCGGGAACTAAGCTATTGGTCAGTGGAGGTGGAATAAAGGCCACAATAGGTGTTGGAGGAACTGTGCGGCAAAGGGAGAGCATGGTGATGACAGTGGGTAGCGAAAGGGGACGTGGCATGGGTCAAGTGTAGTTTAAGATAAGAGAAGTGTGCGGCTATATTGGGAAGATCGAGATTGAAATTAAGCCAGGGGTAGGAAAGGAATGAAGCAAAGACGGGTTAATTGGACAAAATAGATGTTTGACATCAAGACGTGGGATGCATTAGACGTGGGATTAGGAAGACACCAAGCGAAGTGGAGAGCAGGGTGCCAGAGGAAAACGCAAAATGATGGGATATGGACTGGAAATGTGAAGGACGGTAGGCACTGGAGGATACGTGCGAGAATTGTGGAGATGAATGGCAGTGACTGTGGATGGCGGGGACTGTGGATGGCGGGGACTGTGGATGGCGGGGACTGTGGATGGCGGGGACTGTGGATGGCGGGGACTGTGGATGGCGGGGACTGTGGATGGCGGGGACTGTGGATGGCTGGGACTGTGGATGGCTGGGACTGTGGATGGCGGGGACTGTGGATGGCGGGGACTGTGGATGGCGGGGACTGTGGATGGCGGGGACTGTGGATGGCGGGGACTGTGGATGGTGGGAACTGTGGATGGCGGGGGATGTGGTTGGTGGGGGCTGTGGATGGCGGGGGTTGGGGACGGCGGGGCCTATGGATGGCCGGGACTGTGGATAGCGGGGACTGTGGATGGTGGGGACTGTGGATGGCGGGGACCGTGGATGGCGGGGACCGTGGATGGCGGGGACCGTGGATGGCGGGGACCGTGGATGGCGGGGACCGTGGATGGCGGGGACCGTGGATGGCGGGCGCTGTTGATGGCGGGGACTGTAGAAGGCAGGAAGAGGGGGCTGAGACTATTGAGGAAGATAGAACGACGGAGAGTGAGCGTGGTTAGGAACAGGGGTGGTGGAGGGCATGAACAGGGGTCTGTAGGGGGGTAAGGATAACCGAGTTGGGAAGGGGAGGTAGATTGGAGCGGGGTGGCGGTTGCCGGAGGGCGGGGGTGATAGAGATAAGGGTGAGCGTGGGATCCAAGGGCGGGGAGGGAGGGGCCCGCGCGAGGCCCGGCGCAGGCCGCAGGGCGCGGGGCAGGCGTTGTCACGCAGTCGCGGGCGAGTGCGGCAGGATAGCGCCCCTCCGCGTGTTTGTTTGCTTGTTTGCGCGCGGTCTCGGCTGTTTGGCGACGGCCCGCCCCCTGCTATCTGCCCCTCGCCCGGGCAGGCGCGCGCCCCCGCGCCCGCACCTCGTGGCCGCGCCCCCCGCTGCCCGCCGCTCCTTTGCCTACGTGCTTGCGCGGACAGCCTCTCCGGGCCTGCGTAGCCCAAGAAGAAACCTCAATGGAATTGCAGCTGGTATGAAAAACTGGGGGAGAGCCATTAACTTCTTTCCTTCGAAGTGTCGTTAGCATTAAATCATTTCCTTTTTCATAGCTTCAATTTTCCCGTCGTACCCTTTCGTGACTTCGTAATTCAACATCGAGCCCATGGACTTCTTAAATGATTATATTTGAGTGACCTGTCCATTATTCGCTTGGATTCAATAGTCAGTATTTTGCCATCTTTCATCGCTTATATCTTGCAAAATTATTATTTTAGAAATTCTGTAATTTGTAGAAATTTTCTGTAGGGCCTACTCATTCAATTATATTTCTTATCTGCAATTATCCATTCAACTCGTTTCCTTGAATCACTCTCGTCCTACCAATTCTTGGCTCTTCAACTACAGCAGTCGTCCCTACTCTACACGAATACCTCTCCAGTTTCCTTTTGTGCCCCGCCGCGGGTGCCTTTCTCATTTCGCGAGCCCTCTCTCTTCTTCGGCCTCCCCCCATTCGCCCGCCCTCGGCCTGCTGCCCGGTGGCGCCGCGCGACTTCGCCGGACTGCTCGCCGGTAATTTAAAACGCAATTACCCGCCGCGTCGGGGCATAAATCGCGGGCCCCTCGCCTTCGCCCTATCCGCCGCCCCCGCTCCCGCCGCTCCGCCCCGCCGCCCCGCCGCCCCCGCCGCCCCCGTGGCCCCGCCACCCCCGCCGCCCCCGCCGCCACCGCCGCCCCCGCCGCCACCGCCGCCCCCGCCGCCACCGCCGCCGCCCCCGCCGCCACCGCCGCCCCTTCCCCTCGCCCTCGCCATCCCCGTCACTGCCACGTCCAGTGCCCCCGCCACCCTCGCAGCAATCACCGCCCCCGCCGCGAGCTCCACTATTCCTTAGCTCTTTGCCGCCTGCTCTACCCGTCGCTGCCTGCTGCCCGGCCCGCCCCTTTCCACGTCTTGGCTAACTCGCTCTGCACGTTCTTTACGTCGGCACCACTTCATCCCCGACGTCTTTTCCGTGCATCTCGACAATCTCCAGGCACTACGTCTTCAGGTTTCATTTACCAACATTATCCGCGATCATTTTACCTATCTTTCTCATTTCATTTCATGAAGTGAACATCTCTAATATTTCTCGTTTTCAGCTTTCACATCTTTCCCCCTCTCTTACTCGTACCTCGTCGATTGTATCCGGATCTTTCGTCTTGTTTGCTTTCGATTCCCTCTCTGGTTCATCATTACCGCGTCCACCTTTCTCCTCTTTCTCCGACCTGAATTATCCGTCGCTTTTCCCGCCCCACCCCGTTTGCCACGCGTGGCCCTTTCGAGGCCCTTCGTCTGCCGCCGGCGTCTACGGCGCCCTCCGTCCACACCGTTGCCCCCATCTCCACAGACTAACAGGCGCCAGCTGTTTGGGTACGCCCTGTGTAGACGGCCGCCGCTTTGACCTCTGGTCCGCCATCTCCCTACTTCATCTCCTACTCCTCTCCTCGCAACCGTCGCCACCGCCTTTTGTTTCTTCTGCTTCTAATACAAATTACATGATTCTCTGTCGCTGACGTTGCCTTGCAGCCCAGCAACACAGCTGACCGTGACAAACACAGCTATCACGTAAAAAGTCACCATCTCTATAATACCTCCTATAAAAATATTTCACACTCTTCTCTCTTCATATGAGTTTATTTTCCACTACATTCACCTGCACTTTTTATCGTGTTTTCATCATTTTCAGCCAACGTATTATCTTTTATCCAATCTCTATGCAAAGACTACAATACAAAAAATCGTATATAAGAAACGTTACATAAAAAATAAACAATTACACTCGAAATAGTAGACATTTTTTTAATTTCAATTATGTCATCATGTCTCAACGCTCTCAATTTCCACACTACATGACATTTTCCCCTTACATTGACATCCTTCTAAGCCATTAGAAGCAAAATACCACCTTAGCTTCGTTCTGGTCTTCTCTCAACAACACTATGTAGATTTCTCTCGCCTCCTCTACATGCGGACCTGTAACCTCTTTCCCTCTCGCCGCCTTTTTGGGTGCAGCAGCTGCTAACGGGCACATTTCCCCGTCTCTACGAGCGACCCTGTTACTTTCGGCGCGGCCGGCCCTTCATCCTTTCCACCGCTTTGCCCTTTCGGGTGCGCGATCGTGGTGGGCTCGGCGCTTGTTTTCCCGAGAGCAACGCCGCACCGCTGCCCTCGGCCCCGGCCTCATCGCCATCGCCGCCACTCTTACCTCGCTCCCCACCCGCGCCTGCGCCGCCCCTGCACCAGCTCTCCCCGCCAATGGACCATCGACACTGTTGCCACCGACTCCATCGTGGCCCCACCCAACGATACAGCCGCTTCCACTGCCACTTTCCCCGCCTCCGCCTTCTCTCCCGACTCCTTCCGCACCTTCACCCTACCCCTGCCCCTGTCCCTGCCACGGCCTCTGCACCTCCGCTAAGTATTGTCTTCCTTACTGCACTTGTCACTTGCGCCACTACCATCGAAACTGCTATTGCCCAAACCATCACAGCCAAAGTCAGCCCCGCCCCCGCCCCCGCCCCTGCGCCTCCACCCCCGCGCCCCCGCCCCCGCGCCCCCCGCGCCACCGCGCCCCCCGCGCCCCCGCCACCGCGCCACCGCCACCGCGCCACCGCCACCGCGCCACCGCCACCGCGCCACCGCCACCGCGCCACCGCCACCGCGCCACCGCCACCGCGCCACCGCCACCGCGCCACCGCCACCGCGCCACCGCCACCGCGCCACCGCCACCGCGCCACCGCCACCGCGCCACCGCCACCGCGCCACCGCCACCGCGCCACCGCCACCGCCCCACCGCCACCCGCCCCACCGCCACCGCCCCACCGCCACCGCCACCGCCACCGCCACCGCCACCGCCACCGCCACCACCACCACCACCACCATCACGACCACCACCACCGCCATTGCCACCGCCACCGCCACCGCCCCTGCCCACGCCTCCGTCCTTGGTCCCTGTCCCCGCCAATCCTCCTCGTTCCCACCCCGTCCCCACCACTGCCCCCGCCCCTGCCCATGCGTCCGTCTCCGCCCCCGCCACCGTCCCCGCCCTCGCAACCGCTACCGCCACCATCACCACCACCACCAGCGCCCCCGCCCGATCGACGCAGCTGCATTTACTCGCGGACTGCTCACCCTGCTCACCGGCACCGGCAGGTTCATTCTCCGCGCAGTGTTATTTTGGGGTGCTGAATGGCTGTGCGTATGTGCACTAGTTAAGTGAACGGGAGGAGATGGTGAGCCCTTTTGTAATGAAGAGAACCCAGCGTTTGGTCGATTGGGAGAAGTCGTGCGGAACATTCGTTGAATGAGGCTTCAGGATCTGAATGGATACCGCACACATTCTAGGTATAAAAGATGTTTTTGAATTTAAAGTACTGAGATTGAATGATGCGTTTTCTGCGGACTATGAGTTCTTTTTTCGAATATTTTTTAAATACACAGAAAAGCCACTTTATTTTAATTGATATGCATGATGGAATTTTGTTCTTAATTATGTGAGTACTTGAAAAATGATTTCAAATGTTGAATGTCATGGACTAATTTTACGATTGGAGTGTTTGTTATGTTTTTACTTTGATTCTTTTTAAAGGAAAATTTCGAAAGAAAACGGCCTACATAAAACATAAAACTAATGTAGATATAATACAACAATATATAACAAATGTTTATTAATAAGACTAATAATAATACGTCTTTTATTCTTAATACGCGCATAAAAAAATTAAATAATAATGACAAGATAAAATGTTTTTTGACTTTAAATTACACATTGCAATTCTTATAATTCATTGACTTCTCAAATTTCTTGAATTGTTCACACAAGAATAAATGATCTTGAACGTTTCATGCATGTATAATAAAGATTTTTTGCATCTGTTGCATGACGTGAAGAAAATTCTGTATCTTCAGAGAATGCTGTGTTGTTCATACCATTGAGATGACGTATTTTAACAATACTAGTATGCTTTCAAATCAGAATTAGCTGGATTATTATGAAAAACATTTCTGATTACGTGTATTGTTTTGTTTCTCTGTCGTTTCTTCACTTATCTTCAAGTTAATTTCTCAGAATGAGAAATACTGCTATCTCGTAGGTTTTGATGGATAGTTTTAAGATTATAAACACTCTCGTATCCCAGATCCCACTCTCGTATCTCATATATAGGTTAATTTCACACAAATATTTTTGAATACTTTTTTAACGACTATATATTATTTAATGAACACATCGCAGTGAGTAAATAAAACGTTAACAAGCACGATGTGCTCACTCACAATAATTTGTGGTATTAATTATACCGTTTAGAGCACCATTAAAAGCGTGGTTGAGACCTGCATTCAAAGGCGCACATCGATTGAGCCATCGCGACAATTTCACGGTTGAATTCCCAGAATGCATCTTCACTAACGAGGCAAGATAATTTTTGCCTCTTCCCTCCCAAAGCATTTCATTGCTTGCCGCTCTCGCACTTGGGCCCCAAGTTCCAGGTGGCATCTTCGCGCAGGAGTTGACGGCAATTTCCTCGCAGGCTTCCACCAACCTCCTGCTGAATACCTTGCGGTTCCTTCCAGTCTACCGCCGCCCTTCCTCCGCCCTTCCCACAGCCGCGAAGCAGCTGCTGCCGCCGCCGCCGCCGCCGCTGCATCAGACCGGAGGACGCTCACTCCCTCTGCCTCCCCGGCTCCCTCCAATATCCCACGGTGTTCTCCTTTCACGGTGGCCTCCGCCGCCGCCCCCCCCCCCCGCCGCCCTCCGCTCTCCGCTCCATTTGCGCGCCTCTGCGGCTTCCTTCCACTTACCCGTCCTCCCCCCGCCACACCCCACTCCCCGCGCCGTACGCGCGCACTAGCGGATGCCTCTGCCGCCTCCACGCGAGCAGGACCTTGTTGTGCCAGCACGAATAGTGCGCTTTGTCATCAATATCTGTTAGAATTCAGAATAAATGTTACATACTTCTGAGATATGTAGGGGTTCGATAATCGTAATTGTTTGCCAACGATAGGAAATCTATGACATTTGTTAAATATTGAATATATGACATTTCTCACAAATTGGTATCTCATCATTTACTGGTGTTTGGAAACTATACGAAATCTCTTTTACAGCATCAGCACGTGTATTTCCTAACCATCAGTAACTCCTATTTGATCCTGATCAGTTTAACAATCAGAAGCAAATAGCACTTGTCTAAGTTCGTTATACAACGTTGCCCTACATATGTTCATGGGCAAAACTGATTACCTTTGACTCCCCCATATGCCTTAGAAGGTTGTAACATTTATTCCGAGATCTACGGTAGAAAGTTCCAAGTATAACATGCAGTGCAACTAATAGTTTGTGAAAACAATAAATTAATAATTGAATCGGTTGTGACGAAAAGGTCACATATCCAATCTTTGCGACAATGACTTAAGCCCACCATTTGATTTAAACTTTATATTTACCTTGTTACATGTGAAAGTGATTCGTATTTACTGTTTGATTATGTAACCGACTATCGTTATTTGTTTACTACCAACACGCCATTTCACCGAATATGTGGCATTTTTGACAGTGCCCGTGGCGAATAGGTGAAGGATAGGCATTTTTGAAATAACATGAACTAATGAGCGTACATAGAATTGAGTTCGCTTTGAGTTGAGTTTGAGTTATGAATTGAGTTTGATGCTGCCCCAATGAGCTACCCGAATGAAACATCTCGTGCGTGCTGCATTGAATTATTAATCGATTATTTCGTGTTTCCTTGCGCGTCATCATCTAGGGTCATTAGTCTCCTAGTGCTATTCCTAGTGTTATTCCTCTGCGGAATGGTGAGATTTGGAACCGACCTACACGTCGCATTGCGGGGTTTTACCCATCCAGGTCTCTCCAACCAGCAGGGGATTGCCCATCTGGGACAAGCTGAAATCTGCCGACTGGTCTCTGCACACGCGTGGAAGAGTGGTGCACTGCAGTAACAACAGTTAATGCCCTCAGCCACCTCAGCGGGTCAAGTGCTGTGGTGTGTGAGCACCAGAGAACTTAAGTGTAACCAAATGCACAATTTATATTTATTCACGTATTAATAATTCATGAAGAACTTGTATTACGGTAGTAGGGTTGCGGTGAGCCAGTGAAATTGTGCTTGCTCCATATTAGAAGTTATTATCTTGGTTTGTATTCTTACTCTGATTATTCCGCGCAGAAGACAAATTGCAGATCCATTTGCATTGTATCTGGCGTAACAGACGTTAATTTACCTTACAAAACGATACCAAAGTAAGACGGTAGTACTCACAAGTAGTATTGCTGTAATCATACAAGCTGTATTAGTGATATTAAACTCTTAAATACTTCCGTTTTGTCAAGTTAAGTGGACTGACTGATGTGGAAGACGTTTCACAACAGATAGACATATTTATACTAAATACTAAGAATATTCTACTGATGGAATAGAATCCAATTATATTCATGGCTTTTCATCCTTTTGTCAACCAATTGAAGACAAATTATACGCCAGTTTTTTGTCGCTAAGACTTCATCCGTCATAATTAATTGCCAAGAGTGACAACAGCGTCTTTTCTTACTAAGTTACTGTACGTACACTTGTAATGTTGAAATAGACGTAAAATAGTGGTATCAATTTATATTTTTTATTTCAATGTTTTCTGTTGAAATGCCTTAATTGTGCATTGTTTACGTGTGATTTGTGAGTTATTGAATGAACTCCCTCGTGCTTAATGTCTTTGATTACGTCATTTCTATTTTTCAGGTATATACATACATTGCAGAAATGAAATGCGAATTTGGAAAGGAATTTATGATCTCACAGAAATATTTAAACATCACATCACATAATTTTTATTTACATAATATATTTTTCGAAGCATTAGAGCCACCTTGAAACTGACACCTCAAGGCAGACCAACTTTTCAAGGAAGAAAAAACTAATGGTCAAGAAACAAAATGAATCATGATGTAACCGACTAGATTTCAGTAGCAAAAATATTTAGTCCCTGATTGCTCTAATTTTCAATACATTTCTAAATTCTTAAAATATACTAAGGTTTGTGCCGCGATTTACAGCGCTTTCAAACGAGAAAAAACACTATACGAAATGGAAAAAAAGTAAAAATTGAAAATTATCGTAGGTAATACCACGAGTGCTTTGGAAGTGTCGATAAATCTCCGACTCGCGAAGCGAAGAGGAGATTTATCTGAGAATTTCCAAAGCACTAGTGGTATTTAATAGGACTGTTCCACGAATGAAGTTATGTCCAACAAAGTTCAAAAATGCGCTAAATATTGAAAATAACTGAAAGCTATGTTAAAATAAAAGAGGTTATGTTGTAGTACATACGCGGTTTATTGGACATCGAGATAGCGAACGATATATACCGTCTCCGAAGATAAATGAGTCACAGTTTGATTAGCCTGTCTGGAGAAGCGGTAAGAAAATTCGGAGAGAAAAAGTGATAAACTTTTTGAGATACATCGCTCTGGTTGGGTCCTTTTGTATGTAGGATATAATTGGTTTTAATTTCACGAATGGAATAGTCGGTATAATTTACTTTATAGTTCAGTATAATTCACTATAGTTCACTGTTATTGACATTAAGATTCCAGTGTTTAATGTTGAAGATAAAATAATAAGATTTGTATGTAATTGGGAGGTTTAATTTGTTCTAAAAAACAATAATTCAATAATGAAGTTCTTGTATTACAGCGATTGATAAAGAGATTGATGGTAAATTTATAGTCTAAAGGCCTTGTGGAACTTTAAAAAATGTATTGCTGATATTTAGATATTTAAATAATGCACTATTGTAAACTAACTCAGAGTTGGCCTAAAATGACAAACTAATTTTCTTACTAATTAATTTATTTAAATTAAATAGTATTAATATTCTCCTATTTTAATCAATTGTACGCAGTAAAGAATGAGGAGCATGTAACTTTTACACTGGGTCTCAATAAGTAATATGGTCTTAATAATGAAGAAATTTTCTTCTTAAATTATGTTGAAAATCAATGATGAGTTCACTCACTTTCTCTGTGATAGTCTACGTTTGTGGCTCGGGAGATTTTCATTGACATGTTTTTGTGAATCCACTTGAAATCCACTGATCAACGTACGTCGATAGGAGAAAGGACTGATACGTTATGTTTTTTACAATATGACTGCTTAGAAAATTGTGCAACTGCTTAAAAATTATACAAAACAGTCCAGTGTCATGGCTGATGTTATTATCACAGATCTCCTTTCCGTTTCATAATAAACAGCTTATCTTCTTCATTACTTAATGTTTTGACAGCCTCGTTTCTATTATTCTTATCAAGTCTGCTTGTGCGCAAATATTTGGCAGTTCTGTTTAATCTTGTTTCAGACTTGTTTTTCTTTCAGTTCTCAGAGTTCAGAATGGATTTTGTACCGTATAGTAATTATATCTTGATTTCAACTATACTCTTATAAAGTACTATACGTTTGTACTATAATTCTACTAAGACTGTAAAATAGCTTTCAAGATAGAGAATTATAACTCTTGGTATTAATTATTTGCGGTGAAATGTTAGCGTTATTCTCATATAGTCGTGGGCAAGTTAGTTTGTAGGGCGAAAGAAGTGTAGTAGCCAGTTATGAGTTTAAATCGGAAGTGTATAATACATCCTCATGTAAAAGTTTCCAAACACTGTGATTTATAGAAGCATGTCTATCAAAATGTTTGACATACTAAAGATTATCTAATAATCTCTGAAGAACTATCTGGAAGTCTGAACACACCTGGGAAAACTGCCAACAATAAAAAAATGTTCGAAACAACCTCTATTTGCTTTCTTATTTTTCTAAAATCCCACTCCTAATGTCACTTTGGATGACATATCTTGGACCCATTGCATCTAAAAGTATAAGCTATTGTGCAAGCATGTTTTGACTTCAATACCATTGTTCCTGTCACATCGATAACGGGAGCATACTCGGTGAAAGAACATGATAGAGACACAACATAGTCTTGTCCACTAAGTCGTTACTACATTGAATGCACGAAAGCGGAGTGTATGAACACAGGACTCGGCTCATTCAATACTTATTTTTAATTAATATTCTATTGGATTATACATAAGCGTTTTGGAATCTCCATCATAATTTTGAGTTTACTTTCGAAACTGAAAGTGCAGCTGTAGCCCTCGAAGTTGGTTGCCTTTTTGAATGATTACACTAAGTGAAGAACATCTTTATTCCCTGTACGTAAAACTAGAGTTCCGAAAAAATGAACGTACTTTATATTTTATTTTTATGTTTTAAAACGTTTTAAAATATTTTTCGTCATTTTTGCCGGTCACGGTTCTGAAAGGTAGATTTTCATACAATTTACATAATTCAACAAGTTTCTGAGGTTACTCTAGAAAGGGAACTCCTTGCATTGTTTGAGATGCTTAAAATGTTTTCAGTTTTCTCGTTAAGAAGCACAAAACTGTTAATTTCATAATTAATTCATTTTATTATTATTTAGGTGAATGTGCCTAATGAGCGAATAAAATACTTAAAATGATATGAGTGGTTTCATGAGAAAAAATAGGCTGAGGTTTCCATATTGAAATGAGTTGTGTGGGAACACGATTGAAAAATGGCGTGAAAACAGGTTGAAAATCCTTTTCTACATTTTATGATTGATTTTTCCGAGTCCGTCAACTTCTACGGTCATTAGTCCTGTTAGTGTAGTGAGTGTTTCTGGAGGTGGTGGATGGCGGTAACCAGTGCTTCCTTCTCAGCTCTCTCCCCCCATTCCGCTGCGAGCAGTCGAGCAGTGCAGACCTCTGAGCGCAGCGCTACTGTCCGTAGCAGTTTACGATTCGAAGTGTTAAGGTGTATCAGTGAATAGTTGTCTACACAGTGCAATCTCAATCTAAAGTGCAGTGATTAACTAGTTATTAATTCTTCATCAACATTCAACAACGCTGGCCTGAGCCAGTGCATCGCCGATGCCTTAGCCTTGGTTTATCCAACTGATGGCCAAATGGAGGTCGTGGAAGGCGACGGCCGTGATATTTCAGCTTCATACGCACCAGCGTATCTACTAACTCCACCACAACAATCGCAGATATCTCAGCATTCAGCACCGGCAGTGTATTCAATGCAGACAACAAGTATGCAGCAGCCTATGCAAAATAACATTCAACCAAATCAGGTCAGTCATTACGCGCAAGCCGAAGGCGCGACCTCGTCTTCAAGCTGCAGTGACAATGTCAATGCAAACTCTGTACCAGTCCCCCAAGTGAACAGTGGCAAACGTGGAAACAGTGATCCTATCCAAAATCCAAACCAATCTAAAAAAGTAATTACCAATTCGGATACTAATTATGCTATTCCCACTCAGAATAGTTTCGACATTCTAGCTAACCTTCCTGATAATGATGATTCAAATCCCACCGACCCCACTATGCCTGAAAATATTAGAATCCCACCTATCCACATTAACAATATTACGAACATTATTGAACTAAATCAGGAAATTAAAACCCAAATCAGTGCGCAGTTCACCGTAACATTCAATAATAACAAAGCCAAAGTTAACTTCCAAAAAATAGAAGACTTCAGAAAAGCAATTCAGTATTTCGTGAAAGCTATTAAACAGTTTCATACGTATAAGGACCCAACCAACAAAAGTTTTCCGTGGTTTTTAAAAACATTCATCCCTCCATCACGCAAGAGGAAATATACAATGACCTAAAGGAACAATACTCTTCCCTTAACAGTGTCACTAGGTTACATAAAAACAATGAGCCCATCCCAGTTGTAGCTGCTGAGTTCTCGGGCCAACAATCAATTGAATCAATTCTCCGAACAACTCAAATCTGCAACTTAAAAGTTAAAGTCGAAAGAAGACGAAAAACTAAAGGAATAATCCAGTGCCTCCGATGCCTAGACTTTGGACATACTAAAAATAATTGTTACAACAAAATCTCATGTATACATTGTGCCGAGAATCATTACTCAGTAAATTGCCCCAGCAAGAATGACCCCCCGAAATGCAGAAACTGTGAGGGGACTCGCCGTGCTGATATCCGTACTAATGAATGTCAGTATTTCAGAAAACTATCAGAAAATAAAACTAGAACTTCCCAAAACTCCACTTCAAACATTAGAACCAGCAAACCAACCTCACCCCCACCCCCACCTCCACCCCCGCCTCAAAACGCCTACCACTTCCCTGGACTCCATAGAACTGCTAACATACCAAATTTTACCCATGAATCAGCTTTTAATCGCCCACCAAATAACATCCCGACATACATCCCAACTCACAACCCACAAAACAGGCTCCCCCAAAACTTTCTGAGTACTCCTTTTATTCATAATATTATCAATCAAATAATAACTCATATAATCAACATCATCAATTCAGTCATCCCAACTATTATTCAAAACATTCAACAAGCAATTACTTCTAATTTTAGTTTCCCCAATGGCACAAAATAATTCAAATCATAGGTTAATCCTAATGAACTGGAACGCATGTGGCATCAGTAATAAAAAAAACGAACTCCATTATTTTCTCCAAACCAATAATGTTGACATTGCTTGCATCACAGAATCTCATTTAAAACCTCCAGCTACTTTCAAGCTACCAGGTTACAATACAGCAAGAATGGATAGGGCCAACTCCCCAGGCGGCGGAGTGATCATACTCATCAAAAACACTATCGCCTATTTCGAAGAAAATACAACATCCATCAATGGCATAGAAACAATAGCAGTTTCACTTACCAACACCTACCCGAATTTTACTATCATTGCCGCGTATAAACCCCCCAACAAAAGAACAAATTTTACAGATCTAAATAATTTACTTTCGCGCTTATCATCTTATATTCTTTTAGGAGATCTAAATGCCAAACATGTACAATGGGGCTGCAGAGTCACCAATGCAGCAGGTGCCCAACTCTTAAAATATGTAGTAACTAACGGAATTAAATTGATCTCACCCCCAGAACCAACCTATTATCCCTATGACCCAATCAGGCTTCCTGATATACTAGACATAGGAATAACAAACATTAATGTCAATTTTCATTCAACCCCGCATTTTGAACTCGATTCTGATCACATCCCAGTGTTAATTTCTACAGATCAAATTCCCCCTCCCCATTCACCCACTCCTGCTTTAAATACTTACAATTTAAACTGGACAAAATTCAAAAATTTAATCCAAAAACAAATACCCAATTTTAAAATACTTAACTCCCCAGCGGAAATAGACCAGACAATAAGTCAACTAAATAACATAATAATTAACACAATAGGCAAACTCAACCCCGTACGACCGATCACTCTTCGGAAACACACAGCAGACAAACTACCACAAAGCATTATCAAAATCATAGAAACTAAAATAAAACCTGGAGACTATGGATGGCACTTAGAATCCCTTCATTAAAAAAAGAACTCAATACTCTAACCAAAATCAGTAGAAAAGCACTTGAACACTATAAACAAACTAAATACAATAATAGCATTCATTCATTAAATACAAGTAATAACTCACTCTGGAACTTCACGAAAAGAATACTCAGAAAAAAAAACTATAATCCCCCCACTAACAACTTCAAATGGGAAAACACACGCAACTGCTGATAAAACGGAAGTATTAGCCGACCATTTCGCATCAACTTTCACACCAAACCTCACATCTCCCCACCCAGATCACACTCAAATTCAACTCGTCGCGAATTCCCCTAATTTTAACGTTCCACAACAAATTAAGTACATCACTCCACAAGAAACTCTAAAAGTTATCAAATCCCTTCCAAATAAAAAAGCCCCCGGTCACGATAAAATAAACAATGTAATTCTCAAAAACCTACCCAATTCTGCCATAGCTTTCATTGTAAACATATATAACTCATCTTTAAGAACTGGCTACTACCCTAATACCTGGAAACATTCTATCATCCTCCCTATCCCCAAACCCAATAAAAATCATAGCATCCCTGACAACTATAGGCCCATAAGTCTCCTCCCCACATTAGCAAAAATTTTTGAGAAATTAATTCTAACAAGATTAAACCAATACCTGAAAAAAATACACCTCATACCATTCTATCAATTTGGGTTCACAAATAAACTATCCACAGCACATCGACTTTTGCGCATATCTGAACATTTCCACTCCTCCTTCCAAAAAAAACAATTTTCAATAGCAGTTTTCATGGACATCGCTAAAGCATTTGACAGGGTATGGCATGAAGGACTAAACTATAAACTCTTATCAATAGGCACCCCTACGTACCTCTTCAAAATAATCAAAAGCTTCCTAACCAATAGATCCTTCTCAGTTGCAATAGAAAATCATAATTCTAACCCCCGACCCATTACAGCAGGACTACCTCAAGGATCACCTCTCTCTCCATTACTCTACAACTTATATACAGCAGATATGCCTACATCAAGATTCACTCACATAGCCCAGTTTGCAGACGATACGGTAATCTACATGTCCCACTCCTCAATTAATTACATAGCCAACGAAATTCAATCCCATTTAAATGAAATAGAAACCTGGGCAACGAAATGGAAAATCAAAAGCAATCCCTCGAAATCTACAGCTAAAGTCTTCACTTTCAGACCATATTCCTTCCCTACGCCGTTTTAAATGAACAACAACATAATCCCTTGGACTCCCCATAACAATGCCGTTAAATACCTTGGCCTCCATATGGACACCACATTAAATTGGAAAATACACATAGACACCAAAGTTCAGCAAGCCAAAGCAAAATTAATACAGTTAAAACCACTCTTAAATCGCAGGAAACTCTCACTAAGCAATAGCATCATCTTGTATAAAACCATCATAAGACCTCTTCTTCTGTACGCTTGTCCAATTTGGACAAATGCAGCAAAATATAACATCAACAAAATACAGATAATTCAAAATAAATTTCTAAGAACCATCACTCAAGCCCCTTGGTTTATTTCCAATAAGCAGTTACACCACGAATTTAACCTTAATCCCATCGCACACCACATAGCATTCCTGGCCAATAACTTCTATTCCAACCTAACCCTCATCAACCAAGATAGACACATCAGCATAGGTAAATTTAATGAAACCCCAACAAGAATAAAAAATAGATATCCTATCCACTCATTCCTAAACATTTTTGCAAATATTAATGCTTCTTAGAGGTGCTCGGTGAGTCCCCTCGTCAAATGTAGTGTTCAATAGATTTAGTTTATAGTATTAGATGTAAGTCAACAAAGCAAATGGAGAATTGTAAAAACTGAACTTTGTATAATAATCCTATTTAAAATTAAAAAAAAATAAAAAAAAAGCTCTCTCCCCCGCGGGGCACCGTCACAGGCGTGACAAAATCTAAGTAGCCAACTGGTCTCTCGACATGTATAGCCGTGTAGTACATGTAAGTGTAAGAGTGTGTGTGTAAGAGAGAGGATATGACAAGGGAAACGAAGGAAATTTTTCGCACTGTGCATGGCCCATTTGTTAGGGTATTACTTCGGCATTCACCTTGTATTGACCGGAGAAACCGCGTAAAACTCCCGATCAGAGGAACTTGCCTCTAGAATTCTCATACAGACAGTTGCTGAATTTGACCTATCTACCTAGAATCGAAAATTACCAACAGGCGGACTCGAACCCTGGAACCTTCTGGTCAGAGCCGCTTGTAGAGTCAGCAACAGGGATGGCTTTGATTCAATATCATCTGGTTTTAGACATTTCATAAGTTGTTATTTTTAGTTTATACAATGGAGTATTTGTTGAACACGTTGTTTTAGGAATCAGACTGAAATTTTTCAATGTTTCATTTATCCAAAATTTTTTCGGGGGTTTAAAGGAACTGCGAGATAGAACTTTGTCATTGTAAAATCTCATTATTTTGCAATCTCATTTCAAGATTCCTTAGATCTCATGGTTCAATTTGTTATAATCTTATTCATTCTGGAACAATGAACAAGTTTACATTTTGGGTTGACACATTTTGGTAAAGAAGCCGACACAGCATCATGTTGGCTTCTTTACAAAAGACATCGCACAGAACATCTAGTATTCCACCTTCAGACTTCCAACAGCAAAAAAAAAAAATACTGCTCGGTGACACGCCTTTGAGTAGAAATAATGAGATGGACGTCCCTCACCAATGCCGGATAATGCTTCCTTTTAAGTTGTGAAGTAAATTTCATTTTAGGCTATGACAAACGCTTTAATAAAATATTACGTAAAGAAGAGAAATGGATCTAACATTTCAAATTAAAAGGACCAATGATTGTCAGAGTGAAGAACATTTTTGCAGTTTTCTCAAAAATTTTGGGCTGCAATACTATATTTGCTATGTAAAAATAAACAGGAAAATGTCATATCTCTTTTTCTAGAGATCACGTGCCTGAAATGAACATTTCTAATGTGATCTATTCTTTATTAAGTTATTGTCAAAACGCGATTTAGTAGCACTAGTGTTCACTTGAGCATTGCAAAATGTTGGTAGTCGTCAGATACTCGACTCAGTAATGGCCAATCAATATTTTGTCCCTGAACATGTTTGAGACCAAAACGTCTAAAAAGTACCGGCTCACGTGCAATTATTAATACCAATATTATGAAGCTGTACTTAAAATATAAACTAAAGAAAAATAAATAATCCTCACTGATAGAAAGGTAGAAAACTGGGAATCTTTACCCATAGAAACTCTGTTTTGTAAGTTTTAAGCAAGTGGGAGGATTTCAATTAATTTTCACTTTCGTGTTTGAAATCTGGTAGTGCGACGTCAGTAATGGCCACTTTTATTTTCATTTTACCTACGTTCCGTTTACTCCATTTTACCTACGTTCCGTAAGTTAATCTATAACAAACAGGGCTACTAAATTTATAGCTTGCCTTCAAATTAACTTGGAGCTTGACTGCTTTTCTGATTCGCCTGTTCAGTATTAGGTAATGACTCCAATTGATTTGGGTATAAGGTTCAGGAGAAGACATTTGCCCAGTTCGTCCCGCCGTCGCCCACTGCACTGTCACTCTACCCCGCCCCCGTCTGCGGCCCTCCGCGCCGACAGTGCGCGTTACTCCTTGGCCGCCGCACCTTCCCGCTGTTCGCCACAGGCGGCTTCCTCCTCTAATTACCTCCACCACCACGGCAGGGGCGCTGGCGTCAGCGGCGGTAGCGGTGGCGCCTGAAATGGGGGCGGCGACGACGGAACAGGAGGTGGTTGCGGTGGCGGCGGGGATAGTGGAGACAGCGGTGGTGGAGAGAGGTACAGATGAGGGAGGTGGTGATGAGGGAGGCGGTGGTGAGGGAGATGGTGAGGGAGGCGATGGTGAGGGAGGCGGTGGTGAGGGAGGTGGTAGTGAGGGAGATGGTGGTGAGGGAGGTGGTGGTGAGGGAGGCGGTGGTGAGGGAGATGGTGAGGGAGGTGGTGGTGAGGGAGTTGGTGGTGAGGGAGGTGGTGATTAAGAAGGTGGTGATGAGGAAGGTGGTGGTGAGGGAGGTGGTGGTGAGGGAGGTGGAGAGGGAGGTGGTTGTGAGGGTGGTGATGCCGAGGGAAGCAATGGACGATGAGCATGGTGATGACGGGGTGGGTGTGCTGTGCTGCTGGAAGCGTTGTAAGGGGAGAGTAAGCAGTGAAGATCTGGGTGTAGGTGGCGGAGGGGAGAACGCGTCGGGGGGGGGGGATTCTAGGGAAGGCGGGGATGGCGGAGACGGTGGCGGTGGCGGGGTTAAATGGGAGTTGATGGTGGTGGCGGCAGTCTGTAAATCCATAACAAAAGAAACTACATCTTCAAAACATTCTTAGATGGCTCAGGGCGTCAATAGATGTCGCAACAGTGCCTGTGACCGGTAGATCCTAGGTTTCCAGTCTTGACGGTCGCAGGATGTTTTGGCCCTAGATAGATGGCTAAATCGAGTTCAACTGCTGACTGTATATTATTCTGAGCTGGAGGAGTATTTTAGCTGCAGAACACTCTAATCGATAGTTTTTCGCTGTTTCTCCGATCAACACAAGGCGAATGCCAGAGCAGAACCTTAAAGAACGGGTCACGGACCGCCCGATCTTACCTCCCAATTCCTTGTCCATCCTCATCCCTTACATTCACACTTACACTTACATGCACTACACTACCACACATGCCGAAAGACCAGTCGGGAGCGTAGATCTTATCCGGTTGGGGTGGTGCCCCACTTGTTGGAGACACGTTGTTGGCGAAAATACTCTCAAGCCATCGGATAGGTGGGTGCCATATCTCACCAACCTGCAGGAGACGATCATTGCCACCTCCGGTGATAAAAATAGGTACTACTCATACGGAACTAGTAACCTTAGCAGTTGACACGCCCGAAATCATTAATCAATCAATACATCAAAACAACTTTAAGAACAATAAATTAGCTAAACAAATAAAAAAACTGGGATTCAAACAATCTATGAGGGTGCCCTAATTAACGAAAAACGCAAATTGCGTTTGAGCCACTTATTAGCTGGATAGGCGGTATGGTGGTTGCGTGGGGTGTGGTAGGCGGTGGCGGAAGCGACTGCGGGTAGGGGATGCCAGCGAAGGCGGGCGCGGGGCGGTCTCGCGGGGGAGGTGGCGACGTCGGTTCGGTGGCCTGTGGAGAGGCGGGTGGGGGTGTGGGAGATCCGAGGCTCCCGACTGACGTCAGCGCGGCCGATATAGCGCCCGTTCCCGCGCTTTCATCGTGATTCTGCGCCCGGGCCATGGTGAGTACCACGCGCGCCCGCTGCCCCCGGTGAGTCCCCGAGGCGCCTCCTGCGCAACGCAATTGTCGTGTCTTGTTGCAATCGCGTGTTACCTTCGTGACTACGGATAATTTTCGTTGGCACGTTTCCGTACGTGGATTGCACGTACAGTTTTATTTAACGAGCCACTGCTAAAAGGAAGTACATGAATTTTTAGACATATTTTTCAACTAATTGTGTTTCTACGAGTAGCATTTTGAAAAAGCATTAATTCACTATTTTACAGTCTTACAAGTGTATGAGTCCACTAATACATATGTGTGTTTTAATTTCTGTGCTTTTGTTTTAATGTCATGAAACGTCTTTGCTCGATGCTCTAGAAGACATGAATGACCACGTATTGTATTAGACACGAAGACATTAATTGTTATTAATTCTTTGATATATAAAATAATTATTACATTTTGAAGGCAGCGTCCTTTTTGGATATACTCTAACAGCGGATGTAAATCGTCTCCTGTATTATTTCAGTAGTATACCTTTGGGTTCCGGCTCTCACACGCAACCAATCTTTATAAATGAGGTCTCTAAAGAAAGAGTATTTCACGGAGACTTGACGAATTCCACTTTGACTTTAACAATATGGACGATTTCTTTAAAGAAAACGCATCAAAATATTCATGTAAAATGCAACCCGCATCACATGTCAACCTATTTTGGCAAATAACTCATAAACAAAGCGTTTTAGAGCCTTAAAAAGGAAAATTTTGAGGCCAAAGAAACGTTTTTCACACCATTATCTACAAGATGGGACATTCTCCGATCTATTCAATTAATTTTCGGTTCCACGTTTCAATACTATCAAGGCCACTTCAATATTTCAGCCCTTCCTGCTGGTAGCAATTTTTGTGGCGACACGCTTAGAAGGCTTAGACTCGACAATCTTGATTTACGCTTTCTGTTAACACCGTAGTTTGTGCAGTCTGACGAGGCTTATTTGCATAATCATTAATTCAAGATTTCCTCTCCAGCAACAACTAGAAGTACTATTATAGTTGCTTGATACCTATACCTATGAAGATTGTTTCTTATGCGTGTAGTGAAACAACTCAATTAACGTTTTTTCATGGTCTATAAGTGATGTGTACTCAATTGTGGAGGGATGTGGGTTTTCAGTGAAGAGCAAAGACTGTGTTTGTGTTTTACCTGTACCAATATTTTCGTTATCATTCGATCAAATTTTCAAGTCAACGGGTTCAGACACGTAGCTTTCTCAAAAGTAAAAACCTAATATTTTTGTGACTATCGCGAAAAACTAAAACCTAACTGACAAAGAATATTGAATAATTACTTCAAATGTCGTTAAGTAAGTGTTGGGAATTGTTCCAAGCAAATTCTCCATGATATTGAATAATTATTTATTGAAAATTTCTTTTACACATTAATTGCATTATTTTTTTATTTTATTGTAATTGTGTTAGTACATTGCAAGTTACCTTTATAGATTTTAAACATATAAACACGTTTCATTAACTACTTTCCCTCTTAGAATGAAAATAGAAGGGTAGGGATGGGTGTGGGGTCTAACATGCGAGAGTTCTCGCACGGGTACGCAGAGGTAGTGAGGTAGTGGGGGAAAACTTGTGCTATGGCACAACACAAAGAACAAGTTTTTTAATGTAGCTAAAGTAAAATAGCTTGAAATAAATAGAAAACAAAAATCAAAACGCGCTAGCCTACAATACTACGTGAATCAATAAAAAAAAACTAAATTTAAAATTATAGGAAGAATAGTGCAAGTCACCCGACAACTGCCAACGATCGCAGTCCAAACGCACGATTTAAATATTGGCGGTATCTGGATGTATGTACACCAACGCCCAGCTGCAAACTCATATTGTAAATAAAACACCGTTTGATACTAAACTCAAGGTTTCGGTTCGTTAAGATATTAAAAATGCAAACATCGTTTGAGCAACATTCCTAAATACCGAAGTGGGCTTCCTAATGCCTACTAAATTGTTTCTAATGCTAACAAATGGTATTTAGTACTCAAAGGTGAAAACAATACTTTGATTATTTTTTGGCTCGGAATTGTTTTTCTTGAGGTACGTAAGGACGCAGAAATAATTCAATACTTTTTAGTATACAAATAATTTTTCAATTTTCTCACCCCAGCAAGCTGGCACCCTGACTCTCCAAAATCCACTCGGTTCTTCATAACAAATCAAGGAAAGTTAAATAAAATTGCAATGAGTAGGTCTGTTCGTGCCTGATCCGGTATTTTTCGCACCACTTTACTTGCCTTTCTCAAGAGTAAAAAACCTCTTCTATTATTTGACTATAAGGAAAGCGAAAAGCTCACTCTCAAGGAAGATTGAAAAATTTCTTCAAATGTTGTTTTTAAAGAAGTATGAATTGTTCCAAGAACATCTCTCTATAATGTTGAATAAACTTTAATTGAAAATTTGTTTCAAACATCAATTGCATCAATTGCATAGTTATTTTGTTTGATATTCTGTAAGTACATTAGTAGTTCCTCTCCTTTATGGAAAGTATAGACAAATGGATAGGGAAAGGGTGGGATTTAACATGCGAGAGTTCTCGCACGGTTACGCTAGTCCTAAATAAATTTATTGAAACTTTTGATTTCGGCTGCCTTTTGTTCACCATAAAACAAAATAGCATCATTGGTGAGCATTTATTTGATATCAAATTGTTGAAAAATAGGCAGAACTGCACGCTCAGTTCACACTAACAAGTATTGGAGAGCGAGCTGTGCTACGACTGTTACCCGTTGTGCCTGTCTTTTCAATCGTCCTCTGTAAATCGTTTCTATTTCTTGTTTAATTTTATATATTATTTTCTTCTCGTTATGGTCTTAATTGTAAGGACCTTTTCCAAAGATTTTCTTGGCAGTGGTATGCCTTGTAATATGTTAGAAAGTGTATGCAAATTCGGCCTCGAACCGTTAAACTATTAGCTTATTCCCATTTGTAACACACTAATAAAAATAATCAAACACTTAACTCTAATTAACATATCTGTTAAACTTTAAGGAATAAATCAATTTAAAATATCAGTCAGAAAAAGAATATCATTAACTTTCAAAAGTTTAATAAATAGACTAAGATTTCTATTTTTTTATCCAGTACACAATGTTTTGATATTTGGAATTATTTCTTTATCCTCAATAACGCACATTAATAAATGGTGATCGCAACTCCTTTTATCTTAGCTTATAGTTAACCATTTTCAGTGTTACCTATACTTGATACGTAAGTAAATGACATACATCTTTAATTAATTAAAGTTTGTGCCTGGTAACTGTGGAATTATGTACATTAATAAGTGTATTTGTGCTGTAAATTGTAAATAATTTGGTCAAATTCACGAATTTCAATACTTTGTTCTTGCACAATTTCGTTTTCCATTTAGAAATTATGAGTCGTTTGATAATTACTCAATGTCTTGCTAATGAATTAACTAATTATCTCAATATTGATTTAAACAAGTAAAGAATTTAAAATAGTATGCTTACAAAACGATTCTGAAACGTTTCGGAAGATTGGAAGAGAGGCCGCTCTTCAAAGAGGTTATCTGTGATGACGTTACGCGTCAAATTGATGCGGCTTAAGATCAATTATTTCTTGTACAAAAACCATTTTTATCACGTAGTAAGAGCTGATAAACGATTTCTTCTAATTAACAACATGGCTACTTCAAGAATGTTGTGAATAGAAGGAATGACAAAAGGATAATTCGTTGAATCAATGATATCTTGCCGAAATTGTGTATTAGTTGACCCTGGATGTACATATGTAAACATACTACACACATTATCAACTCTATTTGATTCACGAGAGTACCAAGACAGAATGGATATTTACTACATTCTCTGGCAATGCAGTTTGATCGTGATTGAAAGTGAATTATTGTTGGTTAGTAATTTATGTATCTGATTAACTTATTGAACTTTAATTTTATTTTCCTTTGAATTTGATTTTCCACACAATTCAAACGAACACTCTAATTTGCCTAAACCTAAATATTGATAAGAAATTTATTTCATAATTTTTGTGTCACTTTCAAGAATCCAGTAACTAATGTTAAGTATGGCATGTTAGAGAATTCAACATTGAAAAGGCTGCATGTGTAATGGCATTGAGAAAGCCATTAATTGGAAAATAAATTCTTGTGGTTAGGCACCAAATATTTTCTATAGAGAAGTACGTTTTTTTTGTTTCGCGAATCGATCATCATGGAGCCACGCGATACGTGCACATACCGGGGCTCAGACATGATTATCGGGGTAGGCGCACGTTAGTTTTCTAGCAATTTAATGCTGATTCCATTTTCGTACCACAGGGTTGTTAGCCCTGGGGATGGAGTGAAATTATGATGATGAATGGTGAAATAGACACACATAAACATACAGAAACACACACAACACAATCATACCCGAGGCGGGACTCGAACCCGTGATCCCTTTTTCCGGGATTGCTACTGTCTTAGCAACCTCCGCCATCGGATTGACAATTAAATACTACCTAGTCTTTTTCATTTAATTTTTACGATCAACATTTTAGGCTGCGCTCCCTCTATTTAAATTTTGTAAGTAAAATTAAAATAATATTTGTCCTATTGGTGATATAATTTCACGCATACTTTAGATGTTTCTGATTATTTCCATAAAAAAGCATTCATATGATGAAAGTACTCATCCGTCTAGTATATTTACGAAACCTTAGAAGAGGTTGATCTTTAAGAATGTGTAGACAGGCTGAATTTAGCTCAGGTTCAGCATTGACGCCGACTTTGCAGCAACTCTAACTGACAGATCCTATAGTTCGGGCGCTTTATAGCTATTTCGAATTCACCTGCTGTCTGGAGGGAATTCTGGCGGCCGACTGCTCTAATCAGTTTCTCCGAATACCAGGCAAACACCGGAGCAGTATACTAACAAACGGGCTAAGGACAGCGCGCAATCATTCCTTCCTCATCCTAGTCCTAGCCTCTCCCATTACACACGTATTTTCACGTCAGTGCACTACGATACTACACATGTTGGGAGCTTAGAACTTGACCCCCCCCCAGGGGATGGGGGATACCTAGAAGGGGGAAAATTCCCCTCCAGACGACGTGTAGGTCGGCGCTAGACCGAACAATCCAGCGGGGGAGGAACACCGCCACTTTCTGGGATAAAACAGTCAATACACTAATAGAACTAAAGACCATAGCAGTGGACGTGCCCAGGAATATCAACCAGCCATCGGCGAGAGGACCTAGGATTCGAACCCCATTGGCAGAAACCCAAATGTACACACCTTGTCTCTCTAGCCTCGGAAGGGGAGCCCTCTCTAGCAGAGGGGGATATGCTTGGTTCAGGGTCGGCGGATGGATGCAACGTAGATTGAAAGACGAAAATGGTAATGGAATCTGTGTGCTCTGCGGTGATAGGGAAGATTGTATCCACATCTTTCTAAATTGTAATGCGAGCGAAACGTGGAGACAAAAATGGATGGGAATGGGAAACCACTACTTCCATCATAGAAACGGAAACTTCCCACGAGCATTCTGATCTTTTTTTATCACAAATAATATCTTAAATTCCTCATAACTCTAAATCACTTCCCTTATCCTAGCTACCTCGTGTTGTCTAATACCAATTTCATTCGTCTAACGTCCGAAATATGCCTTGAAGCTCTTCCTACTTCGTGCTTCGTTCATCCATTTTCAATCATGTAAATAGTAAGCGGCTAAAACCATAGCCAGATTAACACTTACACATAATAAACATAAAATTAGCCAGACGCATAATTAGCCAGATTAACAAACCATAATTAGCCAGATTAACACTTATGCGTAACATCTGCACTGGCCAAATCAGTCATTTAAGTAACTCATCACTTTTAATTCTTTTTGGGTTCTTGGCAAGGCCATGATTAAAACACTCAATTCTACCTTATCTCAAGATAAAAATCCGTCATTTTATAAAGAGCTTTAATGGACTGCAATAACGCGGATCCGAAAGAATAACAGATCCAGTTACAAAACGCCTCTACGGCCCTGGCCTACCCGGGCGTAGGTCTCTCTCTTCGTCGAAAAGCCATTACTGGAACCGCAGTCGATCTACATGAGAGAAAACGGCCGGTCAAATTTGAACGATGGATCCCGCCAGAAACGACAGATATGAAGAGAGACTTCTGACAGGAAATTCTAATGTTAGATCGCCTCCGCTCTCCCTCCGGAGGGGCGCGCGCGATGCGATGGATGCGTGGGAGGGTGTGGGGGAGGGGGAGGGGAGGGAGGAGGGGAGGGGACAAGAGGGCTTCTGCCACTGTGTTCGGAAGGGCAGAAGGGTGGCGTATGGCGCTGACGCATGCGCTTCAGGGTCGGCGCGGGGTTGCGCTGCGTCGCGTCGCGTCGCGTCCTGCGCGATGGATCTGATCTCTGCGACGTACAGTGGGTCAACAACGTCGGAAGGCGACAATAACGTGAAACTATTCTTTCTTTACCTTCTCTTTCCTTCCTTCTTTCGTCTTTTTTGTTTTTCTTATCCTTTCTGTTTGTATATTTTCATTTTCCTCCTTGTTCCTTTTCTATTTCTTTTTTCTTTTCTGCTTCTTCATTTTCTATTTCTACTACATTTTCTGTTTCTTCCTTTCCTACTTCTTCATAATTTTCTACTTATTTTTTCCCTTTCCATTTCTTCTTCTTCTTCTTCTTCTTTGTGATGAACTGAAGCGGTGGTGATAAGCTACATTTCTGTATCTTGGTATCGAGTTTTAAATCCGTTTGATCCACTTGGAATTTGTAGTGGACAAATCAGGTTCTCCGTATGTTTTCTCGCTCTTCTGTCTCCTTATGTGCCAACCTAATGTTCCATTATGATACATATATAAAAAACACTTATTCATGAAACCATTTCATCTCTCATTCCAGGAATGCCCACATACTTCGTATACTGGATTTATAATTAAGATATGGAATGTTCCGAAAATATTATGATTCTTCTTATACTTATACTTCTTATTTTTCCTAATTTTCTTCTCTTCCTTTAAAACTGAGTTACAGGTTAGGATACACTAAATAGTGGATTTAGTGATTTAAATGTTTCATCATCTCTACCATCACTTCACATTGCAAGTTCCAGTTGTTTTATTTTCAGTTTCAGTTTGTTTTTGAACCAGTATACACTTGGCTGTTTCGGAATACGCAGCGTCTTAGGCACAGTTGCCAGCGCACAATTTGGCAGTTGTATCTACAGCACGTACTGGATTAAGAATAAAGTACAAGGTCTTACGGGATTTTCCAGTAAAGAAACTTTCAGTTTCAAGATTTCAAAACTGTTTTAAATCATCATTAATATAATTTTTCATAAGAACTATTAAATTAGTAAAATTATACTTCGAATACATTACATATTTGTAAAAAATCGTAGTGAACATCTCTAGAATTTATTATTTTTTGTACGAAGAGATACATTCGGCTGATAGAACAGCCACAACCACGGTGCCATGCCAACTTTGGTTGCCGTATCATACTATGTTCAGAAAGTATGCGTTCCAGTTGTTTACTGTGTTCGTTCGCGTGTGTTTCGCTGTTGTGCCGGTTTTGCGATTTATGGTACTAATTACGACAAAGTTAAATGAAATTTCGTTTACTTTTTTTCATTTTGATTTTAAGGCTGTGGTTAATTTATTACTTTACAATTTTTTAAAATTTAATTTCTGTTTCGTTGCAAAATTTTTTAGAGTTTGTGATTTACCAACAGTAAAGCGCAAGAGAGCTCCATAGGGTGGAAAAACAAATAGTTATTAATGTTTATAACTAATGTCATGAAGTGAATGTTTTCGAACGCGATTCGTACTGAATGCCTTCCGACAGATGGCTGTCCACTCTCCCGGCGCGAGGCAGCTCGGTTTCACGAGAATCAGATTAGTTTGTTTCCCCGACTTATTTTGTCGTGAAAGGAATTTTAAATCTTTTTTGTGGTAATCAAAACTTATTATTTCTTTACCGTTAATAAGAGAACAAGAGTCTTTGTCTTTTTACAATTTTACGTAATTGGCCGGGATTTTCCATATATTGTGGTACACTTTAAAATCAATGTTTTTTTTGTGATTTCTTATAATACATTTCGAAGCACAAAGGAGGTGAGAAGCTTCACAGAAATGTTTCTTGGGTACCGGAGCCTTATAAGAATAGTTTTAGATTTAAGGGAAGGGAAGAAAACACACTTTCATATAATTGTAAAGGTTAGAGACAAAATAATTTGGCGCTAAACTAGCGGCCCCCCCCCCCCATTGCAAGATTCGACACCATCGAGCTCGTAATTTTGTTTCGTACAGTACAACAGAAAAGCACCACATTTGGCATCATTGTCGCCACAATGAACCGTACCTCATTCTTAACCTCGGACGCGCTATAGAATGCGACTTCCCCCAGACAGCCAAGATAGACTCCGACCGCGGAAACCTCCGTTTTCATTTGTTTTGAACTATCTGAGTAAACAAAAATTGATCTCTTTTCTCTCTTCACCCGCAGTTTGTCTAGCGGTGAGTGCCACGCTCAGCTTTGATTTAAATTGTTTTTAGTTATAATAATTGAAACTTGAAATTACATCTTGAAACTCCATCTAGCTTCCTAGAAATGTATTAAGAAGCTGTCAGCGGAGTACCGCGAGCATTTGTACATTCAATTGCCAGCGGGTGGTTGTTTTTGTTAGTACTGCGAAAGAGCGAAAGCCATGCTCACTGTCGACCTTTCGAGTTTGTAATTCATTCTCGTAATGCAAGTTTTAGTTTAACTCATCAGTATTGTTTTGAACAGGAAATACTATGTTTGTAATCGCTGTAACTGAATAGCTTTTATACAGATTATTTCTAGTGTTTAATCCTTCCTTTTGGAATTTTTATAAAAAAATCAAAATCGCAACCTTTTGTTTGTCTCTGGATGATGTATAATTACTAATCCCTTTGAACATGGTAAATAGTAATAACAGAGTTTTAGTTTTGAAGTAGTTAGTATACCTGAACTGAGCTACCCTCAAAATCGTATATGGTTCGACATTGTTGACGACTGAGACGAAACAAATTGATTTACATATTATACTCTTTAAGTTATAATTACACACTAAATCAGGCATGTCAAGGTCCCAGGCAAGGTACGCTAATTTGATCTCGTGGACACTGCGTCCAAAGAAATTGGCGCGAGGTTTAGAAGTAAGGGTTGTACAAATGCTGAGGAGAGGCAGGTACGTTACTGGATACGCTCATGACAGTCTTTATTAGAACTTGCTTGACAATTATTGTTTCCAATTTACCTGTATTAATTTCCATTTTTCTCTTTAAGGCAAAGAAATAATCCATTGAAGTGAAATAATGTATCAGTTTGATTTCAAATTCTCAATTGAGGATAAATTTTAAAAAAATTAAATCAAAAGTTTCTTGATTTTGCAACGCTGTTTAACACACAAATATTCTTGAATATTCTTTAATAACACAACACAAAACGAAAACAAGGAATGAACTTGCCATTCAAACATATTCCTGTCACTCAGCAAAGATGTTTATATCGGGGAGAATTTAGTAAGAAAATAAATATCAAATGGTAATAAATAGGGGAAAATATAAACATAATACAATTCACGGTTATATGATAGAAGAAATCTAGTAAACATATTTTCATATGAAGCCACTGTTCACAGTCTCGCACCGCTTCAGCTAGCGCATGTACTACATCCACTTCTGAATTTTAAGGGGAATGAGTGCGGAGACAGAGGAAGTTGCTCGTGCCCGTAGGAGCGTCGAGCTTTCCCAGGCGGGCAAGTAGCTCATGTGGGCGCGGTTTGACGGGCCTGCACTAAATGTTACTCATTGTCTTAAATTACAGTGATATTGCATAAGTTAGTGTTTAGATAGATGATACGAGTGGAAGAATGTATCGCTTTATCCTAGCAGCTGACAGACATGTTCTGTTCACATATTCATCAATCATTTCTCAGTATCTTGAGAGGGGAAACTGCGGACGTGTTGTCGACTTTTCGCATCAAAGGGGAAAAACTGAAGGGATTAACTCTCTCGCGCATTCCTCGTAGTTGTATTCATTCACACGTGGGCGTAGTAGAGGGTTAAATTTTATATTAAATGTTCAGTTAAATTTCGATTTTTTAGAAACGAAATACAGCAATCACAACCGTTACAAACTCAAAGAATCAAATGAACAGTTTTTTGGAAAACGGGAAAACCACAATGCGATGAATGAAAAGGAGCTGATTTAATGTTGAAATTCTACTTTTAGACTTTACAAGACGAATTTTTTTCACATGGCTGATGTCATAGAGGTGGGAGACCGCCGCACTGAATGCCGTCTCAAAAATATCGACTTCCCAGCTTTTCGACTCGCAGCTACGGCACACAAAAATTCATTTCACGTTTCATGCAAGAGAACACTCAAGAAAGCCAGAGTAACAAGAGTGACAACTCAGCCGCAACAAATTTATGAGGAATTACAATTCTTAGCTTAAAATATTGACCGATTAAAATCTTTGTCTACTTGACAGTTGGTGACGAGGAGGAGCTACCACTTCCACTTATTTGGACGACAGACATGAAATTTTTCTTGTATTAGCTCAGCTGTTAAGGCTTGCACGTCCCACTATTGTGGAAGAATTACGAATAAAAACGTAATAACGACACTTATTTATTTCATTAAGAACTCTTACATACATTTACTGCGGATAGTAAAAGGTAAATTAAAATAAAACAAATTACGGATTTAATAAATATAAATTATAAGAAAACAAATATAAATATTGGTTTATGAGATTATTAATGTAAGAGTTTGAGTTTGTTGAGTAATTTTTACGGGTTCAATGATACTATATTGGGAAAACTTGGCCATAGATTTTGGAAGAATATTTAAATTTGTAGATAAATTATAAATTGCACTTTAAACTTCTAAATTGAAAGTCCAGTATAGCTTGTACAGGAAGGCTTTCAAAATAACTCTGTTTCAACAAATTGACGATGCTGGTTGACTTTGGGGTCGCGAATTAAAATATGATATAAAAATTTTAATATTCAAAGCTGCTGATTCAATATACCTTTCATAAATATTTAAAAAGTTAGTTACGTTTTGAGGAAGCATTTTTGGATAATGTATCGGAATTTTAAAATTCATCATGTTATGGAGCGAATATGAAAGAAAATGCTATTAAAGAGAACCATCGGAACAAATTGTATTATTCCCCATATTAATTTCTTCACTAAGTTTTTATTTAGAATGTGATCTATGCGGGGAGAGAATATACAAACTCAATTATGAAATGATATACAAGGAATGCTATTACAGATGTAATTATTTATGTGAATGAGAATTGAAATTATATTTACTTTTAAATAATAAATTCAACTGAATTATGATGGTAAAATTTTCTAAGCGAGTTAGAATTAACAAACGGGCGATGATAAACGCGAGTTTGATAATTAATATTCGTGCAGGAAAACAACATAAAGGAGTCACGTTACTTGATTGTTACACATAATTATAAAGCGATTAAATAATGAATAGTTTTGATGATTATTATTTTCATTTTCTCGGGGTTTTCTCAACCTGCGTTCCAGGCTTGAGGGTCTTTTACGCCTACCACATTTCCAGATTTACTTATTTAGAACAGCGCGAATGATCCGGCAGGTTTAAAGAATGACTGACTTTTCAGCTTTTGGAATAATTTTCTGAGGAGGGAGACCTGTTTTTTTTTCAAATAATTCTTTAGATTTTTGTCAACAAGCCTATTATTACTGTTAGTTCAGTTGGTATAATCTAAACAAGCTCAAGCTTGTATATTCCTTTATATTCTATTGAGGAGAATCTATTTTGAATTCTCTTTCTGATTCTGTTTATATGATGTGATCTGCAGGGTGAGTAATTTCAATGATGAATGCTTTCTTTTCCTGGTCGTTATGTAGTAGAATGTTTGGTTTATTTGCCGGAATTGTTTTAACAGTATATAATGCAAAGTTATCATACATACCGGGTGAGGTGGTTCAGAGAATCAACGGATGTCACGAGTACCTCTGACCGGGAGGTCCTAAGTTTAACGGTGGCAGGATTTTTAACTGTAGCTTGTCAGCTAGGTCGAATTCAGTCGCTGTGTGGAGGAGAATTCTCTCATCGGTAGATTTCCTTGGTTTCTCCGATCCACACCAGGCCAATGTCGGAGCAGTACCCTAACGAAAGGACCCCGCGCGATCTTTCCTTCCTCTTACATGTCCTATGCTCACCCTTTTTACTTGCACACACACTAACATGCACTACATTACCACAAATACCGGGAGACCGGTCGGAGCGTAGAGCTTATCTCGGCTGGGGCGGCGTCTCGCTGGTGCGAGATATCTGCATGGGGAAAACCCCACAAACGCCAGTAGGTTGGCGCCGGATCTCGCCATCTAGCAGGGAAAGATCACCGCAAACTCCCACGATAATACATGCACTACACGTACTGGACAAATGATCTTAGCAGTTGACGCGCTCGGAATCAATCACCATAAAATTGGAACTGCTGAGTTTCTATGACGGGTTTGGCTTTGTATTTATTATTAATATTATTATTATTATTATTATTATTATTATTATTATTATTATTATTGCTCCATATCACGACTACAGATGTTATGAGTCGGCTGAGTATAAAATCTACTCCAGGTTACAACCAGCTACCTAAGAAGCAGATCTAGGGACTGTCGGTGCCTCCACAATACTAGCCGCAAAATGTGAGCTGCGCCAAGCAATTTCTCGCACTTCCCAGTCCTTTCAATGACCTGGAAGTTTAGCCAAGTTCTCACACAAATTTTGCGGAACAAATCCCAGAGCTCCGATAACTATCGGTACGACCTGTGCTTTTACGCCCCACATTTGGCTGATCTCAATTTCCAAACTCTTGTATTTAAGACGTTTCTCTGCCTCCTTGGTTACGACATTTTGATCGCAAGGCACAGCAACATCCACAAGTAGACACGATTTTTTCTCAAAATCCCGGATAACAATATCCGGTTTGTTTGCTGCTATCGTGCGATCAGTTTGAATTTGTTGGTCGTACAATTTCGTACACAATCCAACAGACGTCACCGGTTTTGGTGAGTGTTCGTACCACTTGGGGCATGTGTTTGGAACTTCGAAGGTGGTACAGATCTGTGAGTGGAGGTAACTACACACCCTGTCGTGTCTTTTTAAGTATTCGGGCTTTGCTAGAATTGGACAAGCTGAAACAATATGATCAATGGTTTCTACTTGCTCCTGACAAATTCGGCATTTGTCATCTTGGAAAATTTTGAGAACCGCTTTATCATAATATCATGTTCTCAACGCCTGATCTTGAGCAGCTACTAGAACTGCTTCCGATTCTGGCTTCATTCTTCCCTTATTAAGCCACATAAATGATTGATCTTTATTGATTTGCACCTTGTCCATTCTTTTTAGATATTGTCCATGGAGGAATTTGTCCCTCCACGACTTCTTTAACATTTTTTGTGTCTCACATTTCATGTTTAGTAGTACCAGAATTGCAGTGTCTGTGTTATTTGACGTGTCTTGCATAGTTTTCTTTGCAATGCTTTTTGCTACACTACCAATGCCTCTGTTTCCCATTCTTTGGTCAGATTTCATGATCTGCCTCATTAGAGGGTCATTTTGATGACTGACTACATACTTTCCCATTCCAACTATTGCATTGTGCCAGAAGGCTTCAATTTGTCTGAGGCCTATTCCCCCTTCCTTACGTGGCACATAAAGTCTATGTACATCAGCTCGAGGGTGGGAAACATGATGCATTGTTAGCAGTTTTCTGGTTTTTCGATCCTTGCTGCGAATTTCTTGCTCAGTCCAGTCCACTAGTCCAGAACTGTACTCGACTACAGGCACCGCCAGACTACCAATTGCAGATATTTTATTCCTGGAGTTCAGAGCAGACTGCAGGACAAGCCTCACTCTTCAGTAATACTCCTTGCGAATTCTCTCTTTCATTGTGTCGTTCGAGATAGTCTCACATTCTTCATTTCCCAGATATTTGTAGGTTTTACTTGGCTCAAGATCTTCAATCACAGTGTGAATATCAACTTCAACGCTCCCTGACGTTGTAAGTTTTCCTCTTTTTAAATTGATATTTGCACATTTGTCAAGACCAAACTTCATGCAGATGTCATTGCTAAAGTCATTCACGACAGACAGCATTTGGGAGAGAATCGCTTCATTCTTAGCAAACACTTTCAGATCATCCATGTAAAACAAATGTGATACTGGCCTTTCATCACCATGGAGCTTGTAACCAAATTCAGCTTGCGACAACTGTCTAGATAGTAGGATGAAACTAATGCAAAACAGCAGAGGGGATAGTGAATCTCCTTGAAAAATACCCTTGTTGATCTGAATACTTCTGGTTTCTACGGATTCCTTTCTGCTCTGTATTAGTAACCTGGTACTCCACGACATCATGCTAGCCTTGCAAAATTCAATAAGTCTAGGATGAAATCGATAGATTTCCAGGGACTTCAAAATCCAATCCACTATCAAAGGCTTTTTGGTAGTCAATCCAAGCCATGCTCAAATTACGTTTTCGTTTCTTTACATCATTCAAGATGAATTTATTCAGTAGCAAGATTTCCTTACAGCTATAAGAACCTTTACGACATCCTTTTGGTTCAGCTGGCATTAGATGATTCTTCTCTAGATATCTGTACATTTTGTCAGCTATGGCTGCAGTGATAACTTTGTACAGTACTCGCAGACAAGTAATTGGCCTGTACTTCTTCGCCAAAGAGCTGTCTCCCGCTTTGGGTAGCAAATACGTGATGCCACGTGTGAGTTCCTTTGGGTTTTCTGAAATTTTATTAACAGCCTCTGCTAGATGAGAATGTGTTACTGTTAATTTCTCCATCCTATAAATCTGGATCTTATCAATCCCGGGGGACTTCCAGTTTCCAATATTCTTAATTGCTTGGAAGAGGTCCTGTTCCGAGACTTCGTGAATATCTTCCACTATTTACACAAGTTCATTTGCAGCATCAACTTCAGATTGAAGCCAAAATGCATCTTTGTTGTAGAATCTGCTCTCTTCCCAGATTGCTGCCCAAAATGCCTCGACATCATCTTTTGAAGGAGTGACAGAATTGCCATCCGGTTTCTGAGTGAGATTGCGATAGAATTTCTTCGCGTCTGTTTCAAACAACCGATTCTGCACACGGAAATCTATTCTGCGTTTGTAACGTCTAATTCGTTGAGCCCATGCTTGAATTTTCTCTTTTAGCTGCTCAACTACCATTAGCCTGCTGGTGTCATTTTCAATTTGGTATTTTTGTTCAACATTGAATATTTTTCGTTGAACTTTAGAGGTGTGCGTTGTTTTAGAAGATGCCTCAGCTAAGAGTGATATTTCGCGCGGGGTGTCGACTATCCGTTTCATAATTCTCTTCACCCATGGGGGTACAGAGCTGTTTACTCTGTTTTGCTGTCGGCCGTCAGTGTTCTTGGCTGGCCCCAAAATTATCTGAGATACTAGATATCCAGTTGCGTATATGATGTGATTGATTTCAGTAATATCTAGATCTCTGCCTGTGGTCTCTACCACCTCATTTAAGACAGAATTCACTGTTTCTATCACTCTTTTAGCTTTGGCATTTTCGAATATTCCCCTCAATGGTTCGCGAGATTCAAACGGAAGTTGACTAACTCTTTCTATCTCGCGCCGAAGGAGATTTCGCATCATGTCCTTATCGTGTAATTCATTGCCAGATGAATTTTCACCACTGACGTGTGTTTCATTGGAATGAGATGAACCTTCCACGGAGTCATCATTTTCAAGTTCTACATGTTCGTCATGTGGATAGTTCGAGCGAAGTACATACTCCGCATTTCTCTCAATGTCAGCAAGTTGTTCTGCTGTGAATTTTCCACTGCTGAGTATGTATCGTCGTTGACTGGAAAGCTTCTTTGAGTCTAGGGTAGGTCTCATATCTGGGTTCCGCTTTCTCCATACCTTGAAAACTTCTATTTCTGAGCCCCCATTTTTCGCTTTTGCACCACATCACCTCCTTTAATTCATCCTGGGTCCATCTCTGACGATGGCTTCGAGCTACAGCGGGCTCTGGGTCCCTGGGACTAACATCCGTGGGATGGCCAGACGTCGACAAGGTGACATTAGCTCGGTTTCTGAGCAGGTATGGGACATTGGTAGAACAAGGCACATTAAGATTCATTACATTTCTTGTTCTATCCATTTTGCTCATTGGTTTTAAGTGAAGATTCGCAGGACGCAAGTTCGAGTTCACAGATCACACTTAACCCTCGGGTTGTTTCCTTCCATCCGTTACTGCGACCCACAGTGGCCTCGGGGCATCCCGCCATAGGGCCCAGCAAGGGGTCCCTCCGATCGCCAGTCGGCATTACAAAACCCTACGTGATTTTTACTGACTGCTGAAGGCAGCCTCCTTCGCTGGCTAATGCAAGGTTCGGGCCTCCACTCTAATCAGTGGCCTGGTGTGTCAACCCAGTTTCTCTCCTGTACCGTCTATGGGCCGACAACAGGAAGTCCAAAGGTTCATGACCCTTCCCTCTCTACTTACTTCCCACTCTCCTCAAAATGGAGTACTTCTTCGTCGGACCCCTTGCCTTCAACCTATTCAGCAAGGGAGGCCCTACCGGTAGCTAGGCTACCACTGACATAGCTTTAACGCTCATGGGGGTGCTCAAGCTCCACCACCAACTGCAAGGTCGTGTACTCCATAGGTGGATTTATTATTATTATTATTATTTATATTATTATTATTATTATTATTATTATAAAAATCTTTATTTCTCCTCTATTTCACAAGAAATGTCGGAGCAATCCTACTCAAGACACAACTTATCTGGACAAATACATGGAGCCGCTACAATGAAGAGTTTCCTCAAACTTGTTATCTTTAATATTTTTGTTATTATAGCTATTATTATTGTTATTATTATTCTCTTTGTCTCGCTAAGAACCACTGTGCGTGGCGTGCTGCGCGATGGATGTATTGGCTGCGTCGCGCCGCATCCTCGGGTGCGCCTCCGCTCACCGGACGCCCCCACCTTCGAGCCCCCCCTCTCCCTTCCTCCGTGCTCCTCGCCGCATCCGATCGAAAGCGCCCTGCCCCCTCGCGTACGGCCTTCTTTTTCCGTCCCGTTGCGAATCTCCGTCGTGTCGAGAGGCTTATGAGGTGTCGTGAGGAAAAACTGTGATACTTCACCTCGGGGTCCGGTCAAAATGCGATTATTATCATGTAATGCAGTGGTGTTAAGGTCACCTACTGGTGGCAGTAGCACGCCTCGCGGCACCGTGCCATGCCACGAGCTTCTCTGCGCCACTAGCGTCGGGAGAGGAAACTATTAGTAACCCCGCCATTTTACAATATGGATGGCGTTTCTTGCGGCGGGGCTATGTACTGTGTGGAGAGGCGATTTCGGCGTGGCACTCGTGCCACGGACTCCCGCTCATGGCATCGACTGTGACAACACTGGTCTACATCATAGTCAGTCAATATTGTTCGTTATTTGCCCCGCAACTACGTAATAGATACTGTCATTGCGTGATAATGTGATAATTATATCTGATCTCTTTTTATTTATAATCACAGACGTCCACCCCATTATATCTTGGAGAAAGAGTATAGTTATTCCATGTGTGAAAAATATATTTCTTTAATAGCTCTTTTTCAAAGACTTATGATATTGCAAGTTCTATTAAAAAACTCTCATTGTTGGAGTACGTATTGTCTGCTTTGATAGATAATGAAGTTAAATGAATTAATCATACTATCATCACACTATCAGAGGTAAGGCCCATGATAAGCTGTTGATGCCCTTTCAGTCAAAAGAGAACATACAAAATGAACAAGAAATTAAAAAGGGAATCGTATAACAGACTTCTCATTCTTGTGTTACGTATTTTACACGCACACGTTAGAAACTTAAAGTTCTCTTCTGTTTCTTTTTCGTTTTCATCAACTGTTTGTTCTTCATCGTTAGTGCCATTTGCTTCTTCTACATCACCTTAGAACCTCTGAATTCCCGTCTACATTTTCCTTCAACATCTTGTCTATAGACTTCTCTGGTCGTGTATACCCTTCTTACCACATCAGACTTTTTTCGACGCAACAAGATAAAGTAAACGTTTGAAATTTTAAAAAATCTTGCAAACATTTTTGTACATTAATGAACTTGATGACATGATAATGAACTTATTTCGCCGAGCAAGAACTTGAAAATTCCACTATTTAAAAAAATAAATGTCTCTGCGGATTCTAGTATTTTGCACCCCTGTTTGCTTTGGAAAATACTTTAAATTACTTTAGAAATAACTCTCTCCTAGCCATATTTGTTATTGTTTCTCCAATTCTTCCCTCTTTCTCCCTTCCATCTTTACTTCACGAACCATTCTTTTCTTCCTCAGACATCTCTTCGGCAACATCCACTTCCATCATCTCCTTCCACAGTTTCCTTGGGTCCTGAGCAGCCCCCGTCGCCACTGCGGTTTCTCCGTGGCGTGCGTGTATGGTGGGAGGGGAGGGGGAAGGGGGAGGGGAGGCGGCGTCAGCGGCAACGGAAGCGGAAGCGTGAGCCGCGGAAGGAAGTCGTGGACGTGCACGAGCTGGAAAGCAGGCGACGTCGCGTGATCGGATCTCAGGCGACGGCTGCGAGGCGTGGGCAGGGGGTGGGAGGGTGAAGTGGAGGGGAGGGGTTGCTAGGAGAGGAGATGAGAACGGGAGGGGAGGAGATGGAGAGGGGGAGAAGGAATAGGGGTGGGAGGAACGCTGCGGCTCCACACAGTATTGGAGCGCTGGTGGAAGCCGGAAATGGACGCAGGGAACGCAGATGTGGACTCGCGTTTATATCTTTCGGTGAGAGCTCTCGGGGAAAAGTTCTTGTCTCCTGAAGTTCGCATTCTAGGATCTCAACTCGGAGACATTTATTTTTACCATTCTAGGGCATTAACTGTAATGAGGGTTTTGTAAAATATCTTATGACCCACATGTGTGTCCCTTCCCTCCACATTTTGAAGTTCTAGCACGCTCTAGTGACCTATTCATTCTCAAAGATTATTTATTCTCTACAAGCAGACTGATGCAGTTTATGAATATATACTCCTATTTAAACGTACAGGCTTAGAATCACTGAAAACATCCATAAGGCATTTCAAAACACTATCATACAATGAGCAATCTTTCTTGACATTTCACAAGCCTTCGACAGAACATGGAACCAAGCTCTAAACCAGTGTTGTCAAGATCGATGCCACGAGCAAGAGCCCGTGGCACGAGTGCCACGACGAAATCGTCACTCCACGCATTTCATCACCCCGCCACCAGGGAAGATGCCATCCCTATTGTAAAACGGCGTGGTTACTACTATTCGTAATAGTTCCCTTTCCTGGTGCTAGTGACGCAGAGAAGCTCGTGGTATGCTAAGGTGCCACGACGCGTGGCACAGCCACCAGTAGAAGACCTTGACACCACCGCTCTAAACTATAAAATAAAAGAAATAGGCACTCCACATTATCTTACACAAATCATTTCCAGCTTCCTCAACAATACTTTTTGGCGTTACAGTCGATAACCATCACTCTAATCCAAATGTAGTCAAGGAAGACCTTCCCTAAGGCTCCCCCTTATCACCCGCTCTTTATAACTTGTAACGTAGCTGACCTACCGAAATATAGTAATATAAAAACCGCCCAATTTGCAGATGACACGGGTATATATTCATTAGGTCCCCACAAAAACACAATAAAAATCAGCTGCTAGTGATACATACACCAAATCGACAGCTGGGCAGCAAAAAACAAAATTAAAATCAACCCGTCAAAAACAGCAGCTAAAATATCTTCCCTAAAATATTTCAACTCCCCACCCCCCTTACAATTGAATCACGAATCGGTACCATTGCTTCCTCATAACAAACCCATAAAATACCTAGACCTTTTTTTAGACACCCAACTGGAAAAACCATATTGACAATAAAATTATAGATACATAAATTAAATTACACCAACTAAAACCAATAATAAATAGATCAGCGAAGCTTCCGTACAGTCCTGCCTTACTTCTATACAAAATGATCATACGACCACTACTATTTTATGCATGCCCAGTTTGGATCAGCGCAGTCAAATCTGACACAGCGCAAGTTGATTTAACGAACATATTTCGTTTTCCTATTACAAACTAATCACTAGATAAAGCCCTTTTGATTTGGTTTTTAGGAGAACGCCATCTGATCAGTAGATATCTGGATTACAATTGAATATTAATTGAATATTAATATTTTTTCGGAAATTGAAATTGGGTTCCTAGTTAAAACGTTAGGGCAACATTTATAAATAAATTTGATTCGATCAACCTGTACTTTCCGTTGAAATGGGTTTTTGAGATGACTATTTCGAAAACTTCCTTGAAGTCAAACATAAAAAAAGGATACTATATTAAAAGGAAAGTTTTTTGTAAATTTGAGAACTGGTAATTGAAATAAATTAAATACTAAGGAATTAATGTGTTTCAGGTAATAATTAAATTGATCATACGCTTTAATTTGAAATGATTCTATAATAGATAACTCTGTTCTACACCTCTCAACACACCAGCATGTTAAACGTTTCTAAAACCTAGTAGTACATGAGAGCGTATGCTTCCGCGGCCGGAGTCAGCAACTACTTGGCTGTCCGGGAGACGCCGCGTCCTAGGCACAGGTGCCAACATTTCGGCCACCATTCTGCGTCCTTCGGCATTTCTCCCTGAGGAAGGACGGAGAACGCCGGCCGAAACGTTGGCCTAGCACGCAGCGTCTCTGGGACGGGACAGCCATGTATCTCCCTAGTAATACACCAATTTGAGCTGAATACAAGATGCAAACGTGATGTTTCCTCACAGTGTCAAACAAATGTTTGTGATTTTTACGCTTCTCTAGAGAAATGACGCGCGATAGTGGCGGATGAAACGTAAAGGTCGCGCGAATTCAATCCGGCGCGAATCTGCGCGTCCACAAACAATCCACCGCGTCGCGTTGAACTGTCGCGCGGCAGGTGGGCGCCCCGGGGCGGCCGCAGCTGCGGAGGCGGCGCGCATGTCGGCCAGCGGCGGCCCACGCGGACGCCTGTCGCAGGGCCCGGCGCGCGCGCGCGGCCGGAGCGAGGCGAGGCGAGGCGTCCTGGGCAACGCGCTCTCCAGGGACCGCCACGCCCGAAGGGCGACAGCTTAGGGACACGCCCGCGCGTGTCGGCCCTTCCGCCCGTCCTCCCCGCCCGCGTGCTCGCCTCGCTGTCCGTCGCCCCGCCCGGCGTCAGCCCTCGACCGCGTAGCCCGCCTGCCTTGCATCGCTTCTCCCGCCCCGCCCGGGCTGGCCTGGTCCCATCTACCTCCACCCGCCCCATTCCGCCCCGCCTCGCCACTCCTTGCGTCTCCCCACCCTACCCGCCGGCCTCGTTCCGCCCCACTCCTCCCCTCCCCGCCCTTCCCCTCCCCACTCCTCCCCGACCCGCCCTTTCCCCTCCTAGCTATAATCCGCCCACCCACCAGTTCCACCCGCCTCCGATCCACCTCGTCCTACTCGCGTTTTTGCGCCCCACTCCCCCTGCTTTGCCTCTCTCCACCTTGTTATAACCCACGCACCGCTCCGAACTCGTCTCACCTGCCTCGCTCCTTCCCATTCCACCCCGCCTCTCCCTTCCCAAGCCAACCCACTCTGCCCGTCCCACCCGCCCCGCGTTATTCCATCACTCCTCCCCTCCCCATCCTTCCAATCTCTGTCCCATCCCATCTTGTTCTGTCCAGTCCTGCCCCGCCCCTCTTCGCTCTGCCGCGTCCCGACTATCCTCCCCTTGTTCCCCCCGCCAAACCCCAGACTGGTCCATCGCATCCAATTTCGTCCCGCCCCCTCCACCTCCCGCGCTTCCAACCATCCTTCGCTCGTCACCCGCCCTTACCGGTTGCTCGCCCGCACCTAACCCTACCGCTGTCCAGCAGGCAGCCTGCCCACTCTCCGACCGCCAAGCCGCCCATCCACACACACACGCTCTTCACCCCCTCCCTCGCATTACGCCTCGCGCGCCCACGTCCTTGCATGCCTTTGCCACGCCCTGCAGCTTCAGAGCTCTTGCTCGTTGGCTGACAGCCATCCAAGCGGATTGCTTTTTTTTGCTTGAAAAATAGACACATGAAACAAAATACTCGCCAATGATGAAGATTATCGAATAGTCCATTGAAAGTTTAACTCGATTGACATTGTTGACCTTTCGGAGGCGACCAGTTACGGGGCGGCGGCCAGCTCACGGATATTTTTCCTTTGTGTACCATGGTTCATACCTCGCTCGTTTCACATAAAACTTGTGATGCAGAAGGCGACTCTGTAGAAGAATTCCTGGGAGTATTTACGTGTCCCTTGGGTCTCGCAACCGCAGTTATCTTTCGTCATTCGTAACTTTACAGTCATACATGTCACTCATAATAGTATACACCCTGTCTCGTATAAGTGAAAGCTCGGGGGCATTGAATCCTAAAAAAATGATAGACACATAGACTTTTCATTTACAAGCGCAATATATTCTCAAGAGAGAGATTTAGAAATAAATCTGACATGATACGGAGACATACAAAAGATAAAAAGGTAATCTTATGGCGTAAAACATTAAATTAACTTCAAACTTAGCGACATTACTGAAACTACGTAATTGATGTGCATTTTTTGATAAAATATTGTTTGAAAAGTTTCTGTTTCATGTTTCTCTCTATAAAATTAACTATATCAGTGTACTTTGAAGTAACACATTATTGTGTACTTTGTTTTATTAATGCTCATGAATTTTAGAAATGAGCATAAAATACGCAATAAACTCGGTGGTTACTGTGGAAATCTTGTGGAAATACATAGGGATAGGTAAAAAGAAGTAATCCTCCACAAAAAAGTCTACTTTTTATTTTAGAAGATTATTTCTTTTTTACCTAATCAAACGCAGTAACAACGGATATTCGCTTACAGACCGCTATCGACATTGCATGCTCAAGGATGGATGCAACCCGCTACACTGACTCTTATTCGTCGCAGCCCTTTGCGTTTCGCAGAATTTTACCTTTGTATGAAAGTCGGCTCGTGTTTCTGTATCGATGGAAACGAGGATGAAAGGGCGAAATGCGTTTGAACGCTTCGTGTCAGATAGAAATTTAGAAAGTGGAAAACACAGTAATATCAGATAACGTTTGAACGTAACAATGTTAAACGTTAGTTTTTGAAAGGTGCAGATCAGATAACAATTTTAAACACTAGGGGATGCCCGGTTACATTGACTCCATACCATTTTATTTTAATGTTAAAGCATTCTGAATTGCAATTTTATACATGTTTTGGTCGTGTATTCTGGAATTAAAAGTATAAAAATGGAATGAACGTATATTAAGAGAGGAGGATACACAAATAATATAATACACGTGTTCTTTTTTTATTGCTAAAACCCACCTCTCATTTTGAAAAGCTAGTATTATACCATATTTAAAAGCTACAAACTTAAAAGAATGGCAAAATAATTTATTTGTCATACAAACTACTTGAAGATTGTGTTTTAAATATATAATACAAGAATCCGTGTTGTGGACTGGGTTCGATTTCCAGTCGAGGAAAAAATAAAGTTGTAGCTTTCCTTTAAAATATCTTTAGATATTCTGTATATCTTTATCTGTAAAATACCTTTATTCTGTAAGCTGTGTGACGAAACAAATGTCAGGCAGGCGGATCTTGCAAGTTGCTTTGAAGGAAATACGTTATATTCGCCACAGGTCATTCTTACCCCCAAACATGGGAATTTAACTAGGTTATATAATAACACCGTTAGCTGCCCAGAAAAGTCATACCATCAACCCAAAATGCCAACAATAAGAATATAATGCTCTTCGTTTGTCAGTACTCTTTCACAATGCATCTGAGCCAACAACATTTGTTGTTTAAAGTAAGTTTTACGTAATATCTTCCTCTTTATAACAGGTAATTATTAATTATACACTCAATAGTTTATATATAAATTATATTGAATTACTTATCAAGATATAATTTTAAGTACAATTTTAGAAAAATAAAGTGTTTGCGAAAAGTTAGATCTTGATTAATAATTACTAGACAAGTAGAGTAAACGTGTTTAAACCTTATTTAATCATTGTCAAGATATTTCAAAACACAGATTTTTGAAAAAACCGTCATTTTTTATATTTACGGCGGACCAATGTAGAAACAAAAGTATTCACTAACTTTGAAATTTTAGTGGTAAGAACATTATACAAGTCTATATTTCGATAATGGAAAATCGTAATTGTTCTAGAGGACATTTCACTCGACGGTGAGATGAACTTTCACTACCATGCCCGTTCAAATGATTTTATATGCTTAATATCAATGTATATGGTTTAATTCTCATAGTTGCTCATAATAACGGTCAATTTGAGTTCAGTCTTCTTGTTGGTATCTTGGTCTTTGTTAAGTCGCAGGTATCTTTCATCTTGTTACAATAGTGAAATTGGATGTGAAGTGAGGTTATGTCTAATCGAATATTCTAATCAACGTATTAATATCTTCAAAACTGCAACATTTTGTTTTAAATTTAAAGGGATTATAATTTTAATAGTGATTTATAATTTTCATCATTTATCTCATTGCTTAGAGTTGCACTGAAGATCAAGTTCAGTGCAAAGAAAATACAAATACCGACGAATTATTCAGCCTCTTAGAGAAATAGAGAATTAAAATAATTCCCATAACATCATTATTGCCGTTCTTGTTCGAAAAGATTGATTGAAAGACTACGAGAATTATCAAATCTCAATTTGGATTTTACATTCCTCAAAGTTAGTGTGGTCTTTCTTAGTACGCACAGGTGTATTTCCGACGAGATATTCAATTTCTTTTATTCACCTACCGCCGAGGGAATAGCGAAAAAAAGTCGTCACACGGAGTCATCAAGAATGAAGTAGATCACTATGCTAACCAACCATAGTTTTCGTAGATCAACGATTGCAAAATTCAAATCAGAAGTAATATGTATAATATTTCATGAATGATGTAAACATAAATGTATTTCCTTCAAAGTCGGTTTGAATCAAACGCGTTTTGTTTTTGTGGGTTTTGTTAACGCTTTTCGTTCTAAGCATTTTTCAGATAATCACAATTTACACAATACTTGTTGACATAGTCATAAAGTGATTAAAGATCCTATCCCATCGTTTTTCCTTGTCTTTCCGCAACGACTACTTGCTGCTCAATTACTTATTCGTGTGCTGCTTGCAAATGCGAAAAAATGCTATAAAATGTTCGCTTGCAAATGCGAACATTTTATAGCTGATGTATTCACTTTGACACGCGCGACGAACTTTCGTAGTCGTTCGTGCGTTTTGCTAATAATGGTAAATATAAATACCAATGGACGTCAGTTGCATTTGGAATGCACGGCACATGCGAATAATCTAGCTAGTTACATCTTGTTAGTGAGATGTTCATTTAGTTAAGCATTTCGCAAATACGTGCATTTCCGCTAACTCTCGTTTGCTCTCGTTTTAGCGACTATCTGCTCCTTCTACCTTCACTTTTATCTTCATATTTTTAGTTAATTTCTCATAATTCAACATCTTTTTTGTACATTTACCACTTCACTCCCAGCTCCTCAAACAGTTCGTTGAACATTTTCTCCTTTGACTTCTTTCTGAAGGTAAAAGGAAATCACTAAACTATTATAATCCTTTACTTTAACAAACTTTACATTCCATAATTGAAGCTCAGAATACACGAAATAGTGTATTTAGATTATTGCTGTGAAAGCAATTTTCAATATATTCGCCGCGTTTCTGATTCTCCAAATATTCCAAATATTGTCTGTAGGAAGTAAAATCATCATCACGTAATTTCCCTTTAAGCAATTTACTTTTGTAAATATGTTAAAGTGAAACATTTTTGGTCATTGTTAAGTAAGGCAAAATGAATCTTCTTTAATAATAAGCATCTATTTAACATCGGTCTGTGAACTGATTATATCAGACCTTTTATTTCTGTAAATCACAATTGCAGTTTCCACTGATTCTTGTTCTCGTGTAATTTGCGGGTTGCGGCTTTGTACTGACTCAAGACGAATGGACATTTTAAGTTTATTTTATCTTTAATGAGCATTGCTTTTGAATTATTGCAACAAATTTTCAATTCACTTCAGTTATCTACTCACATAAGAAACTTTTTTTCGGGAGCTCAGAATTTTGTTCGGTTGAAATAAGCGCAAAGATTTCACTGACGCAAAACTTCATAGAGCGAAAAACACATAAACAGATATTTCGTATTGTAGTTGTGGTAAAATTTGCCACACGTTCTGGCACTTTTTATGCAACGACAACGCTTAGTAAATATTTGAATTTGAAATGAATTATATTTGTTATTACAAATATTGTCGGTATTTAACATAATGTAGGTGGTAATATTGGTGTGTGTACTGGGGATAAAGGTCCTCCTACAGAAACTTTCTCTCGACTCTGGAGTATGTAAGAAAGATTATTGAATAAGGTTTACAGAACACGCCTTACTAATTAAACAAGAAAGTTACTAGACTCTGAGATATTATAGGCAAAGGAAACCCATAGACGCAAAAAAGTACGTCTGGAATGGTGTTTGACATTAAGGATTGATAGCGTTCTGACTTGAAGCAGGTCGACCCAGCCAGAAATTCTTTCTTTTTCATTATATGAGGTAATAAGTCGATTTTAAAGTGGCATGCGCTTTGGCGTGATATATCGATTAATGTATTACACAAAATATTAAAAAAATATTTAAAAATATACATGATTAACTATGTTTATAATAAAACAGGAGAGAGGATAATGATAGGAGAAGAAAATTTGTGTACATTGATTAACAAATTTCACGGAACAACACACCCAACATGTTTGGGAAGGTAACTCATAGTAATCTGAAAAAAATATTGTGCATCATTGATCTTCATTTCCTTTACAATCAATTGAAATTTTATCTCAATTTATTTGTCATTCTAATTTTTGTAAATTTAGTGTTTGCAGGTACATGCAGGATTCGCGAATCGAAATGTACACTAAACTATCATCGATCTACTGTGAGTTGCGTTTACGTTGTATCAGTTTGACTGTGGATATTCTCAAATGCGTATGTTTGTATTTTTTGTGAATCTATAGGTTTTGAACCACTCATTCAATGAAGAACTGCTGTGGTTTTATGCTTCTTAAGAGTGACTTTTTATATTCTACATACTATTTATACAATTGACATTTAGAACCCCTAGAGTCCAATTTAGAGATATATTTGATAATGTTTGCGTAACTAGAAGGTAAATTGGTCATCTGAACTTATGTTAATACATTAAGATCTCAGCGTTTAACGTTTGTTTGCTATTGTGAAGCCCCCGAGAACTAATGTCCTCGGGTACAGAGGTCACATTTGAAAGCTTGGGGAGTGGGTCATCGTTAAATTGGGCCCCCATCCCCGTACGTCCTGCCGAAGGTGATAGGCTAAAACAAAAGGTATTTGACGTGCAGCTCCTCAGTGAGTTACACAGTGTTTTTCCTCTACATCTTCAATGAATATGGTTAACAAAGCAAGAAAAACAGTTGTGGAACAAGTAATTGCAGACAAACACAATTGTTTTTAATTTATTAAAAATTCACAGAATATCTGCTTTGACGGCCTTATTTATTAGAAAGTAATTAGCTGACAGAACCATTTGGAAAACACCCTGTTTCTATTTTTATAAGTTTCTATTAAATGAAACACTCATAATAGTACGAGATGTATGCAATAAAGTATTCGCTTTTATTCCAATGCGTGAAATAATAAAATTTATTTCGTTCTGACAAACGTTCGGGAAACTTGGTGCTCAAGTTGAACCTGGGTAGAGAAAACAGCGGTTAAGTGTTTAAAAAATACCTTGACATGTTGAGCAATGTTTTCAATTCTTCTTACATTGCATTCATTGAAACATTCTTTATAAACCAGAACGTTGGTCTTTTATCACCTGAAATTTGGTGTTATTTAAGGAAGTGATTTCCAGACTTCATTATCTTTCTTTTTTAACTTCCCTAACGAACGCCCTTTTCGTTTAAGCCTTTCTTTACGCCGTGGTCATTCAATCTCTTAATTGTGTAGGGGAAAAGGCCCCATTAGCGAAATTCATGTAGAAGCACACTTGATCCTGGGAGGAAGGGAAATGTAAATGACGTCTTTTATTTTGAAACAAAGTAAAAAAGCACGTTCTCATCCCAAAACTCCAATATAATTTCCGAAATTGTGAAAACGACACAACTTAGAATATGTTGGCTTTTGACGTTATTACTACTTTCCCAGAAAAACATTTACTGGAATACCTTTGCCCACGTTCTGAGCATGAAAATAGAAAATACAACGAAGAGTAATTTTAGTTGGCGATTTAACTGCGTTTACCTAACTTCTTTAAACTTCCATTTTGTTCTTTACTCGGAAAGGTTAAATTCAAGGTAAGGATTTCGGTGGGAAAATAAGACTCCTAATGTATTAACTTATATAAAATATTTTTCAGGAAAATGTCCACAGCATATCATTTTTCGTATATGGAATTATGAATGAGCCCGAAAAACAATATAGTACATCTGACTCAGTTTTCTCTTTATATCATAAGTACTGAATATTTCTTCAAATTTCTCAGTACTGTTTATTATTCTCTCTATATTCACTTTAAGTTGAACATCTGTTTAATAAGCATCCTCTGTATGGGGTTTTAACTCAGCTCGTCGCTCGCCGTCCGCCGAGGAATTAAGATTTTAACTCCAACTGAAGCGAGGTGGTTCGGGCAAAGCTCTTAGCGAGTCCTGCTGCTACAGGAAGAATCACCGAATTGTATTCCCGCGGTTACCAGACTTCCCAACCGTACAACAGGATCGCACCGTAATGCGGCCGAGTGCGTTCATTCTGCCATTCTTTTATCCGCGGGCGGGTGAGCACCGCGGCCCCCGCCGCCCCTCCGCGCGTTATCGATTTCGGCGCCCGAGCTGGGGAGCGGAGGGTGGGGCGCACACTGTCCCGAAATCTGGTGGCGGAAAGTCAAAATGTGAAAGTTTTGTTGAACGAAGAGGGAAAGCACGTGGTGTAGTGGACATTTCTAAGGGCGAAAAAATCTTTCTTGCGCCTTTCTTCGGAGGGGAAGTAAAGTCGGTTTTTTCAAGCTGTAGATGTACTGCATGTAAAAGTTTCTCTGTTATAAATAAAAAGCGTTTTTATATTTCATTACTTTACTATAATGAAATTTTTTTATACATCATTAGTTCTATCAATGCGAATGCACACAATAACTTATTCGACTCACCGAAACAATTGTACATCGTCAACTAACACTCAACACACGTTGCTTCGTAGTACGTTTTATTCACGTGAGTAACATGAATTCCATCATCCTCAATCTCAAAAGAAGTCACTGAGCTAAATTCAAATCGCCTATTTAGTCGCCCAAGTAACATCTTTTTCCCCTCTAGTTGGTGAAAGGAGTGTAGCGAAAGGTCAGTCGGAAGAAGTGGTGGTGGTCAGATGGAAGAGTGCATGGAATTTTGGATTGTTTTATTATGTTAAAGTTATGTTTTTTAATTTTTTCGGCTGAGACGCTTATGTGCAAATTTTAAAGAATGTCTCCTGCTTGATGTTGGGTGTCAGAATCCACAAAAGCAGTAAATGGACTGCAGGCGAACAGTAATGGAGATGTTGGTCACTGAATATGCGGGATGAAAGTTACAGAAGAGCCTAATTTCATTGATTCTCACTTTTCTGCGAAAAATAAACGGGTAATAAGTGAGACGAGGAACTTATTTTTCTACTCTAAGAATTACCTCGTCCTTCCAAGTTTCCAAATGAAAAGTATGATATCCAAGTCAGTATTGGATACGTTTTTAGCATACCATTTTGGATGTTTGCATCTTGGCATTATTATATCCAACTCAGTAATCCCTTAAAGCAAAACTGTGCACTTCAAACCAAGCATTTATACCAGTTTTAAAAGGAACAAATAGCATGAAAATGCAGCATATGAAAATTATCTTAAATAAAAAATATAAATCCCGACTGTGAATAAACATGTAATGATATAAAATGTTAACACCTTTTTACTCTTTTAGAGCGTCAAACATACTAATAACAGCCACAATCGTAGACTCGAAACATTTTAGCGAATCACATTAAATAGGAGCGCAGGGAAAATGGAATAATTGATCACTTAATTCGTACTATACGTGTTACCATATTCTATGAAGTTGTTTCACTGTCCATTGTGTATGATTTAAAGTAAGCTACACTTAGTGTAAGTACAAATTGAAACCGAAAATTTAGAGATGAGACACGTTTTTTTTCTTCCAATAACATGGATAAAAAAATCAATTCATCGTTTATTTAAACATGACGAATGTGGACGTGGAATATTTTAAGTGAAACTTATAATCTAACGTTGGTAAACAGAAGTTCTTGTTACTTCTTATCATGGTAAACATGTTAACATTATATTTTTTTTTACTTTATTCAGAGTCGAGTTTTATATTTTTAAATATTTAAAAAATACCAGCCTTTCTCTCTATACAGAAAGAAATCTTTTGACTTTTATAAATTAAACTGTGTCGGTATATATTCTAAAATTTTAACTACGCTACCTTTCCATCGTTGATCATGCCTGAATATTAAAATGTTCTATGTTTCTCTCTAGTGTTGAATTGTTTTCTTCATGTACTACATGCAACCGCCATTATCTGCACTTTTCTTCTAAGCTTTCTAAATAGTACATTAACATCATCATTTGAGTCCTCAAACAGCTTTTCAGCTTTCTGCACAAAATATAACTAATTTGTTTTCTATTAATTTCTACCCTACTACTTACGTTTAACATTGCACTCATATTCATTGACATTTTCTTTCTGCTAAAACCTTTTCATATTTATTAATGGTAAAGTGATGTGAATTGATACTGTGAATTTGTTTCTGCCTTAACTAATATTTTTCCAATATACTTTTAATAATTTTAAATAAATTATTACATATCCAATATTTGAATTACGTTAATTGCCCAACCCAGGTGAGTTTCCGTTCACATTACTGTCATTTTTGCATTTCTCACACATCAATTTCCCATTTCTGTAATTATGGATTTTTTTAGGAGATTTTCTTAATGTTATCTCATGGAAAGTATAACTCTGCATCACACCATTGCAAAATAATAGTTACCATCACTAGTCAAAATTTCATCACACTTTTCATAGGAACTAGCATGTTCCAACAGACTTCTTAAAGTAATCTTGGTAATATCTTGTTACTTCATTTTCATTTACCATAGATTATAAAGCAGCGTAGGGTACTGCAGAAGATTTAGCATACACTCTTTCACTACTACACTAGAACTTTCTACCCTAAGCAAAAACATTTTAATATTTATTTAGCTCTATATGACAAATATGAGAAGGAAAATTTAATGTTTTTATGAATTTTTAAATTTGTAATACTTGCTTTTTGAAAATTATGGGCTTATTTCCTTCGAATTATAAATTTAAATTACTAATTGATCACTTCGATACTTTTGAACTTTCTTACCTTTATAATATAATTTAAACTGTAACTGTTTTGTAAATAATATTTACTAATTTCTTTCTTTAATTTATGTAATTACTGTATGCATAAATTATCTACCGATTTCGTTGTAATATTAAAGAGGAAAGAGGTTCGAATGTAGTTTTAAGAGTTCCTAGCAAATGAAGGCGAATGACTGCGAGTCAGACAGCGCCTGCTCGTAGGCTATCCTCTGTAATTTTGAAATATTCTCTTAGTTACAATGATTGTCTAAATTAGAAGCTATAACACATAGCCTAGGTTACTCTAGGAACATTACCGAGCAATTCTGATTTGACCAATTTTTCGAGGATTATCGGTCAACCAACTTGAGTGCTGAGTGGATGAGAACAAACTTCCACCATCCAAGCCACCACCCTCATTACTTTTCTTCGCGTTCGCGCAGTCTGCTAGAAATGCAGAGCGGCGACGTGAGTGGTCGAGTTGACAATAGCTCTGTCGGGGACCCTCATGTCGTAATGAGTTGGTCAGTAAAGGGAATGAGTTTTAACGGAAATGGTAGCAGCCTTTCTTATGTAGAGGATTATTTAACAAAATATTTGCGCAACCTCTATTGTTTATGGATCTTGTAGATATACTACTGTCAATTGTAAATCAATTGTTTTCTTTCGATATTTTAAAATTTTCTTCATTATTAATAAAGTTCTTGTTTAATTTGCATGCAACCGTTTCGAGAATATATCTAATTTATTCCAAGAAGCATATCGCTTTAAATATGAGAGATGTGCTGAATAATATGAATTCTACTAATATGAAAAAAAAGATTGCATGGCCATGACGTGAGAGTGGTAGAAAATAAGGGGAATAAAGAAAATTCCGCTTCCTTTCTTCATCAACAAAAGAAGGAAACGAATTGTGCTCAAATAAATAATTGTTCTTTGAAACGGAGGCTCTGGTCTCCCCACTGGCCGTCTCCTGCAGCCCCTCGGCGCCTGACTCCCTTCCATTGCTGCTTCGCACTGCGCGTTGTTTCGTGGACAGCAGGAGCCCTTGAGGAGAAAATGGCGAGGACGGCAGCCCTGGCCCGGAGGACGGGAATATGAGCAGCTCCGGCGGATGGGCTGGGCGCGGTTGAAGAGGGTGGGGGTAGTTGCTCGCAGTACGCGGAAGCGAGGATGAACGAAAGGGGGGGGATTGAGTTTGAAGGAAGAGAGCAGACGTCAACTTGGGGAGATGAATACGTGTGCGAGCCGGTTGGGGGTTTTGGAGCGCGATTGGAGGATGGGAACAAGAGGTTACGTATAGGATATAGGAAGATATGGACGGAGTGGGAGCGAAACCGGCGAAGAGTGATTTCTGAAAGTCGGTTACTTGCGTAATACCGTTTAAAGCCTTTTTAGCCATCCATGTGGAGTAATTCTCCTTGAAGATTGTCAGTCATACGTCATATCGTAAATCACTAAATTTTCTCCCTGTCGGCCAGCGGATAGTATCTGGAGTTCCCAGACGGTCACTCATCCAGGAACCTGCTATATCTCGAGAAACTTAACTTCCGTGATGGAGTTAGGTAAAGACGGCTCTGAAAGATACCCAGATAACGAAAGCGGGCCGGGTAGGAAGATTGGAAGCGGGTTCGTGACGTAAGGATGAATTGTGACGAGTAATGGGAACGTAACCCAGGGGCGGTTGGAGATGTCCAAAGCTTGAGGATTTGGGAGAAAGTTTGAAGGTGGGGATTTGGCAGTGTCCGGCAGATGGAGATATGGACAGATCCGAGGAATAAAGATGTGGGTAGGAGAATGGGACAGGGCGAAACCATAGACTAAGGATGTACATCTTTACTCTATGGCGAAACCAGCGGATGGGATGCGAAAATGTGCAGAGGACGAAGGCAGGTCGGAGTAGGAATAATGGAGGAGGAAACGAAATGTGAGAACGAGTTGAGGAGGAATGGGAACAAAACATAAGCACTAGGAATGTCCAGAGCATGAGTATTTGGGTGGAAGTCTGAAGGTTCGGGATTGGTGAGTGTCCGGCGGATGGACTCACCGTGGAAGCCGAGGAATAGAGATGTGGGTGGGAGTAAACCGGCGGATAGAGGCATGGGAATGTTCGGAGAACGAAGGCGAGACGGGGTCGGAATAATGAAGACGGGAGCAAGATGAGTTGTGACGAGGAATGGGAACGAAGCATAGGGACCGGATACGTCCGAAGCACGAGGACTCTGGAGACGCGCTTGCTGGGCAGACATCTGAAGGGAGGAGATTGGGGAGTGTCCGGCGGACGGAGATCCGGGAGGATCGCGAGGGCCGAGCCCGTCACGCGCCTGGGCCATGGAGATAGCGGCAGGTCCGAGGGGGGCGGCCGGGGGCGGCGGAAGGGGTCGCGGGCCCGGAGCGGCGCGGCGCGGTGCGGCGCAGAGTTGGCGAAAGGGGCCCCCGCAAGTTGCGGCGGAGTTGAACCCGGGAGGTCGCGCGCTCCTCGCGGTCAGCTGCCGGCCCCCACAAAGCTCCCGGAGCGCACACAATTGGCGCTCGTTGCGCGCGCGCTGCCTTCCGGCCGGCGCAGCACGTGCCCGCTCCCGCCCCCGCGCCCCGCTACAGGAGGGGGAGGGGAGGGGGAAGGGAGGAGGGCTCGGTTCGCCTCTGACGGCGCGGCGGTCAGCGCCCGCTGGTGCAGACTTGCCGAGGAAAGTGTCGACAAAGGGTTTGCGGCAAGTTAGGGTTCACGCACTAACATCTATGAGCCCTGTAGCTGTAGAAGGCAATTGCTTGAAGACGCTGGAGAGTTTGTAATGACTTACTATCGTAATATCAAATTGAAAATTGTGTTTATTTATTTATTTAGAAATAATGCTAGTTTTCTTTCTTGTAATAGAATTTTAAATGATAAATGTTTATTTATCAAATATAATTATTAAAGGTTTTTATATTATTATTATTATTATTATTATTATTATTATTATTGTAATTATTATCGTTATTAATTGTTCGTGTGCGAATTATTCGCTTGGAGCTCAATATCTTTTTACTCTCATATAATGCCTATTCACGAATTTCATTCGTTCTTCATTACTTACTGCCTTCAAGAAACGTAACGGAATGGTTCGCAGGCTCCGCAACTCTGCTAATCTTGTTAGGGCCGGTATCACCAACAGTCGAGTAAAGTTTAGAGTAGTTACTCGAGAGTAAGCATTATTCTACGATAGTTACTCTCGAGTAAAATATAAGCGTTTCACCATACTTCTGGAGGGTTAATTTCCTCTAGAGTACATACTCCCCGGTTTACTCCGCGGACCGGCTGAACGAGCATTTTTTTATACACAGAAGAGTGCAATTCAAGAGGCCGTGAGCGAGAGTGGTGCTGTGAACCGATTCGGACGGACGCGAATCTCTGGTTATTTTCTTTTATTTCAGCTTGGAGGTTCCTGGCAGCGACGTGTTAGATTAGGTTTTAGCCTCATGTGGTGTTTTGGTGATTTGAGTTAACGTAGCTTATTTCTTAATTTTTGTATCTTTATTTCTTAATATTTATTAGTCAAGTTTTTCGAATATATATCATTACGAATTTGTATGCAAATGTCTAGTTTTTCATAAGTTGCTAATCTCGCGATTTTTAAAATTGTATTATTATTTATTTTGTTTGTTTTATTTTTAAACTTTATTAATCTTTCAACAAGTTAGATTTAAAATGCTGGAAAGGGATTGTGGAACTCAAGGAAATGTGCGAAGATTATCTTCTCCCCCATACGTCATATACAGTTTTTGCAAAGAGTCGACAAAGGGTTATTTTTTGACTAAATAAATAAGTACTTGTAATCCTTGTAGTTATTATTTTTTCTTTTCTTATCGTATATTTAGTACCTTTATTTCGTGTATTTTCTACCTTTATTTCGAGGATAATATTCCGAATTATCACTAGAATCATCTTCAAATACCATAATTTGCAGTTGTCGAGCCATAACAACATGTACACGCACATTGAAAACTGAGATTACTCCGTACTTTATCTCGAGTAAACATGATTTACTCCAGAGTAAACTCTTACTCTTTGTTTGGTGAAACCGGCCCTTATTATAGTGCGATTTTTCTAACTGCCTCTCAAGCCCTTATGGTCACGATGGAATATCACACGGCATGTCTCGTCTTTCTCAGTCGTGCCGCTAGAAGTCGCATTATCGCAAGCACTGCTTGATACGGTCGCGATCATACGATATATAGCGGCACGACTGAGAAAGACGCGAAATACGTATTCTATCGTGACGTATTCTACCGTGAAGACGGGCTTTGAGAGGCAAAGTAAGAAAAATCGCAGTATAGTTTGCAACATGTTTGCCATCTCCTTTCTGACGTAATTTGCGTAAACGTTCTTGGTCATACGAATCCATCCAGCGATTATCTAAATATGAGATTGAATTTTACGATATTTGTAATATATAGTTTACATAGTACGGAGTTCTTTTTTTTTAAAAAAAAATTGCCCTGTTTGGTACGTAGCTTGGTTTATATGTAGTCTGTTGGCTAATCATCTACAGAATGAGTCGATGTGCGTTTGTTGACATTTATGAGCGTTGTCATTATCTGGGAAAGATTTTTAAGTTCTCTCTGAGATGGAAAATTTGTTCCATTTTTTACAATTAATGTCAATATAATTTATTTAAATGTGTTATGTAATTCTGTGCCGCTTCGTATTTTATTATTTTTATACTCAGTTTTGCAGCAGGAGCTTCCCATATGAAGTATGAGCTTCAGTAACGCTGCAAGGAGATTGAATAAAGTTGAAACTTTGTCTTCCATTCTGTTGTATAAAAATTGACAGGCCATCGTCCAATACTCCAACCGACATGGGATATCGAACAGAATGGCATGATGCCCTCCAGTCTCCAGATTTTCTTTGACAGGATAAAATATGACGCTTAAAATTATTCTTAAAACGTTTTACTGATATTCTCATATTTTTGGTGGGTGTTACGAGTTACAATTTTGTTTTATCCTCTTTGTACAGTGTCAAAGAATACAAAAAAAAACTTTTACAATTTCACAAAACTCTTGCAGTGTTGCGAAACACAAAATTAAAGGCACACACTGACCAAGCGATGCTACCTGACTAACACAGCAAGCAAAAACCAAATGAATGTAACATTGAAAGGTTACGAGGCACACATGGCTGGGTTGTCGAACCACACCACTGTCACAGCACCACCGCTCCTACAAATCACACCGCTGTCTAGTAGAGGGTCCACCATAGCTCCTTCCGCTTGGCCCACACTCCACCAGCTGTGTCGCCCGCTGTCCGCTCGTGTTCTGGCGCTGCCCCGGGTTCCGACCCCGGGCAGGGCGCAAGAGGGGCGGGCAGCCGGCTAGCTGGCGGCGGGGGGCGGACGTAGGAGGGGGGAGAGATACGGGCGCGACGGCGCGATGGTGTTGGTGGCGGCGGTGACGGTGGTGATGTGGTGACGTCACCGGTGTCGGCGGCGAGGGTAGCTGATTGCAACCTGGCAGGGCGGCGGAAGAACTGTCACATGCATCAAGGCGCGGGGAAACAATGATTTAATTAATGTCTTCATTCCATTTCATTGATTGATTGATGGATTGATTGATTGATTGATTGATGATCGATTGATTTTTTATTTTTTTTAAGTGGGACGCGCGAATTTTGGAATTGGCGCCCCCATGACACCCTGGTCTAGCATGGAACTCCCATAATTTAGCGGGAAGTACCCCAAAGAGTGCCCAGGTGGGCGGAAGTCGCAGGAACTTGTCCGCGCCGACCAAAATATGCTATCATTTATTGGGGCCGGGCGCATGGCGATGCTCGAGTTCGGCACCGTCTGTCTCCCACTCACTTCTTTCAGCAACAAGCACTGAGAAGTCCACCACAGTTCTGCATTATCTTGAGAGACTCCATTCCTACTATAAACACGTGAGGAGGGCATACAACAAACGAAAGCATAGGCGTTTGCCTAGCGTACATATTGTAATCACCTCTAACCATTACTGAGTACCTCGTAACAATTATCCTAACCTAGAAGTAACAAAATCACATAGAATTTGTAGCAGTGCTTAATCAAAAAATTATACACCAATTAGTACAACAAGGAATTAAAAAAAAACGCCAAGTGGCAGGCCCACACAGTATGACCTATAAAATAATAATGGCACGCCTGTATACCAGGCGGCAAAGAGAAAGGAAAAATCAGCTGAGCATCTCTGGTCGACCGAGGGGGAAGGAGTAGAGATAAATATAATGGTTTGGGGCTTATTCATGGGAGGTTCTAGCCAGTGCACATAGTTTTTGTACTGGTCGCAATAATTTACCCTGGCTAGTTCGTACTTCAACAGTACGCACAACCCCGGCTTGATCAGGGAACAATTTCTCCACTACACCTAATTTCCATTGAGAGGGCGGAGATTCCTCAATTAAAAGTACTAAATCATTTACACCTAATGGTGGTGACTCCCTTTTCCACTTCACCCTTTGTTGCAAGGTGTGAAGGTAGTTTCGAGACCAATATTTCCAAATTATTGCTAATTTGTTATTTAAATGGCGGAATTGTTGCGCAGGAGTTATCTGCACAAGAGGCGAGTCAGTATCTATAGGAAAATTATTAAGCGCGTGCCCGTAGACTAAGTGATTCGGGGTCAAAATCAAATTCACATCCGTATCTGTAGACGTGACTTCAAGCGGTCTTATGTTTAAACAAGCTTCTATTTTGGCCAAGAGAGTGTACAATGTAAGCAAGGGCACAACTTGTTGCCCTAAAGCGCGACGCAAATGGAATTTTAGACTTTTAACACAAGCCTCAGCCAACGAGTTTCGGTGCGGAGAGTAGGTGGGACAAAAGTGCCAGGAGGTACCCTGCACTGATAAAAATTTGGTGATAACCTCTAAATCCCGAGCGGAAAGAACAAAGCGATTAGCCTCGGCTAGGATACGACTAGCACTTTTGAATGTACTAGCGTTATCACTGTACATGTGCACAGGATAACCTCTTCTCGATCCAAAACGTTCAAAGGCCGCAATGAATTGAGAAGAGGATAGATTTTCGACGATTTCTAAATGCGAAGCTTTCGTGGAATGGCATATAAATACAGCAATCCAAGTCTTCTGAGACATTTTTGATCTCGTGAGAGATGGCCTTGTCAAAATTGGGCCACAATAATCTAAGGATGTGTGAGCCCATGGCCGAGAAGGATTTACGCGGCTAGGGGGCAATGAACCCATAATCTGGCCAAGAGGAGTTGAGCGCCAACGCTTGCAAGTCAGACAAGCATTGATTACTTTCTTTGCTACCCGTCTTAGGGAGGGAATCCAATACTGCTGGCGCACACATCCCATCATCAATGCTAAGCCCGCATGTAGAAATGCGAGGTGTATCATTTCTAAGAACAGGACAGTAAATTTGTGGTTAGGCGGAAGTATAATAGGATGCTTGTTTAACCTCTCCACTTGAGAATTCATTAAACGGCCACCCACCCGTAAAAGCCCATCAGGGCCTAGATAAGGATTCAAGCTAAGGAGCGATGACTTGGGAGGTAATCCCTTTTCTTTTGAAAGTGCCTTATATTCAAGGGGGTACATGTCTTGTTGAATGAGCCTTATAATAACCACTGTGGCTTCTCTCAATTCAAGCGGTGCCAACCAACCCCTTCTCCGCATCTGAGCCGAAGCAGGGTCAATGCGAGCAACAATTGCAGCCCGTATATTGTTAATGAATCTTAAGCATAGCGCCAACACCCTTATCAATTTGTGATATTTTGAATATCTGCTAAGCAGCACTTGAACAAATGAATTTTGGTTTTCACCTACATCTGACGAGGGCATACTTGTTTGGTATGCAGTGAACATACAACAGAGAGCATCTACCTTACCATTATCCGCTACCTCAGCATCGACAAACGGCTTGGCCCACATTGACACTGGCTGCTTTAGCCACGGCGGTCCTACAAACCAGAGAGTACTGTGTTGCAGTGCCTGGGGGGAGACACCACGGGTTAGCAGATCAGCGGGATTCTGTCTCGAGCTTACATGGCGCCAACAAGATAGTGGATAGGATGCCACTATCTTTGAAACTCTATGCGCAGTGAAAGCATCCAATTTATGATTGCTTTTCACCAACCAGTGCAAAACAATAGAACTATCTGAAAAAAGATACACTTGATTAATAGAACACACAATTTCCAGTGCTCTTATTACCTTCTTGGTCAATTCTACCAATAACAATGCACTACACAACTCCAAGCGAGGAATAGTAGACCCTGCCAGGGGAGCAAGTCTTGATTTAGAGCACAACAAGTGGCTATGCGCAACGGATGCAGAATCATGATTAACTAAGTATAATGCAGCTCCGTACGCCTTATGAGAGGCATCACAGAATCCTACCAGACAAGAGGGAAGGTGACCCTGGGGTAACACCTTGCGTGGGAATATGATTGATGGCAGTAAAACAATCTCATTAACCAAGGACTGCCAACAACAAGTAAGATCAGAATCAAGAGGAGTATCCCAATCCAACTGTAAAGACCACAATTTTTGCAGAAAAAGCTTCAACTTTACCAAGAAAGGATTCCCCTAATGGGTCATAAATAGAGGCTATTAAGTGCAACACAACCCTTTTTGTGATACACGGGAGGTTGAAAGTGTTTGGATCGGAGTGTTTGCTGTATGTAATGCAAAGTGTGTCTTTATCAGTGTTCCAAGTCAAACCCAATATTCTGTGTGTATTGTCTGAGGCCAGAGGCGTGGAAGTGTATTGTGTGTGAGTGGTGTTGAGAGTGGCCAGAAACGATGAAGAATTGCTATTAACCTTTCTCAAATTAAAATGAGCTCCCTTTAACACTTTTACAATCCTTTGAAATAACGATGCTGCCTTCTCAGCACAGTCACTCCCAAACAGTAAGTCATCTACATAAAATCCCTGCTTGATGGCTGAAGCCACCTCAGGATCAATTTCATTTATTTCCTCAGCCAACTTGTTGAGACACCTTGTACTCAGAAATGCGGAGGGGGCCATACCATAAGTAACGGTTTGCAAAGTAAAAATTTTAATAGGGTCGTGAGGGTTCTCTCGCCACAAAATTCTCTGAAATTTAGTATCAGCATCATGCACCCGAACCATTCTATACATTTTCTCAATGTCTGCTGTGAAACAAACATTAAACAATCGAAATCTAAGCATGATGTCAATGAGCTCTGATTGCACGTTAGGGCCAGCGTAGAGTACGTCGTTTAAACTTTACCCAGAAGAAGATTTGGCACTACAATTGAAGACCACGCGCAGTGGTGTAGTAGGGGATTGTGGATTCAACACACAAAAATGAGGTATAAAATAGAAAGGAGGTGCTATCTTACTGACACATTCAACTGCATGCCCCAATTCAATGTATTCTCTCATGAACTTGACATAATTATGCCTTAATTCTCTATCTTTAGAAAATCTGTTTTCTAAAGCAAGCAAAAACTGTTTGGCCACAAAATGTGAAGTCCCCAATAATTGTGGAGGACGTTTAAAAGGCAAAGATACACAAAATTGCCCATTCTCCAACCTAAAGGTGTCATCATTAAATTTTTTTTCACAAGGATGCTCCAAGTGTGAGAAGTTTTCATCACGAGAAGAGGAAATCCTCTCAGAATTCCAAACATTCTCATAATCATTGACTAAGGAAGGAGAGTGTGCAGTTAAGAAAAAGCACTGATCTGGGGGTGCCGCACTTGGCAACAGTGTGGGCAATCGATCCCCCGCAATGACATTACCAAACTTAGTATCAAGAATAAAAAGCTTTGAACAATGGCTGCTCTTCTTAGTGTTAAGCACCTGAAAAAATAAAGAAGAGCTTAATAAAATATCTAATTTTTTAGGAATAAAGAATTGGTCATCAGCCAATTTTAGGTCAGCAGGCAGCTTCAGGGCAGCTAAATTAATGTTCCTCCGGGGGGTGGCTTTGGAAATAGCAGGGACCACTAAACATTCTATTGCCCTTTTCCACCTACAACACCGCGAGGGGATTAACACATGAACTCTAGCATTTGAACCAGAAGTAAGAGCATTAACAGAATGAATAGTAGCATTGTGCCTAATTCTTTTGAGATGGAGGGCCTGTACCAGTGATTCAGTTATCAAGGAAACTTCACTACCAGAATCAAGTAATGCCCTGGCTGGCAGGGTATGGCCCAATTCATTTGTTGCATTAACAATGGCTGTGGGAAGGAGAGAACCAATATTAAATGTCTGGCTAAGAACCAAGTGTGATAACGTGGAAACCTTACTATCGTGTGATTGTTTTGCAGTAATCTGGGTGGCAGATGCTAGTCCAGCAGAGGTGTTGGGAGCACTAGAACAATGAGGTGATGCCAAATTATGGACATTTTGTGTTGCTTTTTGTGTAGAAAATTTATGAAGCAAAGAGTGCCCAGGTGGGCGGAAGTCGCAGGAACTTGTCCGCGCCGACCAAAATGTGCTAACATACAGTTAGGTTAATTACTGCACGATAATGCGGTTCATATTTATGTTTATTTCACCAAATTGTGTTCCAAATATGTATTTTCTGCTGAATTTCTAATGAAATTAAATAGGTATTTTTCCCAATTCTTGTTATCAGGAAATTGTTAGTAAAATAACAGCAAAAAAAGGAAACATGTTTTGTAATAATTATAGCAGAGAATACATTTCCTTTTTTACAATAAATTGTATGAAATGTAAATTATTAATAATAATTTGAAAATATGCCTAGTAAAATGAAAAATAATACTGTATAGACTTTCATTTATCGAAAAAATGAAAATGTTATCACATTATTGACACTCTAAAATAAAATATTTCCTTTTATTATTTCAATGGTTTTTATTGGTTGTGCGTGTAGAATTATACAATTGCTAAGAACACTAGTTTTATAGTAATTTTTGTCTTGAGTGGCAACTCATTTTTTCATTGTGAGACGGTGCATTAAGATGATCACTTTCCATTTGTTCGCGATAGTGGACATTTGTGAGGTGATGTCACGCTCAGTAAACAGTACTATACACAAAAGGGTTCTGTCCACACTACAACAGAATTGCGCCGCAAATTCCTTTGATGTGCGCGGAAAACCAACAGAGCCCGACTCGCGCGCGCTGTGCGAGGACATTTTTGCGTGTTTCCGTTCCGCGAATACATTTACACTACAGGAATTCGGTTTGCTCGCGGATCACTTTACGATGTGCGTGGCATTCCGCGTGCTTTTTTTTTCAAGTGTAGACGTGACTTAAGAAATGCAGAGCAGAAGATGAATTCTAGCGGCCGGCTGCTCTGATCGGTAGTTTTCTGTGTTGTTTTCGAGCTACACCAAGCGAATACTGGAGCAGTACCGTAACAAACGAGCCACGGATCTTTCCTTCCTTTTCCCTGTCCTGTCCTCACTCCATACTTACACACACAGTCACGTACACTTAACTACTACATATATCTGGAGACCATTCGGGAGCTTAGATCTTGCCCCTACTGGGGCAAAGGCCCGTTGGTGGGAGATACCTGGACACAGAAATCCCCAGATGACAAATAGTTTGGCGTCGGATCTTCTTAGGCAGCGACGTAAGAACACCGCCATTTCCCCAGGTAAAAAAAAAATACAGTCCTCTTACGGGACTAATGACACAACAATCATTGAGGCGTCCGGAAATATGAAACAATCAAATGCAGAGCGGGATGCGGAAGGGAGATTGTAACATCAGTTATAAAAAGTAAATTGCAACTAAACATGAAGCTGAAAGGAAGGAAGAAAGTTTTTATTAATAATATGGAATGAACGTATTGAAAAATATTTTATTTTCTCTAAATTCCCAAAATTGAGAAGATTTAATAAGAAATAAAGTAATGAAAAAATACAAAATCCGCCTTCAATTCTCGAATAAAAGGTTTTTATCTAAAAATCTAAAACTAAATGTTTTTGCTTTCGAATTTCTCAATTGCTTACTGGGAGAAAATCGAAGATTGACAATATCACCACAAGGAAAAGTCTCAAAAGCGAAAGAGAGCTGAATTCAAAAGCGAACAACAATGGACAGAGGAAGCCAGGAAGTGTATAGAGAGCGCGACGCGGTCAAACGCCAACTTGGCCCTCGCGAAGAACGGAAGGGCCGTCTAATAAACGCAAGGGGATTGGAGGAGGTGGGGGGAGGGTTGTTCTGTTCCGCGGTCGCCCTCAAAAGGAAGCGTCCTCGAGAGCTTCGTGGCAGCGACGGCGGGGGCGGTGGGGGCGGAGGTGGCGGCGGGGGCGGCGGGGGCGGCGGGGGCGGCGGGGGCGGCGGGGGCGGCGGGGGCGGCGGCCGCCTTCAAACTCCGCGAGCCAAGACAAAGTGTCGGACGCGCGCTTGTGGTGGCCTGGGAGGTTAGGCGGCGGCGCTTGCGGGCACGCTGCTGCGTCTTTGTGGCCGAGTGGCTTTGAGACATAGCAGCACGGAGGTGCATGCTGGGCTACGGTGATTATCTTTCTGCAGTATGCACATATTGTGGACCGGGAGAGGTGGCTCAGGGCATACGTTGATGTCATTACAGTGCCTCTGACCGGGGGCTCTTGGGTTCGAGTCCCGATGTTGACAAGATGTTCGACCCTAGCTTGTCAGCTAGATCGAATTCAGCGGCTATCTGATGTAGAATTCTAGCGGATGGCTGCTCTGATCGGTAGTTTTTCGCTGTTTCTCCGATCAACACTACGCGAATGCTGGAGCAGTACCCTAACAAACGGGCCACGGACCATGCGCGATCTTTCGTTCCTTTTCATTGTCCCCACACCCCTTACACGTAATAATACTTAATACGTAATGGAAATTTTTCTGTCTGGCGGGAGATACCTAGTTGGAGAAAAGCCCGCTAGCCGACAGTAGGTCGGCGCCGGATCTCGTCATCCAGAGGGGGAAGATCACCGCCACCACCCGAGGCAAGAACTGCACTTACGAGATTAATTACCTCATTAGTTGACACGTCCGGAAACGCTAACAATCAATCAATTAAATATTGTGAAATTTCTTAATTATTATCGTTATCAAGATTCATTTTTAGATTTAATGAAAAAAACATATTGTCGAGGAGAGTACTAATGAAAGAGCAACTTTCACTTAGAGAAAAAAGAATTAACTAGCTGACATCAACCTAATGTATTATTTCGAATTTCAAGCTACTGTTCATTGGGCGCATTTAAGAGTTATATAATGAGCTATTAAGTTTCTGAAGCATTGAATGTTTAACGGAAATTAAATATCAAATAGGTACGAATAAATAAGTAATTAATGAGGATCAACTCTTTCATATTTATGGTACAAAATATGCACCAGAACGCGTTAATATTTTTGTTGTAACACCAGCATTGTAAACGACATTTTCTGTTACAAAAAATCATTCATAAAAGGACATTTTACGGCACAAATGATGACGGAGGAGATTTTACGGCACGAATAATTGAGTCATCACTCATTCAGCCAATCGTAACGAGATAATCATGGGGAGGTAGCGGTAAAAGGAACAGCCGACCGCCGTTTTCTCGCACAGATGTTAAATACTCGCGACGTCAAATGAAAGTTGTTTCGCAAAGTTAAGTTTGATTCTCTTATAAATTTATAATGCCTTTATACGTATTACGAACGTATTTGATACAAAAACAGCGTATGCAACTCGTTTATCATGTTGCTTAATTCTAAACTAATTGGAATAAACTACTAATTCTCACAGAGGCGTCGGGCGCCTTGTGGTGGCCTGGGAGGTAAGGCGACGGAGCATGCGTGGGCTTTGCACCCCTCTGCGCCCGAGTGGCTTTGAGACATAGGAGCGCGCTTGTGCTATGATGATAACTACGTTCCCCTCGTATTCCCAGCTGGCGGAATATACTAATTATAAACCTTATTATCATGATGAAAATGAAGTTATTGGTTTATGATAAAATATGATACTGAACTACAATGATCCAACAGATAAATATTGTGAATTCCTTACAAAAGTTAAATTACCTTCTTATTATTAATTCTTAAAAACAAACATTTTCATCTTTTGTAATCCCTTTTGCATACTGTCATGTTCATTTGGAGATAACGGTATAATAATTCCAGCATCTAACTGCTACTTGTAAATTTCTTAAATAAGGAATTAGGGAGTCAGAGTATCAATGATGCACTGAAAGTATTACGAAATTACGAAAAAGGTATAAATAAGGTGAATTAATTTGAATAAAACATTATTTTTGGTTTATCACATATGCGAGTTGATTACTTTGTTTACATTTCAAATACCGTTTTCTTCAATAATCGAAATCCCACTTTTTTCGTTATTTAGTTAAAGTATTAGATAAATAAACATACGATACATGTGTACTAGATTGTACACGATACATGTGTACAATCTAGTGACCTTAAATTTCGAAATCTAGTGAAATCTAGTGAATAATTATTCATATATTAATATTTCTGATACTATTTTGAAATAATACGCTTTTTTAATTGGTTCAATGATTAAAATATCATCGTGAAAAATAAAATATTTTATAAAATGTTAGACATACAATGTGATAAACTGAAAGGATTACAATTAGCGGCCACCATATAAGAGTTTCGAGTTCTACTTGCTCTCGCTTGCACAAAACGAAAAACAATAACTTACTCGTAACAGCAATAAAGTTTTAAAGATATAGGTGAAGGATAACATGCATTGTATATTCTCAGAAGCGTCCGTAAAGCAGTAATGTGAACTTGTTCTGAGTCGTAAACCAGATTTCATCCTCTCGAAGCTTAACTCCCATCGAGTAAGTCGAACGCTCACCCAAGAACCCACTGAGATGAACGTTCGAGACATTATCTGCCGCAGACGCCCATGACAAAGTGAGGTCGTAACCACTCCTCTCATTGGTGGGACATCATCGTAGAGAGCTGGGAGATATAACGGCCACTTCGATTCAAATGGAGATTATTATGGACGTTTCTGACGTTGAGGAGTACCAACTAGTCAAATGTATAGACCATGTTTGAACTACTGCCGTTATACCTCTCGCCGTCATGAACATAATCGTAGATGGAAATGAACGCGACGTACTAAGTCCACAGTACACCAGACGCGGAATATAGTGGAGTAAAGCGTAGGCTCCACTCCAAATCAGGTTTGTAATAACCCCCACTGCCGCACGGAGCGTGATAATTCGACGTTCTTTGATGCGTTCGCATGAAGCGGCCAACATCACTTCTCGATAAGCCTACTCGTTTCGCTGGCCCGCCCACGCCCGTATGCTGGACACGCGGAGCGAAGCCAGATCAAACATCCCAACGCAATCAGGATGCCGTGATGAATCTCCGGCACGCCCAAAAACACACTTATTTCGTCGCGGTATAATACAATACCAGATTGGAAGTTGGTGTTTTATTTACGGAGCTGAGTAAAGTGGCGCTGCGATTCGTTATTTCCACCACTTGACATGAGCGAAACGCGCGTCCTCCGCGGCCAATCCCCGGCCGCGACTGCGCCTGCCTGCCTGCACGCCCGCCTGCCTGCCCTCCCGTTCGCTCGCCTGTCCCCTCCTACCCGTTTGCCGTCTGCCCATCCGCCCGCCCGCCCGCCTGCCTGCCCACCGCTCTCCAACCGCCCCCCTTCCGCACACCTGCCTGCCCGCTCGCTTGCCTGCCTCCCTGCCTGCCTGTCTGCCCCTCTGCCCGCCAGCGTCTGCCCGCCTGCCGTTCTGCCCGCCCGCTTTTCTGCCAGCCCGCCGTTCTGCCCACCAGCCTATATGCCCTCCGTTCCTTTCTGCCCGCCCGTTTGTCTGCCCGCTGGCCTGTCCGACCGCTCGCATGTCTGCCCGCCCGCCTATCTGTCCACCCGTCTCTCTACCCGCCTAGTCTGCCCGCCTGCCTGTCTACCCTCACCTCCGTTCTGCCCGCCCGCGTTGTTACCCGCCTGCCTCACTGACCGCCCCTCCTTTCTGTCCGCCCGCTTGTCTGCCCGCCCGCCAGTCTTTCCGCCTGCCTCTCTGTCCATCCGCTGTCTGCCCGCTCGCATGTGTGCCCGCCCGTCTATTTGCCCACATGCCTGTCTACCCGCCCGCCTGATTGCCCGTTTGTCTGTCTGCCTGATCTCCTGCCTGTCTGCACGCCCGTGTGTCTGTCAGCCTGCCCGTACGCCCGCCTGCCGGTCTGCCCACCTGCCTACCATCCCGCACGCTCGCAGGTCCACTCGTGCCATCGCCCGATGCGTCGGCTGAAGCGGCCCTCCGCTCCACTTGGGGCGGGCCACGCACTCCTCTCCCCTCCCGTCCCCCGCCTCCTCTCCTGTGCGCCAGAGCGGCGCTCGAGCGCCCGCCGCGCCTCCTCGCCCCCGCCCCCAAAGCCGCGTCGCGCGTTTGATGTTCCTGCGCACCCCGCCCGCGTGCTCCCGATCGCGCTTCCAATTGCATATCCATCTGTCGGTGCCCGCGCCCAAATTGCCCGCGTTCCGAGCAGGGGAAGAGGATCCGGGAGGGAAGGCAATGTGGAGGGAATATCGGGGTGCCGGTGAGATGTTGCGGGGAGTGGCGGAAAATGGTGAGGAGTGTTGAGGAATTGTGGGGAGAGTTGGAGAGTGTTGGAGAATGTTGGAAGTGTTGGAAGTGTTGGAGAATGTTGGAAGTGTTGGAAGTGTTGGAGAGTGTTGGAGAGTGTTGGAGAGTGGCGGAGAATGGCGGAGAGTGGCGGAGAGTGGCGGAGAGTGGTGGAGAGTGGCGGAGAGTGGCGGAGAGTGGCAGAGAGAGGTGGAGAGTGGCGGAGAGTGGCAGAGAGAGGTGGAGAGTGGCGGAGAGTGGCGGAGAGTGGCAGAGAGTGGCGGAGAATGGCGGAGAGTGGCGGAGAGTGTTGGAGAGTGTTGGAGAGTGTTGGAGAGTGGCGGAGAGTGGCGGAGAGTGGCGGAGAGAGGTGGAGAGTGGCGAAGAGGGGCGGGATGTGGCGGGGTGAGTGGGACGCGAAGTCGCGGGGATTGCTGACACGTGGCGTTCCTTGACGGGGAGTGGCGATGACTGATAAAGAAGAGCGCTGAGTGACGGACTATTGAGGAGGGGACAAGACTGGAGTGATGAGGTGAGTGTGATTGAGGAAGGAGGGGACTGGAGGGGTGTGACTGGCATGCAGATATGCGTAGAAACTTGGCGAGATGTGACATGGCGGGGAGAGCCGATGCGTAGTGCGGCTTCACGGAGATGGATGTTGCGCTGCGGAGAGGTACTTCGGGGCCGTAGTGGGCTGTAGCGAAGCGTGGCCTGGCGTGGTGCGTGGGTTGGTGAAGCACGGCGGTGAGGCGAAGGGCGTAGAGAGGTGAGATTTGCCTGGATGGGGCGTGGCGTGGCGGAGCGGAATTAGTCGGCGGCGTGGAGGAGTGTAGTGGAGCGTGGAGTGAGGTACCGGGGCGGGGAGGTTTGAGGGTGCCGGGACCGCGCGGCGCGCTCCGCCAGCCGAAAAAAGCGTCCACTAATTCTCGCGGGCAGTGTGTTGCGTCGCCGCCAGGGGCGCTGGTGACGCTAATTAGCGTAATGAGCGGGGTTCTGTCGCGTTCGCTGCCGAAGCTGCCGCCGTCGCCTCATTCATGGGCCGCCGCGCCGCCGCTCTCTGTGACGCGCGTCGTCGGCTCCAGGCCGCCCGTGCGACTTTCGTAGCCCCCGCAGCTCCCGTGCGTAGCTTTCAAGGCGGTTCACTGCCTCCTTCATCCCACGCCTTCTTCCATCACTTGTTGTCGACAGGGGGGGTTGTTTATCAACTTACTTTCACTCTCTGCGCCAGAGAGTCTTAACATATTTTAATTCCCAGTGCCTTCCATTTGATATTACCTTTCCTTTTACTTTGTATCTTGAAATATCCTTTCGAAATATCCTTCGGTTAAACGTATAGAACATACCCCACGTGCTCCATATTGTTTCTTTCTAACTCTTGTATTTAAAAAATATATTTAGTGATATATTTTTTACATATTCTGATATATTTTCGTCATCACTTTTTCTTCATTAATCGTCATCATTAATCGATGCCATACGCGTGTGTATTACTGTTTAGGGTTTATTTCCTTTTATAAATTTCTTTATGGCTCGTGTTTCTCATGATCAGCTACTCTTATGACCACTCCAACATTTCTTTGCCCCTTCCTCTCTCGAATCCTCCCTTTATCCTCCTTCCTGTCGTATCTTGTCCCCTGTGCTTCAGCAGCGACTGTCCTCTTTTCGTACTCTTTCCGTAGCCTCAATATTGTCTTTCCCCCTGCCGCTTGCGGTTATCTTTCCGCCGCCGTATCTCGTGCCTGCTGGCGCCTGCCGTGCCCTCCGGCCGCCTCGCCGCCACCGCCGCCACCTCCGGGGGGCTCGTTAGGGCTCCGCAGGGGCCACACGCGGGAGGTCGCGACTGTGCGGTACGCCGCGGCGGCGGCGGTGGCGCCGGGAGGGATGGCGGTGGCGCTGCGGTTATTTATCGGCCCCGCTTTGTCCGTCTCCGCCCGCCCTCCCGCCCGCCGCCCCGCCCGCCGCCCCGCCCCGCAGCGGTCGCGTTCTTCGCGGAAGTTTCGTGGCCCCCGCCGCGACACGCAGGCGACCCCGGCGCGGCGCGCGCGGGGGGGGAGTGTGGCGAGGGGGAGGGGTGGGGGAGGGGTGGGGGAGGGGAGGGGGCGCTGGGTGACGGCCAGGGGCGGCGGATGACGCAGGAGAGGGCACAGGGCAGAGGGCGCGCACGAGAGGGAATTAGAAGCGCTGCAATGAGCGCGATCGCCCAGTGACTAATGGGAGGCTGATAAATGGACGAATAATTAGGTGGTTTGGGGACTGAGCTCTGCAAGAAAATTTGTCGGTGTCGAAGTGTGTGATTTATGCACTATTATTGAATGTGTATCGATAAGTTGGATTATATGCTTTCATGTGTCCGGTTGTAACACTAGCGTTATTATTTTGCGCTTTAGATTTTTTTGCTATAAAACAGACATTTATTGATTTTTTAAATTTAAGATATTCAAAAATATTTGTTGTTAACCATTTTTCTTTTTCTTTAATGTTCAACCTTGCGATTAGTTTCAGTGATACAAAGCATTAATGTGTCAGTTTGGTGATATAAAGTATTACATACTAATTGCATAGATTGCGTAGGTCTGGATTTACGTTTGCGTTGCGTGATTTGGATTTGGATTTCAGGCAAATAGAATTGCTGCATTTGTTACGCGTCAACGCTGAAATGCAATATCCATCAATCATTCATTTCTTTTGGTCAATTAAGATATTTATATTGTACATGCTCGAATGGGTAAGAGGGTTTGCATTCTATTGACGCCAGAGAGAGTGCCTTGTAATTCAATAGTAATCTCTAAAATCTGTAAATGACTTTGTATATGCAATGAAGGATGGTGGAAATAAAATATTCGCTGTTCAATCCTATTTTTCTGGTTCTTAAGCGTCCCTTCAGGGTGACGAATTACGATCAGAAAAACTGAGATACGTAGAAAAGAGAGGGACGTCTGAAAGTTAGAGCTTAACTCTTCCGCAATCGCGTAGCTGCACTGAATGTTACAGGGTCAGTTTTTTCGTATGGCTGAGGGCTGAATTGAAGGGGTCGAGACAACCTAATACTAACGCTCATTTTTCTTCTGAAATTGAGTTATATCTAATGCAGTACTCTAGTGCAGGTCTTCTGCACCACTGCTAACAATACTTGTAAAAATTGTCAATAGATTGAGCGTAAAACTCAAAAGTCAAAAGACGTATATGTAGTATATACATATATGTAGTATAGTGTAACGTCGATTATCCGAACTAATTGGGACCAAGTATAGTTCGGATATTCGATAATTCAGGTAAGCGAACATAATGCTTATGTAGGCTACCGTTGCCCTAAAATGAGGTGGGTTTTCTGCCAACAATGAACATTCCGAGTGAGTGACAACTGTTAAGCATTTACGATCGGTTGTTTGACAATGTACCGTTAGTTCTCTTTCACTTAACGGTAGTGAAAAGCGTTTTTCTTCTAATAATAAATATTTCGAGTTCTTAAGCATTTATTGTAGGATAGATCAAAGTTCACTGAAGTCAGATGATTGACTATAGTACAGTACTTCGTTAATATTTTATCACTGTCAATCATATCGGAGATCATTCTCAATATTCAGTATTACAAAATAAAATGAATACATATAGTATATGGTACCTACCTATTTAAAAAAATAATAATTATTCATAGAAAATATGAGTTCGAATATCTGACGTTTCGAATGATTGACGTTCGGATAATCGACGTACCGCTGTAGCGTGATGCATGTGTGGATGTGTAAGTAAAGGGTGAAGATAGGATTCCTTGTCGGAAGAGGAAGGAAATATCGGGAGTGGTCCGTGGCCCGTTTGTTAGGGTACTACTTCGGCATTCACCGGGTGTTAATCGGAGCAACTATGGAAAACTACTAGTCAGAGCAGAGTTTTATACTAAACGTTTTATTTGGAAATGTTATTTATCATCATAAATGAATCCAATTTATTTGAATTAATGAATAAAAGAAACTTAGTTAAGTGCCTTAGGTCATTAGTTCGCATTTCAAAATATTTCACGTGTTTTAAAACTTTGAAAATATTTTTTGCTGGTGCAGCACTGAGTGCTGCATGTGCCAATGGCGCGCTTGTCGGAAGATTAATTCTCACATGCTTCTTTTATCACAATTTCAAGGCAGATAATGGCGTATCGACTGGGATTCATTGAATTTCCAATTACACTATTACGCAATTACTTATATTAAAACACATGAGGTCAATTAAAAATATCCAAAATGATCTAAAGTATCTTTAAATTTAAAATCTTTAAAAAAAATTAAAGATTAAAATTACTTTGAAAATACCCTTCGATTGAAATGCGTAGTAACTGCAATAAGACTCGTAATAGCCTTAATAGAAGCATTTCATGAAATATTTATTTTAAATTCTTAGGATGTGCTGTAAACTTATAAAAGCGCAGATTCAGGAAGAAAGTTAGAATGGTGTTGTTATTATCTTCCGGCCTCAAGACATTACACTAAAATGGACACTTCGTTTAGTTGAACGTTTAACTTTGCACGGTGTTAATGCGGTGAGGTCATTGGATTGTTCGTTTATGGCCTCCTCTGTAATGTGATGGCGCCATTAATCCCTGTACATTGACGCGAAGTGAAGAGAGTTTATGGAGAAAGAAGGTTGCTTTTAAAAGGCAAAATTAATGATCCAATCTTCTTGACACTTTGGGTAATCACCCACCTAATTCTCCCAATTAATGTAAAAACTTTGTATCTACTCATACATAACACGCCAAAAGAATATAAACATGAAAGCATGCATTATTTCTAAGCAGAATAATAATTAACTTTCATGTACCTGGAAGTACCAGAGTTGTTTGTGTCTATACCAACATCTTTTTATTGCGACAAGAAAGTAGTGGTGTTACAACAACACATACTTCCACGCATTATTTATAACTTTTGCAATTTACAAAAATTAAGAGACTTCAAAGAAAATGAGACCTGCACCAATTTTTAAGCTTCCTTTTCTTAATACGTGGAAAAATTTAGAACGATTTTTGGGGAAATGTTTCATTGTTCTTTTACTTCAAGCAGAAAATACGCGAGAATAAATCTGATCTGATTTTTCGAACATATTTTAAGGACGAAAACATCAATCTTCCATATTGTACTTTCACAAAGCAATATTTTTTGCAATTTTCTAAAATACAGACGTCGCAAACAAAACTTTCCGAATACAAAATTAGCAGAAAATGGGGCCAACACCAATTTTTTACCGGCCTTTATGAGGAGGAAATTTAAAGAAACTAGAGTGTTTTTTGAGGAAATAAATGTTAAAAAATTATCTGTATTTCACGCAAAATTGCCCGAAAATACTCATAAGTTCGAAAAATTGTACATGTCTGTATTTCAAGATCTGCCTTTAAGGAATATATATTTCATTAATGAAGTAATCACTATAATCACTAATGTAGTTGTAGGAAGACACCCTAGGAAGTAGGGACACCTCTAACGCCCGATTACTATACTTTCTTTTCCTATGAAGCAAGGCGAGATAATAAAATCAAAATAAATTGATAATTAAAAACGAATCAAAATTATTAATTTTGATAATTAAATAAAATAATGCACAAATTCGTTTTGTGAAAAACAATCTTGAACTGAGTTGATACGATTTATTTTTGTGTAATATATTTTTATTGATCCTAAAGCGATTCAGTCTTTCGAAATAACAGTTTTCTGCGATATTTGGATGGATTTGGAAAACGAGAGAAGCTCAAAATTCATGTTAAATTAGTATGTTGTATTTTGGGAATTCATTGCATTATTTTTCGAGGAGTGCGATGCATTCCATTTCAAACATTCACCACAAATATGTTCGATTTAGTGGGTTTTGCAATTTTCAATTACGGAATGGTCGCGAGAAAAATTAGGAATTTCCTGGCATTTTATAAATTAGAAAATAGAGTGGAATATAATTATATATTGCGGGGACGGGAATTCTGGTGGTTTTTCTTCGCTGATGTGACAATAATATGTTTGTGTTTGGAAAATATATGTATTTTAGAAAACAGTTGCGACAGTGGTCTTGGGAAATGTTATACATTCATGAATAACAGTGGTAAGACGTACTTAACAAGACACGTATTATGTTACAACAAAGAGTTCTCCTATTTGAAATTCAACTAAGTGTATAATTGTGAACGTAATTCTTTGCGAACTATGGAAAGAATCATTAGAACCATTTTGTGTTACGGTTTTTTCTCACTCAACTGAACGTGCTTGCCTTTTCGTCTTATCAAGTGACAATTAAGCGGGCAATGTGCATTACATATCTGTACTTCTTTCTAATTTAAAATGATCATAGATACAGAGCAATGAGAGATGATTTCACCACCAAACATACATAAACTCTCTTCCTCGCCCACGAAAAAAAATGCCTTTACTATTCTCATCCATTCCAAGCGTCTGCATCAGCCTCTCGTCGCATATGAAAACCAACCGCTTGAAGAACCCAGTGAATCAAACGCGCATTTCGAAACGATTACAATACCAGTGAGCGCGTAAGGGGACAGAAAATGCGGAGCGGCGAAGTAATAAAGCAAGAACGCCCCGCCACCCGCTCCCACCCGCCCCCGCGGCGCGCGCGCCCGCTCGCCCGCCCGCGCGGGGAACAGCAGCGCAGCGCAGGCCCGTCGCGCACGCGCGCCCCCGCCACCCCCTCCCCCGCCCCTCCAACCCTCCCCGGAGGAGAGAAGCTCCGGCTACAGCGCGCTGCTTCCCGCAGGACTCGGCGCGGACCCCGCAGCATGCGCGGGTGGGCGTGATGCCTCCGCCTCCGCCGCCGTCGCCGCCGCCGCCGTCGACGACGTCGCCGTCGCCGCGGGCGCGCGTGGCGCCGCCGCCGCGGGTGCCTTCGTCGCCGCCCCCGCCGCTGGCGGCGCTGCTGCTGCTGCTGGCCCTGGCGGCGCCCGCGCTCGCGTTGCCCGACGTCATCCGCATCGGTGAGTGAGTGAACGGGCGAGCCCGCGCCTGGCAGGCAGCGGCGAGCGGCGCGTGTGTCGCGGGGCACTCGTCACTATACTTCGGTTTTTCTTTCTTGGCGCACGGGGGGGTGTCAATAAAATGGAATATCTCACGGTATTTCGCGTCGTTCTCCGTTGTGCCGTCAGGACTCGCATGATCGCCAGCACTGCTCGATACAGTCACGATCATGCGACCCCCAGCGGGACAACCGAGAACGACGCGAAATACCGTGCGATATTCCATTTTATTGACACACCCCCGTGCGCCAAGAAAGAAAAACCGGATTATATACAATGTTTTTTTCTAAAGTGGCCGGTCACATTAGGTCATTATTACACCTCCTGCCTTATAAAATGAATCTTTTTAACAGCCTTTTCTTCTTATTAAATAACAATTTAGCGGGCAATGTATTATGTGCATTACAACAATGTATTATGTACATTACCACATTTCGGAGGCCACCAGCACCGTTGAGAAAGACGATCGCGAATGGGAAGGCGGGGGATCGCGAATGGGCAGGGGATCTAATAATGCCCTAATGCCATCGGCCACGTTAGAAAAAACGAAGTATAACTCGCCTCCTTTCGGTAATTCGAGCAATTAGACACCGCGGGAAAGGCCGCTCTGGATGGCCGAGGTGGCTCGAGCATGTGCCGACTCAGCGCCTCGGTCGGGAGGGTCGTGGATTCCAGTCCTGCCGTAGGCATGGTTGTTTGTCCCTTGTGTTTCATGTAGTGTGTTGCCACAGATGACTTTGTGAGTCTCCTGACCACAGACCGAGAAGCCCGCATGTGTGTCTAGTGTAAGGGTTAATGTGTGTCTCCATGAGGGACATAGGGGATATCCGGCGTGGATAGCCAAAATCGGTATCCTCTGAAGCTGGAAAAAGACACAGAAAAAAAAGAGGAGAAAAATAAACTGCGGAAAAACTTTATCATCTTGACTTCCTAAACTAGTGTTGCATTTCAGCTAGTTTACCTTCTTTTTAAACCAATCTTCAAAGTTTACACCTGCTTCAAAGTTTTGAATTGGATGTTCATAACAGCCATGTTATACATTTCAAACAAAATAACATATCGTCAGTTTTAAAAGATTCTAACATCTCAAAAACTAGGCTTTTATATTTTACTGCTATATTTTAGAAAATGTAAAAGACGTAGGATAACTCGAAATTCGGTGCATTCAAATTCTGACAGTTCCTTGGAATTTGAATTAGAAGCAGTTCATTGTGTTACAAGCTGAACATCTCTGTTAGTGTAAAGTTTTCCACTGCTTTGTGAGAGCTGTCAGTTGACAATTTTACATAACCATGCTCTATAGGGTAGACAGTGTGAATTCATACATATTAATAGAAACAACGCTGATTGACTCACATTTCAAAATTCCCGAGACTTCATTGTAATGAGTGACAAATTACGTCATTTTTTTCAAATATTATTTTCAATTTGTCGGCAAAGAAATCATTTTTTTTATCATGGAATGATATTTTGGGAAAATTTTCTCATCGGACAATACTGTTTCTTCAACGGTAGATGTCTTCATCACTCATGCTGCTTTCGCCTCTTACCTCCTATTGAACGTCCTTGCTACCTGCAATGTATTTGACCAGATATGAGAAGAGTGAATGTCAGTAGAGTCATACGTTTAATTGTCTTTTTTAATTTTTTGTACTCACAATCTGAGTTATCAGACCACTGTGCGATAAAATATTCCAACAGGTCTTGTTATTGAATCTCACTTCCGTCCTTATAATAGTCTAACTACCTAACAAATAGGATATAATTTTAATAATATATGTTTTAATAATAATAGGATATAATTTTTTACAGAATTTGAGTTGAAAGTAAAAATATGTTATGAAGTATTACTCCAGCAGATATTGCTCTACTTTTTGCATTTAGTTTAAAAGAAAAATATTAGAATAAAATGTAGGTGACAATAATAATTATTTTTTAATTAAAAATTAATAGTAAAAATAGTCTTAACTGATAATAATGATTTGTGAGTGAATTATGAGTGTTTACTTTTTTATTAACATGATAACTCGTTAATTTCAGAAAATTTTAATAAATGTTTTATTTTTAAAATAGTATAAAGAATAAACTAACCTAAATAATTTCAATATTTCATCTTAAAACTGCCTGAAAATCAGTTCTGAATGGTGTATACACAAAAACTAATATTGCACATTGCGGTGTAGCATACCAAAAGTCATCAATACAAGCGCTATTGCCTCTCGTTTACTATACACCTGTAGGAACAGAGTGATGTTTAGGTTGTTTATTGGTTTGATACGTGGACATACGCAGAATTCTAGAAGGTGAAGAGGTTTATAGACTTCATTGTTTTTGCTTCTTCGGTTCATCATATGCTCGTTTGGCTCTGATGGTACCAAATACTACGTACCCAATACAGGACACATTGAACTTTTCTCATACTATTAATGGGAAACACCTGCTTACTAGCAAACCTGGTGATGAGTGCTGGAAAATCGGCGACAAATTCAAATTTCAATACATAAACAAATCTTTTGGGGTTTTGTGATTTCTAATAAACCTTTTATTCACATTATTATTACTATCATTTATTTTTAATATTTCTTTTATATTTAGATATTAAATTTTATATTTTTTAAATACAAAAGTAAATGTACAATACCACCACCAATACAAAACAGTGATAAGAACATTTAATATCTGCATTTAATTTGAAAATGATAAGTATTTACATAATGAAGCAGTTACAACACGGAGTCTGCAAGGGCTTCAAACTAGTTCCGGACCGGTCTCCCAGCATGTGTGCGCATGTAAGATGTAAGTGTGTAAATAAGAAGTTGAGGATAGGAGAAAGATGGGGAAAGAAAGATCACGCGCGATCCGTGGCTCGTTTGTTAGGGTACTGCTTCGGCATCTGCCTGGTATTGATCAGAGAAACCACGGAAGACTACCGATCAGAGTAGCCGGCCGCGAGAAGCCTCCAGTCCGCTACTGAATTCGACTTACTAGCTATATAGCTAGTGTTGAAAATTCATCCACCTTCTTGGACATTTCGGTTAAAAGCGTTGTGGTGACATCAGTTGATGCCCTGAGCCACCTTGGCCGATACAAAAATAAGTGATCATTCAGTAGGCTACGTGGGACAACAATTGACATCATAGCAAGTATGATTTATTTTATGAAATATATATTTTTTATTTTTAATTAATACGAGACCGAAATATACATATGTCTTGAATGGAACAGAAATGGGTGGGTTGGCATAAGGGCACCTTAGGATAAATTACAAACTCTTCAAGAAAGCACCCTTCAAAATTTACCATACGACCAGGTTTGAACACGAGAACGTGCATTGAATGCCAGTGTCGTAACCTACATTTTAGTGGAGCCAGCTCTAATTCGAAATTAAACGGTGGATACAAAACTAACATAAAAATGATTTAGAAGGGCACTTCATAAGAAAAGCGGTTTTAGGATACATCATTCAGTAAAAATATTTATGATTTTAGCAGTAGAAACATGTTTAATTATTAAGGAAATGTTCATAAACTGCTGAAAGATGGTCAACGACAATCCCCTCGACGTTCAGAACACCAATTTTTGGATTGCGTTATCGACATGTTTTGTATTTGAGGTTAAATTTTTAAGCACCTGTGGAATTTGCTCTCCGTTACACAGAAGAATTACGGGTAATCGGCTAAAGCGCTCTGTGTACTAGCACTCCCCCTTCAAGCACGTCAAAGCGGTCAGAATCGAAAGCGGACGATCCGCAACCATGAATGTGATTCAGCCGATTAAATTAAAAAGCAACAAGCTTATGACATTGGGCTTACTGTCAATATTTATTTCATATCCGTCCACTTCCACAAACTTTTACTGTGTTTTGTAGATGATTCTTCAAAGCGAAATTTCATGCAGGCATTTTTTTCGGTCATTGTCTATCATAAAGCGAATGTCCTGTATACATGTCAATAGAAAATGTCAGAATTAAATTTAATTTTAATATTTAGTAGGATATGGAAACTGTCGAAAATCTAATATTGAATTTTTGTTTATTATATAAAGCTTAACTCTTTATTATAGACAACATACATATTTTTCTTTATTGTTGTTATTTTATAATTACATAAAAACAAAAATGATACATTATTCTTCGAGTACAATTCGTACTTTAATACATACCACTATTACCATAGACTTAGAACAACACAAAACAAAACAAAACCAATGTGTCGTAGAACCTAGAAGACACAGATAACACATTTTAACGCCATTATCTTAGACTTTTCAGTGTAACTAAGAATTTCTAAGAGCTTGCATTGCTCCATCATAACACTTCGTAAACAAATGTGACTCCATCACAGAATTTATAGTGTGATTGTTTTTAATATGAAAGGTTTCTTAAAATAACCTCTTCTAGATATATTCTAATGACCAGTGTACGAATTGTTTGTGGTGGTGAGTAGAATATAATATGATTTTCTTAGCATATATATGTCTTAAATTTAAAAATAATATACTGGATTATTAGGTTTTTATTATCTGGGGGTTGTAAGGTTTATGTGTATTTGATGTTTTAGCCGGAAGATGGAGAAAATTACACCCCGAAAAGTCGTTTAAAATTTTTTTATGTTTTTATGCAATTGTAAAATAACGACAATAATAAAGAAGAATTATGTATGTTGTCTATAATAAAGAGTGAAGCTTTATATAATAAATATTTGAGAAAAAAAGAGTTACAAATCAATTTGTAAAAAAAATTGAATTTTTTGGTATTCAGATAGACTAATTTATTCTCATATGTTGTTACGTGTTTCATGACGAGCGAACATTATTCATGAGTTAACCTTTATTGAATATCTGACAATCCCTGATGAACCATGTCTTCTGTTACTAGGTGCCAACTAGGTTGTAGGACTATTAACCATGTCTTCTGTAACTAGCCTCTAGGATTAATACATTTTCTATTCATTGACAATTTGAAATTTAAAAAAATGAAGGTCGCGTAAATAGAACGTCTTTAGCGACCGCTATAACATTTAATATTTAAATTTCAAGGTAATATCAAAGATACATTCAAACTAGTGAAAAATGACTTACAATAATGTTAATAAATATGCCGCACTCTCTATACAATTGATTCCTCACAGTAGCAATGACAAATTGTAAATATTTTACATGCTTATTGTATCAATCATTTTCCATTGTAAATTGTACTATTTTTGTTAGAAACCTATCTGCATTTAATTTTCTTAATGTAAACATCCCCAAAATATTAATATTTTTACGCTTGTAACACTCAGTTTTAAGATGTAGATTGTTATAGCGATTTCGTAGAAATCAGTAATAGGAGAGGAAGATGATTACTTTAAATGTCGTTCAGCAAAACTTGAGCTGTTTATTCTTTTTCTTGTTATGGTAATTTCTTATTTTCTGTTAATTTCTTATTAAGTCTTGAAGTCCGAGCCTCCATCAAATTGTGGATCATAACAAGTAACGTTTCAAAATTTTTAATTTGTTGGATACTTTGCTAATTGCAACCCTAATATCAAAAACGAAAGCAAATAGATTAAAAATAAAATTAAATATTAAAAAATAAGTAAAAATGTTAGATTGAAAGGACACGTGATTAAAGAATGAACCCTCTATTATAGGCACGTAGAACTTGTCCCGGATGGGACGGTGCCCTACTGATGGGAGATACCTGGTAGGGGAAACACCCGCTAGTCGACGGAAGGTCGGCACCGGATCTCTCCATCTAGTGCGGAAGATCACTGCTATCCCCACCCGAGGGGATACATACACTACACTTACGGGAATAGCAACCTTAGCTGTAGACGCAGCCGGAATCACTAATCAATTTATTTTCTAAGCACGAAAAAATTGAAAAAATTCCGATTCAGTCTTGTATAAGCATATTGTGTTAGACGCCGCCAGGGGCGTAAGGATTACTCCTAGCAGTTTCTGCATTTTGGAGGAATTGCGGTTGGGGGGGGCACCTATTACTCATCTGGATCGTGCTTCGACAGACACCATTCGGTGTCGCTTTGATTGATTAATTAGTGATTCTGGGTGCGCCAACTGCTAAGATTATTTTCACCGTATTTTAGTGCATGCTTTTTGGTCGGGATGTGGGGATGACCTTGCCCTGCTGGATGGCGACTTCCAGCGCCGATCTACCGTGGCCTAGCGGGGTTTTCCTCAACCAGGTATTCCCACCAGCGGGGCACCGCCCAAGCCGGGGCAAGCTCAAAGTTCTCGATCGGTCTTCCGGCATGAGGTAGTGTAGTGTATGTAAGTGTAACTGTAAAAGGGATGACGATTGGACAAGGAATGGCATGGAAAGATCGCACACGGTCCAAGGCTCGTTTGTTAGAGCACTGCTCCGGCATTCGTCTGGTATTAATCGAAGAAACGACGGAAAACTACTGATCAGAGCAGCCGGCGCTAGAATTCCTCTCCGGACAGCGACAGAACTCGACCTTGCTGTCTGGCTAGTGTTAAAAATCCTGCCACCGTCGGGACTGGAACCCAAGACCTCCCGGACAGAGGAACTGCAGTGACATCAGTTGATGACATCAGTTGATACCCTGAGCCACCTTTCCCCGTCTTGACGAAATCGCCATCTCGAGTTAAAACATATTCTCCCTTCATTTCCTTCCATGCCGGAATGGCGATAGTGACCTTTGTATCCAGCCTAGCCCAAGTCTCCATTCTGTGTTGGACCCCCCCCCCCCCCAGAATTCACTCTCGAGATTTTTTATTTGACTGTGCATCTAAGAGAATGAGTTGAAATTCTTATATGCTGGATAATTTATATCACACGCATTCATCATTGTCTAAATTTCCGCCATCAGTGTTAAATTTTGTTTTAGGTTTGTTTCAAAATAAACATCCCAAATGTGTCTTTTTCATTAAAAGTTTTATTTTGAGAGTTGAGTAATTCCAATTTTTACTTTCCCGTATACATACGTATATACGGAGTAATATATGTAGTATAGGGCTGCGCGAAAAAATGGCGAATTTTCGGCGGAAAAATACTGTTGCTAAATTAAGAAATAAAAAATCCCGTAACATGTGGTGTAGCCAGAATCCTTGTTTTGTAAGTCCTTGATGCCGAAAACCCAATTTAAACAAAACGTCCTTCTGTGTGTCCGGTGAATGTGAACATTAGCGCCTAAACTATACTTACGATTTTTTCCAAATTAAAGAAATCCCTGTCTATCTGGCCTGAGTCAAAGGTCTAAGATTTTGAAAAACATTCATTAATTTTTTGGGGGTACTTTACATGAAGTCCCCTGGACTTTTTCAACATTTTATCAAAAACAGCTCCAAATGTTTTCTTTACATTTCTTGTAACAATAGAGAAAAAATACACTTATTAAGGTGACAAACGTTTCATTTTCACGGTTAACTCTGAATTTTCGAAAATTGCAAAAGTTTGAATTTTATTCGGCGTCTTTCTCTAACAACAAAATTGCAGATAGAGATTTTTCCTTCAAATAAAATTTGTTCTTCATAGTGAGTTCTTTCTTTAATTTCATGTACATTTTTTTGAAATTTTTTGTAGATTTTGCGCAATATTGCGTGAAATATGTACAATTAAAAAAAATACAAAAACAAGATTTTCTTAAAAACGGCTCCAACTTTTTTCTTTAAACTTTTGGTAAGGATTGTACTTTGGGTAACTAGTGCTGATTGCACTCTTTAATATGACGGAAAGTTTATTTTGAGGTATTTTTTGTTTTATCAATAATTACACTAAAGAATTTTTTGAATGATCTCTCACATCTTTAATATGCACATTACCAGCAATTTATAAACATTATATTTGTGAGTGTGCAAGTGCTTCAAAGGAAGTTTTTTGAAAACTCAAAAATTTTCTGTGGAAAAGACCTTCAAATTTCGCATTTTTAGCAGCGTTTAAACGCCATTTTCTTAAAAATGGCTCCAAATTTTTCAAAGAAAATTCCCATTTAGGACGACGTTTTTGTGTCCCTTAATTTTCTAAAATTAATATTTTTTGTTCTACGATTAGAAAACCGAAAAATTAAGAAAATGTCGAAAAAATGTATTTTGGGCTGCGATAGATGGCAGCTGCAAGAGTAGGTGGCAATTCCGAATAGCTATCCCAGACACAAGGAAATAGAAAGTTAATAGGGTAATGTCTGTGCCATTCCGTAGCACCATTAATTCTGATTGGTTTCAAAATACTTAAATAGACTGTAAACGAATATAATGTTTCTTTGCATTTCATCTAGGAAAGGACTTGCCGCTCTTTTGAATTTTATATTAATTAAAACCCCATAAACACTCCACTTTGCAGCCTTTGTTTGCTACTTTTTAGAAAATAACGAATGAATATTATTTAATGAGATTATTGTCAACGGATTTTCGGCTGAGGTGGTGCCAACGTTACCCCGCAACAATTTTATGATTATCAACTAATAATTATTTGACTCAAACAGTGTGCCAAATTAGCTCGAATATAGCCAATTTTTGGTTAAAACCATAGAAATAGACTCTTTTCAATTGACCCTAGCTCCGTAAATTTTTGTCCAAAATACTCTTAATATAGATAAGATTAGAGCTCAAAATCTCTTCTTCACGAACTTTGCTTGGCACAATTTAACTATTTCACTGCAATCGGCTAAATTGCGCCGCACGCCATCACTATTTACGACCCACATTTTTCCGCACTTCTTTATATGATTTCTTTATTCACTATTAAACTGTATTGAAGATATTTGTAGAAGCTTAGCGAAAAGCTTTTGATGCAAGAATAACATCGGCATCAATAAAACAGATTTTAAAATGAGTTCAGGGGTGCCACAAACCCCATAAACACCTAATATTTTCGGCATTTTTCGCTACTTTTTAGAAAATAACGAATAAATATTTAATGGTATTTTTATCAACGTATTTTTGGCTGAGGTGGTGCTGACGTTATTTCACAATAATTTTATGATTATCAAGCATTACTTATTTGACTCAAGCAGTAGGCCACATTAGTCCGATTGTGGTCAATTTTCCGTTATATTCTATTAAATAGAAGTGATAATTTTCTTCAATATGCGTATCTAAAGCATATTTTAAATACTTAATTGTGACTTATAATTATTTATCTGTTTAAAAGTTCAATTACGTAATTCTAGATTTTATTATTGACCCTGACACCTGATTTTATTATTGACACTGGTAAAGGTTGCGAAGAAAAATACATTAAAATGTCTGAAACCCGTTACAATTTTGTTTAAAAAATTGTTTATTTTTGTATCGTTTTCGAGACATTTATTTGATCTCAATTATGAATATTCATAATCAGTATTATACGATTCAAACGTTAAAATACCAAAATGTAATCTGTATTATGATCTAGCAAACAAACGTTTTTTAAATCTGGTTAAAAATCAATATTTTAAATATGACATATTTTCTAAATGCACTTTCTTTTAATCAATGTGACGAGTACACTCGTGTTACTTCCAGGAAACGTGTACCTGCAAAAGTGGGTCAGGGTATTAGCTAATGTCCCTGCAGTGCTTCTGACCCGGAGATCGTAGGGTTCGAGTCCCGACGGTGTCTGGTCAGCTATTTCGATTTCAGCCTTTGTCTGGGAGAGAATTATATAGTCCGGCTGCTCTGATCGGTAGCTTTCGTCTGCTCTGATTCTAGCTGCTCTGATCGGAAGTTTTCCGCAGTTCTCCCATTAACACCAGACGAATGCCGGAGCATAACCCTTACAAACGGACCACGGACCACGCGCGACCTTCCTCCCATCAGTCTGGAGCTTAGAGCTAGTCCCGACTGAGGGAGATATCTTGTGAAAATCCTCACAAGCCGACGTAGGTCGGCGGCGAATCTCACTATCCAGTGGGGAAGATCACCTCTACCTCTCGCGTAAAAACATATCCATTATACTTACGGAACTAGTGTCCTTAGCACGATCGGGAGAGGTGGCTCAGTGCATCAACTGATGTCACTGCAGTGCCTCTGACCGGGAGGTCCTAGGTTCGAGTCCCGACGGCGGCAAGATTTTGCACACTTGTCAGGTCGAATTCAGTTGTCTGGGGGAGAATTCTAGCGGCCGGCTGCTCTGATCAGTAGTTTCCCGTGGTTTCTACGACCAACACCAGGCAAATGCCGGAGCAGTACCCTAACGGGTCACGGACCATGAGCGGTCTTTCCTTCCTCTTCCTTGTCTTATCCTCATCTCTTACACACTTTCACTAACGTGCATTACACTACCACACATACCGGGAGACCGGTCGGGAGCTTACAGCTTGTCCCGGCTGGGGAGGTGCACCGCTTGTGGGAAATACCTGATTGGAGAAAACCCTGATAGTCGACGTAGCTCGGCGCCGGATCTCACCATCCAGCGATACAGATCACCGCCACCTCCCAATGAAAAATTGTGGATTACACTTACTGTGGGGGAATGAGGTTGTGAGAGAGAGAGAGCAGCGGACCCCTTTTTTTGTATATCCGGGAACATCCTGTTCTCCTTCCCCCAACACCTTCAATAGTTCAACTTATTTAGAAGGGTTCGAAGGACCAGCTTTGGACAGGTTGCATCTGTTGTGTAAGATTGCTGCTATTATAGCTTAAGGAAAGTAAGTTCACAATTGACATAAAAAACATATATTAAATTAAAGCATAATAGAGGTACAGTGTTTGATCAACAGTTAGACATGCAGGCACTTTCTTCAGACTCATTACACATGGTTAGACGGCAATTCAAACCAGCGTTGCTGGATCATCACACAACACGTGGCACAGGCAGCATTTCAGGCAGTGGTGTTGTATTCCCCTCGCGTTGGGCGATATAAGGGAGAAATGCTCAGGATGAAGAACTGTTGCAGTCTGGCGCTCGCCAGAAACGCACCATCACATCACACGTGGTACAGGCAGCATTTCAGGCAGCGTTGTATTCCCCTCGCGTTGGGCGATATAAGGGAGAAGCTCGTAGTGCAGATTGTTGCAGCTTACGGATGCTAAACGCTGCACCTTGAATTGAACATGTAGCGTACTTCGAAAACGACACTCGGCGAGCGTTGCACAAACTAGGCCTTAAAGTAAACCTGTAGCACATGTGGGAAAACAGCGTTCCGCGAGCATTGCATTCAGCGTGCATACTGCCAGGAGGCTCACACAAGACTGAACTCCGGATGCGTCGGGTGACGCACGGAGAAAACTCGCAGCCAATGAGCGAGTGACATTGGAAATTGAGCTCTAATGATTAAAATGAAAACGTTTGCGTTTTATAAATTTTATAAATGTTTTAATTGAGATTTTGAATTTGGTGAATTTTGTTTTAAACGCATTATTGATTTGATTTGTAATTTTGTAATTTTATATGACAGCGATTACGATTTCTCGGAAGCGCTCGCTGTTTGATTGTTGTTTTCGCTTTGTGCCGGAATGAAGCTGATAAATGTTACTGCTCAATTATTTTACAGGCGTGCTTTCTTAAAATTTTAAGGAGCCGTATTCGCTCCGCTGTCCCCCCAGAAATATTATAATTAATATTATTTGTTATATTATTATGTAGTGTGCTCCGACACTTACGGGACTAGTTGACGCGTCCGGAATCACTAACAATCAATCAAGCAAGCACATGACGCCCGGAATCACTAATCAATCAATCCCAGAAAACATGACGGGTGTTCTTAAAACATATGGCAAACATATCGCCACTCTATAGATTTCTGCCTCGTAATTCATCTAGCTGATTACCCGGCGCCTGCTAAACGCTTGTCCCCTCAGACATTTGGCAGTAGAATTCGAGACGTTTGCCCTTGAATGCGAACACGCAGTGAGAGATGGTGATGGGGATCGTAGCTTCAGGCGATGGGTGTTATTGTCTATTCTGAATCAGTGCGTTGATTGAATGTTCAGTCGTAACATGCGCACAATTATATAGGCTACCCTGATTATGCTTGTAAATCAATCATATTATCTCATTCTACAATAGCTCTTTCATTTCGTCCATTTCGTGTACTTATATAGTAAAGTATCAAGAATGTTTTACCGTTAATTATCGTTGATTGTCATCTTTCTTGTAAAACTGCGATTAACGTAATAACGAGGAAATTCCTATAATGGATTTAAATATTGATTTTTTAATATTGAATTTAAAATAATCTAATGTTCAGAAAACGAACAACTAAAGAAATTATTTATGGTTCTTAAATGCCTTTTTTACCATCAACCCTAGTTTTGTGTGAAAAATCCAATTCTTCCCAAACAATTACGGAAACATACGACAAATTGACGAAATGTACGAAAACTGTTAGCAGTATTTCCTGTCCGAAATAATGTATATCCAATTAAACAGTACTGCGCATCCGACAGAAATGGGAAAAAACTTTTATTTAACAATTTTTTTTCATAAACCATTATACATACATTTCAAATTACTAAATAAATGGATGATTGTACATTTAATGTCACTTCTGTCTTTTTTCAAGGGTCATATAGTTTATTAGATGGGGAGCTTTGGTAGGATATAGAGGAATGAGGGGAGAGAGGGGGACGGAGGAGCATATTTCGGATGAACGCGTGGAGTGACGCACATTCAACGAGAAACCAAGGCAAACCGAATCATGAACGCACTGTATATTTGTAAAGGCAATCGATATCTGGAAATAGGTGACCGAATCAGGCGGGCAGGCAGATAAAGTTGGATTGATTGACAGACTTATTGATGTGTCCGGGCACGTCAATTGCTGTGGCTATTAGGGTCGTTTATGTAGTGAATATTTTATTAGTGTCGATTTTGTAGTGTCGTTTGTGTTGTGCCATTAGTGTCGTTTCTGTAGTGAATATTTTATCGTGGAAGGCGAAGTTGATTCATTTTGTAAGTGTATTGTGTGTAAGTGTGTGTGTGTGTAAGGGAAGAGGATAGGCCAAGGACATGGAAAGAAAGATTGCGCGCTTCCCGTGGCCCGTTTGTTTGGGTACCGCTCCGGTATTCGCATGGTACTGAGCGGAGGAAACACGAAAACCTATCGATCAGAGAAGCAGATCGATCAGAGAAGCAGACCGATAGATTTCTCATCTAGCCAGCGGGTGAATTCGACCTAGCTATTACACATTTCCGTCTTTATCTGCCACTGTACCGTGAGGATTCGAACCCTAAGACCTTCCGCTCAGAAATGCTGCAGAGTCAGTGCAATGTTAACTTTGAGCTAAACTCAACCGGTGGGTGAATTTGCTATGGACCGCATTGCACTGTACGAAAACTGAATGTACAAAACTGGGAGATAATGTCGAGAAAAAAATAGTAATAAAAATCCTTTGAAAACTAGGGCGTACAAAATCGACGATTGACTACATTGTTAATCAATACGATTATTCATGAATTATTGATTATTATATTCATTATTTTATTAATTATTATATTCATGAATGATTATTATTATTCACGTTCACACAGTTGAAAATTATTATTTGTGATCAATTCTTAACAGAATTTAATATCAACAAAATCTAGAAATGCGTTTAAATTCCATAAAGAAATTTTCTCAACTTGATACATTCAGAGAACTCTCTCATTATACCATTTTAGATCTTATTAAATAATCCTTACTTCGAATTTCATGTTAGAACTGCACAGTTTTTCCAAATAACTTTCGCGTGTGTTGCGTTCAGTAACTGCTCTACACAACAGAAGAACCATTTTCAAATTACACATATTGAGGAAACTTGACAAGCTGTAATGTCATGACAAGAGGATCAACAACGGAAATATGATGGGGAGGAGGTTGTTGTGAAACGATATGTGAAGGAAAGTTTTTTTAGCTAATGAAATAGTAATAATATGGATGATGAAGGTTTTATTCCGAAGATAATGTGGATCATGTCCAAATAGTACTATTAGTTTATGAAGGATGAACATTCAAAACATCGACAAGATATAGTGATACATTATGTTTTTGAAAATCGTCAAAGGAAGACGGCACTATTTGTAAACTCGAATATTGAAATTCATAAACTGAGACAGAAAGAAAGAGAACATAAGTATATGAACGTTGGGAGAGATAACATTGAGTTGTGCAAGACATTTTTAGTTCGTAGTGAATAGTAGTGTGTTTAAATTTATTAATTCAGACTTTTTTGTTAATAAATTGTTATTCATAGAATGTTGGATTTGTTTTTATCAGCATAACCAGTAAGTTTATTATATTTTAGAATGTACAATGTATACTGTATCATTATCAGCCCTAATTATTTTTTTATAGAAGTATCTATTTTTCCAATGAATTTTTTATAAATCTTAAATTTATAGAGAAAAGGAAAAATAGTACAATACTGAGTTTTTTTTCTATAAATGTGAAATTAGATATATAAAGGGGGAGGAATATGGAATAAGAATCCACCATCCTATGATTCCAAGTTTGGCATATACATGTTAAGTAATTGTTACATGTGCTCAACAAAATCACTTGTATTTAAACACTTGCCAAAACTATAATTATATGGAGTTAAGAGAAGGTTTTGCCTTTACACAATACTTCGTCTTTCGTTTAGTTCATTTTTTTCAATTTTGTCGTTTAGTGTCAACATTTGGTTCAATTTTGTCGTAATGCATCAACTATAGCTTCAGAATTTCAATCCACAACTTCCCAATCACATTTACGTGTCAAAATGGAATGAGCAAAGCTTGATACTGACTCACTGCTACGTCACAACTCAACATGTCTGATCTGTTACAAATGGGTCTGACTGAGGGTCTACTGTGGTAAATCAGTGACCCATGACTAGAGGCAAATTTCGAGATAATGCAACTGCCGAAGTCAAAATATATTTCTGGGTAATTGATTTTTTTATCAGAACTAATAATGAAAATTGTCTCGATTACCAAAGAAATTCTTTAAAAACCAGAAAATCGCTGTTTAGAAAAAATAGAAAAAGTGAAATAAAAATCCAGTTACGACCAGTTTATAAATAAGTTACACTTAAAAACAATTATTAATTAGTGTTGTGTGGGAACAAATAACCTAGTTCATTAACAGTGGAGAGGCGTGGCCTTTTGGCATGCTCATCAATAGATTTGGTCAGTCTTCGAGTCTGAGGTGACGAGGGGAGTCCCCATTACGTGGGATTTTCTGTTTTTTAAATGCTCAAACTACGCTAATAACTTCATTTTTTAAATAAATCGCCTGGAATCTCATAAGAAAATATTGAAATTGAAATTGTTTTATAAATCTTGGTTTAACGGTAAAACTAAAATTAATTCAATCCAATAAAATTAAAAATGTGTCTTAAAATTCGTTTGGTATTTGGTCAACCGTCCTTATGATTATAGTTTGTTCTGAAAGAAACTCCATCCCTTCCACGCAAACAATTTGAAATGAGCTTACAGTCGACTGAGCAGCCGCTGTAAGAGTAATTTTAGTAAAACGTTTTTGACAAATAAACTATTGGGATTGAAAAAAGAGGCGTAAAACTTAAAGATATAGATATACTATATAAATAAAATATTGAATCGCATAACCGAAACGCAATGGATTGTTGACTCTTCACAAAATGCGAAGACGTTTGGGAACACAGTGGACTTACTCTCGATCAATACACAAACTCCTGGATTCCGAGAACACAGTATGCCTAAGCGACTATTACATCAAATAAGAGAGAAACTAAATTTGATTCCTCAATGAGACGTGTCATCCGTGACAACAAACGCAAATTGCCGAAAAACTGACGGCATATTCAGGGTGTCCCAAAAATAGTTTTGCCCTCCCCTCGAGAACCGCGGACCCTAGACTAAGAATCTGGTGTTGATAGATAAGAAAGAAAACTCTAATACATACTATAATGACAACTTATAATGCATTATTAATATGGGAGTTCGAATTCGTTCTTGGTGGACCGGTTACCTCTCGTCATTCAGAAAACGCTACATAACCCTTTCACTACGTAAATTAAAGCATTTGGAGCCTTTGCATGCTGTTCAATGTGCTGAAAAATGTGTGCTGTCGTTCGCTAAAGCGTCCTGAATAATGAAATCTCATTCAATTTCTCAAAGCTCCCACCGTGCTTCGAAGTCGCGAATATCGTTTTCCTTTGGCTTTGATGGCAAGCGTTCATAGCCAAAGGAAATCAGAAATCATTTGCAAAGCGCGTTGATGGTACTTGTAGACCTCTGATGTTTGAATTTTTAAACGTTTAATTGTTTTAACGTTCAATGCTTTTTACTTGGTGTCAATACACCATTTGATTACCAAAATGTTTGGTTTTCATGCGTCATTTGTTTGAAAGAATATTTTTGGCGGAAAGATTAGTCCTGACAACGCTTTAAAACTCCGAGTGCGATCGAAATTATTATTATTATTATTATTATTATTATTATTATTATTATTATTATTATTATTTTGTTGTTCCATTGTCGAGAAGCGAATAATATCAGATAACAATAAATCAAAAAATAATCATATACATTTTATGTGGAACTTCCTTTCTTTAATTCAAGCTTTCATTATTAATGAGAGTGTGTTTTTCATAATTGTAGGTTTATAAATGCAAACACGGAATACAACAGAAATTTGTTATGAAAAATACTTTTTTCCTTTTTAGTTTGAACAACGGCAATATGGGAAAATGTCACACAGACCACATCGTATGCAGCCACGAACAGATTTTGTGTACGTGTGAAATGAAATGTATGAGAGTAAAAATGCTAGTGAACATAACTCCAGTTGGACATGAATTATTAGCTACATAAATCAAATCTGCCCGTCCCAAAAATGTTCATATTATCTTGGCACACGCATGTAGTGTTTACGGCAAGCTAACACGACGGGAAGTTTTGCAATTTCTCCACAACGTCTAGTGTTCGGTAGAAACTTTGAACCTAGCTGATATTAACCTATTATTTCCTGTGCATGTGTCATCAATTCAGAGGCAGGTGTTGTAGGGTAAAGAAATTACAACATTATTTAAAAAAATTAAGTAGCTTAATTGTTTTTCTTTATTCAAATATTAGTCTTTAGAACTCGAGTTTCCTTACTCTAGCAGCTTAGATTCATACATGTCAATAAGGCTATTCATTCTCGTACTAATAAAATTAACTAATCATAATAAACACACGTACACGTGTGTGTGTGTGTGTGTGTGACATTTAACTACATTTGTGTCAGAGCATTTAGCTACATGAGTGTAGACGAAAACGAGGGATAAAGCTTACACCTTTATGTTCCAGTTTTTCTCATGCCTCTGATCACAGTAACTGTTTGCCTCTACGAAGTATAAAAGTGGGTCCTATGAGAGTGAATGTTAAACATAGATGAATTCTTATGTAGAATTGGACGATGACCAATGCATATTGGTATCGAAAGACAAACTCCTGACATTGGGCTCGAACCCACAGCTTTCGGATCCGCTCATTTGAACGCTGTTTCTATAGAGAAGTTACTCTAAATAGGCACTAGTTTGATTGCAAAGCAAATGTAAGGGCGATGGCATTGCAAGAGGTATTGCATCAAAATAATTTACTAATGAGCCACTCACTGACGAATTAATTGACGTGAACATAATTTGCAGTTTTGTTGCCAGAAGTAGCCGAGTAATAGCTGTCAAAGCGGTCCTTTCTTAGATCAATCTCACTTTACTCTTAATCACTAAGGCCGGCATGTATGACGTAAGACATTAAAATTGTAGGTCGACACACATAATTTTGTTTACGGTTAATCACAATTTCCGTAGAGTTTCTAATGCTAAAAAAAGACTATATCATTTATTTATAAACAAAAAGGAAACTTACTCTATTACACTTACTCTTGTGCAAGTGATTTTTTCTGTGTAATTCTGTATTTATAAATAATTATTTTTCGATCATGTGGTCAATTATTTTGAGTCGTATATATTATTAATTTTTAACATATGCATAAACCTTAGGAAAACTACGCACCTCTGATCAAGTAAGAGGTGACAATGGTTTCATTATATATAATCAGGAACTCGGGGAAAATTCCAAAACAGTGAAACAGTTTCGACTTTCATTGTGAAGCGCATATATTTGATTGTGTTATATACCTTACTAATATTGAATACATACATTAGGATCAAACTATCTGTGATAGAAAAAGTAGTAATACGAATAGTAAAATGATTTTAAAATATCGTTAAAAAATCATTAATAAAAGCTAATTATCATAAATAAATTCAATTAAATAATAGAATTTTCTATCATTTTTAAATGCCCTCTTCATTTCCACAAACTAACGGTAAACATGAAAGGATCTTATAAATTATATAATGTATTTAATAAAATCATGTATTTTTGTTGCTGAATCTAAGTCATTGCTTAATATATTAAAAGTGTACAATAGTTAATTGTTGTCCTGTTATAAGTACGTACTTTACATAACTACGTAATGAGAAGTACAACTTTCAGTAAGCAGTACATTTACATTTTGAATATTGCCTACATTATTGTATGTTAATAGACAAAAAAAATCAATACCCAACAAACTGTGTTGTTCCAGACAGTTACTTAATGCATAATCTAAGATTCATCACAACGTTGCATTTTCCCAATATTGCGCAAATCCTTTCATTTTTTCGATGGTGTACATTCCGAAGCCAATCTTGTATGAACTACCCCTGATTTAATGAAAGTACGGATAGAAGTGTTCGAGAATGTTTTTTGAGGAGACTGTCCACCTTAATTAGAATTGACGCACAAATTGAAAGAAAACTCTGCAGATTGCGTCCACTTGAGAGTTCCTACGGTTTTGGGGAGAAATACAAAAATCATTAAACAGTTACGATTTTCACTGAAATAGAAATATTTGATTGTGTTAGTCCGCCAACTCTAACACTGCGAATACCGACTGAATTTTCATACACATTGGATCACTGCTTTCGATACTGATGACATCGTGCCACTGTACGTTCCAAGGAAGAAGCTGCCCGCCATTACTTATTTGGTATTTAGGTGCAGCTTTGAAACAGCAAATGTTTAGGTGGAACTATGGAATAAACATTTTTTGATATTCTTTTAAGTAAAAAAGTGTTGTACTCTTTACAGATTTTACTAATACATTGCAGTATTCGTGAAATCTGTGTGTTAAAATATTTATTTTATTGCAGTGTTATAAAAGAGTGTATCTCGCCGCTCTCAATGATGTTCTTGAGCAATGTGCAAGCTGCTTTCTGGACAACAATTTTGATGTAGTTTTGTTGAGCAGCGTTTTTGCTGCTGCAAGCCACTAGTTGGGTGCTCTTTTCCAAGCGACTTTGCGCCCCAGCTGCGCTGGCGCGGTGTGCAAAGTGCGGGAGTTGGTCTGCAGAGCGCGCCGCATGACGCCGTTCCGTGGCCTGTTGCGCAGGTGGGCTGTTCCATCCGGCGGACGACCGGCAGGAGGTGGCGTTCCGGTACGCGGTGGAGCGCATCAACGAGAACCGCCAGCTGCTGCCGCGCTCGCGCATCTCCGCGCAGATCGAGCGCATCTCGCCGCAGGATTCCTTCCACGCCTCCAAGCGCGGTAAGCTCACCCTGGGCGCGCCACGCCCTCGGCCCTCGCCCGCGCCCTCTCGCTCTCGCTCTCGCCCTCGCCCGCTCTCTTGTCCCCTCTCTCGTTCTCGTTCTCGCCCTCGCCTCTCCCTCGCTCTCGCCCTCGCTCTCGCCCTCACTCTCGCCATAGCCTTCCGCCCTTACTCTCCACTCGCACTTTTCTTCGCCCTCGCCCTCGCCCTCGCCCTCACCCTCGCCCTCGCCCTCGCCCTCGTCCTCATCCTCGTCCTCGCCCTCGCCCTTGACCTCGCCATCGCCCTCGCCCTCGCTCTCGCCCTCGCCCTATCTCTTGCCCCCTCTCTTGTCCTCGCTCTTGCCTTCGCTCTCCCCTCGCCCTCGCTTTCGCTCTCGCTTTGCCCTCGCTCTCGCCCTCGCTCTCGCCATAGCCTTCCGCCCTTACTCTCCACTCGCACTTTTCTTCGCCCTCGCCCTCGTTCGCGCCCTCGCCCTTGACCTCGCCATCGCCCTCGCCCTCGCTCTCGCCCTTGTTCTATCTCTTGCACCCTCTCTTGTCCTCGCTCTCCGCCTTCGCTCTCCCCTCGCCCTCGCTTTTCGCTCTCGCTTTGCCCTCGCTCTCGCCCTCGCTCTCGCCCTCGCTCTCGCCCTCGCTCTCGTCATAGCCTTCCGCCCTTACTCTCCACTCGCACTTTTCTTCGCCCTCGCCCTCGTTCTCGCCCTTGACCTCGCCATCGCCCTCGCCCTCGCTCTCGCCCTTGTTCTATCTCTTGCACCCTCTCTTGTCCTCGCTCTCGCCTTCGCTCTCCCCTCGCCCTCGCTTTCGCTTTCGCTTTCGCTTTCGCTCTCGCCCTCGCTCTCGCCCTCGCTCTCGGCTCTCGCTCTCGCCCTCGCTCTCGCCCTCGCTCTCGCCCTCGCTCTCGCCCTCGCTCTCGCCCTCGCTCTCGCCCTCGCTCTCGCCTCGCTCTCGCCCTCGCTCTCACCTTCGCTCTCACCTTCGCTCTCACCTTCGCTCTCGCTCTCGCTTTCCACCCTCGCTCTCGTCATAGCCTTCCGCCCTTACTCTCCCCTCACACTTTTCTTCGCCCTTGCCTCGCACTGGCACTCGTCCTCGCCCTCGTCCTTGATCTAACCCCTACCCGTCAGCGTCTTTTTTCATACCTTTCTTCACGGTTTCGACTTTGCGCAAGCCTTCTTCCATGCCACACAGGACTTTCTCATACCTCCACGCTTTCCCTCACGCTATCTGCACCATTTTACACATTCACGCCTTCACCTGCGCCTTTGCCTTCCTCTCGCTCTCGTTCCCGCTCTCGCCTCCGCCCTCACCCTCGTCATCATCCTGGTCCTGTCTCTCGCTCGCGTTTTTTCTACGTCTGTCTCTATGTACTCTTTGCGAATGATTTCTTCCACGCCTCCCACGCACTTCTCATGCCTTTCTCAAACATTGTCCCACGCGTTCGTCCACGCTTTCACCCATTACTTTACCCACATCTTTGCAATCTCTCTCGCCCTTGTCATCGCCATTTGATATTACCATAGCCTTGTGCCTTCGCCAACCTTCTAGCCATAATCTCTGTTGTTGTTTTTCTATCCTTCGCCCTAACCTTTTCCCACGTTTACGTCTTTCTCACGCCATCCGTTTGGCCTCCGCCGTCGACCATGCTTCGCCTTTGCCCTCCCCTTTTTTCCCATCCACTCTCACGTTTTCCCACATTTTCGCTTTTGACTCGTATTATCTTTGTATTCGCCATCCTTTATAGTTTTCTCCTTGTCTTAATTTTAACTCACTTTTATACTTGTTTTCGCCTCATACTAGTCGTTGCTTCAAACTCACCTTTATCTTTATTCTCCTTCATCTCATCCTGGCCCTGGTCCAATTTCCATTTTGTCGTTTATTCGCCCGCCTTTCATTTCAAATTTCCCGTAACTCTTTTTCTTCTTCTCCCTTCCCTTCTTTCCCCTCCCTTCTATCCTTTCTTATCCCCCTAGCTATTTGTTGATGTCTCTACATTCCCGATTCTTGTCCTTATTTCTACCCCGCCTTTGCTCTTGTGTTTAATTTGTTTCTTAATCCTCAACGTGTCTCTGTGCTTCCTCCCTTTTCTCGGTTTCAGTGTTTGTTGATCTCACTCTACGGCTGTTTCTGGAGGAAAATCTTCTAAGAGAAGTTTCTTCCCTGTAATATCCTAAGAAACTTTCTAGATATCTCCTTACGGATTTCTTTCCATATTCAAATTTAATAACTATGGTAACAATATTTGTTGATCACAAAACGCAAGGAAATGATTGAAAACTATTTTCTTGTGTAAATGCTGAGACGAAAATTTCCGATAGATTGTAATATCTACCTGGAAGCTCCAATAGTGGGCACCTTTAACTTAACCCTAATAACTTTATTGTTTGAATTATTTGATAGAAAACCAACGGGTTTCTGTCTGCGGCGAAAACTTAATTCGTTTACTCTTTTGTATACTAAGTTCAATTTAATGAAGTTATATAAAATAATTCCATAGCTTTGGTGTAATTTCAATTTCCTGAACAGAAAATTTTTAATCAAAAAGGTAAACATGAGCTCGAATTAGTCTAGGGAAATGGTTTTTGTTCACTTAATTTTGCACTGTCAAAAGAAAGTGCCCTGTATATATATATATATATATATATATATATATATATATATATATATAATTGTATTGTATTACGTATCAGTGAACATTCTTTAGCAGAAAGCAAAAATGGGAATAATAAAGGAGGTATACCTATTTATTAATTTGAAATTAATACTGCTTTTCCTAGTATCCAACCGGTTCTACAGCAGTTAATACAAGAAATGTATATTACGGTGCGGAAACACAGGCTACTTCTATTGCAACGTTCTCTCCCTTTATGTAATTTCCTACTCCCCGCGCACATTCCGTTCCCATCGGGAGCGTTCGTGTGTTCACGGCCGTTTCCAGCACCCGTGCCACGCCGTGATCACACTGTCCGTATTTATACTGTTTGTATCTCCTCAGCCGCACCGCCGCGCCGCGCTCGCCACTTTCGAAACATTCCCCACTTCCAACACGATCGTCGCCCCCCCTCCCAGACCGCGACTCCATTCAGCTACTCCATTTCCTTCCGTATCGCTTCCGCATAGATTGCCCGCAATCCCCGGCGGGCTCTTAACGCTTGCACCTCCCGCAGCCATCGTGTCTTTCTGGTGTATTACCTCTGCTTTCATTGTCTCAAACTCGGCGACGCCTTCACTGGCGTCGTTGGGTCTCTTTCCCTCTTTCCCGCGGACCGTTTGAGGTGGAGCCCGCGCCAACCACATTCTCCTCCTCGACCTCCCCCTCCTCCTTGTCTTTCTGCTCCTTCGCAGTGGCTGTCGGTTCTCGGCGTCGTCGTGCTCAATTGGCGTCATCTGAGAGCTACTCCCACTCCCCCTCCTTCGCATCCCCCTGCGTCGTATTTTCCTCTTTGTGAACAGAGACTGTTCCGAGGAACGAGAGAGGGGCCTGAGCAGACCACCAGAAATTTTATTCGGGGACATTTCGTTGCCACTCCGGTTACTTCCAGTGCGGTCGAGAAGCCCTTTGTGGTGAACTCGTTTCATGTGCTTGCTTGTGGTATTGGTAGCGGGAACAAAATTATCTGTGTGTATCAAATTTTTTATAAATTTTGAATAGAGTGTCACATATTTTCAGTTTTGCCTTTGTTGTCCAACTGAATTTAATCATCTTGTCTACATCTGCAATACGTTATTCGATAATTTTGGGTATTCAGATATTTTAGAGAAATTTTTATCCAGATTCAACAAAATTATTTTATTATGTTTTTAGTGCAACTACAACTTTAGACTTCTTTGCATTGTATTCTTTGTATTATTCACGGCGTTCCTTACACTATTGTATTATTTAATTATTTCAATTGTTTTGGTAAACAATAACATTGTCAATTGATTGGGTTGATTTATACCTTGCGAGTGGTAGGCGCTTTTCAGGTTTGTTATAGAAAACTGCTGAACTGCGACAAAATACCACTCCTACGAAACTTTCATACAGCAGAAAGAAACGTTAGTTTCACTAAGTTAGATATTAAATTTCAAAACGGAATTTTAAATGTGAAAATACGCGTCAAGTTAATGAAAATGCATCAAAGTGGAGGAACAAAAATATAATAATAATATGGATACAATAAATAAAACAAGTTTAAGTGTAGGGTAATTCTTGATACCCCGCATCTTTCGTCTTTTCATGAAAAGCATTCTATCATATGTCAGAGAAGACAAGCCGTCTTTTGAGACATCAAATAATATTGTCTGTCGGCAACAACGTGTTTCACATACGCGAGATTTCTAGGATTCAATCTTCTTTATCTTCATTCTGAAAAAGCGATCAATAGGAAACAATAGGAAAATCTGGAATATGTCAGCGCTGGCTGAAGCACTTTGAACTCCTAAACAATACTCTCTGTTGCTTTTTTAATAAAAATGCCGAAGTTTCACTGGGGTTGCTGAAGTGTATTATCATTCCAACTTACTTTCATTTTGCACTAGAAATGAAATTCACATCTATTCCTACTTTAGTTGAAAATATTATATACATTGACGTGAATAGTTGATTCTGATATACTATACCTACATTCCTGGGCGAAGACAGGTTACTGAGGTTATTCATTATTTATTGTTCTAGACTGTTTATTTTCTTCTTATGATTGTCACTTTTTAGGAGCGTTTTTCTCAGAAATATAATAAATTACACCAAATATTTCAGTATTAAAGGAAGGTTTTTAGAAAGTTCTGCTGCAGGTTTTAATCGCGCGTAGTTTGAAAATTTTGCGTTTTGAGGACTTTAAAAACTAACTTTTGTAGCCTGAGACATGCAGTTTATGACACTTACCCATGATACTTACCCCGTGATATTCAAAATTTTACCTTTTCTAAACCTAATCTACTTTTGGGGATTAGTTCTTCTCGGTACTACACACTTCACAGCGCGGATTGTGAGTGAGGGTTAGAATCTCTAATTCGATGTGGGATTAAATCGATTATTTGATATTTTGAGTGCATTAATGGCAAGGTAAACATTTCCCACTTTGTAAATCATTGTTTAAAACATGAAAACAGCTTCAGAATGCAATGGAATCAAGCTTTGAACGTTTCTGCTAGCAACAATCTTAAGTCCAAATTTTATAGAATATGATATTAGTAATAAAACTTGTGACCCTTTAAGGAACCTTTAGGTGTCCTAAAACTAAGAGCGCTTCGTTTCTGATTTAAAAAAGATTGTAGTGTTGTCGCGTCGGTCTGAGAGTAAATCTCAGCAGTTTCCGGATTATGTGTGCACCTGCACTTTTCCCTATACCATCATCTGCGATCTAATATTTTTCATCTTAAATCTGATTGATGCATGTCTGTTGTGTAATTTCTAGCACACTCATGGGATGGTGTCGATGGTTTTTTGTAATTGGTATAAAAACGTAATTTTTCCCTTAGCGTATTATATACAGATGGATACCTAAATGAAATACAAATGTTTTAAAAAAAGTTCTGTACATTTACGGAATAATAAATTAAACAATTAAAAGCAATTAATAAAACAATTTTAATTGTAGTAAGGGTATATGGATTAATAAGCATAATTTTTCCGAGAGGAAATTTTACAAGAAATAAAAAAAAAACTCGAAATAAAGAAAATTATACATCTTCATATGCACTTATAAACGTGATTAAATATAAAACAAGGCGATAACATAGCATCTCGCGCTTTTCCTCCGAGAAGCTTTCCAACCCTGGCAGACTGCGACGTCCCCCGAAAACACGTCACTCAGATCCCTTCTCTCCGAGCTTTGGTGGGCGTAAAGCTAACAATGTCCGCCTCATCCGATATTGTCCCGTTCGCTTCGGAGCGTGCTGCCCGCTACTTCTCCCTGCACGCCTACGGCCCCATCGGACCGGGCACTCTCCTGGAATAACCGCAAAGTTTCCTTTCGGCGCTCACTTAACCCTTTCCGGAACAGCAGCCGCTGGCTCTCATCAGCATGATCTGTCTAATCATCTTGCAGCGAAAAATCCTTTCTGGGTACGTGACTGTGATGAAATCTCAATTACTATGTTTAAATTGTAGAAAGAGACACTGAACGTGTTATGTCCGCGCTTATTACGGCGCGCATAAGTATTGTATTTGGCGCGCGAGCATACAGGCAGCGCGCTCTGGTAGGAATCGGCGGCGGCAGCGGCAAGCTGTGGCCTCGGTCCGGGCAAGCTCGAGGCGTGGAGCGAGTCTCGCCGCCTATACTGCGATTTTTCTAGGAAGAGCTCTTTCGAGCGAAATCCCATCTTTGCGATGGAATATATCACGGCATTTCGCGTCTTTTCTCGGTCTTGCCGGTAGAAGTCGCATGATCGCAAGCACTGCTTCATACGGTCGCGATTGTGCGAAATCTAGCGGAACGACTGTGAATGATACGAAATGCCGTGACATATTCCATCGCGGAGATGGGATTTGAGTTATCTTGAGAGCTCTTCCTACAAAAATCGCAGTATAGATCAGCCCTTTAAAGGGAGCCGGCCGGCACCCCGACAGGAGTCTGGAGGGAGCCCCGAGAGCGCCACGAGTAGCGGTACGCGCCGAGTCCGGAGAACCAGCCGCCAGATGCATGTCGTCGTGGGGTGACGATTACAGCCAGCATCAGCAGGAAGCGTCCAGGGGCGGACGCGTCGCTAAGCAGGGCAGTGGAGATTGCCCGGGATTGGCAATATGGCTGACTACCTTTTGTAATGAATGGCTTAATAAATTATTGTTAAATTACCGTGCGATTCTATTTAATGGACATAACAGAACGTAATTTAGTTTTTTTAACAAACGGAAGAATAGTAAGCTTTTGCGTCAAATAGGAACGTTTTCAGATCTAAAAGTATTTTACAAATCTAGTTTGTCGGTGGAAAGTTCTTGAAAACAATTGTAACTAATTTTAATTCGAATATGTTCGAAGTGAAAAATTTGAAAACAAATCGCACAATTTTTATAATTCTCACCATAATAGTTGTTTCAGAAAGAGACATTCCTGTCGTCCCGGTTACTTCCTCGTTACGACTTCGTGTAATCTTGTCTCCTGTTAACGAGTATGACTTCTGTATAAATTAAACCCCGTTGGTCTTCGTTGGTTTCTCGCTCTTCGCTTCTTATAGATTCTTACCGATTTTGCGTATTACAGTTTCCCGGTTTTTCCACTTTATAACTGTTGCTCTTGTTTTTGTGACATTAAATGCTTAAAGAAAATGTTTGTTCTCCTTAGAAGTAAGTATTTAAACTTTGTTTAAAATGTTTGTTGATAATTCCTTTTTCGAACATAATCTTCGGATAATCTAAATAAGTATCATAGAGATATAATAATTTTAATGAATATTATCTAATTTCATACAAGTCAAAGGGTTGTCATCCAACTTATAAATCGTCACTTCTTAGATAAAAGACGGAATAATCAATGAAAGAAAGTACTACTTCAGAATTTGCCGAACAGTGGTAATCAGGGACACTTTTACACTTCAGTCACGATGTCAAAACTCGAACAATATCGCAACTTTCAAAGCAAAAGTTCAAGTTCTTTGGGAAAAGAAGAGAAGGATAATAGTACGGAATAAGAGATCGGAGAGTAAGAGATACAATTTGCTACTTAATTAAAGTAAGGAATTGTTACTCAATGTGACGTAGCGTGAAAATTCAAACAGCTAAACAGTAACACCAATGCAAGAATGTTTCAAAGCGGTGATCCACTTTTACAATTACCCCGTAGTAAGGACCTTGGTCAACACCATGAAATGTATTAATTGAATAACTCAAAACCATGCATTATTAAAAAAGAATGACATAACTGCATTCATGCGCAGAAATAAACACAACGTACTAAAACGCTCGCAGGAGAGAACACGTACATCCCAGCGGTTAAAGTGATATGCCTTAAGACCTAGAGTCCCTCCTCTTGAGTTTCTGCCTTGCTATGTTGGCTTCACTCCGATGTGCGCACAGATTTTTCTTGCGGAAAATAAATTCTCGGAAGACAGATTTGGATTTATCTACCCTAGCACCCCCTCAGTTGGGTTTACATTTCCACAATGGCATGGCGCTGTCTCCACGAATGGGTTTCTGCCCTTCACTCAGGAAACAAACAAACTGAAGAATAATGCTATATGGCAATATGGCATATTAGATTCTATTCATATTCTCCTTTCCTCTACGGCTAGTGCTTGCCTTGTGTTCGCTACGCCACTAATAGTTAACAAAGCTAATTTTTTGAGTCTTTGGAGTTTACTGTACTCGCTATCTCCTCGCCACGCCCCCTGAACATCACTCACTCTCCGCCTTCTGCCGAAGAAGCGCTTGGTTCCACCGCAGCCCCGCCAGGACGTCCCCCTCCATCCCTGGCGAACATTACTATCCGCTCCAGGGAGCTTCGTCCCCATCTTCCCCCCCCCCCGACTATGATTCTCGCCCACCGCCGCCCCCGCCGCTCACCCGCCGCCACGCGTGCCGCAACCGGCCGTCTCCCCCGCCGCCCCCTGCAAACCTCATCGCCCCCCGCCCCATGCCACCTCACTCGCCACCCCCCGCCCCTCGCCTCGCCCACGCCCCTGCCGCCTCAACCACCGCCCCCACCGCCTCGCCCGCCGCCCCCACCGCCTCGCCCGCTGCCCCCGTCGCGTCGCCCCGCCGCCCCCGCCGCCTCGCCCACCGCCCCCGCTGCCACGCCCGCCGCCCCCCGCCGCCCCCCGCCGCCTCGTCCGCCGCCTCACCCGCCCGCCCCCGTCGCCTCTCGCCCACCGCCCCCGTCGCGTTGCCCGCCGCCCCCGCCGCCTCGCCCCCGCCGCCTCGCCCCCGCCGCCTCGCCCCCGCCGCCTCGCCCCCGCCGCCTCGCCCCCGCCGCCTCGCCCGCTGCCCTCACCGCCTCACCCGCCGCCCCCACCGCCTCGCCCGCCGCCCCCGCCGCCTCGCCCGCCGCCCCCGTCGCGTCGCCCGCCGCCCCCGCCGCCTCGCCCACCGCCCCCGCTGCCACGCCCGCCGCCCCCGCCGCCCCCGCCGCCTCGTCCGCCGCCTCACCCGCCGCCCCCGTCGCCTCGCCCCACCGCCCCCGTCGCGTTGCCCCGCCGCCCCCGCCGCCTCGCCCCCGCCGCTTCGCCCCCGCCGCCTCGCCCCCGCCGCCTCGCCCCCGCCGCCTCGCCCCCCGCCGCCTCGCCCCCGCGCCTCGCCCCCGCCGCCTCGCCCCCCGCCGCCTCGCCCCCCGCCGCCTCGCCCCCGCCGCCTCGCCCCCCGCCGCCTCGCCCGCTGCCCTCACCGCCTCGCCCGCCGCCCCCACCGCCTCGCCCGCCGCCCCGCCGCCTCGCCCGCCGCCCCCGCCGTCGGAACCTCGTTCCTTCCGCCCTCATCCTCGGTCCGCTCCCGTCCCCGCTTGGCCCCCGCCCGTCTTTGCACCGCCTAGAACCCGCCTTCGCCTTGTCCCCCGCACGTCTCGCTTCAGCCTCAGTCGCCGCCGCCGCCTCTCCCTGCAGCCCCCGAGGCCTCTTCCATCGCGCGCAGGGCTCCGCCTCGATGCACAATAGCGCTCGTGATTAGCGCCGCCGCCGCCGCCGCCGCTTCTAGCGTGTACCGCCCATGGGGCGGCGGCAGCTTGGGGCCCGGCCTGGCGCGCGGCGCGGCGCCGCAGTGGGACTCGTTCACGAAAACAGCCCATCAAGTAGAGCGGCGGGTGACGGGCGCCTGTGCGGAGGCGCTAAAGGTTTTCTGCGAAGCCCCTACTTACTTGCACTTTGTCAAAAGTCGGAGGCAGGGCTTATGACTAGGTCAAGGGTTTAGATTATCAAAAGGGAAGTTAACCCATTTTTTTGTCTGGTCGGCTTGAATTCGAGAATTATCATTTTTCTGGAGTAGTTGAACAACCGTAAAGTGATTGTTAAGACAAACAGGAACAAAGCAAAGTAATGTGTTTTTCTATTTTCTCAATTTGTATCTAAGAGTGGTGTTCGAAAATGTCGATTCCTATTTGCGAAAAACGAGAAATGAAGAAATGAACTATTCTAGTGGGCACTCCGAATGGTGGTGTTGGAAACTACATAATGCCAAAACTACTTGCATATAACCAAACACGACAAATTATTTTGTTAGTTGCTGTCTCAGACACTGCTTGCAGCTGTACAGGAACCTATTTAAAGTGACGCAACCTAACATGACAATTAAAAAATATGTTTCTAAAACTAATTAGATAAAAATAAAATGTTGCACACATCGAGAAAGATACTTAAATCTACTCGAGAAAGTTATTTCATTGCATCAAGAAGGATACTTCAACCGCTCCTTCGCTGCTTGTGAGATAAACCTTTCTCTCATATAAAAAGCAGCTATTTATCGTCATGTGTAAGTAATAAAATACAATTATCTAATTGTAGGGAAATTTTGTTTCGTTTAACACTCTTGGAACCACTGTACTTCTTTTGAGTCAGCGATGAGCAGTGGAACCGTGAATGAGAGGGAACGAGTACGTAGAGTGGGGTGAGGTGCGCGGATCAATGTAAGATGTTAAGCAAGTGGGATGGAGGCGCTGATGTGCAGGCTGGGCTGCAACAAGGGTAATGGGGCTGGCGGTGACACATCTGCCTCGAGGTGCGGAGCTCAGAGAAAAGCAGAAAATGGGAAGAGCCTGGCATCCTCAGTGGCTTGCAGAGAGGCCATGCGATATAAGTTGAGTACAAGAAGGCAAATTTTGGGGTGATGAGATGTGCTCTTATAGAACAACGTGGATACAAGCGCTCGCACCGTGCACTTACAAATTGAGCAATTGGGAAAGTTAGGAATGAACGAGGAAAGTTGTAGATCGGACGATGAGCACAAGTCGTGAAGATCAAAGAGGGGAAAAGATGGTATATGGGAAAATGAGTTAGAGGAAATGTTATGGAGCGATGAATACTACTGAAAACCGTTCCGGATAAAAAATAACCACTGTGCTGTACGTATTGAAAGCATACGTTACATACATGCGCTTAACGAACCATCAGAGCGGAACGACCAACTCGAGTAAACAAAAAGAACAAGTTGATTTCAGAGATTCAATCGTTTCAAGAGAAAAGAAGAATGATGGACAGAGCCGAACAAGTGCAACAGGGATTCGGCCTTAATCCGGTTTTGGCCGGCGGGGTCACGCGTGGCCTCGCACGCCCAGCGCCGGGACGCGTGGGTCGGGGCGCCCTCCGCGCCGCCTGAACGCACGGGGCGGGGCGGCTGTCACGGCGGGAGGAGCGGGCCAACGCCTGGCCGGGCATTGTGCGCCCGCTAACGCTCTTAGCGCCGTGTTAATCTGAGGCCCAACGCTGCTACCGCCCCCGCCGCCCGGGAGATGGATGAGCTCGTCCCTGCAAGAAGCCGCCGCCTCCGTCGCCACCGCCGCCGGTTCCGCCACCGCCGCCGCCGCCTCTGCCGCCACCGCCGCTGGCCGTGAAGCCGCGCCGCAAAACCCAGAGCAATCATCCTCCGCCTCGCCCCACTCCACCCAACTCCTCCCACGCATCCAATCCCCGCCCCTCTCTCACACACCATTCAGGGCACGCCCCTCCTTTTCCACCCACCATGCCCGACCTTTCCTCCCCAGCTCTCCTCTCCCTCTCCGATTCCTTTCCTCCTCAGCTCTCCTCTCCCTCTCCGATTTTTTCCCTTCCCAATCACTCTCCTTACTTTCATCATCTCTACCCCACCACTGCTATCCTTCTCTCCTCACTTCCACCTAACCACAGCCTAACCCTTTCCTCCCTCGCCAGACCCGCCCCGTTTCGCTCTCATCATTTAGGGCACACCTCTCCTTTTCCACCCACCACGCTCGACCTTTCCTCCCCGCTCTTAACCTCTCCTCTCCCTATCCCATTCCTTCCCTTCCCACCCACTCTCCTTACTTTCATCGTCCCCACCCCACCACTGCTATCCCTCTCTCCTAACTTCCACCTAACCACCGCCTGACCCATTCCTCCCTCGCCATATCCGCCCCTTTTCTCTCATACCATTTAGAGCACACCTCTCCTTTTCCACCCACCACGACCAACATTTCCTGCCCGCCCTTAACCAGCCCCCCTCTCCCTATTTGACCCCTTCCTACTCTTCTCACTTCCACCGTACTCACTTTACCACTGCTTTCCCTCTAACACCCTCTCCTCCCTCGCCATCCCCGCCCCGTTTCCCTTTCCCCGACCAGGCCGCCCCACTCCGCGGCCGCGAGCGATCGCCGTGCTGCGTTGAGGAGAGGAGCGGCCGAGGGCGATCGGCCAGCAACCGGCTCACAGCGCGCTGGGAACTTGGGCGTGGAGAAATGCCTCCAGAGAGCCCTGCATCTCCAACTTGCTTTACACCCTGTAATTGGATGGTCAGATTGAAGGTTTCTGAAGCCTGGATGCGCAAAAATGTTGTTCGCGTGTCGAACATTCGGTTTGTAAAGAACGGATTTGAATAACGGAAACGTGAAAAACGTATGAATGTCTGGAGACATAAAAATTGAATACACTTATCGAATATCAAATATATATTTTGTAATGTCATTATTTCTAGAAGAATGTATTTTCAAAGTGCAATTTCATCTGTAATACATTTCTTGAATATTAAATATTGAAATATTGAATATTAAATATAATTCATATATGTAATGCTTCACATTACAATAATATATTTCTCTTTTTACTGTTTCATGTCTTACTTATTCTTTACGTAGATATCTAGTTTGATTTCAAAGGCGTTTCCAGCGCTATTATTTTACCTTAATGCAAATAACGTGAAGGGAACCAATGAAACGACCTATTACACTCCTAATTAATCCTTACGGCGAATTTAGCTTTGCAATTATCCTGTTTCTCCATGCACATTGTGAATTTAAAACACGAGTGCTTCCTGCCTCGTTAACAATATATCAACAAGCACAAAGGACAGTCCTATCTCGTTTACACACTAATTAAATGATGATAGATTCGCATCCCTGAAAAAACGTGTCTACCTTTAAATATAACTAGGCAACAAACTAATTTTTTAGCATTTTTTTCAATTTAATTTGATTAAATCTTCATTTCTTTCTAGATAGTTCATGTTTAAATGATGAAAACCGGAAAGTTAGAAGGTTAGAGGTTCGTCCAAATATATTAATACCGTAGGTTAAACACGGAATGTCTAGTTCGATCTTTATCGATCAACTACATTTATAGAGACAGTCCCGAAACATATTACGTTTTCTCTTCCTTTCCATTTCTCTCTGTATTTGTTTCCCTTATTTCCTCACATCGCTTTCTGTCTTCTCTTCTTTACTCTACTCATGTTTTCTGGGAAGAAGGTTAGATTTAAGGTTTAATGAGCTTAGTGTTTAAATTCTAGGAAATATGATACATCGAAAATTCGAAATGAGCACGCGATTAATTGTACAGCACTTTTGTGTATTTGAGTGAAAGAAGAAAAATGATAGTTTTCAATTTTACCAAATTTTGTTCATTTTCAATGCTTCTCTTGGTGTTATGAACGCTGGAAATTCATTAAATGTCGGAAGTACGTACTTGTGACGGGGGTACGCTCAACGTCTGAGTTTCGAGTGGAGCCAGAGTTTCCTTGGTAGTTCAGAGGGCTGCGGGACTGAGGTATACTATTCCGTATTGAATGCAGCTTGAAAAGGATGTAATTAATTACATATTGATGAAATTATTATTTGCGTTTGATGTTTTGTGTTATGTAATGAATTTATGAATAGTATTAATTTTAAATTAAAACAAGAATTCACGTTTAATGGAGATACCGTCGAAGATTGTGAAGCATTGCGGTGTAGCAGAGGCATAGTTTATTTTTTGTTGTAGATTCACACAATGACCACTTCATACGCACTATTTTGTACGATATTCCGATTTGCTATAAGAAGAATATTCTAAATATTTGAATATGGAGGTACAAAATTGTATGTAACCTATTCATTAATGTAAAATAAATGAAACAACAAAATCACGCATAAAAAATTTATTTCACCCCTATTCAACAATTCTATAAGC